>CM051271.1:19309061-19909061 GCA_027921565.1 Artemia sinica | reverse complement strand
ACATCACAGAAAAAATATGCTTGTAGAGACAACGTGATATATGCAGCCTTAATTTACAAGGCTTCAAATTAGGTAAATAACCCATCAGAGACAGTGCAATAATGTGGACTTTGTAAAGAGGAACATGTTTTCAATTTATATTATTATAATTTTCTCTAGCCCTCTTCATATATGGCACGACATAATGGTCGCAGAAACTTGTGAGGGGGGAGGGGCTATTCATTAACATGAGTAGGACTGACAGCCTTCATGCCTTCTTAAGACCAGAACATAATTTGCACTTTACTGAAGAAAAAAAAAAATGACTGTGGATTGCCAGTTTAATATACACATACTATTATTTATTCTTCAAAACCTTAATAATTTGTTATTTATTAAGGTGAAAAAGTGAAAACAATTTTTATATATTTTGTTTTCAGTAAAGTGCAAATTATGTTCTGGTCTTGAGAAGGCATGGGGATTGTCGACCCTAATCATGTTAATTTTCTCTCGTTTAGAGTTTGACTTGGTTATTTATTGCAATTTCTGTTTGCTTTGGGTTTCACTTATTTATTCATGGTGATTTGTGGTAGTTTGACGCTTGGAAGATTATTTGGCTTTGTTTCTGTTAATTTTTGGTTTAATGGAGCTTTTTACTTTTCTTTGAAAAACTTTTTTAAATCAATCTGTATAAAACAGAGAGCCAAACTAGAACAGAGGTCAAGTATTGTTAATATCGTATATATAGCCTGCTTTTTTTAGTTTTGAATTTTACTACTTCTTGAATAAGAAGGCTTACTGATTTTACATGAATCTCTCAAGAGAAAAAAAAACGAAAGAAAAAAACATCTTTAAACTCTGAGTAATAACTCAAATATAGAATTTGTAGATACCATTTCGTTTTTTTCAACATTTTTCATATAAACATTTTGAAATAGACTAGTAAATTTATCAAAGCACCAAAAGTTTTGTATTATTTAGGATTTATTAATCATAAAAAAAGCAATATATCACTTGATTCCTGATTAAATGTTTTATCAAAAAATATTGATCACTGCTGTTGCAATAGTGTCTTACCCACCACTCTAAAAGGATAAATATAGATAATATTTTATCAATATTTATTAATAAATATTTTTAAATATACACTATGGGCCAATTATTGGAGAGAAATAATCACAAAAAATGATATGTACCAATAAAATGAGGGTGGCTTTGTATATAGCAAAGGGCAATAAGAAATTTGTAGTTTTTTTCATAATTTTATTGGTTGCAGGTAAATCGTTCACTGAGGATATTTACTTTAGGCTGAATGAGAATTCAACACCAATATTTTCTTCTTCTTCTATGAAGCAAGGTGTGTGAACCACCATGAAGGTCCTTTCGCCCCTTAGGGGCGGTTTGCATCACAAAGTGCGCCAGTTGAGGGACCATATACCTCTCCCCCAATGCCTACTTAGGGGGTATTTTCACTGAAAAAAGCTTTTTAGGTATTTTCATTGAAAATAACTCCTTTATTCGTATCTTCATAAAAAAACACATAATTTACCCTTATATTACAAAAACATATTTTGTACTATTTACAAAATTCTTTAAAAATTACCCCCAAAATTTTGGCAAATTGACGCGACTGGTAGCACAACTACTGTAGCTAGTATAGGCAATCTAGGGAATAATGGGCTAACTTCTTCCATATATATTATGTTTAAAATAATTCTATCTAGAGGGGAAAATTCTGGCAAACAACAGTAAAAATGAATTTTTGGGTTATGAAAACTGCAGCACTATGAACTAATCTACCAGCTTGTATGGTAGAAGTATGGAAGTAAACTCTGTTGGTGATGAAGCCATAAACATCCTAACATCTAATACTAAGCATCCAGTTCTTAGACCATGCTGCTTTTTCATTTATAGTTGAAAGAAAAATCTATTAATAGTAGGTATTTTTTTTAATAATAAAGCGCGAAAATAAAAAAAAAAAACACTTTAATACAGAAACAATAAATATATTCAAAGTATTTCGGTTTTACATTCAGAAGTTTTTATCAACAGGAAAAAAAACTAGCTTAAAGAAAACATGAATCAACAAAGAAACCACACAAGTGGTAGACAAAAACAAACAAAAGAAAAACAAATGGAAACTCAGATTATAAAAAAATCCAATACTGTATCTTATGTAATCACACACAAGGCACAAGAAAGAATGATAATTATAGTATTCTACATATAGTCTATGTCTGAATTTTCTTTTGATTGATATTATTTAAACAAAATGCAGAGTTTCAATGCAACAATATACAAGGCACAAGGCAGGATGTCTGCTTGTGTGGACATACAGCAGCACAGTGCTACAATAGCATATGTTTCAATGAAAACCATTTCGCAAGAGTATGCAGAAGTATGGTAGTAAACACTGTTTAGAATGAAGCCACAAACATCCTAACATCCACTAGTGATACGCACAATCAAGAAGAAATAGATGTATTCTTATATAACATTAACAAGGACTCTAGCAAAGCTGAAATCTTTGCCATTTCCATATATGAAGATTTCAAAAGATTTCCATATATGAACAAATCCGCATAGACTTAGTCAAAACTGAACCAAGAATTGATTTCCAGGCAAGCAAAGATTTAAGCCTGATCAAACTTGTCCTGTACATTAAACAGTCAGCAGTAGGCAAATTTTTTGATGTGTTCAAGAGTATAGAGAAACTTGGAACAGATTGTGAAATACACTTAAAGGATAACACAACAACCATAGTGCATCCAGATATAAAAATACCACTATCTCTGAAGAAGAAGCTCAAGGACGAGCTGTAACAACTAGAAAGTTTTGATATTATTGAAAAGGTGAATGAACCAACAAATGGGGTTAATCACATAGTAAAAAAAGTTGGGGTGGAAGACTCCGCATTGACACTGTTAACCCAAACAAGGCAATCAAATGCCCCCACTATTCAGTTCCTACAATCAAGATGCTATAAATTAACATGACAGTTCAGCAAGCTAGATACCTGCTCAGGCTACTGGATACTCCCACTCATTACACAATCTTCTACCCAGACAGCCTTCAGCACTTTTTATGGATGATATATGAAAGAGATACCCCTTTGGCCTTATGTCTACACAAGACAAGTTGCAGAAGAAAATTGAAAAGGTATTTGAAGGATAAGATTGTGATATTCTTGTATATGAAAGAAACCACAAAGAGCATCACGAAAGCCTAGAACCGATTCTTAGAAGAGCTGGACAAAAAGGAATCCATTTAATCTGTGAAAAATGCAAAGTGTCAAATACAAAGTATATAGGTCTTTAGATATAAGACTTACTATATGAAATGTTATATCTATTTTTTTATTTCTCAAATATACACATTATGTATTTTTATATATGTCTTTATACAAAGTCTATGTTTACACGAAGTATAAAACAGTTTGTGGTAACAAACCATAAATAAGAAGCAATGCAGCTCAACAGCACCATAGCTAAAAGTCTAAGAAACAGAGTATTAATAACAATTGATACATCAAAAGGATTGGATTTTTATGCTAATTCCTAATATATAAAGTTCATTAAGTTTAATGTTACCCATCAAAAGTTACAAGCCTGAAAAAATTTGCCATTTTTTGAAAAAGGGGAGAAATACCCCAAAAAAGTCTTGTGATCCAAATGAAAATCACACCATCAGATTCAGCATATCTGTGGACTCTTCTGTACAGGTTTGAAGTTCCAATATATATAAATGTGGAATTTCCTATTTTTGTCAGAAGAAAGATCATGGATGTGTGTCTATTTGTTGTTGTTTTTTCCTCCAGGAGTGATTGTATCAAACCAGTGATCCTAGATGATTAGGAGAGGGCCTGTTTGATCAGAAATCAAAAGTTCTAGTGGTCTTTTAAAGTGGCCAAAAAAATTGGAGGTCAACTAGTCCCCCTCTCATGCCCTTTTTCTCCAAAGTCATCCAATCAAAATATTGGGATATACTCATTTTTTCAGCATAGTTGAAAGGTCCAATAACTATACCTTTGGGGATAACATGAACCCCCACAGCCCCTAGGGAAAGGTCTGTAAGTTGCGACTGTTTACATGTAATATTTGTTATTGGGGTAATTTTCTGGGAGGAGGAGGTGAATTTTCTGCTTGGGGGGGATTTTCACAGGGATAATCATCTGGGGGGAGGGAAGTTTCTAAGATGAACTTTCCAGGGGAAATTTGACAGAATTCCTACACAAAATTCTTTTTATTTGTCTTACTTTAATTCTTGTCATTTGTCTTTGCTGACTCAATTTTACATCTGGGGATGTTTTGGGGACATTTTCACGGGGTGGGGGGAATTCCAGGAAAAATTTTCCATGGAGGGGGATATCTCGCATGATTTGAAAAAAAAAAATCAGAAATTAAAGTCTTTTTTGAAATTAAAGTATGCTATGGAGAATTTTTCAGGCAGAATCATCTGCAAGAAATTTTCCAGGGGAATTTTCAGTGAGGATATAGTTTTCCAAGGGGGGGGGGGGGGGGGCTGGTGGGTATTTTACATGGAAGGAACCTTACTTGGAGGATTTTTCCATGGAGGTAAGGGATTTTCAAAGGAAGGGGCGATTTCCTGGCATTATTAGAAAACTAATACTTAAAACAAACAGAAATTATTCCATGTATGAGGGGAGTTGCCCCCTCCTCAATACCTTGCTCTTTATGCTAAAGTTTGACTTTGTGCCCCAATTCTTTACAAATGACTTCCAAAACACATGGGGTGTTTAATTAGAATAAGGAGCTTTGTTTAAAGTTCTAAAAAACTTTAGCACAAAGAGCAAGGTTTTGAGGAGGGGCAGCAGCAGAGTAATTAGACCACTGATAAGGCTGGCCATGTAGGTAGACATTCCCAAATGAAGGGAAGGGAGATATGGTATTATGAACTAACTTGCTTGCTTGTGCTTATATTATATTTTGCTATTTAATTTCATGCTGAATACTTCTATCAGATTGATGGTAATGCAGGCAAAGAGGAGAATACTAGCTTTCAGCCAGCAATAAATTAAGGATAAGTTCCTGGACTGGAATGGAGAAGACAACATTTGAGCAGGATGGGGCTTAGCTCTATACCAGAAAACATCCCTATAAATTCCACATCACAGGAGCATATGACTGTGAGACATCTTTTTCTGGCAGATCTGTAGTATCAATCCATTTGATTCCCTTTTGGGTAGGAATACGTAGGACTTTGAGGTCATTCCTCATGATTTTATAGACAGATTAAAGGATCCTACATAATTTTTATATGGAAATTGTAAATTTTTCATCTTTTGTGCATGGAATTTATAATGATATGTTCTTTTTGAATTATAGTAGACTTTAATTCAAACTTTTTTTAGGTCTTGGTAAGTGATACATTACCTTATTCTGGGCATTAAGAGGGAGCAGCCAGTATGCAATCAAATTGGTATACAAATTTGAGAATAAGAAAGTTCTGAATGCAATAAAGTAGGATTTTTTTAAGGTGTTGAGATCAGAAGAGGTGGCAAGGTATATAATAGGGCAGAAGTCAAATAGGAACAAAGGAAATATACTTATTAGATTTTCTATTTCATCTTCTTTGAATGGAATGTTACTGTTGCTACAAATGTAACCTAGTCCCCCACTTATTAATGAGGTCTGGTATAGCCATAGGTTAGGCTATGTGGAAAAATTCTGATTTTGCTTTTTTTTTTTTTCAAATTGGCTCTAGGAAGTTTGGCATAATGAACCAGCAGTTAATTAGAAATAAGAATGGGGGGGGGGGAGCAAATACAACAGCAAAAATTACTAGTCTTTATTTGGGAAGGGCACTAATTAGAGACTACTACTACTACTAACAACTCACCACAGCACCAAGCCGCCTGAGGCCAACACAGCTACGCACGCTCCTCCTCCACCCCAATCTATTCAAAGCCTCCCTTTTTACACCCACCCACGAAGTTCTCATTTCCTTTAAATCTTTCTTTATGACGTTCTCCCACCCCAGACAGGACGACCTGCTTTCCGTTTAGCCCTAGATGGTTGGCCGAAAAGAACGGTCTTTGGCAATCTGTCATCCTTCATCTGCACGACGTGCCCTAGCCACCTCAACCTTTCTTTCATTACAGCCCTAGAGAGCGGTATTCAACCACATTTTTTGTATAGCCTATTGTTTGAAATACGGTCAGTCAGCCGGGTACCCAGAACAATCCTTAAGCAACTCTCTGGAAAACATCTAGCAAATCTTCATCCACTTTTCGGAGCGTCCATGCTTCAGAGCCATATTTGACCACTGTCATCACTGTAGCTATTACTATCACTGTGCTACCCTAAGATCTAGCATATAATATATTTTTACTAATGATATCTTACAACAAAATGTAGTACAGTTGCTTGAATTGACTACTTCTAAAGTAAAAATGCTAATAAAATGAAACTAGTACTATTATTTTATGCTCTTTCTATATATCTGCTTGTTTTTTTTTTCTGAGAATGCACTATACCCCCTGAATTGTATATATAGTCTAAAAAAAACATTTCTCTGTTGTCTTGAACCTTGTAATATGTCAGATTTGTATCCTTGGCTTAATGAAATTAAACATTTCTCTATTGTCTTGAACCTTGTAACATGTCATGTTTTGTGTTCTTGGCTTGATGAAATTCAGTTTTCCCTGAGTAATTGCAATAAAACTGTACATAAGAATATCATTCAAAGTGACTTAAATAAGGATAACAATGAAAAATAAACATGATAATCTTATCAATATGAACATGCTGTATATCATAAGTTAATAGTTTCATTGTTTTACTTCAGTTTTATTATGTATCTTAGGCTTTATCTGGGACCATCAGGATGGGAGATGGTCCATAGTCAGAAAAGCAAAAATGATATTTGGAATGAGTATAAATAAGGAACCTATGATACTACTTTTATTTCATTATCATGCTTCCTTTAGATGTGGTCAACCATAGCAAATTTACTGAAAAGGTTTACAATATTACTTATTATTGTAATATTATTATTATTGCAATAAAACTGCACATAAGAATATCATTCAAAGTGACTTAAATGTGGATAACCACAAAAAATAAACATGATAATCTTATCAATATGAACATGCTGTGTATCATAAGTTAAGGCTGCCACAGGTTCAAGTGGTAAAAAATAGGGACTTAGGGACCTTTTTTTAGTTAAAAAAGGACCTCTCTAAGGACCATTCTGGACAAAAAATGGACCCCAAAAACTCAGTTTTCAGAAATCTTTTGAGAGAAAAAGCAGTGACAAAACAGCAAATGACACTTGACTAACAAAACAAAAAAGGGAATGATCATTTGCAGACATCTCTCCAGGATAAGAGGCCAGGTAATAATTAAGAAACAGGCCACCTGAGAATCATCATGTCATGGGAGGAGCTTTCTTCTTCTTTTTTTCGGAATGCTTTACTTTCTAATACAAAAAATCAGATACAAAAAAATTATGAGAGATAAGGTTATGGTAACTAGAACACATAACCTATTTTTTCCATTTTTTTGCACTGCCTTCTGCTGGAACAGAGATGTGATCAGCAACTGTTTCTTTGACTCTAACTACTGCTGGGCGGTTTCAAGAGCAGCAGCTCCCTTTTTTTGTTCAGGGTGCATTGTCAGAGTCCCATCTATCATGGCCTGCACTAGCTGTATCTCAACCATACCCTTCTTTTCAATGCCCTTTTTGGTGGGTTATGAGCTACTTTCATCAACTCGTCTGTGGCCTGTTCCTTGGAACCACGTGCTTCTTTTTTTTCTTTGAGATATTTTTTGAAAGTCTCTATTGTCTATCTTTTCAAAGAGGTTTCAGCAAGCTACTGGTCTCTCAACTGTCCTCTTGCCTCCAAATCCTGCTGCTCTTTCTCAGTTTTTTTTTTCTTTCAATATTTTTTTTTCCTGCTGTAGATACATATCATATTTCATTCTAGCAAATTTGGTCAGTTTAATTAAGTCTTCAGTGATAGCAACATTTTGTGCTTGGCCTCCAAATATGCCCAGCCCATCTATCACAAACAATTTTGCATTCAAAGTTCACTCATTCATCAAAGCTCTTTCTTTGCTGAGAGCTTACCCAGAAAGGGAGAAACCATATTTTTACTACTTGAGACAAGTTTGGAAGGACATATCTTGCAGCCACAGAATAATGCTTCTGAACACGCTGCATGAGCAAACGTTTTGGAAGCTTGTCTATTGACTCAAGACAGTCAACAATTTTGTCACTCACAATGGTCTGTAGCAGTGGCACTAAGTTTTCTTCATCTTAGTATGGCTGAAGCATTAGTTCATCCCTAAGTTCTTTGTTGCTTGAGGTTTTAAGATTTGTCTAGCCAATGTCAAGACCAAGAGATTCAGCTCTGTATAGAGTTCATGCACTAGATCCTTTTCCATTGAAACTTTTCAGTAATATGTATGCATGTATAAATTTATTGCCCATCATAAATGTAAAATACAACACTGATGGAGTATAAAGAAAGAAAATGGAAAGAAACAAATAAATTCTGACAAATACAAACAGAACCAAAACAAAGAAGAACAGACAAGAAGAAAAAAAAATACAAATAAGGGCAATTATATGTAAGAACAAACATATTATCAATGACGGACAATTTCAGAGGTGCTTTCACCAATAATCTGCCTCTGATATCTCTCATTTCTTTTCTGTACTGCGGACACTGGACTTGCAACTCCATACCGCGAGGATAGTGAGCTGTTATTAGTCCAGAGAGGCAGCCTTAGCAAATATTTCGCATGCTTGTAGAAACACTTCTGTATATCCCTAATATCTGAAGCAGTAAGAAGAGACCAAAATGGTGCAAGGGCAAGTAGATGCAGAACAGCAAATGCATTATAAACGTTAGCTAAGATACGGTGGTTAAATTTAAGCTTTAACGCAACTAGTAAACCATACACATTCCTAGCTTTTCTGGCAAAAAAATCTTTCAACAGTTGACGCTTGGCGCAAAGATTTGACCCAATCAGTACACCAAGATATGTCAGTGTATCTTGTGCTTTAATAACATGTTCACCTAACTGAACATTTGTCAGGTAATCTAAACGGTGATTGAACACCAGGAATTCAGTCTTACTCTCATTAAATAGAAGACCAATACATTTATACTCCCTATCAAGAATTCCAAAATTTTCCTCAATTCCAAAGGCTGTTCTAGTAATATCAAGGATGTCATCAGCATAGTTAGCTAGCAAAACATCAATACCATTAAATATACATGTGGTTAGAATGTTCTGTTGTGGCACAATGACAGTATTATTAAACAGGGGGGGGGGCAGAAGTAACAGTGCCCTGTCTAATACCCTTTTTTACTGGAATTGAAGGAGTGAGTTCCACCATACCAGGTGAGATGGTAACCTTAACTCTGGCATTTAGCTTTTTATACATATCACGTATTGATTTGATGACAGAAATATTAACTCCACACTTATAAGCAGTCAATAAGATACGTGGATGTAAACCCATGTCAAAAGCTCTAGATACATCTAACCTGGCTAAAATATAATACCTCATTATTTCCATGATCATGCAGAAGTAAATTAGCAATCAAATGGTGAGCATGGTCACTGCCTACTCCTTTCTTGAAGCCGAATTGGTTATCCAGTGTATAGCCCTTATCAGATATCATGTCAATAATTAGTAACTCAAAAACTTTGCATAAAACCGGTGACACCGTAATTGGTCTAAAAGAAGAACATTGGTCCTTGGGCTTTCCCCTTTTTAATACTGGGGCTATTACTCCAGTGCTGAACAAATCAGGAACTACCATGCTTCTCAGTTCCAACCATGCTTCTCAGTTCCAAGATGTAATCTTCTTATGGGTAAACTAGCATGCTCAGCAGAGTGTAGAGCGTGAACAATCTCTGCACAGTAAATATTCAGCAATATTTGCTTCTCTGCAAAGGTTAATAGTTTTTTTTGGGGAAAGTAGATAAAACAGCACTTTGATCTTTTTCAAAATAGAATCACTAACAGCCCGGAACATAAACATATCTGCACAAGCCCAGTCAATGGTTTCATGCCATTTACTATCATTGTCTGGACTTGGACCACTTGGTGCAATAAGTTGAACAGGGAATATATTACTGATGGGCATATGGTCTGAGGTTTGGAAAGTGGAGATAAGTGAGGATCCTGAGTCTGGTTTTATATTCAGGGAACACATGAAAAAGTCCAGAGAAGAGGTACTGCCAGAGTTATGGATATATGTGAAACATTGGGTATTCTCAACCACCAAGAGCTGAGGGCACATACTATTCAGAATATTTGCATGACTGCTACTGTCATCAAAAAGGTTACAGTTCATATCACCAGCAGGGATTACTGCTAGGTTTTGCACTTCACAATCAGACACAAGGGAACTGACTAGGTGGCATGCTTGATCAAATTGTCTGTCTGATGTAGCATTACAGTAATCAGGGGGTAAATACACTGAGACAACCACATAATTCTGAATTTTGACTGCCATAAAATAGTCACTGTCACAAAAGTGTTTGGGCATGAGGACACTACTAGTAAGCATAGCAGTACCTCAACTCGGCCAACCAGCCCTGGAGTGTCTAGCAGCACAACTTATTACAGCAGTAGAAGCAGTCTTGCTCAACAAACATAGACTGTTGGCAGTGAGAAGGTGCTCTTGTAGGCAGAGAACATCATTTGTGTCACATAGAGTTTGGATTATGGGTAATTTCACTGAGAAGCCTCCATTAATATTCCATGATGTAATGTGTAGATCAGTGCTCATTTTAGGGGATTCATAAGTTTCTGTGCAACAGGACATTTGTAGCTGTAACGAGGATGGTCAGCTTGGTTGCACAGTGCACACTTCATTTTATTTTGACACGGGGCTTCCAGTTTGTTCAAATGTCCTGTCTGTGCACAGCAAATAAGAGCTTTACAGTGCTGGGCAATATATCCATAAGCTTGGCAGTTGTAGCAGCAAGGAGGGAGAGGGAGAAACTTATCAATGCAGATTTGTTTGTACTCAATTATCACTGACGAGGAAATGGCTGCTAATAAGTGTTCTTGGCAAGAAACCAAAGCTTGTAGGACCTAGTTTTGCTGATACGGGAGACTTCAGTACAGTTAGTTATCAAGTTCTGCAACTAACCATCAGGAACAAAATGGGCAATTCTATAATACACTGGAACTTTTAGCTATAAGCTTAGCAATTGGTCCTTAGATTTAATAGCATCAGCTTCAATTTTATCACTTACAATGAGGTGCCAAGTATCTTTTCCTGGTCTATGCTCAGTTATTGCCAATTTTGAGTCACCACACAAGTTATCAATAAAAATTTTGCAGTCCTTGGGGCCATTCAGCATTTTAGGTGGATTCTTTAATATAATGGCAAAAGAGGGTTAGGATGATTGTGTGGGGGCTTGAGACAAAGAAGACAGTGGGTTGCGCTTTGACAGGACATAATTATCAAATTTGACACATAGTTTGTTAACTTTACAAGCAAGTGTAGCACTTGATTCCCCTGCAATAACTGCTACTTTGTCAGGCTTGTACAGCACAAAACAGGGTAGGGGTATTTGCTTTTCATCACACTTTTCAAAAATTTTAAGCATGTCCAGACAGTTATCTGCAGCTTTCTGTTGGTCACTTGGGCGATCCGTGCAGTTTGCAAAATTCCAGAATATTTTCTTTGCTTCCATTAACAAATCAGAGCTAAAAAGTCCACACCAGTTTTGAATATTGGCATGAACATTCCCCATAGCCCAGGCACAGTATAAAAAGTTCAAGACTGGAGACCATACAAGCTGCTGCCTCCACATTATATGTAGCAAACAAACATACAGCAGGTATCTCACTTAGTCAGAGAGAAGGTTGAATAGCCGCACAGAGATCACCAGGAGCAAGGGAAGCATTGAGACCTGCGCACCTGTCCCCTGCAATTTAAGGCTAATTAAAACCGGCAGGTTCTAGTCCCCTCTTCTGCTTGGTCCCAAGAGATCCATGCTGTACTGTTGACGCACCTTAAGAAAAGGTTGAAATTTGCTCCAAATTGACTGAATTCTTGTAATTTGGCTATTTTTTTTTTATTTTTCTTTTTTTAAATTTGATGGAAAAAAATCTACCAATAACTACCAATATAACTTCCAATAAAACTACCAATATAACTTCAGCTCCCCCCACCTTTCATCACAGAATTGCCCCCCCCCCCCCCCCTAGACAAGAAGCTAAGTATACCCATACCTGCATGTGTGCACTTTAAACTAGAGCATAATTCTTTATTTTTAGCAGACCATGATTCAAAATTTTCTAAATTCAAAGACTAGTCCATAGGTATTAGTCCCTGATAAACTACATAGACTAATGTAGATAGGCTAAGGTTTTAAATGGTGCTATAAGATGCACCATAGAAAATAAAACATATTAGACCGAGTTGCAAATTTTTACCAGGTAATATGGAAACGATTTTCTTTTTGTTCTTCTCCGTATCTGGTAAAAAGGTTCTGCAATCATTTTCCTTTACCATTTTTCAAAGATACACGTTTATTTGTTTTAATTTGGCCGCAAAAATAATTTATATCACGCGGATTGAGCCTTATGACAGAGCACCCGATTGTCAAAGAATGCCAAAATTCGGCGAAGAGTTATCTCAACCGCTTTGGAAAATCGTTTACAATTTAGGTAAATATTGAATAATTCACATAAATGACCTACGAATAACCATTCGATATTCACATAAATACCACTCGATGCCTTTTTTATGCTCTTTCCAAAACATAATAATTAGCTTTTGCTCAAATTCAATTTTAAGCCCTTTACCAAAGCCGGAGAGCTGAGTTCTGCTGAAAACAAAACTCTAGCTAATATAAATACGGATCGAATTTTGTAAACGCTAATCATTTGAATATTTAATTTCATCAGAGAATCATTGACCATGCCTCCAAAAACTCCAGGAAAAGCAGCAAAGAAATCTGGTAAGGCGCAAATAAACATCAATAAAACTGATAAGAAAAGGAAACAAAAGAGGAAGGAAAACTACAATATATAGATAATGAGTGAGCGTTCGATTCTGTTGATAGAAGAGCTTTAACAAAGCTCTTATTCTTGTATGCAGGGACGTTATTTGGGAGTGGGCTAATTGGGGCTGCATCCACCCTCTGACTTTAGGAAGGGCCCCAAATCAGTAGTCACAATTATATTGATCTGATCTCAAGTGTGAAAAAATTGTGTTTTCAATTAAAACAAATCTGTTTCTATTAGAGCTATACCTCACAACAATCTATTGTGAGCTTTATTCCCAAACATATTTATTTATTATTCCTATTTCATATTTCATGATACATTTTTCTTGTCTTGATTAAAAGCCAAGGTGCCCGACTTTCATTACAATAAAACCAGGTGACCCAGGATCTGTAACAAAATTATACATTTCGTTTACGCAATTCTAGGGCAGTGATCCCCTCTCTATATATGTATTATGTACTCTTTAATTCTTTGAGTGTGTTTTTGAATCTGTTTTGAATTGTATTGAATTGTCTTGAAATTTAGCTTCTTGAATTTTGAGACAATCAAAGTGAGAATTTCAGACCAGTTATTTTTTTAGGATTTCAGGAAAAATAAGAAAAAATATATTATGTAAAGGGACAATTCAAAGAATCGATAAAAATCTTGAAGGACAGTACCTAATCTTACATACCCAAGATTATAACAAAATGAAAATATGGAAAAAGCACAAAATTTGTTAATAGGACAGTTAAAAAGAAATTGTACCAACAATCATTTCTATTTCACAATTGAAAGGCCTTATCAATGGAGGGAGGGGAACTTGGCTTGAACCAACTTATAAAAAAGGTGAGAAAAACATGAAAAAAACAGAAAGTTTTGGGTGGGGGGGGTCGAATTTACTTTTTGACATCCAGAAGGGGGGGGGAGCAAATTTGTTGTTTTTCGAATTTTCTATGAAAATATTAAGCTAGTGTCATAAGCAGCCACATCCAGGTATGCAAGTTGGTATTAAAACAGTTGCAGTGCATGCATTAACTGTCGTTCTCATATACTCAACCTTGTGTTGGTTGCTTGTATTTAGAACTTGAGACGGCATTACCAAGGGTTTGTTAATGCTCAGAAAGCTGCTGGCATAACTGTTCCTCAGTTGGAGAAATCATCTACTACAAGATTGGTATACAGATAAATATCGGTGAAGACATTCAGACATTTGAATTTAAATTTTTACTCCAACTAGCGGATTTTTTTTGCCACAATATCTCTGTTTGAGCAGCTGCAGGTGGTAGACCTAGTTCTCTCTAGAGATACCGGTCTTACTGCAGCTATGCGAGATAAAACTATTGACATGCAAACTGCAAAAGCTTTTGATGTAATGTTTCATAAGGCAAAAGAATTTTCTTGTGAGTGTGGCCTCACTGAAGACCTTTCGCGAAATTTTCAGAATTCTGGTTCCTCATGAAAAAGACTAAAGCGTGCACAGTAAGTAGCTTCCAGCTTACCTGATTTTGTAACCGTGTCGACTTTGGGAAAAAGTGACCATGCTGAAGTGAAAGAATCAACTAAAGATGCTTTCAGAAGGGATTATTTTCTTGTGATAGACAGATTGTGCTGTGAGTTTAACAGCCCCTTCACGAATGCTCTTTCACTGTTAGAGTCAATCTCTGCATTAGATCTTGATTTGCCACACTTTCTCAATACAAGCTGACTAGTTAGTTTGGCAGGGCATTACAAAGAAGTTTGCATTGACACAACCCTGTTTGCCTTGCTAACAGATCTTGTGAGAAGATATATAGACTTTTTAGGCAATAGGCCAAAAGATGTCTTAGAACTTCACAATTTTGTGAAGGCAATGTTGATAGCATATTCTGAAGTTTTGAAAATTATAAACATCTTCATTACTCTGCCTATCACAACGGCTTGTAATGAGATTCTTTTCTAAATTAAGCCTGGGCGATACCTATTTAAGATCCAAAATGGGTGACGAAAGGCTCAGTGATCTGTTGTTGGTGTTTAGTGAAAAAAAATGTGTGAAATCATTGGATTTCGAGGCTATGGTTGGTATTTTTGGAAAAATGAGACCTCGTTGGTTCCCAGTTTTGCAATAAAACTGTGAATTACTTTCCAACTTAAGTTCTCTGTATTTATTAAAAACTTTTAAATTGCTTCTTACAAGTAATAGTTGATTTTGGGAAAGGCCTATGCTAACCACTGTGAAGGAACTTTGCTCTGAAACAATTGTGAGCCTGCCACTTTGGGGGGCCCAGAGAGGCTGCTTAGCCCCCCTTAGTTCAGAATGAAATGACGCCGCTGGTTACAACCATAAATGACGTCATACAAAGACAAAAAAAGATTAATCTGTTGAACGTCCCTGGTTATAAAATCATGATGACGTCACTTATCTTGGCGTCAAAAACTACAATAAATGAATTTAAAAAGTCGTGATCTCAGCATAATGTTGTTTAAAAAATTGCTGAGCTGCCAGATAAACAAAAGAGGATCAATCGCTAAAATAAAAGATTAGGGTACTTTTATGTATAGCGCCTAAGTTAAGTTATTTATCTAAGTAGAACCTGTTTCTGTGACTAATCCTAATGAAATATCACAAAATATGATGAAAAAATAATACTTTAGAAACACACTTGGGCTATATATTTGCACATTAGGGGGGAGGGAGTATAGCAGATCGGCACGCAAAATATGTTAGGTACAATTATTCTGCATATTATGAAGTAAGAATTGTTTTCTAGCTTTACACTGTCCGAATAATTTACCCCCCCCCCCTTAAAGTGCAAATATATAGCCCAAATTATATATTTCCTATCTATTCTGTCACTTCTCTTTTTCTTGTTCCACGCTAAGCTGAAACAAACTAACGAAGAAACCGGTTCTAATTACCTTTTATATACATGGGCTCTATCACTTTATACCGAATTGCCGAATTACTCCGAGTTACTCTTCACGCTAAAATTTTTAGCACTTTTAATAAACAAATCCAATTCTATTCAAACGGATCTTGTATTTCACGAGTTGTTCTTAAAAAATTGGGACGAACAGTCAAAGTTTAGCGTAAAGAGCAAGGTATGGAGGAGGGGGAGTCAGTTGTTACTAAAGGAAAGATTTTCGAAGGGAGACACAGGAGCCAATGCCTTTTCCAGAGGTAGGTAGCTAGAGTTTTCTTGCCCCCCCCCCCCCAAAAAAAAAATCCCCGTATAAAAATCCTGGATACGCCCTTGATAGGAGGTTTTACATCTAAATATTAATTTACCTACATTGAGCAATACGTTTTAACTAGAGTCAAGCGCAAGACTGTTCTTGCTTGGAACTTTTTGCTTTTTGACCTAGAGTCATTCCTGTGGACAAGGTAAATTGTCTGAATAAAAAAAAACAACTCGAAATTCCAGAACCAAGGTTTTACTGCAAAATAAAGATTAGCTTTGCTGGAGATTACCTGTACTCTGTGATTAGGGAAAGTAGAAATTGCGCAAACCTTGCTATTACAAAATCGGTATCATATAAGAAAAAAAATTATTAAGAAGAATTTAATAAGGCTTGACTAATCAGTGACTAACCTGGTTCTGTAACTAATCCTAAGGAAATATAACAAAATAAGATGAAAATATAATACTTTAGAAACAAATTTGGGCTATATATTTGCACATTAGGGGGGGGGGGCAGTATAGCGGATCTGCATGCAAAATGTGTTAGGTACAATTATTCTGCATATTATGAAGTAAGAATTGTTTTCTAACTTTAAAGTGTCCGAATACTTAACCCCCCCTTCAATGTGCAAATATATAGCCCAAATTATACATTTTCTATCTATTCTGTCACTTCTCTTTGTCTTGTCCCACGCTAAGCAGAAAGAAACTAACAAAGAAACCGGTTCTACTAAGCTTCTATATACACTTTATAGCTCTATTACTTTATAGTGAATTACTGAATTACTCCGAGTTACTCTTCACGCTGAAGTTTTTAGCACTTATAATAAACAATTCCAGTTCTATTTAAAAGGCTCTTGTATTTCACGAGCTGTTCTTAAAAAATTGGGACGAACAGTTAAAGTTTAGCGTAAAGAGCAAGGTATTGAGGAGGGGGGTCAATCGTTACTAAAGGAAAGATTTTTGAAGGGAGTCATAGGAGCCAATGCCTTTTTCAGAGGTAGGAGGCTAAATTTTTCTTGCCCCCCCCAAAAAAAAAAAATCCCCGTATAAAAATCCTGGATACGCCCTTGATAGGAGCTTTTACATCTATATATTAATTTATCTACATTGATCAATAGCTTTTAACTGGATTCAAGCACAGGACTGCTCTTGCTTGGGGCTTTTTGCTTTTTGACCTAGAGTCATTCTTGTGGACAGGTTAAATTGTCTGAATAAAAACCCAACTCGGAATTCCAGTGCCAAGGTTCTATTGCGAAATAAAGATTAGCATAGCTGGAGATTATTTGGACTCTGTGAATAGAGAAAGTGGAAATGCATAATCCTTACTATTCGAAATCGGTATCATAGGATAGAATAGAATTTATTTGCGCCAAAAGCCCATAGGCCATGGCAAAAAATATAAACAAAGAACCATTACAAAGAAATTGCACATAATCTAACATAATCCTACAGAAATCTACTTCTATGATTCATCTCGAGACGAAGGAATCATGCTAAGCTTCTAATACCCATAAGACACTCATCCGCACACACATTCACCAACCACTCAAAATCATAATCCCCCCTACCAAATACTTCCAGTCTCCAATCACTCAGCTCCTCACATTCACACATCAAGTGATACACGCTCTCGTCTAAACCTCCACACATAGGACAAAAATAAGGACCAGCCTTTGACTTTTCCCTCCCGATAAACTTTCGTCTAAGAAAAATGTATTATTAATGGATAACAACTAATTTTCCTGGCACCGTGCAGGATTCGAACCTGAACACCTTTAATTTTAAAGACTTGGATTCCTCCACTACCCCGGTACCAGGTAAATGTAGACTTTATTTTTCAGTAGAGTGATGTAAATTACTTGTAAATCAGAGGCAACGCTATGTCGTTGCCTATAGTAAAGGCCATACGACTCCAATGTTTCATTATTTATTTATTATTGTTTTCCCAGAGGCACTTCATATGAAAGGGGTCGTCGTAGAAACTTCAAAAGGGGCTCATTCGATTGGAAATCGAGAGTTCTAGTGCCCTTTTTAAGGGTCAAAATTGATTGGAAGGCAACTAACACTCTTTTCACGCCCACCAGTTCCCCAAACACATCCAATCAAAATTTTGAGATAGCAATTTTGTTCACAAAATGGCTATTTCAAAATTGAATGGCTATATCAAATGGCACAATAACAACCATATATGCCCCAAGGCATAAATTACAACGCCTACCTCTGGGCCCTGGGGGGCTGTGTCGACACCGGAGTTTTTTGTTATCTGAACTTTGAACTTTTTTTTAACAAAATGTCTATCTCGAAATTTTTACCTAATACATTTAGGATGTGGAGGGGAGAGATTAGTTGCCCTTGATAGGAGCCTTTACATCTATATATTAATTTGTCTACATTGAGCAATACCTTTTAACTGGAGTCAAACACAGGACTGGTCTTGCTTGGGACTTTTTGCTTTTTGACCTAGAGTCATTCCTGTGGAAAGGTTAAATTGTCTGAATAAAAAACCCAACTCGGAATTCCAGAACCGAGGTTTTACTGCAAAATAAAGATTAACATAGCTGGAGATTACCTGGACTCTGTGGATAGAGAAAGTGGAAGTTGCATAATCCTCACTATTCAAAATCGGTATCATATAAGAAAAAAATTATTATTAATGAACAACAACTAATAAGTGACATTTCCTGGCACCGTGCGGGATTAGAACCTTAACACATTTAATTTTAAAGACTTGGCTTCCTCCACTACCCCGGTACCAGGTAAATGTACTTTATTTTTCAGTAGAGACTTTATTTTCCTATAGTAAAGGCTATACGGCTCCAATGTTTTATTATTTATTTATTATTTTTTTCTCAGAGGCACTTCATATGGAAGGGGTTGTCGTAGAAACTTCAAAAGGGGTTCATTCGATTGGAAATAGAGAGTTCTAATGCCCTTTTTAAGGGTCAAAAGTGATTGGAAGGCAACTAAAACCCCTTCCACGCCCACCAATTCCCCAAACGCATCCAATAAAAATTTTGAGATAGCCATTTTGTTCAGTGTAGTTGATTTCCAAATAGAAATTATGTATTTGAAGAGGACACTCCCCCACAAACCTCAGGGCAAGGATTGTAATATATGCCCTGGGGGCATATAAAAGGCCATATGTAAAGGCCATACGGCTCCAATATTTTATTATTTTTTTTTCCAGAGGCACTTCATATGGAAGGGTTCGTCGTAGAAATTTCAAAATGGGCTCATTCGATTGGAAATTGAGAGTTCTAATGCCCTTTTTAAGGGTCAAAAGTGATTGGAAGGCAACTAACACCCCTTCCACGTCCACCAATTCCCCAAACACATCCAATCAAAGTTTTTAGATAGACATTTTGTTCAGCGTAGTTGATTTCCAGGTAAAAATTATGTTTTTGAGGAGGACACTTCCCCACAGCCCTCAGGGCAAGGGTTTTAAGTTATGCCCTGGGGGCATATAAGATTTTTATAGAAAGCTTAGTCATAGAAACTTTAAAAACGACTCATTCAATTGGAAATTCAAAGGGATAGTGCCCTTTTAATAGTCGAAGGTGATTGGAGGGAAACTAACACCCTTCTCACGCCCACCTTTTCCCCAAACACATCCAATCAAAATTTTGAGATAGCCATTTTGTTCATCGTAGTTTAAAATTCAGAAAATTAGGTCTTTGAGGATAACAATCCCCCCCCCCCCACAGCCCTCAGGACAAGGGTTGTAAGTTATGCCATGGGGGCATATAAGGTTTTTATAGAAAGCGTTGTCGTAAAAAATTCAGAAAGGGCTCATTCGATTGGAAATTTAAATGGCTAGTTCCATTTTTAATAGTCAAAAGTGATTGGAAGGCAACTAACACCCCTTCCACGCCCACCATTTCCCCAAACACATCCAATTAAAATTTTGATATAGCCATTTTTTTCAACGTAGTTGATAGTTCTGGAAATTATATGTTTTAGAAGGACACTCCCCCACAATCTTCAGAGCAAGGGTTGTAAGTTATGCCCTGGGGGCATATTTGGTTCATATGGAAGGAATGCTCGTATAAACTTCAGAGAGGGCTCATTTGATTGGAAATTGAAAGTCCTAGTTTACTTTTTAAGCGTCAAAAGATATTGGAGAGTAACCAGCTTCTCCCCTCCCCTATACCCTTTTTCCCAAATGCATCCAATAAAAATTTTAAGATTGCTATTTTGTTAAAAATAGTTCGAAGTTCACATAACAAAAATTCCGGTGTCGATAAAACCCCCTAGGGCCGGGGGGCAGGCATTCTAAGTTATGCACTGGGGGCATATATGGGTCTTATATTGATTTCAAAGAGGGCTAATTTGATTGGAAAAGCATGAAAAAAAAACAAAGGAAATAATAGACCTACCAATTGGTGTCAATTCAAGAAAATTTTGTGTTCGAATATAAACACAAACATCAGTAACAATAAAGATCCTAGAAGAGAGCTTGTTAAGGACCAAAAAAAGAAAAAAAATTAAAATAACACTGAAAAAAAAGAAAAAAATAAGAAGAAGAATAAAACATGGGTAATTAAAGCAAATTGGTTAAAAATTGAAAGATTAAATTAAATTATCAAGTTTTGTTACATTTCTATACAGCTTGCAGAAACTTGTGGCTAGTTCAACACTGGAGGATATTTTGTTCCATTGAATAATAGATTTGTAAATGGGAGATTGCTGGGCAGCACTAGAAACGCATTTAAGAATTATAAAGGCTCTATTGGATGAACGGAGACAGTGGGCTTCCGAATTATTAATGTTATAATAGGTTAGTAGTTGAGGTGGAAGATTATTGTGGAAAGCTGAGTAAGCAAGCGATAAGTTTAGTTTTTGTATGATTTGATCAAGTGGAGCTCTTCCAAAATCTGAATACAAATCACGGGTTGGATATAGACGGGGAAGCCGAAAAACTGCTTTAATGGCACGGTTTTGGGCAAATTTGAGTTTTTTAATGAAATACCGGTTTGTATTTCCCCAAACTGATCCGCAATAAGAAAGGTTAGGAAAAATAAAGGAATAATAGAGGGTAACTAGGATGTCAGGAGGAAGAAAATAATTCACACGGTTAATCATAGCTACTTGTCTCAAAATTATTGCTGTAATGTAAGAAATACGATTAGAGAAGTACAAGCATGAGTCAATAAATACACCAAGAAACTTGGCAACCTCCACTTGTGGGAGGATGTCGGAGGAGTACTTGAGACCAAGAGCAGGTTGAATTACGTCTTTGTTGTAGGGGATTCTGAATAATACTATTTGACTTTTTTTGCTATTAATGGTCATGTTATTCGTAAGGCACCACGCCTGGACTCTGTTCAGAAGGACTTGGGCAGAGGTTATTGCCGATGGTAAATTGGTGCCAGTGATGAAGAAGTTGCTGTCATCAACAAATAGTACAGGATACACTGAAGGGCCCAGGTCCATAACAAGATCATTGATATATAGAGAGAAATAAAATAGGGCCTAGAACGGAGCCTTGCGGGACACCCCTCCGAACAGGTAAGGGCTGAGAGGATACTCCACCTAAGCTCACACTCTGTACCCTTCCAGATAGATAAGAATCAAACCAAGAGAGGGGTACACTACGAATACCGTAACTATTTAATTTACTTATTAAAATACTATGATCGACCGTGTCAAAGGCCTTAGAAAAATCCAAAAAAAAACCAATACAGTTTTTTTAAGGTCGAGTTGTGAGCGTATGAACTGTGTGGTGTCAATTAGAGCATGAGAAGTTGAAAATTTCGGCCTAAAGCCATATTGGTGAGGAGAAATCAAGGAAACAGAGTGCTGACTGTCAAACAGAAAGGGAGACAGACGTCTGAAGATGATTCTCTTGAGCACTTTGGATATAACAGGGAGAATTGAGATTGGACGATAATTACCTATCTCAGTTGGATCGCCCTTTTTAAGAACTGGGATAACAATGGCTGACTTTAGTAAATCAGGAAAAACTCCGTGTGTTAAAGATAGGTTGTCAATATGCTTGATGGGCTCGCAAACAAAAGGAGATATGGTCTTCAGGAGCTTATTACTTAATCCAAGACAGTCAGGTGTAAAACTATTAGGAAGAGAACCGATGATTTGAAGTACCTCATTGCTATCAGTTGGGAAGAAAAACATGGATCTAGAATTGAAGCAAGGGAATACAGCCTGTAAGGAGGAGCGGGAGTCAGTATGAGGAACGTTAGAAAAATAATTATTAAATGCGTCAGGTGCATGTAAAGGGTCAATTAATCTACCATTTGTGTCTTTAAGGCGAATAGGTATTGCTACGACAACTCCTTCGATAAGAAGTGCCCTGCTCTAAACAACAACAACAGAAAAAAAATCATACATTATACTCACGTCGATCTTTACTATAAAAATTTCAAGCCTTCCAATCACTTTCGACTATTAAATAGGGCACTAGGCCTTTCGATTTCCAATCGAATGAGCCCTTTTTGAGTTTCTACGACAATGCTTTCTAAACACCTTATATGCCCCAAGGGCATAAATTACAACCCTTACCCTAAGGGCTGTGAGGGTGGCTGTCATCCTCTAAGAAATAATTTTCAGAACTTTCCATTGCGTTAAACAAAATGGCTATCTCAAAATTTTCAATGGATGTGTTTGGGAAAATGGTGGGCGTGAGAGGGGCGTTAGTCGCTCTCCCATCACTTTTAACTATTAAAAAAGGCACTAGCCCTTTCAGTTTCCAGTCAAATGAGCCCTTTTGGAGTTTCTACGACAACGCTTTTAATAAAAACCTTATATGCCCCCAGGGTATAACTTACAACCCTTGCCCTGAGGGCTGTGGGGGGGGGGGAGTTGTCACTCTCAGCAACCTAATTTTCAGAACTTTCAACTACGTTTTTGTGAGAAAGCCATCATAACCTGACTAAACTGTAAAAAAAATTGCAAAGCTTTATTATGACTTTTTGGTAATGGTAAAAATAACGAAGCATTATTTCGATCCTTGTGTAAGAAAAACAAACCTAAAATTGTGAAATCAGACTTGAATAATAATACCCTTGATTCAACAGGGTCCATAAAATGAAAATAAACCAGTCCGTTTCAAAATCAGGGTTCAATGGCAAAAATATTACGTGACAATATCACATTAAAAGATATACAACAAAAACAGGGTTTTTTGAATATAGAGAAATCGGAAACCAACATTTTGAACAAAGAATTATTATTAGACTTGTTACAAAAAGAGGGATTGCATCAAAACTGGTCTCTGGCCAATGGGAGACAAGAATGACAAAATAAGACAAAGCTTAAAATAATGGTTCTACCACCGAAATGGGGTAGTCTTTTTGGGAACTAACAACGAGTAAGTGTTTTCTTTGTAATTAAGATAGGCTACCACTGTCTGTCTGATTTCCCCTTGAAGATAAAGTTGAGATAAGAAGTAAACTTCTGAAAGATTTTCTGTCACCTGGATAAACCAGGCTAAGTAATAAATTTAATACGTATATAGGAGACATAAAAACTAGTGCTGAAGTTAAAGCACGACATTTTATTATAATTTGGTGATTTGGGATATATTGGATTAGAAAGACTTGGGGGCCCTAGGTGAAACACAGCATTTTCTAAGGATTGCAATATAAATAAAATTAGTTCGTCTTAGAAACTTGAACGCGGGAACTACCTAAGGTTTAAGTACAACATAAACTCCTTGACCTTAAAGAATAAATTAAAGAGCCTTTTTTGCCTCCTCCTTCCAGCTTAGTGACCCTTTGGAACTTACCTAGCGTTTATTCAAAACATATATATATACATATAAGAAGATTGGAACTATAGGACAATAAAATATTCCTCCTGAAAGAGGGATCTATTCCTCTTTTGAGCCACCTCTGCATTTCTCAACTCGTGCTAATATTATGTAGAGACAGTCCTGATGTTTTACAGAAGGGCGGGAAGAAAGAGGGATTAAATTGCTAGATTAAGATTTCCAATCTCTTCGGTCCAAAGATCTAATTTTCGCTAGAAAATTGTAGTTTATCAAAGTTCCAAAGAACACTAACTTTCTTTTCAGGATATAAACCTGAAACTTGGTTTAATTTATACAACCATTGAGATTTGATAAAAAGGTTATTCCTAGAAACAATAATTTGATGCATAGAATTTTAATTGCACCAATAGCCAAGTCAGTCTGATTATTCAAGTGTAGTTATTTCAATTAGAAGCATTAAATAGCTTAGAATTAATTAAACCATTTTTTTTCGGTAAACATTCGTGGATTGAACAAGCAGACCCATAAAATATTAGACAACAGACCTAGACGAGGTTGAGAAATATTCAAAATAATTAGAGTTAGAATATTTTCCTTTTATTTCCTTTTATAATAAATATCAGTTGTCACTGAATTCTGAGAACCGATCCATACCCAAGCCTCAGTCATAACACGCTACCAAATTCTTAGCCCTGATAGTAGGGGCAAAATTACAGTTAAACACAATGGCTATATGAAAATTTTCATTGGATGTGTTTAGGGGAATGGTGCGCGTGAGAGGGTGGTTAGTTACCCTCCAATTACTTTCGACTATTAAAAAGGGCAATAGCCCTCTAAATTCCCAATTGAATGAGCCCCTTTTGAAGTTTTTACGACAATTCTAACTATAAAGACCTTGTATGCCCCCAGGCTATAACTTACAACCTTTGCCCCGGGGGCTCTGGGGGTTTGTTATCCTTAAATACATAATTTCCAGAACTTTCAACTATGTTGAACAAAATGGCTATCTCTAAACTTTGATAGAATATGTTTGGGGAAATGGTGGGCATGGGAGGAGGGTCAATTACTCTCCACTTACTTTCAACTATTAAAAAGGGCAATTTCAATTTCCAAACAAATGAACCCTTTTTGAAATTTCTACAACAGCCTTCTATATAAACCTTATAAGCCCCCAGGATGTAACTTACAACCCTTGCACTGAGGGCTCTGAGGGGGTTATCATCCTAAAAGACCTAATTTCAAGAACTTTCGACTGCGTTGAACGAAATGGATACCTCAAAATTTTGATTGGATGTGTTTGGGGAAATTGTGGGCGTGAGAGGGGGGTTAGTTGCCCTTCAATCCCTTACGACTATTAAAAGGGCACTAGTACTTTCAATTTCCAATTGAATGAACCCTTTTTGATGTTTTTACAACATCGCTTTCTGTAAAAACCTTACATGCCCCCAGGGCATAACTTACAACCCTTGCTCTGGGGGTTGTGAGGGGGAGTGGTTGTCATCCTTAAAGACCTAATTTCCAAAACTTTCATCTACGTTGAATAAAATGGCTATCTAAAAATTTTGATTGGATGTGTTTGGGGAAAAGGTGGGCGTGAGAGGGGGGTTAGTTGCCCTCAAATCGCTTTCGACTATTAAAAACGGCACTAGTCCTTTGAATTTCTAATCGAAAGAGCTTTTTTTCAAGTTTCTACGAAAAAGATTTCAATAAAAACTTATATACCCCCAGGGCATCACTTATAACCTTTGTCCTGAAGACTGTGGGGGGAGTGTACTTCTCAAAGGTACAATTTCCTGAACTTTAAACTACGTGAAACAAAATGGATATCTAAAAATTTTGATTGGATGTGTTTGGGGAAAAGGTGGGCGTGAGAGGGGGGTTAGTTGCCCTCAAATCACTTTCGACTATTAAAAAAGGCACTAGCCCTTTGAGTTTCCAATCGAATGATTCCTTTTTCAATTTCCCATGATAAAGATTTCAATAAAAACCTTATATGCCCCCAGGGCATAACTTATAACCCTTGCCCTGAAGACTGTGGGGGGAGTGTCTGCTCAAAAGTATAATTTCCTGAGCTTTAAACTCCTTGGAACAAAATGGCTATCTCAAAATTTTGATTGGATATGGTTGGGGAAATGGTGGGGGTGGAAGGGTGTTAGTTGCCTTCCCATCACTTTCGACTATTAAAAAGGGCACTAGCCATTTCAATTTCCAATCGAATGAGCCCTTTTTGAAGTTTCTACGACACTGCGTTCTATAAAAACCTTATATGCCCCAAGGGCATAACTTACAACCCTTGCCCTGAGGGCTGGGGGGAGTGTCCTCCTCAAAAACATAATTTCTATCTGGAAATAAACAACGCTGAACAAAATGAATATCTAAAAATTTTGTATGGATGTGTTTGTGGAAAAGGTGGGCGAGAGAGGGGGGTTAGTTGCCCTCAAATCACTTTCGACTATTAAAAAGGGCACTAGACCTTTTAATCGAATGAGCCCTTTTTCAAGTTTCTACGACAAAGATTTCAATAAAAACTTATATTCCCCCAGGGCATAACTTATTGCCCTTGCCCTGAAGACTCTGGGGGGAGTTTCCTGCTCAAAGGTACAATTCCCTGAACTTTAAACTGCGTGGAACAAAATGGCTATTTCAAAATTTTGATTGGATATGTTTGGGGAAATGGTGGGCGTCGAAGGGGTGTTAGTTGCCTTCCAATTACTTTCGACTATCAAAAAGGGCACTAGCAATTTCAATTTCTAATCGAATGAGTCCTTTTTGAAGTTTCTACGATAACGCCTTCTATAAAAACCCTATAAGCCCCCAGGGCATAACTTACAACCCTTGCTCTGAGGGTTGTGAGGGGGAGTGGTTGTCATCCTTAAGGACCTAACTTCCAAAACTTTCATCTACGTTGAATAAAATGGCTATCTAAAAATTTTGATTGGATGTATTTGGGGAAAAGGTGGGCGTGAGAGGGGGGTTAGTTGCCCTCAAATCGCTTTCGACTATTAAAAACGGCACTAGTCCTTTGAATTTCTAATCGAAAGAGCTTTTTTTCAAGTTTCTACGAAAAAGATTTCAATAAAAACTTATATGCCCCCAGGGTATCACTTATAACCTTTGCCCTGAAGACTGTGGGGGGAGTGTACTTCTCAAAGGTACAATTTCCTGAACTTTAAACTACGTGAAACAAAATGGATATCTAAAAATTTTGATTGGATGTGTTTGGGGAAAAGGTGAGCGTGAGAGGGGGGCTAGTTGCCCTCAATCACTTTCGACTATTAAAAAAGGCACTAGCCCTTTGAGTTTCCAATCGAATGATTCCTTTTTCAATTTCCCATGATAAGGATTTCAATAAAAACCTTATATGCCCCCAGGGCATAACTTATAACCCTTGCCCTGAAGACTGTGGGGGGAGTGTCTGCTCAAAAGTATAATTTCCTGAACTTTAAACTCCGTGGAACAAAATGGCTATCTCAAAATTTTGATTGGATATGTTTGGGGAAATGGTGGGGGTGGAAGGGTGTTAGTTGCCTTCCCATCACTTTCGACTATTTAAAAGGGCACTAGCCATTTCAATTTCCAATCGAATGAGCCCTTTTTGAAGTTTCTACGACACTGCCTTCTATAAAAACCCTATAAGCCCCCAGGGCATAACTTACAACCCTTGCCCTGAGGGCTGGGGGGAGTGTCCTCCTCAAAAACATAATTTCTATCTGGAAATCAACAACGCTGAACAAAATGAATATCTAAAAATTTT
The DNA here is from genome assembly GCA_027921565.1 of Artemia sinica. Lineage (NCBI taxonomy): Eukaryota > Metazoa > Arthropoda > Branchiopoda > Anostraca > Artemiidae > Artemia > Artemia sinica. The sequence goes on along the minus strand of CM051271.1, from coordinate 19,881,445 downwards.
GTATGGATGTGTTTGTGGAAAAGGTGGGCGAGAGAGGGGGGTTAGTTGCCCTCAAATCACTTTCGACTATTAAAAAGGGCACTAGACCTTTTAATCGAATGAGCCCTTTTTCAAGTTTCTACGACAAAGATTTCAATAAAAACTTATATTCCCCCAGGGCATAACTTATTGCCCTTGCCCTGAAGACTCTGGGGGAGTTTCCTGCTCAAAGGTACAATTTCCTGAACTTTAAACTCCGTGGAACAAAATGGCTATTTCAAAATTTTGATTGGATATGTTTGGGGAAATGGTGGGCGTCGAAGGGGTGTTAGTTGCCTTCCAATTACTTTCGACTATCAAAAAGGGCACTAGCAATTTCAATTTCTAATCGAATGAGCCCTTTTTGAAGTTTCTACGATAACGCCTTCTATAAAAACCCTATAAGCCCCCAGGGCATAACTTACAACCCTTGCCTTGAAGGCTGTGGGGGAGTTTCCTTCTCAAAAACATACTTTCACGCCTTCTATAAAAACCTTATATACCCCCAGGGCATAACTTACAACCCTTGCCTTGAAGGCTGTGGGAGAGTTTCCTCCTCAAAAACATACTTTCTATCTGGAAATCAACTACGCTGAACAAAATGGCTATCTCAAAATTTTGATTGGATGTGTTTCGGGAAATAGTGGGCGTGGAAGGGTGTTAGTTGCCTTCCAATCACTTTCGACTATTTAAAAGGGCAAAAGCCACTCCAATTTCCAATTGAATAAGCCTTTTTCGAAGTTTCTACGACAACTTCTTCGGTACCAAGTGCCCTGCTCTAAAGAAAAAAAATAAATAACACATTGTGCCAACATCGCTCTTATATACCCTCAGGGCGTAACTTAAAACCCTTGCCCTAAGGGTTGTGGGGAGTGTCCTCCTCAAAAACATATTTTCTGTCTGGAAATATACTACGCTGAATAGAATGGCTATCTCAAAATTTTGATTCGATGTGTTTGGGGGAATGATGGGCGTGGAGGGGGGGGGGGGGCTAGTTGCCATCTATTCACTTTCGACTATTAAAAAAGGCACTAGCCCTTTGAATTTCCAATTGAATGAGCCTTTTTTGAAGCTTCTACGACAACGCCTTCAATAAAAACCTTATATGCCCCCAGGGCATAACTCGCAATCCTTGCCCTGAAGGCTGTGGGGGAGTGTTCTCCTCAAAAACATAATTTCTATCTGGAAATCAACTACACTAAACAAAATGGCTATCTCAAAATTTAGATTGGATGTGTTTCGGGAAATGGTGGGCGTGGAAGGGGTGTTAGTTGCCTTCCAATCACTTTCGACTATTAAAAAGAGCACAAGCCACTCCAATTTCCAATTGAATGAGCCCTTTTCGAAGTTTCTACGACAACTTCTTCGATACGAAGTGCCCTGCTCTAAAGGAAAAAAATAATAAATAATACATTGTGCCAACATCGTTCTTATAAGCCCTCAGGGCATAACTTAAAACCCTGGGAGAATCGCAAAAATGTTCACACAGAAACGATTTATTGCAACCGTTTAAACGCAAAGATACTATGATATATTTAAAAAGCATATCCATAGGAATTGGCTAAATCAAATTCTAGTATCCAAGAAAAATATTCAAACGGCTAAGCTGTAATAGCTTAGGCTAACTATGCCTTATGAAAAATATAAGTCTTATCTGCTTGGCTCATTTCCTTGTAAAAATCCCCTAGCACTCGCCTATTAAAATTTTGTATTGAAAGGACAGAATTCTCACGTTGTATGTCAAATATTAACGGGAAACTTTTGAAAAACGTGTTTAGTTTCTCAGTTACTTGCAATTTTTGCTTCTATTATAGAATAGCTTTGAATTTAAAATAACGGATGCGATTTTCAACGGATCACTAAAAATATTCCAACGCAGCCGTTGAACCATTGTGACGCAGAAATTTGCAGCAAGAAACGGGGAAAATTTTACAGATCACGCAAAAAACTCTCCGGGACTTTTATTATGCTGATGATTTAAGCATCCTAGATGAAAGTGTCAGCAAAATGAATGAACTTTTTGAAATTTTACGGATCGCTGCCGTTTTTTGCGTGAAATTGTATCAATGGGAACCCAGGGTTTCTCCTCCATTCTTCGAAAGCTGTAAAGTTTTATTTCGAATAGCAATATACAGTGCCAAGTGTTTGTTAATGCTCAGAAAGCCACTGGCATAACCGTTCCTCAGTTGGAGAAATCATCTACTACGAGATTGATATACTTATATATATATATATATATATATATATATATATATATATATATATATATATATATAATATATATATATATATATATATATATATATATGTATATATATATATATATATATATATATATATATATATATATATATATATATATATATATATATATATATATATATATATATATATATATATAATATATATATATATATATATATATATATATATATATATATATATATATATATATATATATATATATATATATATATATATATATCGGTGAAGAAAGTGCTATATAGATCTTGACTGTTCCATCAATTAACAAAACATTCTTCAGACGTAGGCTCAGGCCCATGGACTCGCAACCAGTCTTCAGACATTTGAATATTATATTTTTACTCCAACTAGCGGAATTTTTTTTTTTGCCACAATATCTCTGTTTGAGCAGCTGCAGGTTGTAGACCCAGTTTTCTCTAGAGCTACTGGTCTTACCGCAGCTAAGCAAGATAATATTATTAACATGCAATCTGTAAAAGCTTTTGATGTAATGTTTCATAAAGCAAAAGAATTTTCTTGTGAGTGTTGCCTCACTGAAGACTTTTTGCGAAACTTTCAGAATTCTGGTTCCTCATGAAAAAGACTATAGACTAAAGACTAAAACTTACCTGATTTTGTAACAGTGTAGACTTTGGGAAAAAGTGACCATGCTGAAGTGAAAGAATCAACTAAAGATGCTTTCAATAGGAATTATTTTCTTGTGATAGACAGATTGTGCTGTGAGTTTGAAAGCCACTTTACGAATGCTCTTTCACTGTTAGAGTCAAACTCTGCATTAGATCTTGATTTGCCCCACTTTCTCAATACGAGCTGACTAGCTAGCTTAGCATCACATTACAAAGAAGTTTGCATTGACACAACCCTGTTTGCCTTGCTAAGAGATCTTGCGAGAAGATATATCGACTCTTTAGGCAACACGCCAAAAGATCTCTTAGAACTTCAAAATTTTGTGAAGGCAATGTTGATAGAATATTCTGAAGTTTTGAAAATTATAAACATCTTCATCACTCTGCCTTTCACAACGGCTTGTAATGAGATTCTTTTCTAAATTAAGCCTGATATAAACCTATTTAAGATCAACAATTGGTGACGAAAGGTTTTTGATCTGATGTTGTGTTTAGTGAAAAAAAATTGTGTGAAATCATTGAAATCATATGGTTGGTAGTTTTGGAAAAATGAGACCTCGTTGGTTCCCAGTTTTGCAATAAAACTGTGAATTATTTTCCAACTTAAGTTCCCTGTATTTATTAAAAACTTTTAAATTGCTTCTTACTAGTGTAAGATTGCCCCTACTTATCAGGGCTAAAAATTTTGGTAGCGTGTTATGACTGAGGTTTGGGTAAGGATCGGTACTCAGAATTCAGTGACAACTGATATTTATTATAAAAGGGAATAAAAGGAAATGTATTCTTATTTCTCCTTTGAAAGGAGATGTGATTATATACTTTGCCCTTCCAATTCTTTGGATTAAGATTTTACTTTCCTTTATAATTTTGGTTGCACACATTTTTTTAATTAATGCACTATTTTCCATATAGTTCGCTAAACTGCAGGAATTCATTTGTGTGTCTCTAATAAGAAATTGGTGGTTGCATAATAGTGGCACACCCTTTAAGTTACATCCCTTTTCTATATTGTAATCTTCTAAGAAATATCTAGTTTGATCTTTACTCAACCCAAAAAAATTTAAACTCGTTTTCAATTTGAAAGAAATACGAAGCGTTTGACACTGGAATAAAGACTACCCTATTTCAGTCCCAGAACCATTATTTTAAGCTTTGTCTTATTTTGTCATTCTTGTCTCCCATTGGCCAGAGACCAGTTTTGATGCAATCCCTCTTTTTGTACCAAGGCTAATAGTAATTCTTTGTTCAAAAATGTTGGTTTCCGCTTTCCCTATATTCAAAAAACCCTTTTTGTTGTATATCTTATCATGTGATATTGTCACGTAATATTTTAGCCATGGAACTCTGATTTTGAAACGGACTGGTTTATTTGCATTTTATGGACCTTGTTGAATCAAGGTTATTATTATTCAAGTCTAATTTCACAATTTTAGGTTTGTTTTTCTTACCCAAAGATCAAAATAATGCTTCGTTATTTTTACCATTACCCAAAAGTCATAATAAAGCTTTGCTATTTTTACAATTTAGTCAGGTTATGATGGCTTTCTCACAACCTCCCACACTTAAATTCTTAGTACAGTTATTGTTTTCTTAACGAAACCATAACTTTGCTAAGAATCAATTTAATTCAATTTTTTCTAGTTCCACAGTTACGTGAAAGCCTTGAGACTTTTGTTTCCTATAGTCTACCTATTATTTTCTTATTTTTTTTATTATTCCTATAGAAACTAGTCCTACTATAGAGATAAGTAGAATAAAAATATTGAAGGTAAATGTCCAATAGTTAGCTATTTTCTTTCCTCTGTCTTCTCGTAAGCAAATGTGCATTTTCCTCAATTCATATATGCCAATTTGCGTCTTGGAGTTGTTCTGGAAATATATAGAGATTAAATTTTCAAATTCGTTGTCCCAGTCATTCTTTATCCCAGCTAGGGAGAGGTTCCCCTTTAGGCTAGTTATAGATATGTTTGAAGTTGCCATTTCTTTTGTAATGTGTCCCCTATACATCCTGTTTATCTTTAACATTTCTGCAGTTACAGAACATTCTTCTGGCAATTCCACTACTGATCTGTCCTTTATATACTCGAATTTACTGTTTTTCTGTGTTTTGTGCTTCTATGGCATACCAGATAAATACATTAAAGTGATTACTGGTATGTAGGTCACAGGCTACGAGAATAACACTGCCACGGTTAAGATAGGAAATGAGGTTAGCAGCTGGTTTCGTGTTAAATCCGGAATTAGCCAGGGTTGTGTTCTATCCGACTTTATATGGATCATTCTGATGGATTTTGTCCTAAGAAGCACCTGAATCAAATGGGGAGGAAAAACTTTCCGGATTTTTATTATGCTGATGATTTAAGCATCCTAGATGAAAGTGTGAGCAAAATGAATATTAAAAGTAGAATAGCCAAGGCTCAGAGTGTTTTTCACAGTTAAAATAAGTTAGGAAGAATAGGAAGATAAGTCTACAAACCAAGAATAGAATATTATAAGTTACAGTGATGACAGTGGTCAAATACGGCTCAGAAGCTTGGGCGCTGTGAAAAGCGGTTGAAGATTTGTTAGATGTTTTACAGAGAAATTGCCTACGGATTGTTCTGGGTACTCGGCTGACTGATTACATTTCAAACAGTAGGCCTTATGAAAATTGTGGCTCAATCCTGCTTTCTAGGCTATAATGAGAGAAAGGTTGAGATGGTTAGGGTACATTCTTCGGATGATGTAAGACAGATTGCCAAAGATTGTCCTTTTCAACCAACCTTTTAGGGCTAAACAGAAAGCAGGTCTTCCACGGTTGGGGTGGGAGGTTGTCATAAAGGAAGATTTAAAGGAAATGAGAACTTCCTGGGAGGATGTAAAGAGGGAGGCTTTGAATAGATTGGGCTGGAGGAGGAGCATGCTTAGCTGTGTTGGCCTCAGGTGCCTTGGTGCTGCGGTGAGTTGTTAGTAGTAGTAGTAGTTAGTGTTACCCATGAAAGGCTACAAGCCTGAGAAAATTATCCAAATATTAGAAAAAGGCTGGAAACACCCCCTAAAAGTAAAAAAAATCTTAATGAAAAATCCCATAATCAGATTCAGCGTATCGATAAACCCTACTGTAAAGGTTCCAAGCTCCTATTTGTAAAAACATGGAATTCCCAATTTTTTGCCATAAAAAAGGTCAAGGATGCGTGTATATTTGTTGTTTTCTTCCCAGGAGTGATCGTATCAAACCAGTGGTACTGTAACATCACGAGAGAAGTCATTCGAAAGGAAATTAAAAGATCTAGTACCCCCTTCTTTATTCAAAAATAGACTAGCCTATAATATTAAAAATATACAAAATCCTCTTCCAACTCATATTTCAAACTTTTCTTCTTTTCTTTCCCCTATCCAGCATTCTTTGGTTTACACTAAAACATCCTGAATGTAACTCCCTTTCCTGTTTCCTCTTCTCTTTCGCCCTCTTGATAATGGGTTGGTGATGCCTTGTACAATGACTAGAATCCAACCGGGTGTTGCTTTTTCCTCTCGTAATCCTGAAAATAAAATATAAAATCAATCTCATTTCTTTCGCTTTTTTTTAACTCTAAGACTCCCTGCTTAATTAAAATCTAATTCCTCACTATTTCACTATCATTTCCTTTACTTTACTACCTATCTAATTTAACTCTTACTCGGCATTCCATAGCTTTCTACCTTTCTAATTCCTCACATACCTAATTTTTTCTCTCCTAATACATTTTATTTACCCTTTTCCTAAAAATTTTGTTTATAAATTTTTTCATTCATACGATTCTCCATCCATTAATTTACGACACAATAATTTCAAAATTCGCATTCTAGCTACCCACGGTGGCTAGGGACTTTGTTTTTCGTTTTCACATTATAACATTACGTGAAAGTGCGTTTCTAGTTTCTTCTTGCATTAATTACACAGTCCATTTCTAATGCCCTTTTAAGTGACCAAACCAATTGGAGAGCAATCAGCCCCCTCCTACCTCCTTTTTTCCCAAAAATCGTCTGATCAAAATTTTGAGACACCCATTTTATCCAGTATAGTTTAAAGGTACAATAAATATGTATTTGGAGATGATATGAACCCCCAGAACCACCAGAGGAAGGGCTGCAAGTTATGGAATTTGTCTAAAGTTTACATATAGTATTTGCTATAGAAAAGTGCACCAATATTTTTCAAGGGAAAGGGGGAGATCTTCTGGGGATAGATTTTCTACAGGGAAAATTTCCCATTGGGATGAAAAATTCCTGGGGTGAACTTTCCAGGGAAAATTTTACACGTGGGGAATTTGCCAAAATTCGTATACGAAATTAGTTTTATTTGTCTCGTTGGCGATCCCATTTTACACGTGGATATGCTTTAGGTGAATTGTCCGGAGAAAATTCTCAGCGGAGTTGAAATTCTCTAGGGTATTTCTATGTGGGGGTGGGGAGGCATTTCCCACGGAAAAAAATACTCCATAGGAAAATTATCATGAGGAGAAATTCTCCATTGGAAATTTTCAGAGGGAGAAACTTTCCATTGAGGGGGGGGGGGGGTTCCAAGAAATGTTTTCCTCAAAGGGGGATTTTTCTCATGACCACAAAAAGGATAAGAAATTAAATAAAAACAAGCCTTTGTTCAAATCAAGGCATGCTACGGGGCTTTTTTCAGGCGAAATCGTACGACAGAAATATTCTGGGGAGAATTCATAGCAAGGATTGAATTGTCCTGGTATAATTTCCCGGCGGAAGAATTTTATGTGGGGTGGACTTTCTATGGAGGACTTTTTTTGTCAGGGAATTTTCCAAGGAGGGTGCAGATCTCCTGGGATTATCTGAAAAACGATCAGAAATTAAATAAAAAAAAAACAAATTTTTTATACTGAAAGTTAGGAACAACATTAAAAATTTAAACGAGCAGAAACTAGTTCTTATATGAGAAGGGCTGCCCCCTCAAAACCCCAATCCTTATGCTAAAGTTCGACCTTTTGTCTTAATTCCTTAAAAACAAGTCCTGAAACACAAGGGCAGTGCAGTTAGGATCAAAACCTTTTTCAAAGATTCTTAAACAAACTTTAGCGTGAAAAAAGGGATATCGATGTTCAGGCAGCCCCCCTAATATGCGGAATAGTTTCTTTTTGTTTAAATTTAATTAATTTTCTTTTATTTAATCAAAGTCGTTTTTATTCGTTTAATCTAAAAAACCTCCACAAAACAAGTTTATTTTAAAGTAAAGAGCTCAACTGTAAGATTGCCTTACTTTTTAGGACTAAAAGGGGTAGCGTGATAAAACTGAGGTGATTTTGTTCGAAATCGGTACAAAAATCCGGTAACAACTAATATTTATTATTAAATAAAATAAAAGGATAAAACGTTCTAATTCTTATTATTATAAACCCTTCCAATAGCTCTCTTCAGAATTGGCTAATCTTATATTGCGTGTGTGTCCGTTGTCCAGGAGGTTTCCTCTATACTCCACGCCGTTCACCGAGAAAAAGGGATTATTTTAGTTTAGGGCTATCGAATACGTCTAATTGAAAGAGTTACACTTGGATAGCTAGTCAAGGCTTAAGTCCTGGGGTATTAAAATCCTTTAGTTCAAATTATTGCTTCTACGGTGAGCCAAAACTCAAATAACCATACTTGATTAGATACTAATTTATCAGTTTAAGCCAGACCAATATATCCTATAATTATATCTTGGAAAAGATTAGTGTTCCTTGGACCTTTGACACACTTTAAATTCAACAGGAAAAACCCTTAATTGAATTTATCTAGACAGAAAGGACTTGAAATTCTTAGTTTGACAATGTTATTCCCCTTTCTCCCTAGCCTCTTTGTATAAATATTGATGCCACCTTTGTATAAACAGCCAGTAGCCTACGGGATTAACGAAATGAAAGAATGACTAAAAGAGGAATAAGGTTCTCCTCCGTATATACGTCAGAGAATTCACAAGGATGTAAGCAATGTTATTGTCCAGGTAGTTCCAATTTTCTAGGTGTAAGATTTTTATAAATGCCAGGCTAAGTTCCAAGGGACACTAGGCTGGAAAAAGGAGGCACAAAGGCTCTCCTAACATTGACTACTTGTTTAGGGTTTCCCCTCTTTCTAAACCTTCGGTTATTCGAAGCTTCTTCCATAAGTTTTAAGTTTCCGGGAAAAAATTAATTTTGGCTTATTTCAACCTTTAAAATGCTGTCTTTTGTTTAAATAGCCCGAGCCTTGACTAAGTGACATATGCTAACTGAACTATGAAACCAATTACCAAATACAGTAAAATCTAATAAGAGTCCTAAGTTATTTACGCCGGTATTTTCCGCCCCTAATCAATTTTAATTAGATCACACATTCATTAATTAATCACAAAGGATACCTCAACTATCAGTAAGATTAAAAAAGATTTAAGATTTATAAAGGGTTTTGAATCTTACTGATAGTTGAGATAGTTGATAAGCCAAAATTAATTTCTTCCCGGAAACTTAAAACTTGTAGATGAAGCTTTAAATAATAGAAATTAAATAATTAAATACTAGAAAATTAATTAAATTAAAACAAACAGAAACTATTCCGTGTATTAAGGGGCTGCCCACACATCGATACCCCTTTCTTCACGCTAAAGTTTTTTTTTTAAGAACTTTTAAAAAAGGTTTTGATCCTAACTACCCGGCCCTTGTGTTTTAGGACTTGTTTTTAAGGAATTGAGACAAAAGGTCGAACTTTAGCATAAGGATTGGGGTGTTGAGGGGGCAGCCCCCCTCATATAAGAACTAGTTTCTGCCCGTTTAAAGTTTCAATGTTGTTCCTTACTTTCGGTATAAAAAATTCGTTTTTTTTATTTAATTTCTGATCGTTTTTCAGATAATTCCAGGAGATCTGCCCCTTCCTTGGAAAATTCACCCTCAAAAAAGTACTCCATAGAAAGTCAATCCCACATAAAATTCTTCCGCTGGAAAATTATCCCAGGACAATTCAATCCTCGCTGCGAATTCTCCCCAGAAAATGTCTGGCTTACAATTTTGCCTGAAGAATGCCCCGTAAAATACCTTCGTTTGAACCAAGACTTGTTTTTATTTAATTTCTGATGCTTTTTCTGGTCATGAGAGAATCCCCCTTTGAGGAAAACATTTCTTGGAAACACCCCCCTCTATAGAAAAGTTTCTCCCTCTGAAAATTTCCAATGAAGAATTTCTCCTTGTGAAAATTTTCCTATGGAGTTTTATTTTCCGTGGGAAATCCCCCCCCCCACACATAGAAATACCCCAGAGAATTCCAATTCCGCTGAGAATTTTCCCCGGACAATTCACCTGAAGCATATCCAGATGTAAAATAGGATCGCCAACGAGAAAATGAGACAAATAAAACGAATTTTGTATACGAATTTTGGCAAATTCTCCACGTGTAAAATTTTTCCTGGAAAGTTCACCCCAGGAAACTTTCATTCCGATGGGAAATTTTTCCTGTAGAAAATCTATCCCCAGAAGATCTCCCCATTTCCCTTGAAAAATGTCGGTGGACTATTCTATAACAAATACTATATGTAAACATTAGACAAATTCCATAACTTGCAGCCCTTCCTTCGGTGGTTCTGGGGGGTCATATCATCTCCAAAGACACATTTATTGTACCTTTCAACTATACTGGATAAATTGGCTATCTCAAAATTTTGATCAGATGATTTTTGGGGAAAAAAGGGCATAGGAGGGGGCTGATTGCTCTCCAATTTGCTTGATCACTTAAAAGAGGCACTAGAAATGGACTATGTAATTTATGCGAGAAGAAACTAGAAACGCAATGTCACGTAATAATAGAATGTGAAAAACAAAAACAAATGTAGCAGGGCCGAGGATTTTATTAGCAAGTGTCACAGGTAAAAAAGATAAAGTTAATTTAGAGAAAGCTGTGCACCTAAAAGTATATGATGAGGCCTATATAAGGAAAATATTGTACATAGTATACTATTTTTTTTGTTATTACACGTGGAAGCGAAAACAAAAGCAGAAGAAGATTATGATGTGATAAATCATGTAGAAAAAGAATGAAAAAGGATAATGATTATGAAGTGTAAGAAAGTTGAGGACGAGATTGGTCTAAAGTAGAAGGGAATAATTTTTGTGTCATGGTGGGTAAGGATGCGTGGTTAAAAAAAATGAAAAAATAATAATAATAATAATAAAACGAGAGTTGAGAAAAAATTATAGTTTTTAAAGGTTTAAGGTTTCATATTTGTATGATTTTTGTCTTTTCATTTTGTGGTAAGGATATAGGTAGAAGATTAGAAAAGGGAGTTTTTAATTTTGGTATAAGAAAAAAATGAGAGATGGAACATATACTTACGGAAGAGTATTAGATTTTAAGTTAAATGATGTTGAAGAAACCAAAGGTGCTATGCGCATACTGCGACTAATGCTGCTACAACCATTACTACTACGCAAGCTAAGGATATTAAGGTGAAGCTTTTAAGGAATATTTAGGCGGATGTTGAACTAAATCAAAACAAACTCTGAGCATGAGGACTTTCAAAAAGGTGAAAAAGCAATATCTCAAGAACAAACTGTATTATTAAGTCAGATCTTTAAGGGTAAGTTGTGGTGGATTTTGTACTAGCAAGAAGGCACTATGTGTATACTTTTAATACTACCACTATAGTTACTGTAACTAATGACGCTAAGGGTATTAAAGTGGAACTTTTAGGGAACGTTTAAGGGGTTTCCATTAAACGAAAAAACTGTATGCATGCAGGTTTTCAAAAGGATATATAAATGATATCATAGGCAGCACTCTATAATTGCTAGAAATTTCATTGAAACTTGTAAAGGAGCTAATTCGATTCAAAATTAAAAGTTCTAGTGCCCTTTTTAAGAGTAAAAAGAGATTGAAGTGCAAGCAGCCCTTCTATCAAGCCCATTCATTTTCCAAACACATTCAGTCAAGATTTTGAGACAGTCATTTTGTTCAGAATAGTAGAACGGTCCAGCAACTTTGTTTTTAGGAATATTGAATATGTCAGCCCCTAAAAATTATGCAATTGGCCCATGATGCTTAAAAATAATTTTTTTTTAAACTAAATCAAAACGCAGTGTATTTATAGTTGCCCATAAGTTACCTCAGCAATATATTGAGGACGACTTGGGGTATTAAGTTGAAACTTTCGGGGCTACTACTATTACTGCTTCTGCTCTTACAATTTGAATAAATAAAAAGAGTGTAAGTGTATGCAGGTTGTCAAAGAGCATGGATAGAATCTTTTGGGAATGATATTAAGTTTTATTTTTCAAGTCAACTTGAGGAGGTATAAAATTAAAATTAAAAAACACTATTTGTGTCAGGATTAGAAACTATTGAAAAAGTTTGTCCAAAATACAAATAGCAAATAGCAAACTATGGATTCTTATGATGAGACCTGAAAAGATATTTAAAAAAAAAAATTCCATGAAAATACTATGTCAATAAAATACGTTTTCAATTTTAAATTTTCTACTTTAATACATATAAAATTATTAAAACGTTAAGCAAGAAATATCAGTATATGTAAATTAAACAGACAATCGACGGTCTTTTGTTCCTTGTTTCACTAAAGCGCAAATTATGTTCTGGTCTTGAGAAGGCATGGGGTTTATCAGCCTTACTCATGTTAATTTTTGCTCGTTTTTTAGTTTGACTCGGCTATTTATTATAATTTATGTTCGTTGTGAGTTTCGTTTATTTATTGATAGTGATTTGAGGTAGTTTTACGCTTGGAAGATTATCTGACTTTATTTCTGCTCATTTTTGGCTTAGTGGTGCAAGGAGGCCTTATTTTTGTGCAAATTTGGTAACTCAATTTCAGTAAAAGTTGGAATCCCCTTGGCTCCAATAGATCAGAAATAAAGTGACTATTTCAAATTAGTTAAATCTGAAAATATCTTCGCTTTGTGTAGCTAGTCATAAATCTTGTAGTGACATTTCTGTGTTTAAGTATCGAACGACTTTTGAACCCATAATAAATAGTTGAATACCCAATTTAGACCAGTTTTGTATAAAACAGAGACAACGGTCCTAGAGTGTTACAACATTTCAAGCTTTAGAATCAAGACCTCGAAATACTGAAACGGAAAGGTCGCTAAGCGAATCAAAATTAAGTAATAAATTGAATCAAATGTACGGATCAGGGAGAAATCGGGGTTATCTTGTGAGGAGAGCAGACTAGAAAGGAAGTTTTGGTAAGTAACCTTTTTAACTAATTATGGCAAGTACCTGCCTTGTCTCAATTTCTTTAAATGTAAAGTTAAAATAATAATATTATACCTTTTCGTCACTTTTGACTATACCGAGAAAATCCCATTTCCGTGTCGAATTAAGTTATCAATTGAATCCTTCAAATCTCCTTTGAATATAACACTTAAATAAAGTAGTAAACTTCTGAGACACTTCTTTCGCTTGGTCTAAACCAAAGAACCTATTTGAATTAAATTAATACTTACATCTTTAGAGCCACCTGGACTTAAAATTTAGTCAGGGCGAAAATTCCCCTTCGAAGGATGCCAATAGAAAAGGGCACTAAAACTTCCGACTTCCAATCAAATGAGATCCATTCGTTCCAAAGTTTGTACGACAACCCGTTCCATAAGAACCTCATATGCCCCGGGCCATAACTTATAATCTGTGTTCCCGCAAAATGCTAAGTAGGAAGGGTAGACCGTGGGGAGGCCTAGCATTGTTTGTACTTTCAGATGTCTGTTCTAGTTTATTTGAGACGGATGATTTTTTCCTTACCATTAGGGTCGAGTGCTGTATCTCCACTAATGTGTATCTGCCAACAGATTACGGTAATGATCAATGTGATCAATTATTTCCACTTTCTGTTCAAAAGCTTGATTTATGCAGTAGCGGATCCAGGGGGGGGGCGGGGGGGGGCGATCGCCCCCCCCTTGCTTGGGCAAAAAGTTCTATCATTAGATTTTTGTGACTTGATTGCGATATCAACGCTTGGATCAACACATCTTTGAAAAGGATCAGACGACACTTGGTCTGTCTGCCTTAAGTCTTTAGGGAATTGTCTAGAGTGTTTGGTGTCACCCGAACTTACAAGGCATTTGAAGCTTTTCATTTTGTAAATCGTTGAAGCTTCAAAAAGTGTGCGCGTCAAAACCTGTTTCTTATTCATTAACTAAGCAAAAATCTTGGAATGACTCCGATAACACATACGCCTTAGGGTTAGTCGCGATTCTAGAAGGGTTTGAAAAGTATACGATTTTTTGATAATATTAACCAGTTATGATGTCGAAGCGAAAGCAGATAACTCTCGACAACTTTTCGGTTCGGAAGCTAAAGCTAGGCGAGTGGACGCCGTAACTGAAGATAGAAATAATGAGAGTTACAGTGTTAGTAGTGATTCCAGCGCTTTGACTAATAGTGAGATAGTGCATGATTCGTTAGCATCAATCGAAGAGTGTAGCCCCAAGCCTAACACAAACATCAAAAATATAAGCACTTTCTACGAAAATGATATCGGAATCTATATCGATAGACTTGAAAAACTGGATGATCGTACGCGATATCAATTGCTTCAGAACCCGTGGATTCCGACGTCTAACTACAGCTTCTCCTATTCAGTTCACAAGAAGCGGGGCAGGGACGAAAAGAGATTTTTCAATCGTACTAGCTTGGAAGAATTTCATTGGTTAGTACTTTCAAATCAGATGAGGGGCTTATTCTGTAAATATTGTGTTTTGTTTAACGTTCAAGGGGTTGAAGGCTCCAATCAATTGCAAAAGTTTGTAAAGAAGCCCCTCGTGACTTTTGCTAAGCTAACTGGAAAAGACGGTGACTTGGTGTCTCATGAAAATAATCAGTATCACCGCGATTCAGTTGACGCAGGCAAACATTTCCTTCTAAAATATGACAACCCTGAAACAACATTTTAAGCCTTGTAAACGAACAACGTAGCCAACAAGTGCAGGAAAACAGAGCGAGATTGAAGCCAATTGTAGAATCAATTGTTTTCTTGGGTCGACAGAACATTGCTCTTCGTGGCCATAGAGATGATGGAGAATTATTGGCAGAAAAGGACCCATTGACAAACGAAGGGAACTTTCGAGGACTTTTAAGGTACCGTGTAAATAGTGGCGATATCACTTTAAAACAACATTTGGAAAGCTCAGGTGCAAATGCTACTTATATAAGCAAAACAACACAGAATGAATTAATTGAATCTTGTGTCAAAGAGATTCTTAAAGAAATTCTTGCACGAGTTCATTCTGCCAAGTTCTACAGTGTGGTTGTTGATGAAACAACGGATGTGTCACACAAGTCACAACTGAGTATTGCCCTTTGCTACAATTACAATTGCACAAGACGTGAAGATTTCGTTGGTTTTTTAGACCTACACGAAACGTGTTACTCGGACAGCATTGGAAACTTCGAACCGACCATTAAAGGGGAAACGCTTGGAAATGTTGTGTTGGGTTTTCTTCGATCTCTTGGGCTAGACTTGGAAAATTGTGTGGGCATAGGCACTGATGGATGTGCTATGATGGTTTCAGAACATTAAGGAACTGTAAAAGAAGTTCAAAAGGTAGCAAAGAATGCCCTGCGTTGCCCATGTTTCAACCATGCTCTAAATCTTTCCATGTCAAAAACTTCTTCTATCCAGAGTGTTAGAAACTCCATCGGAGTAATAAAAGAAATAGTTTCTTTTTTTGGTGCTTCTGCAAAGCATAATTATGTTTTAACCAGAGTAATGAAAGCACAGCTAACTGGCATGTGTGAAACGCGCTGGATCGAAAGGCACGATTCCTTAATGCAGTTTGTGGTAGAGCTCCCTAAGATAGTGGAAGCTCTTGAGATCATCAGCGGCTGGGCAGAATGCACAACTGGAACAAAAGCAAAATCCTTATTGACTGCTGTCACATCCTCCGACCTGATAGTAACCATTTACTCTCTTAGTAACATATCTGGACTAATTTTACCGCTCAATCGGCTATTTCAGAAGAAGAGCCTAGACCTCGCGTCTGCAGCAAGCCATGTTAAGGACCTTCTTACCCAGCTGCAAGTCAAGCGTTGGGAGAGTGAAAGCGAGTTTAAAAACACATTTGACGAGGTAACTATAGTGGCAACCGAGCTAGGTTTAGAAATAACAGTCCCAAGGATAGCGAAAAAGCAAACGAATCGGATTAATGTACCATTCAGTTCACACGAGGAATATTATAGACGGTCAGTTTTTATTCCCCTGTTGGACACAATCATTTCGGACTTGAAAGCCGTTTTTCCGTTGAAACGCTGGACACTTTTAAGCTCAGTATTTTCTTGCCAATAAATTGTATGAAAACGAACAAACAACAATTCGCTAATACGATTCATGACTTGTCACAGCGATACTGGTTAGTAATGGGTTTCCCCTCCCAATCGGTTTGTGAATCTGCCCTGGCCAGAGAAGCGACAATATGGAAAACTCGGTGGCTTCGTCTGAGAGAAAGCAATGCAGGCACAGGTAGAATACCTGAAACACTAGGGGAAACTTTACAGAAACAGAACTGCGATGCTGATATTTTCCCGAATATTTCAGCGCTCTTGCAGATTCTCATGACCCTACCTGTCAGTGTGGCATCTGTTGAACGAAGTTTTTCTACCTTGAGAAGATTGAAAACGTGGCTAAGAAATAAAATGACGGAGGAAAGAATCACCGGACTTGCCCTTCTTCATGTTCACCGTGATATTGACATAAGTGTAGAAAGTGTTATTGATAGATTTGCTAATAGTGGAAATAGGAGGCGAGAATTTGTTATATAATATTGATAGTGTTTCTACAAATGTATTTTTGTGGATAGCTTTACAGAACCGACAGCTAAATGACGGATAGAAGCAGAGGCATGCAACTTTCAATATCAGTAAGGTACGTTAGGATTAATATCGAATGGGAATTTTTTGCAACGAGTCGCCCCCCCCCTTCCTAAAATCCTGGATCCGCTACTGGATTTATGTGTAGATAAAGTAAAACAAGTAGGTTTGCCCAGCATAATTGCTGGTGATTTTAATTACGACCTATCAGAAATACGGATTCATCAATCAGCTGGTATGTCAATGATAACGAGTATGTTTGGCGAATATTTTAGCGCTCATGCAAAAGATGGAAATTTTACATATATACACAATTCTGCTTGAACTTCTAATCCAGATCATGCCACTGTATCCCACAATCTCTCTGCTGAAGGGGTAAAGGTTATTTCTGACAATCAATTATCTGACCATCTCCCTATTACATCCATAGTCCAACTTCATGGTTCCAAACACAGTTTATAGAATTATCCAGTAAGTTTATCGCAGATCATTTCTGGTCTTCATTCTCGGTACAAACAAAAAGCTCCCCCCACTTCTTTCTGCATTAGCGGGTTACTTGTTTCCGATTATTTCTATTATAACTGTAAGTTTCGCGTCCAAGAGGGTTACAAAGTGCATTATTCGTAATAGCGGGTTTCCACTTGTTTCCGATTGTTTCGCGTCTGACTTGTCTACCCGTGAAAAGATCTGATGCCGCTTATGTTTCTATCTGCAAAAACGTTCTCTGGAGCACTCGCACCTTGGTCCGGGTTTTTATAATGGGTGAGATAGGAAAAGATCATACTGGATAATTATATAAACTGTGATGTAAATATTGGGCAAAGTTTATAACTTGCAGACCTTTCCCTGGGGACTGTGGGGGGATTAAGTCATCCTCAAAGACATAGTTATTGTATTTTTCGACCATGCTGAACAAAATGGCTATCTCAAAATTTTGATCGGATGACTTTGGGAAAAAAGGAGCATGGGAGGGGGCCTAGTTGCCCTCCATTTTTGGTCACTTAAAAAGGGCACTAGAACTTTTAATTCCGTTCAAATGAGCCCTCCCGCGATATTCTAGGACCACTGGGTCGATACGAACACCCCTGGAAAAAAAAAAAAAAAAAAAAAAAAAAAAAAAAAAAAAAAGAAAAAAAAAAAAAAACACGAATCCGTGATCTTTCTTCTGGCAAAAAATACAAAATTCCACATTTTCGCAGATAGGAGCTTGAAACTTACATAGTAGGGTTCTCTGGTATGCTGAATCTAATAGTGTGATTTTCATTAAAGTTCTATGACTTTTAGGGGGTGTTTCACCTTTTTTCGAAAATAAGGCAAATTTTCTCAGGTGCGTAAAATTTGATGGGTAAGACTAAACTTGATGAAACTTATATATTTGAAATCAAGATAAAAATCTGATTCTTTTGATGTATCTATTGGTATCAAACTTCCGTTTCTTAGAGTTTCGGTTACTATTGAGCCGGGTCGCTTCGTTACCACGAACTGTTTGAAAAAGCCGAAAAGATACAAAACACTAATTTTTTTTCATGAAAATGACTGTGTCAATAGAAAACAAACAGAGAGTAATTTAAAAAACGTTTCCCACTTAAAGAAAAGTAAACAGTTCCACTAAGCCAAAAAAGCAGAAATAAAGTTAAATAACCTTCAAAGCGTAAAAAATGAAACTCATAAAGAATAGAAATTACAATAAATAGCCAAGTCAAACCCAAAATGAGCAAAAATTAGCTTGAGGAGGACTGATAACCCCCCGTGCCTTCTCAATACCAGAAAATAATTTGCACTTTACTGAAAATAAAATAAATTTAAGATGTTTTCACTTTTTCTACTTTAACAAAATTAAATTTTTTTAAAACTTTAAGGAATGAGTATCAGTATATGTATATTAACGGCAATCCACGGTCAGTTTTTTTTTCATTAAAGTGCAAATTATGTTCTGGTCTTGAGAAGGCATGGGGGTTGTCAGTGCTACTCATGTTAATTTTACTCGTTTTGAGCTTGACTCGGTTATTTATTGTAATTTCTGTTCGTTTTAATTTTCATTTATATATAGCTGGTGATTTGTCTTAGTTTTAGGCTTGGAGGGTTATTTGACTTTGTTTCTGATCATTTTTGGCTTAGTAGAGCTCTTTACTTTTGTTTGAAAAACACGTTTTGTGGAAAATTTTTTCAAAATTAATACCTAAATAAAGTCGACCTTTTTTTGTATAAGTTAAAAAAAAACTTTCCAAAAAAGAAGTTTTTCAAAGAAAAGTAAAGACCATAAAAAAAAATTAAGATCAGAAGAAACACAAACCTACAATAACTCAAACTTAAAACGACCAGAAATTACCACTAAAGAACAGATGAAACCCAAAACGAACGGAATTTAAATAAATAGTCATAGCAAACAACAATACAAAAGGTACTAATATAATTGAATAAATAAATCTTAAAACGAGTGAAACTTAAACTGAATATGCAAATCAAACTTGAAACGAACAAAAATCACTACAAACAAGAGTTTAGGTATTCCCTCCTTCTCACTGTAAAAGTCTAAACCCTATTGCGTCACTGGGGCTTTACTGAAAACTATATGTGTTTTGAACAATCTTGGAAAGTAAATTTAAAATCAAATTGAATATTTGATATATAATGATATCAATTGTTGAAAGATCATCAGTTTAAGATTTTATTTTCACTGTAATTTTTTTGTTTATTTTCAATGTTGTAATAAGTACAAAATAAAATATTTGTAATATAATTCGTTTTCAGTAAAGTGCCAATGACGCATTAGGTTTTAGATATTTACAGTTAGAGAAGGAGGGAATACCTAAACTTTTGCTAGTAGTGATTTTTGTTCGTTTTAAGCTTGATTTGCATATTTAATTTAAGTTTCACTCGTTTTAAGATTTATTTACTCATTTATATTAGTACCTATTGTATGTTTGTTTCCTATGATTGTTTATTTAATTTCTGTTCGTTTTGGGTTTCATTTATATTTCAATAGCAAAATATTTTGTTCTTTTAAGCTTGATTTACATATTCAAATTGAGCTTTGCACTTCTTAAGATTTATTTATTCATTTATATTTGTACCTGTTGTATGTTTTGTAGACAAATGCAGATTTAGATACCAAAACCTAAGAAGCAGTCATGCTTTACTTACTTCTTCATAAAAATGTAAAGATTTAATGTGCCAGATTTTTTTTTGAACGAGGCTAATTTGTGATTTCTATTGTTCGTTTTTAAGCAAAACTCGAAAATGTGGGACATTTATCAGGTTTTAAAATAGTTTTGTTTTAAGTGGTACTTATAGTGTCTCATATTCCCCCCCACCCCCACATACATCTCGCAAACCTTACAACGCTATTTTTGCCTTTTTAAATATAATACTAGAATGAAAGGAAATTTATTTTCATTAGAATACAAATTTGACACACAAGCCTCAAAATGTGGTCTCGTTTCTTATTGCTCTACCTTCTGTGTTTTTAGTTGGAGCCTTAGAATTAATTTCAACAACGAATTTGCAAACCCATTTGCAAATATCTTATATTTTCTGAAAGCCCTTGTACTGTATTTCCCTAATAAAAAATAAAAAGTAGATATCGAGGTTTCAAATTCCTAGTAAAAAGGTGTTTTTTTTAGATTGAATACTACGAGTTTTAATGGATTTCCACTATTCTCTACCCATTAGCTGGTAAATTAGCATGGATGAAGCAATGCAAAAGTTATCTACCTATAGAACATTGACCTGTCTATCCTTTAGTATAGGTTTTGTTCCTCAAAATCCTATACTCTAGTCAAAAATGAGAGTAAAGCCATTCATAACTAAAACAAATGCTGCCGAAATTCCTTAGCTCGCGCAGAGTGAGAAATGTTAACTCGGGTACGGCGATTTTTGGATTATGAATATTGGACTTTGAAAATAAAGATACATTTGAGATTAAGCATGGGCACTGTTCTGTTTTTCTGAAGAAACAGAAAAAATAAACATGGCTTGAATGAAACAGAACAGAAACAGAACAGGCCAACAAAAAACAGAAGACCTGTTTCTGTTTCTGTTCTATTATTTGGTAAAAACAGAAAACAGCTGTTTTTAGAACATTTAAAGGTTAAAGAAAAAAAAAATGTAATTGATAAGTTTTGGTTCATTATCAGAAAGATAATCATAGCATCAGTTTCCCAAGCCTTAAAGCTTATCATTTAAAAATTGTGCTTTCCCCTTGTCTGGACATTGTCTGGGCATACTGCTTTTGCATGAAATACTCAGAGATCAAAAATGCCTGTCCGCTCGACATTAGTAGTAGTACACTAAGATGCTTTAGAGCGGTTTCTGACAGCTCCAAAAAGATCTCTTCGTTTTTAGTCTAAAAAATGAATGGGTCTCCGTTATGAAAACACTAACTTTTTATTCTCTCATTAACTTTTCGTCAAGATTACCAATTGCCATGGGTAGTACTTTTATCTGGCGATAACGCTTTTGAGAAAACCCAGTACTATTAAAGCATTTTTTTCCGCAAAAAAGTGTAGTGTTTCAAATAAAGGGGCGAAAAATTGTCTGTGCACGCAAATATCGCCATCCTGTTTTGTCTATGGTTGTTTTCTTCCATTTTCCTGTCTCTTTTTTCCAAAAATGTGCTTTTATGTTTACACAGCATCTTCTCAAACTTCCCGTAAATGCCTGGACATTTCGAAAATAAAACAATTTTCGGCATGAAATTATGCATGCAGTCAGCTCAAAGTCATTAGTGTTTAAGCAGAGCCCATAGTCGATTTGGGAGGGGGCGGTTTCTCACCCCAAACCACGCTTTCTATTCCCTCATCCGGACTTTGGACCCCCCATTCGGAACGTTTGGACTTTGGCAGCCATCTTGAACAAAAGTAAGAAAGAAGAAAGAAGATTAATTATTTCCTAGCCAATGTGTGTCAAAATTCTTCGAAAGGAAAATTAATGGTTTAAGGGTACTTCGCATATGTTTACAGCACTTCGCGCTAGAAAGTATTGTTCTAGGCCCTCCACCAAATTCATTCTTAAGTAAACAAGTAAAGTGAAATTTTTCATTTTCCAAATTTCAACAAAATTTGGACTCTTTGCTGCATAATACTTTCTTTATGTATTCTCTTCTCTTAAATATGTTTTCAAAGAGATGCAGATATAAGGACAATTGCACTTTTTTATAACTTATTTCGAAAATTTCTATGGCTTTGCGACAGAAAATACTTTCTCCAACGCATACATTTGCTAAATCATATAAATTGATACTAATTCAAACTTTTATTTTAAGAATAGGAGCGGGCATGCTTTAGAGTATGTAGTTACGTTTTCATTGTCCATTCCAAAAGGAAAAGGGGTAGTGACACCCTCGACTATGACTAACTATAATTACACAATCCAAGAATACTAATTTTATTTCTTAGCCGATCCCCCCCCCCCTGCAGAATATCTGAATCTGCCAATATTCGAAAGGTATAATTTTAGAAAAGATGCATTTTTTTGCCCCCTGCTCAGGATTCATATAAATTCGTACTACTGTATCTATGCAAATTAATGAAAAAAGAAAAAGCTTACCGGAAAGCTCTATATCCGGATTGCAGCGGTAGCTAGCAACCTAGTAAGAGTTATAAGAAAACATGCACTTTTTGCCCCCCTCTCCAGGATTCATATAAATTCGTACTACTGTATTTATGTAAATTAATGAAAAAAGAAAAAGCTTACCGGAAAGCGCTACGTCACTCTGAAAGATAGACTAGCAGTTTCTCCTCAAAAAATTTTAAAGCATTCACGGCAGAGTCGCTAACGCCACCGGAGCGTCTTACGATTTTGAAACCTGGTGTATCCAAAAACGACTGGAACCAGCTTTCCTCACCGGAATCTACCAGAGCCTCAAGGACTTCAGCAGTACAAAGGCGAGTTGGAGTGGGCTCTCTTGCGGTTTCTGCACCATTACTTAATGTATCCTGTATTAATGGGGTCAAAGATTGAGGGACAGGAGAACGACCCACAAGTGACAACCTTTCAAATGTTGAAGGATCCAGACAAGCTGACTTTTGGAAAAGATTAATTGCAAACTGAAGGCGTGTCACAAAGTCCTTTTTTAAATTCTTTTAGGGGTGCAACAACGGGACTATCACCGGCTCTAATATTACAAAAGAGCTCGGCCCTTCTTAGACTATGTATGCTCGACTGCCAAATGGAAATGTAAGAAGAACTTATCATTACAGTGGTATTGTGCATGGGAGACAGTACGGGAACAGCTTCTAGTAAAGTCCAAAAGGCCAAAAAGGACAATCTTTGGCAATTATCCGATTAACGCACGATCTCAACCTTTCAATCGTTACAGCCCCAGAAAGCGGGATTACCATAATAGCCTTGGCGGATTAACATATTATATAATATTGTCACCGCCCTACTCCTGAATATTAACAAGCTTAACTCCAGCGAGTAACGCGACAATTGAAATCAATAAAAGCTGCGCTAATGCGTCACATTAAAGTTCGAGTACTCTATGGTATTCTGGAATTTTAAAACCAGTTTGGTAGAGATTTCTTTGTTAATACAGGTCTTTACCACAACAAATTAAAACTGCTTGGAACTTTTCAGGAAAGCCAAATTTACCACACTACTCATTTTCAGCTTCTGTGTAAAGCAGTGGTTCCCAATCAATTTTGCATTAGACATAAGCAAGGGTCTCCTAATAGGACCGTTGCAAACGTCAAATGTAAAAACTATTTCCAGGCTACCTAAGTTTTTTTGTAAACTCAATTATTTCCAATGTGCTATTCCATCACACTTTCATCTCAATAGGGATATGAGAACGAAGGCCACTCTCTTTACAACATCTTTTTAAGTTACCATAGTGGACAGTGGAAACTTTTAGTTTTCTAAATAATTTTCGTAGTTTTTTAAATGTTTGAGCAAGTGTAAAGTGTCTTCGGCTAGCCTGTGCTGCAACATCGTTTTCAGACAGACCCCCAGCTCTCCACTGTTCTTCTCCATTACTTTCACCACCCTCTTCCGTAGACACTGCATCAGTTTCATAAGAGTCTTCAGCAAAGCTCAAAAGTATCTTTACTTCCGGAGTCTTAAGAACAAGGAATAGAAAGGCCGTCTGAATAATTTTCACCAGTTGAATCGACATCTTTGACTTTATAAAAGGATTCCAAGCAATCTTCTTCAGGGATGTCATTGGCTGAGTTTTGAGTTGGCTGAAAACAAAGAGCGTGCGTAACAGATGAATGAAGACAATTTCAAAACTTGAAGTTCAGGAAAGTGCTCATAGCCTAGAGTCACAATGCAGAACATCTTACCTGTTAGTAAAAACTTCCTGATTGCAACTTAGATTGCTGGAAGGATGTTAGTAATTGTATGAAAATGCTGAAGCCTCTTAGAATGTAAAATACTCTGGTGCAACCTATGCTCATTTTTCATCTTCCTTGGGTAATAGGCAGCGATACCTATAAAGCCAGATCTTTTTACAGACCAGCAGTCACACGTCAACCTAGCCTTAGTGGCAGACCGTAAAGCAACCTTCTCTTTAACTTTTGTTACTGGCAGCAACATTTATGTGATGATAGATGGTTTCCCAAGATGGTGCTTTCAAGCCCCCTTTTGTTGTTTAAATAAGCTGTTTTATATCTGATTTCAAACACAGAAAGTTTCAATTTGCCCTTAAACAGGGCTTTGCATCAGAGCTTCAGTAGAGCAGCTTGTTTTGATCGATTGGAAATAAAGAATGGTCGCTTGTCTTTTGGATAGAATCTGAGCAACTTTGCTGCTCAATTTACTGAATGATGTAAAGTAAGAAATAAGTTGTTTTAGTAGAACTAAACTAAACCTTTTCCGTCCTCCTATTTACACACATACCTACTCTCATCTGGCTCCTAGGTCCTAATTCTGCTTAGCTGAAACTACATAGTAAGACTATTTGATATATTAGACACACTGAGTTCCATCATTTTACTTATATTCCAATTTTAAAATTGTATTAGGGGTAGCCACGCTTCTTCACAATTTCGAACTGTGATTTAAAACACTATTTTGTAAGTTCCAAAGTCTCGGATATTTCATTCTCGTATCACTAAAATAAATCAGAAACAGAGAAAAACCAGGTAGAAAAAAACAGAAACAGGACGAAATAACTATTATAAAAACAGAAACAGAGCAGAACAGGTAAATAAAAAACAGGTCATCTGTTTCTGTTTTTTTTGTATTAGCAGAAAAGAAACAGGTACTTTGAAAGCGGAACAGAAGCAGAAAACAAAAACAGTGCGCATTCTTATTTGAAATTTATAAGACATGGCGGTAAGACCTGTTTGATTAAGCAAAAAGAATGATAAGGCAAATATGAATACAAGTAGTGTGGATCAAATATCCAGTCCAGTTGATGCAGATTATGAAATCTTTAACTTCAACACAGATTGGCAGCTAGTGAGGGGTACAGCAGTAGCTGCAAGCACTGAAGACAACATGCTATATGATATTTTAGAATTAGATAAGGAATTGTTTGGCAAGGACTCTTGGCACAGCTTGCCAAGACCCAAATATGATTGACACTGACGATTTTAACACTGATCCAGATCAAAATACCACAGACACGTTGTTTGTGGTCTCGGTACCAATGTATGACATTGACTTTCCCATAGAAGTTGACCAGGGCGTAAATCAAAGTGATAGAGCAAAGGAAAATGAAAATAAAGGCGAGAAAAACGCTTCCGAGAGATCTGCAAATCACCCCCGAGCCGCTATAAAACAATCAAAATACGAAAGAAGGCTTATCCCAAGAAAAGAAATGGCGAAAAGAGACCTTCTGGTTGTCCGCAAGAGTGTGAAAAGCGCAAAAGAAAGTAATAAGGAAGCCACCCAAAATTGCAGATTAAAGAGGCGAATCCAGAGTTTGAAGTAGCGTTAGAATTATGGGAAAAAAAATGTGCTTTGCTTGAAGAAGAATTGAGGTCTCTTAAGGTGATTAATGCTTAAATGATCAAGCTCATCAACTTATTCCAAGACTTTATCGACAGCTTTTATGATTTTTTTTCTGCTTAATATGCTTATAACATTGCGAAAGAAAATACAGAGCACAAAACTAAAAATTCTTGTTTTCAGAATTTCAAAATTATTTATTCCATTGGCTAGTTTTTAACTTTTCTGTAGGTTTGTTTTGATACTGTGTTTGTCATTCTTAAACATGTTCATTTTGCCTTAACTTTGGATAAATAGAGAAAAAGAACGTATTTCCCATTTTTTTTGGCTCGTAAAATGGTAACTTTAGTGAAACCAGGCCAAAATGAGTGAAGGTGAGCTCCTTCATGAGACCCTTTGTTAGCTGAACAGATAATACTCACTTCAAAGTAAGTCAGGGGAACCTGAGAGCTCGCTAAAAATACCTGAATGTAGAAACAAGTCATTTTTTAAAACCCTTTCATTAATAGCTGTTAAATCAATATTATCGCTATTGAACATAATTTCTGTAATTACCTGAAAATGACTAGTTGGCTACTGAACTAAATAAATTGTTAGAGCAGGTACAGTGGTTCCCTGAATATACAGTAAGAGTTAGTCTTTGATTTAAGTCAGTTGTTTACGCACTATTGAACTTCAATAATTGAAGGAACAAGTAGATTTTTGTAATAAATGCTACTGAAACACCAAGGCAGTTTGAACTTTGTAGGGAAGTTGAGTATGAAAACATATGAAGAGGCTTTGGACATCGATGTACTGCTCAATGAGCATTTATCCCAAATTTGTAGTTCAGTGCCCTCAATGGAATATACCGAATTACACGTAAACTTTTACAGCTTTAGTGCCTTCGCTAACAGCGGGCTTGGCAAGTTTCCCAGGAAGGAGTAGCCTCAGAGCAATTTGAACCTCTCTGCTAGTGATGGTGGACCTCTTGTTGTAATGAGCTAAGCGAGAAGCCTTTGTGGCAATCCTTTTGAAGATATCGGTGACAAAGCTATTTATGTAACAAAATGCAAAAGCTCTAAATAAGCAGCATCGTTTTAATCTAAAAAAATGTATTTTTACTTTCATTTATGTTGTAATCTACGATTACGACGTCATTCTTCATATTGTATACGAAGATACAGCTTTTTGTCCAAAATTTTGTTTTTAAATACTGTGTTTTATTAATTAGAAAACCACTTAGACGTAGCAATTTCATTTAAAATGAGCCCTTGAAACTCTCTATGATGTTCCACTGCCCTACTAGCCGTCAAGAAGGAGAAAATGGAAAAAGAAGATGACAAAACAGTTGCTTCCCATCCCCAAAAAAGTAATGTTCATTGTTGTTCAAGACTATGTTGTTCGACAACATAGGAATGATACGTTTGACCAGATGTTTGACCAAGCATGGTCAAACATCTACCTATAAAGATGATCTTATGTAGACAATAGGTTTGTTCATAATATTTCGAAATAGTAATAATATAATTAGTACTTCTTCCTTTTTTTTCACTATATTACATGAAAATTATCAATGACGAAATTAACATATTGATAGTGGAAAATCAGCAGGTGAAATTGTTGATATAGTCCTAAGCATTTAAGACTAAAAGTGAAAACACAATTTTGGCCTTTGGCTTGCTTTGACTGTTAATGTGCTTGCTGCAAACTCTCTCAGATCCCTGCATATTGCACTACCAATTGCTTGAAAGTGCTTATCAAACCGTTTTATACCCTGCTCTGAAACTTAGTGCTGTGCCTGCTTTTGACTTATATTGCTTGCTTAATTTATTATTGGCTGAGGGCCCCCTCTGTTTGTAGCCTAATTGTTTTATTTATTTGATATTTTATTTCCTTTTTGTGATTTAATTTTGTTGTTTAAACTGTTTTAGCCCTTTGGGGTTTTATTTGTGATGACTGACAGGATGGTTAGTAGTCCTGTCACCTCTGACCCCAATAACTCTAGTGAAAGGATTTTGGCTTCAGGTGTTGAAGGTCCAAATGAGACCAGTAGGCCTTGGCTGTTGGCATTGGGCTGTAGAACAGTTATTGCCAAAAAACTGTTTCAACATCTCCAAAATCATGAGTGCAGGGGCCACTATGGTTCAATATTAGAAAGACTTGGACCCGATGGCACCATTATCATAATAGCTGTGAACCAGTCAGTAGCTGCTGCTATACTTTCTATTTCATATATAGCAGTAAATGGATGTAAGGTAAAGTTTGTGCTTGGTCCTACCTCTAACCCTGCTTTAATCAGAAACAGAAAAGGCATTGTATTTATCCCATCTGAGGAGGTCACCCATCTGGATGATTTTGTCAAGGAGGTCGAAGTTGATGACAGAATACAACAAGTGACATTGGCCTTTAAAAACCCAAGCCCATCAATTATCCCTTTGGTTTGCACCTTTAATCAGGATATTCAGTTTCCTCTGAAAATCTCTGTTTGGGGTGTAAGGTATACTGTTAAGCAGTTTATCCCCCGGGCAATACAGTGTTTCAATTGCCAAGGTTTTGGTCACATGGCTTCAAATTGCCGCAGAGGCAGAAGATGTTTACTTTGTAGTGGACAACACACCCTTGATGAATGTTCCCAACCTAAAACAGTTAAGGAAGACCAGGTACTCAAGTGCCCTAACTGCAATGGTAACCATGCTGCTAATGCTAAGGAGTGCCCAGTATTCATGGAAAAGAAAGCAATTGTAACTTACTCTTTCACCAATAATGTCCCCATGAGGACTGCTGCTGAGGTCTTGAAGAAAGGACTTCCTAAACATACAGAACACATCCCCATAGTACACACAGACTCTTTCCCTCCACTGACTCCTAATCAACCTCCAGCTGAGGATCTCAACATGAGGTACATGGCCATGTTTGAAGGTGTTACAAAGCAGATATCTGATCTAACCCAAATTATAACTTCACTTTGCAAGCTGGTTTCTCTAATAGCACCACATACTTTCAAAGAAACAGTCCGTAGCCTGAATAACTCAGTTGAAAACCTAAACATAGAAGGTTCAAGCCTTCCCACCATGTCAGCAGTTACCAGTAGCCCTGGCAAAGCAGAAAGGAAACGTAAAGGAAAGAAGTCTGTACCTAGCCCAGAAGGTGCTACAATACAACCTAGGGCCAGACCTGGGTTGGCCCCTTCTCAGACAATTGACTAGTTGCTTTATTTGTTTATAATTTGATCTAGGTGACAGGTTAAATGTATTATTTATTTTGACTTGTATAAAAATTGTATTTGCTGTTTGATATGGTATTTGTATCATTCTGGTTCCTGTTTATATTTGTTGGCAGGTGCTGATGGGGATTAACCCCTATAATAAGTAAGATAAATGTTAGATGGGTCCATATTATTTTAGTTGTGGTGGCCATGATGCCCCTCCCATTTTATTTTAGAGTTATCCTTTTCCTATTTTATTTGTTTTATTATCCTTATCTATCTTTTTATATTTTATCTGATTAAATTTATATATATAAGGAGGTATGCAATAGGTTATGATGTAAAAATATATTATCTATTATAATTGTGTTGTATGTGTATTTTAATTGCTGCATGATAAAGCACAGTTGCATTATTTTGATTCCTGTTTTTCAATGCAGGCAGCTGCTGCAGGTGAATTACTCCCTACCAATAGCAAGGTAAGTGATGCATGATCAGGTTAAGTCAATATTGACCAAAGTGACACCCAAGCAAGCTAGTGATTACAGAAGGCACAGAACAATCGAGTGGTACGAACGCATATGACCTATTGGTCGAACGCGTCAAACTCCAAACAACAACAACAAGTTTCATAGAAAATACTTTCTTAGATCAAGGAAAATATAGTGAACTGCTTCATCTTCAAAAATTTTTCCCGATGATCAGATAGAAGCACGCTAACATATGTTTTCAGGGACAAAGGAGGTGAGAAACGTGTTGTCAAAAGTGCAAAAGAAAAGCGCTATGAAGAAATGCAAGAGATTATCCGTCAAATGAACAAAAAAAAAAAAAAAAAAAAAAAAAAAAAAAAAAAAAAATCAGATTTTCCTCATTTGATCCTAATGCAAAATGCCTCGTTTAGTTTTTCAAGTACTATAGCATAACAAGAAACATTTAGGCAAACAAATGTGGCTTTTATGTTCAATATCATCCAAAATGCAGGTTCGTACAGCTAAACCTTAGGTAAAACTCAAATTATTTTCTAACGAAAAAATTTAGAAAATCAGGAAGAAATTCTTGCAGGGACCCCAATATTTTATCTAAGACCCTTGCTGCACCACTCAAAATGTCTGGGTAGCCTGTTACCTAGAGAACCTAGAGAATTTGAAGAAATGCAAGAGACTATCCGTCAAATGAACAAAAAAAAAAATCAAAAAAAAAAAAAATCAGATTTCCTCAGTTGATCCTAATGCAAAATGCCTCGTTTAGTTTTTCAAGTACTATAGCATAACAAGAAACATTTAGGCAAACAAATGTGGCTTTTATGTTCAATATCATCCAAAATGCAGGTTCGTACAGCTAAACCTTAGGTAAAACTCAAATTATTTTCTAACGACAAAATTTAGAAAATCAGGAAGAAATTCTCGCAGGGACCCCAACATTTTTATCTAAGACCCTTGCTGCACCACTCAAAATGTCTGGGTAGTCTGTTACCTAGAGAACCTATTGGAAACATTACAGAAAATATGTTAAAGGATCAGTCTAGATTATCCATTACTCTAGGGGAATGGTAAATGTATATACTTTTACGCTCGTTTTTCCAATTTGACAGTGTCCCCCTCTAGCTATATCCACGGTCACGGAACTAGCTATATCCACGGTAGGTGTTTTGATTGAACAATACATTACCTGTCAGTTTGTCGCGGAATGGAAGTCCATCTCTGGTTCCAAGATAGCCTACATTTTCTTTTTGAAAAATTAAATATGACCTGGACAGGCTAGCTTAAAAAATACCATTGAAACTTCGGGGTCTAAAAATTCAAAGAGAAAATTAACCCTTTTTTTCATTGGATTCAGCACTTGAGGTTACTTTCAGAAAACAACGTTGGAGAAAATAGACACAAATTTATTTCAGAAACTTCTGAATGAAAAAGGTGAGAATACGCTGCTGGATGATATGATGGTGGGGAAGTTGATGATAAAGATAGACGTAAAACTATGCAGGCCTATAGCTTCAAATATTCTCAACTGATATTTATGGAAGTTTTATTTCCTAATTTATTTTCAGTACATTAACAACTTGAAGAAAGAAGACAAAAATAGGTGAATTTTTTCCCGAAAGTTTTTACTAGTGTTTTGATCGTTTTGTATTTATTCACAACTACTACTACAACTACTATAGAAAAAAGAAAGCGAATCAGAAATATACTACCCCTAATATAATGCATAGATAACATTAGCTACGCCTAAAAAAACAAAACAATTATTTTCATGTTGATCAATAGTACAGTCCGACTGCTTTTCGTCAGTAAAAAATACAATGGAAACCAGGAGCAAGCAAGCATACGATAATAATAAAGATGGGGGGGGGCATCAGTAACTCAAAGACTAACTGACATAATTTTATATACTGGGGCCCAAAATGAAGCAAACACCAGTCTGCAAAAACCTTCAAAACCTTGTTCCTGCTCTGCTGCAGTTATGAAAATACCAGATATTAAGCTATACCCTTTTGGTAATTGACATACCATTATCCTCATTCTGAAATATTCGCCTCGGATTTTAGAAAGCTATAGTATACTTATACATATGCATCAAAACCTGCTTTTCTGTTTGGGACAGGGGGGGAGGAGGCTTAAAATGATTGTCCAAGAGGAGAGAGCAGTAACTTCAAAAATCGTCCGAGAGGCTACGAAAATATCCCGGAGTTTTTTTTTTGTTTTTTTTTACTAGAATAGTTTTGTATAAAGCCCACAAGGGTGTTTTTTTTCCTTCCAAAGGGCGAATCCTAAGCCTAGTCCTCCATAGGGAATGCAAATGTACTTACTTAGTCAAAGTCGTTCAAGAGTAAAGTCAATACAGCATTATTAACATTACAAGTTCTATTTAGAAAAATTTTAATTATATTTATACACAAGTTTCCATTTACAAATCTCAAAATTTCAGCTATTCATTGAATTACGAAATAAGTAAAAATTTATAAGGCTTCTCGCTTCAAATTCCCTAATAGTAAAATGTATTTTAGTAGAAAAAGATAAAAAATAAGAAACAAATATGAGTTGAGATATAATGCTGTGATACTTAAAGTGGTCTCAAAAAGAAATGCTTATGTTTTTTATTTCCGTTCGGCACATAATTTTACGGCTTAGAGGAGAAGGCAATCATTTTATCATTTTAATATCCAAATTACAAGCGACAATAAATGGTTCGTTTGTTGCTTCAAAGCACAATCGCATTAATGTCTAGTCCTGCTGCGTCAGAAAGCTGGGTGTGATCATTTAGGAGCAAAGCTAAGTGTGACTTAGAACCTATATGTCTTAAAATAGTTGGCAGCACCCCAGAAGATCCAAGATAGGGCTATAAAGGTGAGACATAATAATAAGCTTTAATGAGAAGATTTTGTATGGCAGCCAATATATCCCATATTTCCCGGGGTATCCCCCCCCCCATAAAAAAAATTCAGGTTCTCCGAAATGTCACCGAAAATGAACATTCGTAAGTCTCCTAACGGGTAATCCGGGACAACCCGTCTGTTGCTTCCTTCAGAAGGAAATTCAACAGACAACAATCCAAAAAAAAAAAAAAAAAAATTGAGTAGTTACAAACAGGACTCTAAGCTTTTTGTGGCTTTAACACGAAGGATGGTATAAAAACAAACAAAGCAGGAGAAACCCCGTCTGAAATTGGTCCGGATGACCCCTCTACTCCAAAAATCTAAGGAAAAGCACAAACAAATTAACAAAAATCATGATGTTTGAGCGAGACATATGACTAAACCTGACTCGCCTAGATCACTTTACTGAAAAATCCATTAATGACCGTCCAGTCTCCAAGTGTCAGGGCGGACTCCGCGTACCTATTCAAAAGTATCGGTAGATGTGGATTTAATAATAAAAAAAATCCAACGAAGCAATGCCCATTCATAGGCCCAAATTTTAGAATTTATTCAAGAGGGGTCCCTTAGATAAATACTCTGGGAGTTCTCCCACTATTTCTGATATGTTTAGGCATGGTTGGACTAGCGTTGTCCAACCTTGTTACATCTCTAGACTCGAAAAATTACGGAAAGTTTCAGATGAGTGTATAGGCCTAGCTGGGGTGCTCTTGAGAAGGAAACATGCTAAGAAAACCTTCCTTACTTTATAATATGAAGAATAATTGTAGCTAACACAGCTTTTTCTTCACTTATTTCAGTGTTGTTCCATTTTTCTAACAAATTTAACTATTTTCTTCCTTCTTAATAGTTCCTGAAGAAAACCACCCTCTGATAAATTTGTTATTAGAGGTGCTAGTCACTGCAGTGGCGTCAACACAAAATTCATAGACAAAACGGTCATCTACACATTAGGTTATCTTATCTCTTAATAAGTGTTATGATAAATATTTACAGATGGCGTTTCATTTAAGAAAAATGAACAGAATCTTGAACTGAAAATGCTGCATTTAGCAAACTTCTCAAAGCTATTACGAAAAATTGATAAGTTTGTTAGAAAAGGTGGAAAAACACTGAAACAAGTGGAGAAAAAAGCTTAGCTGTATGCAAGGTGTGTTAACTATAATTATTCTGCATATATTGAAGTAGGAACTGTTTCTTAACATGTTTCCTTCTCAAGAGGCCCCCACCTAGACCTATACCCAGATAACTCATGCAAAAATAAACGTCAATGTATGTAGCATTTTTTCCTCTCACGTGCCCATGGATTAGTGCATCAATGAATATCAACGTTGCGAGCAATTTTTACCTCACTTTTTACACATACGCTGCTATGCGCAAATCTTCTATTGGGATTTAATAGCCCAGGATAACTAGAGGCCACAAACCATGGTGCTAAGGCCTCCTATACAAATGTTCAAATGTGATGCATCCTGTGTTGCCACGTTCTACCGAAAACCTGGCAACCGTGGATGCACCACATTGAAAGTTTGAATATGCATTTTGGCTCCAAAACAGGTTTTCTGATCAACTGCAAAATAAAAACGGATATACTAACACTAAACCAAGGTGAAACTTCTTCTTACAATAGCAGTTCAGTGCGTTATGATTTTTAATCTACAAAAAAAAGAATATTTAATTAGAATGGTTTTGAGTTTTCAAGTATTTTAAATATTTGCAGCACGAATATTTAATTTACAAGGCAATTTGAACTGCAGAAACATTTGAAGTGCAAGGTTTCAAAGGCAATTTTTCTTTCTTTGGTCAGAAAATTCATATTTTTACTGAAAGTTACAAAATTTGAACTATTTTTGATCCTTAGGAGGGGTCAACAGAAATGTCAACTTATTGAACAAATTTAATATGTAGAGGCGAAAAAAGAAGAAAACAATAGGAATACAGTCTACCCTACCCTAGAATAGGGGTGGGCAAAACAAGGAACACTTATAAGCCGACAAAGCAGCCGATCCAAAATATTTTGTCTAGAACTGTAACCGCATCAAATTGTACTAAGTTTGAGGTTTTATATGATGGTCACAAAACTGTAATTGAAACTTTTCTTAATTCATTACGCCGACACAAGTATCTCAGGCCCCTGCAAAATTGTTACTTTTGGCCTACTCTTTCAGCGGCCCTGGTAACACGGATACACACGTTCAACGATATTGGAATTTAAATGTACAAATTGTATTTAGCATTTATGACCACTTTTAAGATCAAGCAAACGAGTCTCGAACCACTAAGACAAATACTCAATTGACGATACACTCAACATAGTTTCTGCGTAACGATTCTAGTTAAATACTGAAATAAAATAAAATAGTCCTTCAAAATTCTATCATTATTCAATCCCGACAGTATATAATAAAATGCTTCAAAGTGCTTTCACGTTAAAAGGAATTTCACTAAAATGTACAAAAGTAGCCACACTATTCTTTCCTTTAAATCACTAATCCGAATGATTATCATAATCATCATCAGAAGGCCGACCGGAAGACATCTGCCCAGAGGATCGTGAGCCACCGGCTCTGAAAATACCGGGGTGAACTACTTCTGGAGCATAGATATTCGTGTCACCAGACGCCATCCCTAAAAGGATTATAAAAATAATACCTCACTTTTAACATACTTACATACAGAATTATAATAACAAAGTCACCTTCACAACAAACATAAACATTTAGTTTGCACTTTGCATCAAATTAAAAACACAAGAACCACCGAATAATTGAATTGAATCAAATTACAAATATCTATAAAAAAAACAATTAAATTAGACATAAGTAAATGACAGTCAGAATTAAAAATCGAAAAAATAAACAAACAAAAGCACAGATCTTTAGTAAAGAAAAATTTTACTTGACAGCTCGACATAAGAAAAAAAAAA
This sequence comes from Artemia sinica, assembly GCA_027921565.1. Lineage (NCBI taxonomy): Eukaryota > Metazoa > Arthropoda > Branchiopoda > Anostraca > Artemiidae > Artemia > Artemia sinica. The sequence continues at coordinate 19,846,352 of CM051271.1, read as the reverse complement.
GCTTTTTTACATCTTCTCAATTTTCACTCAATTGCTGAAAGTTTTGCCTCTCAGACCCACCTTCTCAAAGCTTTCCGTCTTGCCTCTCAGACCACGAATCCTTGTGGAATTATTGAAGGACATCTCATTTCTAGGACCATCATATTTACCATAATACTATTATTAATAACAACTTACCGCAGCACCAAGCCGCCTGAGAACATCACAGCTACGCACGCTCCTCCTCCATCCCAATCTATTCAAATCCTCCCTCTTTGCAACCTCCCAGGAGGTTCCCATTACCTTAAGTTTTTTATTATGACATCCTCCCACCCTAACTGGGAATAACCTGCTTTTCGTTTAACCCTAGATGGTTGGCCAAAAAGGACAATTTTTGGCAATCATCCGCAGAACGTACGATCCCAACCTTTTTCTCGTTACAGCCCCAGAAAGCGGGATTACCATAATAGCCTTGGCAGATTAACATATTATATAATATTGTCACCGCCCTACTCCTGAACATTAACAAGCTTAACTCCAGCGAGTAACGCGACAATTGAAATCAATAAAAGCTGCTCTAATGCGTCGCATTAAAGTTCGAGTACTCTATGGTATTCTGGAATTTTAAAACCAGTTTGGTAGAGATTTCTTTGTTAATACAGGTTCATACTACAACACATTAAAACTGCTTGGAACTTTTCTGGAAAGCCAAATTTACCACACTACTCATTTTCAGCTTCATAGCCTCTTCTACCCCATTCAAGAATATTTCGCTTTTCGTTTGGCCCCTGATAAATGGCAAAAAAGCATCAATTTTTGACCATCAATCTTTATAATTTTTTTATTGCATTTTAATTTAATTTGTCAGTTAATAGTCAGTTCCAAAGAGTATGGATAACTTATAAGTGAGAACTGGTTCTAGTGTCAACAAAAACACTATCAACGCCATCCAGCGTTTGGCGACACTTGGCATTTTTTAGTGTAATAACAATAATAATTAACTTAGTTAGTTTAGTTGGTAAAATTAGAATAAATAATAAGTATCTGATCTCAGTTCCCGACAGAGAAATGACTGCAGGGTTTGAAAAAATGTCAAATGGCACCACAAGCTAGATGGCGTTGATATTTTTTTTTGTCGACACTAGCATCAGTTTCCACTCTTACAACTTACCCACACTCTTTGGTCAGTTCCACATAGGCTTGATGTGGAATTTTCAAACCCTTGTCTCGACAAACACAGAAAATAAGAAACTGACCTAGACTTCTTATGTTCAACAAGAGCCAATTGCTCTTCTAACTACAGTCTATTTCTACAATAAGGCTTTTGATCGTAGCCTAGAAACAGAGAAACAAGGAAGGAAATAAGTTTTGCAGATTCTGGAATTAAATCATAATACAGAATCCAGAAAAACTTCTTTCAAAGCGTAGGCACCAGTTAAAGACTGAAGGAAATTTATGAAAAATTAGGTTGGGCCCCATAGAAAGTGGCCAACGCCATTTAACGACTCTATGTTTACGTGTAATACTTCTATACTTTTTTTTTATCCGAAAAAAATTTACCACTAATGGCATTTTTAGCCATTGACTTTTGAACTAAGCGCCAGTATAATACTTTTCTGGTTAATGGTTTTAAATTATATAATAGCCATGTCAAAGGGCCAGAATTCATTTCAGTCTCCTATGTCCTTGGCCGCTAATATTAATGCCAAGTAGACAATTAATCACACTATACCTGATAAAAGAAAACCGAATTGCATCTTAAGCACGCGTGATAAGTAGCTCCCTCCCACCAGTTTTATTTATTCATTTGCCTCTTTTCTTGAATCCCCTTGAAAAAAAACGGGAGTCGAAAAATACACTTATTTTACAATTCCTTTAAAAAATTCAATTGTTTCTTTTTATGTATTTTTTTTAGACTTCTAGTTCTTTTTCTTCCACTATTAACAAGACCCATTACATAAGGGAAAGGAATTGCATGGCCCCATAACTGATCTCTGAAGCAGCAAAAACCACGTCATGAACTGTTTTGTACGTAAAACATAAAACATGGCTATAATTAGGTGTTTTGACCATATATATCGAAACGCCTGTGATTCAAACAGATAACGAAGCAAAGAAGATTCAGAGAGAAGAGGAACGGAGAGAGGGAGAGAGAGAAAAAGAGAGAGATGATTGACATGGAGAACTCTCAAAAAATAAATACAGTAAAGTAGAAAGGGGGAATAAAGGAAAGAGAAGGAATAGAAAGAGGAAAGTTTTCGGACGAGGAAACAATATTTTTTATCAAATTGATCTGAGTCGATAAATATTGTAGGTGCAATACTTATATATAAGCGATATTCTTATTAAATATCGATACGAATTCCCAAGGTACATATACACTTTTTGAGGTATCTTACAAGGCTAATAGTTCAGAATACAAAACAGAAACAAAACGGTAGCATATCTAACCTTCTAATATTTTTCTGATCATACTGATCATGGATCTGTCCTTCAGCCTTGGCTTGCTCTAGAAATTCATTAACGAGTTCGTCAGCCACTTCGTTATAGCTTGTGCTACCCTTCTTTTGTACTTTCTCACAGACAACCATTGAAAAATATCGTAATCCTTTCCCAGTTTTGTCCATGCGTCAATTTTTAATAGGAAACAGCATGTTATCAAAAAGGAAGACATTAGGAAACTGAGCTCCAAAACACAACAATAAATAGGTGAATTATAGACAACAAAAAAAAACAAACAAACTAACAAAATCCCTAAGGCGTCAAAAAGGGTCTTCCATCAGGTCCCAATCTACTTTAAAAGAACATAAGGGGAAAAAGTATTTACTCTCACACAGAGCGCGGCATACATAAAATAAGTTGAAGGGTAAGAAACGAGACCACCTTGCCAGAGTAAGCATGAGTGGTGTCTTTAGAAATTCAGAAGTATGGCTAGGAAGCTCTTCACTTAGGGTGATATAATTTTACTTAGCAGTAAAATAAGGGAGTCTTTCACTGGTATGCCACTGCATACCAGTATGCAGTGGCGAAAATAAATTATTTAAAAGAATAAACAATAAGGAAATAATAAGGTAAGATGAGAGTAATTTTTGTCAATAATTGAATAATTGATCTCACCTGTGATAGCCGAAGTCCGTTTGTTTTAATCATAATGGGTGGTAAACTCAAAAGTAATTGTGACGGTGAGGACACTGAGAACGTTTAGAGTTCTACAAATAATAGTTCCAAACTTCTATCATTACCTTGGAAACATCGTCATAAATTTTCAGCAAAATGCTCCAAATTGTTGAAGAAAACGATAGAAAACTATATGTGAATAATAATCTGAAATTCCTTGAATATGTGTCTCCAAACTGAAGGGGTTCGATTAAATTACTATTACCATGCATGAGAACACATCGTTCAATACCCAACAGTCGATTCTTACGAATAAAACCCAGGCTAAGGCAGCTTTAGAAATGCCGCATATACTTTCTAAGATGAAAATAGAACAGAGGGGAAAAATAACGATTTGAAATGTGGCCTGTGAGAACGATAATAGTGTTGCTGCTTTGTTGTAAGGCATTGTTAAAGTCGACCCGGAAAAATCTACACTAACGCAGTTTAGAGCAGTTCAACGTACAAAGAATGCCTTTTTCTTTTTTTTTGAATAGAGCTTGGACATGAAGGAAATAAAATATGCCTACTATGGAATAAAAAAAAAGAGGAATAAGGCTATCGGTCCTTTCAAAGAATTGTTTCTTAGTGATGACGTAACCCTGCCGAGCTAAGAATAGCTTATTCAATAAACGGGCCAGGTTATGTCCAAATTCATTTATTCGCAACAAATCAGATACAGATTAAATAAAGATAGATATCGAAATAAACCTAACTTGGTTTATACCGCAAACAATTTCATCATGTCCAGAAGGACCATCTTTTAAGTCCACACTATTGTTCCCTAAAGATCACTTCTAATAGGAAAATCACCTTTGACAAAAAAAGAGCTCATAATCATCGAGCGACATGAAAAATAGATAGTCTGGCAGTGACCCAATGAGTCCAAGGATTCTGAAATATACTTTTCTGTCTATCTTTGGGGTTGCAAAACCTCTAATTAATGACTCTTTCCAGCAAGGTAAGTTTCCAAATTGTTTAAAAACGTGAGAGTCACACCGTTGATAAAGGTGGTGATAGAAATGATCTTGGTAATTACCCCCCATACAGTTTTCCCTATTGTTTTTGTCTTGTTCAAAAATGAATTAATTCCCACGTAATCCATTTTTCTTTTAGAAAAACTTAGTTCCTTAAACCAGTTCAGATTTCAAACGAACAGATAGACCGAAGATGCACTGGTATTTCAAGCTTGTTTAATTAATGTAGTTTTAGATAATGATTTTGAGGTTGGTAGTGGGTTCCTACATTCAATGAAGGCTTCTGACATAGCTGGCCATGGCCTACTCTTGAAAAAATGTAAGAAGTACGGGATCCATGGTAAAGCTCTTTGTATTAGATAGAGGTTCCTCAGCAGCCTTTGCAAGATTGTGAAGATAAATTCTATATAATTCTGACTGCGCACTGTGGTTTGCTACGGGGAAGTCCCACGTTGGGGTCCCACGGGGATATGTTCTAGGTCCAATTCTTTCTCTGTTGTTCCAGTGGCGTCAATGGAAGGAATACATTCTCTATGTTTTAGATCCTCCCTAGATTTTTAAGAATTTTTTTTGAGTATATTGTCATTGAAAAATGCCCCTTTCTTGGTATTTTCATAAAAAAATTGAAAAAAAGACAAATTTGCCTTTCGCCTCCTCCAACCTCTATTTTTTGTGAATTAACAACGCTCATTAATGACATGCCGAATTGTGGTCAAGATTGTTGCTCAAGGGTTGATAATGTGGCTAAAAATCTCTGGAATCTGACAGTGCTATTGCTGGGTGATGACACAATGGTTATCTGTACCGTACTTCGAAGACAGAAGTTACTTCAGACACATATGATGCACACGGTTGATAATTTACATTCTTGGCTGAGGGTAAATAGGCTCAAAATTAATTTTAATAGCGCAAATTTAACCGTTTTATGTTTTTTTTTCTTTCTTGTTTTGGATAAATATCTGTCTCGCTCTCTCGAGGTCGAACCTTCCCAGTTTTTCATATATTCTTTGGTTTCTCCAATGTTTGAACAGTGTTCATTCTACCTATACTAGCACTACCTACACTTTTCAGCTACATGATGCTAACTTAATGAAAACCTTGGAATTCCTCCGTATTACCGGGTTAGATTTCCTAAGTTTCAGAGAAACTCAACGGTTGATATTTAGATAAGTCAGATCAACAAAAGGAAGTAATGTTACGCAACAACAATTTTGTATTGAATCCTTCCAAAACCGATGAGAGTCTAAGAGACAATCATAAAAACGTAAGAAACAGTTGAATCATATGACAATTACAGGAAATTGTTGGAAAAATTAAAAAATCATAGTATTTTGGGATGTCCAAGGTTACAAGAATATAAAGAGGAAATCTTACGAATAAACTTAGAAAAATTCTGATCCGGGTAAAATAAAACGGCTGATTGACCTGATCCGGGCCAGTGACCTCAGTGGCAGCCAGTGACCTGAAAAAGCCTGATCCAGAAGAAATCTTTTCTTAAGACTTGCAAAATGTCTCCCTGAATAGATACCAGATAATATTGAAAAACATTGTTATACAGAAGTAGGCAAATAGTAACTAATCAGCTGATAAGAACCATGGATTCTCCTACTAAACATAAAATGATGGAATAGCTTCTGGGAATATATCTCTGGTGGTGGCATGAAAGAAAAAGCGCATGAAGCTCTGGAAAGCCTATACTGTCGGTAGCCTATTATAAATCAATAAATCTGTGGTTCAGAGCCTCGATGCATTATATGTTGTCATTATCATAATATTAGTTTTCAATGGAATAATCTTTTGCATAGGTGCTATATTTTTTTTTCGTTCGAAATTCAAATTAATTAGCCACAACCCTGCCAGATCTAGGTAGTTCTGTGGATACTGTGTTGGTTTTTCGCTGTTTTCCCTCATGACTGGACAATCATGTAAGGGTATGTACTCACTCAAGAACAAGTTTGTCGTTGTATCAATGTAACAGCTTTCCTTTTTAAACTCTTATTTTACGAAACAAATTATTTGGTTCATTTTACTGCAAGATTTTGCTTTCTTATTTTCTCTCTTTTACTATGTTTTTTTTCAAATCTTGGCGATTATCGTCTAATATCAAAATCAAGGTTACCTCAATGGAGGCGGCAAGCATTGAAGAATCATCACAGTCAATGGTTTCTCCATGTGGTAGATATATTCCACTTTCACTACTGCCAGTTCTGTTTGGTGTTTCTGAAAAAGTGATTTTTTCATACGAAAAGTTTACGATTCATAAGAACATAAACGGTGCCATATTCAAGGATAATGGGCATAATTTCGACTTACTAGGTTTTGATTGCAAAAAGAAGAAGATTTTCGAGGTTCATACCATACGAAGTATCAAGGAAAGCTGACTTTAGAGAGAGCTTCATTAAACTTCACTAAAACTAATACAAGAAGACTGCAATGCCTTATAAATACATTCAATATTTTGACAAATAACATTCTATTGTGCATACACAGGTTCAGAAAAAAACGTTTTTTTTTTTTCTGAGAAGCGGGGGTGGGGGGGGGGGTAGAAAAAAAAGTAATAATTTTTACAAGGGATGATTCCTTCAGAGAAATCTCAGGGGGAGAAATTCAGCCCGCTCTCCTCCGTGCACAGAGACGTTTGTACTATTATTTACTCTTGTTATTACAACTAGATAAATTATGATAGGCTATGATTTTCTTTTTTAGCCATAAAATAGCCTTTCTACTTGTCAGCAGAACGCAAGTCTTGGTAGCCCAAACACATTCACAAATACACAGAGGATAATTTGTTATTGGGACTGTTGGGAGGGAGGAGGGGTATTTACTTCCAAGTTTATTCAAGGGTCCGATCGAAGAGCAGTAAGAGATACAATTCCGAAGTACGAAAACCCAGACAATTGAACTTGAAAACCTGCTGTGGAAATATTAACTTGAGGGACATAATTTTTCGGAAAGTGGTTAAATTTAAGAATAACTGTTATGAAGGGTTAAAAAGCATATTCATTCGCATTCATAGAAGTGGCAGACCTTCAGATTCTCAGAGACACAGGAGGAGGGATTCAGAGACAAAAACTCCCTATACACCAACACATTGGTGTACATTTAAAAGCGTATACCTGTAGAACAAAAAGAAGTCGGTTGTCCTCAATTTATATTTGCCTCTTTTCTCAACATTCGTAAAAATACCCATAAAATTTCAAGGAATTCCAGTTGTTTTTTTTTTTTTTTTTTTTAAGTCTCAAAGTTATCTATCACTTTGTAAACAAATAAAGAATATAAAGACAACTTAGCACAAAATTTAAATTGGTGCAAAAACCGCTATGCTTGTTCATTGGAATACTAGACCATTTTATGACGAAATCTCTATAAACTATGATGATTCATTATAACTTAAAAATAAGTACAACAATGAAAAGAAGTTGAAAGGCCCAAAAATGTAGGCAATTACGTTAGCCAAGAGATTAATAAAGAACATTAACGTTAGGAGGGGGGATTCTCATGGGAAATAAAACCAATGTGAACTTTTTACAAAATGAAGCATCAAACAAAGGTTGAGAAAAAATTGTTACGATATGGAGAAAAGTGATTAATTTATAACTAAAAAAGAAGGGAAAGGCCAAAAACTTTAAGCGATGATGCCAACAAAGAAGTTGACAGTTTTACTCAAGGAATTTTTTTTAAATTTTAACGCTAGGAGAATAAACTTATTCCCCTCTTAAGCGCAAAATAGGTATTAAAGAAGAAGCACAAAAACAACATAAAAAAATACCCTAGTGCAACAAAAGATCCAATAGAGCCATCTTCTGTAAACACTCAAGATATATCTTATGCTAAGTTAAAAGGTACAGGATTTTGACAAAATCCATTAAGGATATTGTAACTAATTAAAAAAAAATACTTTCAAAATACCCTAACAGGTTTTTTTTAGAACGAAAAGGAAAAAAACCTGTAAAGCTATCCTAACTACCTTATAGGATATCTACGGAAAAAAGGGAGTTAAAAATAACATGCAAACCTTTAAAGAACTTTGTCAAAACCCTATGTGCCTGAACTTAGCATTAGCCTAGTCCGATTTCGAACTGCCTTGTCGAAAAACTAAAAGCCGGTATTTGTTTGCATATTCTTCGCAAAAAAAAATATAGACAAATCAAGCATTCAGTTTTCGCAAGGATTCCAAACAACTTATCACATGGTTCCAAGTAATCTAATTTGGTAGCCGATTTTGGCATATATGATCAAATCTCAACTTCGAGAAGTGAAAGTGGCAGTGTTTGTTCTTTCATGTTTTACTTTAATCTAGCGGCAAGGCTCAACTCTCGAATCATTTATATCTCAAATTATTTGGGAAGTATTTTTATAATTCAAATAATGTTTTTCCATTAAGTGAATGAGTTGCTTTTCCCAGTTTATAAAAAGAAAAACAAATTTTAAGAAAGTCAAATGGTTGCCAGAAGTGTAGCTAATAAACTTTCTCTAAAAGTTTTATCGGCCTATTCAATTCCAAAACATTTAATCAAATTACTCATTTTGAAGATTTGTGTTGTTCCCAGCAAAACATACTTTTTTCTTGAAAATCCTTTAGCAGCTACGATAGAGAATCTGAAAACTGAATAAACGTCCAAATTCTCCAAACTTACAATTAAAGAGCCAATTTGTGCCTAGCACGAGTCTTAGGAACTCTTTTGTCCAGCATACGATGGGATATATATTTCTATTGTCTACTGAAGTGCTTTCCCAATCCGGTCGCACGAGAAATCTACTTAGGGTGTTACACTTTAAAACTTATTGAGATAAACCTTGCATTAACAACTCAAAGACAACGATTTTTCTAGCATGTTAATCAAAAAGGTTCAGACGTTGTAGCGTTCTAACTTAAAACATTGGTAAACAACTTATATGTGTTAGCTTATATGCGGGTGTGGGATACATTTACTGTTCATGGTGTGGGCTGCGGCACTGAAATTGTGGGTTCGGCACCACTCCCATAATCTGTCCAAAACACTTAGGGAAATGCTGAGTGTAAGACCTCAGGACGTATCTTAAAATCTATTAGTATTCCAGGTGAGTTAAAAGAAGGTTCTATTCCTGTGATTCCCAGTGTGGGGCACAGGCCCCACCGGTGGGGCATGGCAGTATTCTGGTGGGTTATGTGCAGGATATGCACCATTTGGCTGATAATACTCTAGAGCCTGGATTTTGAAAAAAAACAAACATTTGTCATATGAATAACATAACATTCATCTGCATTTAAAGAGCAAAAAAGATACATGATAGTATTGCAATGACGGCATACATTGTATAACAAGTGTAATATACAGACAGCAAATTTCATTAGTATAAATTATGCCTAGAGGACGACACAAAAAATATACCAAGCCTTTTAAGCTTCCTTCGGCGAATAAACGTAAAATTCTGAGCAACAAAATTTAAATATCAAGAGGGGACTAGACCCCGAAGCCACGCTGAAAAGTCGGCGCCGCGCCGCCGAAAAAACCGGTGGCGCGCCACCGAGCTTGCATCAACGCGCTGACGCCGCCGCTGATTCTATCGGCGGCGGTGTCACTAATGCCTCGCTATTTTTTTTCTCCCTTTTTTCTTATCGATATCGACCTCCGGGCTTCAACCGTCATCCCGGCTAATCTGTTTCTTAAAGATAAATACTGTCATCTTGGGCTCGCCATGCATATCGGTTCGTAGGAAGGAGAAGAAGAAATTTTTCTTGAAACAAAAATTCTACATTTGTCTTTCTGATTTTTTGGATGAAAAGAGGTAGGTAAAAGAGCATTAGATAATTCAGGATGTTATCTGGAAAAGAGCTAGAGCTAGTATAGAAATATATCAATAGAAATGAATTACATTTTTTTTTTTGCACAGTGACCAGAGCACACTGAAGTTGAAGTAGCCTTAAACTTTGACTTGAAACTTCAAAACTCGACCACTTCTTTCGGAAAAGAATTTTGGAGGGTTATTCCGTGATGATAAGAAAAGAGGGTAAAGGTGCAGTTTAGTTCCCCCTGTAGTGTAGGGCGAAGGGGCCCTATGGTAAAGATGCAGGTTAGTTCACCCTGATAAAAACAACTTATTTCAGCAGATACAAAGAAGAAGCCCATTTGTGGCATTCTGTGGGACCCCAAGGTCCAATGCTAGTATCGATCCCGCGAGTGGAAGTTTACGCTCGTCAAGTTCTGGCTGTACCAGCCACAAATGCCCCAGCTAAACGGCTTTTTAGCACGACAGGACTGATAGTGACTGCAAAAAGATCAATGCTGGCTCCAAGCAGAGTGAACAAACTCACTTTTGTCCATGACAACAATAAACTTGTTCAGAGTGTCATCTCTGAATTAACTTTCTAGTAACCACTGATTTAAAATTTTTGGTGTTGTTAAGCCATGGTATCTGACTTGTATACAGTATTTTTTTGTGTTGTTATTTATTTTTTTCACTTCCTTTTCGTATCTATTTGATGAACAGGAGATGTTTGAACTTCAAACTTTGAAAGTTATACAGACATTAGCCCAAATCATTAACAAGAAGAAAATGACTAAACACGGGATTTTATAGAAACAATGCGATGTGAAACATAAACACAAAATACGTTTCCCTGGGTCTAGTGGCTAAAAATGAGAATTCTATTTGGTCAGATCGACGGTGATCATAAACACTTTCCGCACGGCCCAACAAATTCCTGTTTTATCATATTCTTCTTGTATGTTTTTTGCCAACCATTTAAAAATCCTTACTAAAATCAAGTTTAGGTTGAACGTGCTTGGTGAAATGGAATTTTTATTATTATTTTTAATCAGAAAAATTGGCACGCCGGCAAAAAAATTTCGGGCCGCCGCCGATACTAAATCACACATTCGCCGCCGTCATGTCGGCGCAGCGCGGCTTCGGGGACTAAGGGGGATATCAGAATTTTAGAAATGCCTAGGTGGGACGTGGCCCAAAACCAATTAGGACTCACTGTTCTACACTGTTATACTTGAATAGTTTTATTTTTAGGGTTTCAATAAAAAAAAAAAGACTGAACTTCCCGTGTGTAGCTGACTGTTTTGACTTCCCTTTGATACGGCTAATATATAGTTATGTAAAGGCAAATTTTAGCAAAAGGTCAACCCCACCTCTCAGCCAATGTACCCCATCTCCGATTCCCCTATGAATTATACATACCTCTATAAACGGAACCAGCGAATAACAATCCCCTAAAAAACTCAGAGTACACTAGCTAATATCTTGAAAACTAGACAGAAACAACTTTGAGTTTTGAGCACAATAAGTAATATTCAAGCTTTTGTGTTGAAGAAAAGGCAAGGAGGTGCTTACAACTCATTTAGAAAAAATTGATAAAAGATAGAATTAAATTTGGAATTAATAGAAACACAATATTATCGAGTGAGACATACTTAATAACAGGTGTTTTTTGGGGAGTTTGGAGTCGAACAACTTTCACAGGAAGTGGCTGCCCCTGTGTTGACGGCTGTACAGGTCTGTTCTAAAAAGGGAAAACAATTCATTAGCGAATTTTGCTGCAGCATTCACTCGTGATAAGTTATTTGCAGAACCATGAAATCGTGTTTTCGTTAATCATGGAATGTTGATTTCCACCGATAGACTTATCAAAATGGCTTCCTGTTTTTATGAAACACTGTTCTTCTCATGGTAACTTGAAATTGCATTTTAATTTTTTTTTTTTTTTAAAGACAGGATGTAATATTTGATATATCATAATAGCCTGGTGTTGAACACGGTGCGGTGCTGGTGGCAAGGCGCTTGTTGAGCACGAATTATATCGAGGGTTCGATTCCAATGATGGCATATTTGTCAAACCAAGCATTATTGTTATGAAGGTTTAAAGTCAAATTTTACATATTATATATCTTGGGCGCAGTCACGGTTGCTCAATATTCACTGGAGGATCCTGAGATAGGATTCACTTTTTCGTTATTTTTACGAAAAATTAGGGGTTTTTTCACCCAAATTGCGTGTTATTGTAACAAAAAATGATACTTTAATTTTAGACGGCCGAGAAATTAGGGAATGGGGAGAAAGAAGGGGAATTGACAAGACAACTCTCTTAGGGTACCGTCTTGAAGTTGCAAATATCATAAGCAGCCCACCAGAAAGATCGAAAAACAGTTTTTTTCGGATTCACCATTTTATTTTCATCTGTAAAAAATTGAATTTATGGTTAATCTATTTATCTGGTTCGACATACAGCGAACTTTCAAAAAAGGTTTACAACAGAAGGAATGTAGGCCGATGGGTACAGCATGAAGTCACACAATACGGCTCTACAAATATTATCCACCATCATCATCAATGCCACATTAAAGTTCAATTTCAAACCTTAACAAAAATAGCCAACATCACACACAAGCCAATTAATCTCCTAAAATATTCCTCCTCGACCCCCACTCCATCTGCATTATTCATTTAAGCATTGACATTATATGAAATTTACTCAATTAATTTATGTTAGGTAGTTAAAACTAACATTCCGTAAATAATCCATGTATGATTATTGAAAGAGGTGTAACATGTCTATGAGGTCGGAGAAGAGGGGGTAAAGTCCTAGGAATCTTCGTGACCTGCTTTAGTTATACGGACTATTGACCCTTCGTAATGAAGACTAGGGAAAAAGTGATTTAACCCTTAATTTAATTCAGTCATTCACTAAATAAATATTTGAAGTGAAAATATGTTTCAGATCTGATTTGATCATTAATCATTGAAATTGATTAGATTTGATCGGCCACTTAAGGGTGAGTCATTCAAATAAACATTTTGTAAATTATCCATGAAAGTTCCTGATTTAAAACTAGTGCAACATGGCTATATCTACGAGGTTAGAGGACGGAGCGGGAGAGGCCGCAAAGAAAACATCCGACACACAATTATAGAAATTATCACATTTTTTATAGTTTTATTTAAATAAGCTGTAACACGTCAACTCTTCTACTAAATGTACAAGTAAAGCCGATTCTTTTTTGTGGGATTCTAGAGCTCCTCACTGTTCACACTGTAACTTACAAAAATGAAGTATAAAAGCATTATGGCTTGGTAATTTATCTTTTATAGGTTAAATATTTTCGGTACAACTATACTTCTTGCACTATAAAATATGCAAGTGTTTAAGCCCAATTTTTAATCGGTTGAATGCCTTCTGCAGAGCTAAAGCTTCACATTTGTCATATCGTAGCTAAGAGCAATTAAATATAAAATTGTTAGATCCAGCATTTCTTTTGCATTGGATGCTTTCTGTAAAGCTAAAATTCCTCCACTTTAAAATGTAAAAGTATTGAAGCCTTTTTTGTGTAGGTTGGACCTCTTCTGCGATAAGAAGCGCAATAACTTAACGTCTAACTTAACTATCTTAAAAAATTACACAGCAACTTAATATAACTGCATATAAAACCCCTATATCTTGTTTTTTGGGATAGGTACTTTCTGTAAAGCAAAAATTCTTCAAATACTTATTTTAATACACGATTTGGTACTGGTGCATTATGCGGGTCCACCGCTATAAACTATAACAAGGAAACCAGTCACGAAACCCGTCAAACGGGCTATTTGCAAGAGACCGCTATAGATAAATGATTGCAAAGCGTTGTTTCTCAATGAGTTACAATATTTAAACGATTGTTTTTTGGGGTTTAGGGGGGAAGAGGTACCTAGGTAAGGTTAGGTTACGTATTTAATATATGCTATGCATTATCCCCCACCCCTAATATGCAAATATATAGCCCAAATTTGTTTCTAAACTATTATATATTCATCCCATTTTATTTTATTTCATTAGCATTCACCAAACTTGACTTCTTCGCGGTGCCCGCATAGTGCACCAGTACCTACGATCTTAATGTGATATCTAGTATATTCACTTTGAAAGACATTTTCGTATTATTTAATTTTTTACTATTTAGTAGCCTCAAGAAATATTTTTCTGATTTTATTTTCTGGAAATATTACTGGAATTTTTGCAGAACTAAGGAACTATACCGTTTCCTTATTCTGCTACTGAATCTTTTTTTTATCTCTTACTCACCGAGCTACTGACCGCTGACCGCCATGAAAAAAAAGAAAGAAAAAACAGCACCAACTAAGAAAAGAGTAGCGTTGGTCCATAATATGCTAACACACAATGTAGCAAAATATGTTACTTTTTTATTATCTATTCATCGGCAATATTCGTCTTTTATAATTTCACGTTCATGCGTTTTAGCAGGCCGCATAAACATCATATATTTTGAGTATATTTTTCAAGCTTGGCATAACAACATCAATGGCATTGGCAAGTTTTCCGTTTTTACGTTGGATGTGTTAAGGGGTTAGGCACAATGTCAATCACAGACATGTAAAGGACCTTGACCTTTTGGAAGCAGAAGAGGTTTTGGATATACCGTCAGATAAAAAAGGATCGAAAAAACAACAGCTCAATACAAGTTAAAGCACGCCAAGCTCTATTTAATAAAATTGACAATTCCTTGCAGTTGCTTAAAAAGTAATAGCCTACAGTTGATCTCTTAGCGTAAATTATTCCTCTTACAGGTTCTGATACGCTGCTTGCATTTTCAGAAGCGAATTTACTTCCATGAAGAAGGGAAGATCAATCAAGACTGGGACAAAATGAATACCACTAGCCAGGGGCGGATCCAGGATTTTTTTTTTGTGGGGGGGGGGGGGGGGGGGGGGGGGGTTGGCCCAAAATAGGTTGATCCGATAAACTTGCGTTAGGAGCAAGTTTAATTAGCGCGAACTTGAGTTAATTAAGTAAAGTACACTATTTTAGACTGCGTTAGGGGGCGCGCGCCCCCTCGTCCCTCCCCTGTATCCGCCACTGCCACTAGCTCACAGATAAACCGACACATAATAAAAGAAAGGTAAAACCTATGATTTTAGCCCAAATTTTCTAGAATCTCTTGGGAGTACTTCATACTCACGGAAGACCCTACGCAGGCTGTGCAAAATCGTGATGTTTGTTACACTGCCTTTTTCTGAATCGGACCCATTAAAAAAAAGGAATAAAAAACAAATATTTGTTTAAAACTGCAGACATCTAAAATGGTTGAAAGCTCTAGTTTTACAAAGTCCCGAATCCTGACATGCCCCCTGGTGAAGGACACGATTCGACAAATTACTGGTTCAAGATAAAACCACCCCACTGTTTCAGCGAGACCTATTCAGTTTTGGAAGTCGATAATGACCAAAGAATTTATGGTCAAATATTTCTCGGCCTCTGGATCAACCGGTTAGGTAAAATCCACGAACAAAAGTAGACACCAAGCGTGAAATCTTAAATACATAATCACAAATAGTGGAGCACCGTGGACTAGTAAAATAAGCTATCAATTCAATCTAAGGTGAAAAATAGTCTTTTTTTGGTATCATCCTCTAGGATACGGTCTATAGATCTACTACATTTTTGGTTCCAAGCGGAGGACGATCCATTCCCGTATACCCCTGCAACAGGAAGGCGGGGGGGGGAGGGTCAGAACTCTCAAAATTCTTAAACATGCTTAGCAAATGAAATTCCAGGATATCAAAGGATAGGATATCAAAGGATTAAGTTTTTCATGCGTACAATACCTCCAATCTTCATTAGATCATTTTTGAACTGCCAGCACGTACTTCCAATGAATTTTTGCTAAGATCTGGTTATTTTTCTGCAATATATTCTAATGACGAGAATTTACAGGACCCTCTTTCCCTCCTCCAAAAGATAGGATCGGATCCTGGACCATAGAATGACTAGGATGACTAGGATTCTACTTCTTATTTGAAACCATATGGTCGAGATTTGACAATTCCTTTGGGTAGATACAATAATGACAAGTATATAAGGGCCCTTCCCCCTCTCGATGTCTCCAGCAGAGGTCAAATAGTTTCCAGATAGCCTACAAACACAAAATAAATAAATAGAATAAACACTACTGATAAAAAAAACGAACAAGCATAAGAAACGAGAATGTCTCATCTTTTTACCTCGAAAATATCCTAATGCGCTTTGCGTTTCAACTATATAATTAAATAAAAAAATCTTTTCATATATATATATATATATATATATATATATATATATATAATATATATATATATATATATATATATATATATATATATATATATATATATATATATATATATATATATATATATATATATATATATATATATATATATATATACATATATATATATATATATTATATATATATATATATATATATATATATATATATATATATATATATATATATATATATATATATATATATTATATATATATATATATATTATACATAAGGTATATATTATATATTATAGGTATATATTATACCTAGCCACCTCAACCTTTCTTTCATTATAGCCCTAGAGAGCGGTATTGAACCACATTTTTCGCATAGCCTATTGTTTGAAATACGGTCAGTCAGCCGGGTACCCAAAACAATCCTTAAGCAATGTCTCTGGAAAACATCTAGCAAATCTTCATCCGCTTTTCAGAGCGTCCATGCTTCAGAGCCATATTTGACCACTGTCGTCACTGTAGCTTTCAATATTCTAATCTTGGTTTGCAGACTTATCTTCCTATTCTTCCAAACTTTTTTTTAACTGTGAAAAAACACCATGAGCCTTGACTATTCTACTTTTAACATCTTCACTGCTCCCACCATCTTTACTAATAACACTACCAAGGTAAGTGAAGCTGTCCACATGATCAATCTTTTCATTATCCAACGTCACCTTTTCATCTTCACGCTTCACGCTGCGCTCTGATCACTTTGACTCTTAAAAAGGGCACTAGAACTTATTATTACCAATCTAATTAGTCCCGTCCAAAGCATATACGATCACCCTTTTTATAAGAACCTTATATGCCCCAAGGGTATAACTTACAACCCTTTCCCTGAGAGCTGTAGGGGGGGGGGGGGTGTCTTCCTTACAGACATAATTTCCGAAACCTTCAACTACGATGAACAAAATTGTTATCTCCAAATTTTGATTGGAGTTGTTAAGGCAAATGATGAGCGTGGAGGGGGGGGGAGGGGCTGTTTGCTCTCAAATCACTTTGACTCTTCAAAGGGCACAGTAACTTCCAACTTTAAATCAAATAAGCCTCATCTGATGTTTATACGACCGCCCATTCAATAAAAACCTTATATGCCCTCATAAAATAATTTACAAATCTCCAGGCGCTTTACAAATCCCTATACCCAGGGTGCTGAGGGGTTGTGTCATACCTAGAGACATTATTATATATCCTATGGACTAATTTGAAAAAAATCGTCATCTCATAAATTCACTCAGATGCGTTTGGTGAAAGGAGGGGATGTAGAAGAGGGGGGGGGGATTAAATGCCGTTCATCACTTTTGGACATCACTCCATCCCTTTGGATATAACTTTTGAAGATTGGAAACTAGAACTTCCAATTTTCAACCAAATGAGCCTCTTCTGAAGTTAAACAACCAGTCCTTCCATAAAAACCTTAAATATCCCCTGGGCATAACTTTCAGCCCTTGCCCCTAATCTCTGGGGTTTGTTTCAACCCCAAACCCCTGTTATATGATATTTAGAGTATTTTGAATAGAATGTCTATCTTAAAATTTCTACAAGATGCATTTCGGAACAATACAACGTGTTTGTCTGTGGGAGGACTCCCCTCCAATCACATTGACTCTTAAAAAGAGCACTAGATTGTCTGATTACCAGTCCAATGAGCCCCCTTCGAAGTTTAAATGTCTACGCTATCTATAAAAACTATATATGCCCCCAGAGCATAACTTACAACCCATGCCCTGAGGACTGGGGGGATTTGTCATCCTTAAAGACATAGTTCCCAGACCTTTCGAAATACGTTGAACAAAATGGCTATCGCAAAATTTTGATTGGAAGTGTTTGGGAAAATAATGGGCGTGGGGGAGTCATTTGCCCTCTGGTCACTTTCGACTAAATAAAAGGCACTAGTCCTCTCAATTTCCAATCGAATGAACCCTTTTTGAAGCTTTTACGACAAAACTTTCTACAAAAAAAACCTTACATGCCCCAAGGGCATAATTTACGACCCTTGTCCTGAGGGCTAGGGGGGTTGTCATCCTAAAATACATAATTTCCAGACCTTTCAACTACGTTGAACTGGATATATCAAAATATTTATAGGAAATGTTTGGGGAAATGATGGGCGTGGATAGATTCTCCCTCCAATTACTTTCGACTATAAAAAAGGGCAATAGCCCTCTCAATTTCCAATCGAATCAGCCCTTTCTGAAGTTTTTACAACAACGCTTTCTATAAAAAACCTTATATGTCCCCAGGGCAAGACTTACAAACTTGGCCCCGAGGGCTGTGGGGGGTTGTCATACTAAAAGACACAATTTCCTGACACTTCTATCAACCTCAAAAGCCTTGTTATATGATCTTTGGGCTATTTTGAATAAAAGGACTGTCTCAATGTTTCTATTGGATGCATCTCGGAAAAATACGACGAGTATGTATGAGTGGGGGGGGGGGCAGCTGCACCCCGATCATTTTGGCTCTTAAAAAAGACACTAGAACTTCTGATTACCAATCCAGTGAGTCCCCTCCAAAGCATAGATGACTACCCTTTCTATAAGAACCTTATATGCCCCAGGGCATAACTTACAACCCTTTTCCTGAGAGCTGTAGGGAGGAGGGTTGTCTTCCTCACAGACATAATTTCCGAAACCTTCAACTATGATGAAAAAACTGTTATCTCCAAACTTTGATTGGAGGTATTAAGGGAAATGATGAGCGTGGAGGGGGGGGGGGGTTGCTCTCAAATCACTTTGACTCTTAAAAATGGCACTATAACTTCTAATTTTAAATCAAATAAGCCTCATCTGAAGTTTATACAACCGCCCATTCAATAAAACCCTCATGGCATAACTTACAACCCTATCCCCAGGGCGATGGGGGGTTGAGTCAACCCTAGAGGCATTATTATATGTTCTTTGGACTATTTTGAACAACATTACTGTCTCATAATTTCAATTAGGTGCGTTTGGCGAAAAGAGGGGTTGCTGGGGAGGCGGGCTAAATACCC
Source organism: Artemia sinica (assembly GCA_027921565.1). NCBI lineage: Eukaryota > Metazoa > Arthropoda > Branchiopoda > Anostraca > Artemiidae > Artemia > Artemia sinica. The sequence goes on along the minus strand of CM051271.1, from coordinate 19,827,181 downwards.
TCCATCACTTTTGATACTTAAAGAGGAATTAGAACTTCCAATTTTCAACCAAATGAGCCTCTTCTTAAGTTAAATGACAACCCATTTCCACAAAAACCTCAAATACCCGCAGCATAACTTACAACCCTCGTCCCAAGGCTCTGGTGGATTTTATCAACCCCGATAGCCTTGTTATATGATCTTTGGACTATTTTGAATAAAATGACTGACTCAAAAATTTTTATTCGATGCATTTGGGGAAAACACGACGTGTTGGGGGGAGGGGTAGCTGCCTTCTGATCACTTTGACTCTTGAAAAGGGCATTAGAAATTCAAATTACCAATCCAATGAGTCCCCTCCAAAGTATATACAACCACCCTTTCTATAAAAACCTTATATGCCTCCGGGTCAGCTGCGGGGGCGGGGATATCTTCTCGAAACACATAATTTTTGAACCCTTCGACTACAATGAACAAAATTGCTATCCCCAAATTTGGATTGGATGTCTTTGGGGAAACGATGAGCTTGGGGGGGGCTAGTTGCTCTCAAATTCCTTTTGATTATTAGAAAGGGTACTATAACTTTCATTGTCAAATCAAATGAGCCCCATCTGAAATTTATGCGAACATTCAAACACATAATTTTCGGACCCTTCGATTACAACGAACAAAATTGCTATCCCCAAATTTGGATTGGATGTCTTTGGGGAAATGATGAGCGTGGGGGGGGGGCTAGTTGCTCTCAAATTCCTTTCGATTCTTAGAAAGGGCACTATAACTTTCATTGTCAAATCAAATGAGCCCCATCTGAAGTTTATGCGACAACCCATTCCATAAAAACCTTGTATGACCCCAGTGCATGACTTACAACCCTATACCCAGGGCACTAGTAGAACCCCCTTATGAATACGAGACGACACCACTGCTGCCATCTATAATTTAGTCTAACTCCGTACGAACACCATATATGGGCATAGAGTCCCCAGGGGCAATGGATTTCCGAGAAATTGATTGCGTAATCGAAGTGGGTCAATGACCTCTTTTTTCAAGGTCGATTTATTTGTTGTTGTTGTTGTTGTGCGTCCAGATGCACGCTAGGGAGAATGTGATGTCAAAAAGAGCTCACATCAACAATTGCTGGATTATTGAGTCTAACGGGGACAGGGTCAATGACCTCTTTTTTCAAGGTCGATTTATTTGTTGTTGTTGTTGTTGTGCGTCCAGGTGCACGCTAGGGAGAATGTTATGATCCGATAACGGGAAACAAATCACGTGTCTCCTTCTAAACCAATCAGAGAGTAAATTACATCTCCTTCTAGACCAATCAGAGGCTCGCTTACATATGATTTTCCCATTACATAACAATTCGCCCTTGGGAATTTCGTATATAACGGACATGCGTTGTGATTAAATTATCAGAAAGTATTGTGACACAAAGGATAGTGCACCTGAAATTATTGATAAGGAAACTTCGTCTACAATGATTAACAATGTGAGTACATTTTCATTTTTTATTTTCAAAATAAAATTATTTTCCTTGGTCACCCTCCAGTATATTTAGGTAAATCCCCCCCCACAATACAAACTCCACTATGCTATCTTTATACTCGCTAGAAAACGTAAAATATGTTCTTTTTACCACCTAAACCCCTTCTCACCCCTCTGTTTATGACTGTAATTCTTCCAATGAAAATAATTCCATTTCTCGAAAAAGGTGACTTTTTCAACCGTTTGCAATTTCAATACACCTTTCTGTATCCTAGAAAAAGCGACAACTGACTTCTGTCAATTCTTAGGCACTACGCCGCTATGTTTTGACATAAAGTTCTCCGCGCAAGGTTATAAATAATTTTGTCACCCTTTTCCTGTTTTGTTTTGCATTAGCGGTTTTAGCCAATCTAGGTTTTAATGCATTTGCGTAATTCTGTGTTGTCTGAAATAGCGGAGAACAAATTGTCTGCAAAATTAATATTTAGGACATTGGAATTCTATATTCTATGTAAGAGCGAAACAAGTTATTTCCCAAAAATAATTGCTAACAATATTTTGGGACATTGCTTAAAAGGGGGAGGGGGGACTTCATTGTGATAAATGCTTTCTACACAAAATTATGGTTAGGGGGGTGGGGATACTAATTTTCCTTCTGTAAAAAAGGGAGAAATTATTTCGATACTAACTTTTTCTCTTCTTTTAAGGCAAATTGTGAAGAATGTATTGCGGCCCCTCCACCTAAGAGAGCAAGAGAGGACGAGACAGCCCCCGTGAGACCATCAATTATTAAGTATGCTGGCCCTTACACGACCCCAAAACAAAGCAGGAGGGATACAGGTCCATCTGCACTCCATGAGCAAGGCGAGAATGTGACTATCCCCACCCTACACGGACAAAATGCTGCCCCCTTGAACCCCTGTTATGCTGCGGGGCCTTCTGTGGTCCTATTACAATCCAAAAATGCGCACCCTTCAAGCCCCAGTCTAGCTACGGGGCCTTCTGTACAATCTGCAATGGCTGGGCCTTCGGGCACTCAAATACAGCCGGAATTTGCAAATATGAGCATTTTTTCTTACCTAACTGTGTGTCTCAGAGATATTAAAATATTAACCCCTCGCCCCAACCATTGTTTTAAATTTCTCTGCTCCCTCTCTCCCTGAGAGATATCTAAATATAATGTAATTTTTTGTTTTTACTTTGTCAAAGAAAACCACTCTTTTTTTCTAATGTTTCCTATTTTCTCTGGCCCCACTGTAGGCATTTTTGCTATTTTTCAACCTCATAATAGTATTTTTCGTTAATTTCTAGTCAATTACTGATAGAAAGCCTTTTTATCTCAAAATGCCGTTTTTCACTAGAATATTATAGTTTTAAGGGGCCTTCCAACAATCGATTCTTTTCATCACAGTAAAAGTGTGTCAGAGATATTAAAGGACATTGTTCCCCCTTTTAAATCAGGTCAATTATCGTATACATTCAGTCTGCTGAATTCTCGTAGTGAAGCCTAAAAGGGCACTAAATTCTGATCATATTTCCTCATAGAAAATTCTTTACGTTATAAACTGCTTTTATTTAAACACAATTCTCTATCGGGAAGAGTTGTAGGGCTATCAAGTAAAGACCGCGGTTTTTTCAAAGCTGGTTAGTTTCTACCTTTTCTTCCATCTTTTAGGACTTTTCTTTTCGCTTTTTTTTCAACACTGTAAAATTATGTCATAGATTTTAAAAGATGTTTTCCCCCCCACTCAATTTGAAGGACAGAGATTATACCATTTATCTCTTACACATAGGGATTCTAATTTGCGTAATATTGTTGACAACTTTCAACCTTACAACTTGCCAAGATCTTGGGGAGACATTCAATAAGAGTTAACGGTTCCCATTTAATTGTATTTTCCTGAATATCTTGGAAATAACAGACGAGATTACAATAATTAAGCTCATGAGTTCACAACCTGTAAGGAAGTAGAGAAACGACTTATTTCCAAAATCACGGTCTAATAATATTTTTTAGGACATTATATAAAAGGGGGGGGGGAGACTTTATTGTGATAAACGTTTTCTAGACAAAATTATGGTTAGGGGGTGGGGATACTAATTTTCCTTCTGTAAAAAAGGGGGAAATTATTTCGATACTAACTTTTTTTCTTCTTAGAGGCAAATTGTGAAGAATGTATTGCGGCCCCTCCATCGAAGAGAGCAAGAGAGGGTGAGGCAGCCCCAATGCAGCCTGGCAGAAAGCTAAAGAGAGAGTGGGTGGCTGCTCATAATGCCGCAGCTACACAAGATTGTGAGCTTGCCCTCCAACATGCTATGCCAGGATCATCCGGTAGCCAAATACAGCCGGAATTTGCAAATGTGAGCATTTTCACCTCTAGTTTCTACCTATTTCTTCCTTCTTTTTAGGCCTTTTCTTTTCGCTTTTTTTCAACACTGTAAAATAGTGTCAAAGAGCGCCGAGGGGCCTGGGAAGCGCTGAGGGAAGCGCCTCGGGACCGGGAAGCGCCGCGGGGGTCCGGGAAGCGCTGCGGGTCGGGAAGCGCCGCGGGAAGCGCCACGGTGGTCCGCTGGGCCGGCTCGGAGGGGAGCATTAAATAGTGGAAATTGAGGGGGTTGTTTGAACAAAATAAATTGCCTTCTATGTAAAGCGTTTTAGATTTTAGTTAAGCTGGAACTTTCAGAATATCGATTGAGTAGTGTATATGCTACTGCTACTAAGCACATTTTAAATAATAATTAAATTTAAGAAATAGGGATGATTTAGACACATTGAAAATAAGCTATTTTTCATTTATAGGTCGTTCTGGTTCCATATTCGCCATCATCATCCTCATCAGTTGGAGAAGGAGAGGACGCGCCTATGGGGCTCTCCAACAATTCACTATGGGATGATATCATTTTACATCAAATTCCTGATAATATTGATGAGTTTATAGGTGATTTTTTAAATTTTGATTATAGCACAGTTGAGCAGGGGGACTTACCTTTGCTGGGTCCAAACACATCGCAACTTTTAGACGATTTTACCCGGGAATTAAAAGGGAATCCTCCTCCTCCTCTAGCCCCCGATAACCTACTTCCACTTCAATCGAATGAAGTGGCTTCCCATACCCCAAATATTGAACAATGTGGAGGGGGAGGGGGTGTTGATAATATACAAGAGGGGGAGGGGGAGGAGGGGGGTAATGTCCAATTTACGACTTTCCCCGAATTTCAGTTATCAAATACAATTTTAAATAGCATAGTTGTCTACACTGCTACTTTCGGTGACCCTTTTAATTTGATTTTGTGTGGTAATTTTGTGTTTGACCCCGTAGAAATTGTACATTACTATGTAGATAAAATTTGTGCACTGCTGGAGAACCAAATTCAATTATGGGGAGGGGGGAGGGATTCAATTAAGGTTTCTATTGTTTTAAAGGTGTTCTATTTAAATGAGGGGAAAAGTGAAGTTTACCACCATTATGTACACTCCGAGATGCGTGTGACTTATTCAAACTTAGAGAATTTTGAGGATGTTTTTTGCGAGTGGATAAGTCATATTATTGCGCATCTTGAGAAATATAACGAAAATGGTAGCGGCTCTGTAGTTCTTTATTTTGAAAATTTAAGTGTTAATATTTGTAAATTTAAGAAAGATTATATTTTAAGAGGGGGTGGTGGTTCTGATAGGAATACAGTTTTAAAATATAATCCAGATTTAGTAGGTTGTCAAGGTGTCCAACGGATCTGTTTTGAAACAGATCATAAATGTTTCAAGTAAGCTTTCCTCATATCACCATTCGAGCCTCTAGCACGTGACGCTACCAAGACGAATTTAGACGATTGGGCTGTACATGGGAAGGAGGGGTCCAATTTTCCCATTGTAGATTTCACTTGTTTAGAGGGAAAATACCCAGTAACGCTAAGATCCATTGATATTTTTGAAAGGGCCAATGTCCATTTAAATATCGGCGTTACTGTGGTTCATTATGAAACTGAATTTGAAGATGGGGTTCGTTCAAAAAAGAAGGGGGTGGTTTTCCCTGTATGGGGCCCGTCAATTGATTTGGTCAAACACTGGGTTTGGTTGTTGTACACACCACCATCTAGTGACCTTGCCAACTCAATTGGCCATTTTAATACAATCACAGACATTAGTAGAGTTCTGGGGGAGGGTAAGAAAAGGGGGGTATGTTTCTACTGTCCGACATGCCTGTCTCGATTCCGTAGCGATATAAAACTACGGGATCATATGAAGCACTGTAGACGGCATGGCTATCAGTCAGTGGAAACGGTTTCAGGGGATAGGGCCATTTCACGTTTCAAAAATTTCCAAAACACTCTCCTCCAATGCAAAAAATATCTTTGGACTGTGAAGCTAAGCTGGTGGAAGTGAACGATCCTCGATTTCGAAACCGAATCAAAGAACATCAAGCTATTGCAGTGTCCTATGCCCATGCGCAAAGAGGTAGTTCTAGCACCATGCAGTTGTTAGAAATAGTAGAAACATTGGATGAGGGGGAGTGCATGATCAAGGCACTGACTAAACTAATTGGCACAGCTAATGGCGCTATTTCTCGTTTGAGAAATACGCATTATCCTATGGTGTTGTCTGCAGAGGATCGTCTCGCGATTAAAAATCAAAAAATATGTTGGGTTTGTAAGGGGGAGTTTGAAGAGGGGGATAAGGGAACTAAAGGGAAAAGAGGGGGGAGGGGAAATTCAGAGACCATAATCACTTGTGGCAGGAAATATCCTCTGGGGGTAGTAATTTTAGAGGGGTTGCGCATCAATCGTGTAACTTAAATGTTAGCCAGCAGTTTTTTATCCCAGTTTTTATTCACAATGCAAATTATGATTTAAAATTTATTTTACCGGCACTGGCACGTATGCACAGGGAGGGAGGGGGAGTAGACAGTCCATGGGTAAATAATTCATTTACCTATAACATTATTCCCAAATCGGCCGAGAAGTTGTTGCTTCTCGAGCTGAAATGGCAGTTAGTAAATAATGGGCATACGTGTTGGAATAAACTCAGGTTTTTAGATTCTTTTAGTTTTTTTCCCAAGGCATTGAGTCAATTGATTCAAGTGCAGAAAAGCGACAATTTTGATAGCTTTCCTTTGCTTAAACAGCACTTTCCAGACAGTGAAATGTATGACCTATTGACCTGCAAAGGTGTATACGCATACGACTATTACTGTTCTGGCGCTCGCTTAAGTGAGGTGAAACTACCTCCAATTGAAGCTTTTTACAATTCAATCACCAACAGTGAATGCACAGCCGAGGACTATGAGTTTGCCAAGAAGGTGTGGGCTAAGGGGAATTGTAAAAAAGGGTGGGATTATTGTAGACTGTACTTGGCCAGTGACGTTTTAACTCTGTTGGATATAGTCTGTAAGAACACAGACCAAATCTATTCAGAGTTCGGGTTAGATATAGGTTATTATTTTTCCACGCCTCATTTGGTGATGGACTTGATTTTAAAAATTAGTAGGGAGGAAATAGGCCTAATCACCAATGTAGATCAGCACCTTTTTGTAGAGCGTTCAATGAGGGGAGGGTATGTTTTTCATGGGGAGCGCGTCTTGTCAACCGATCCGAGCGGACAAAACACCGGTGCAAAGTCAAATGCAGTGTTCTTGGACATGAACTCATTGTACCCCTCGGCAATGTCTCACTACTCTTTGCCGTGTGGGAACTATCAATGGCTTGAGAATCCTTGTGAGTTCCCCGACATTACCACCGTCGAGGACAATGGGCCACAAGGATGGTTCTTTGAAATTGACGGGCACATTCCACTGGCACTTCACGATTCAGTCAGAGATTTTGTTTTTCCCTGTATCAATCGACCCGTGAGCAGGGACTCACTGAGTCCCTACAATTGATCATTGGTTGAGGATATGGGGATGCACTGGACCCCCTCTAAGCAAAAACTGATTGCTGATTTGGACCCTAAGTAGAATATCGTTGTTCACCATGTGCTTTTGCACTGGATGGTGAACAATGGTTTCAAGATCTCCAAAATACATAGGGCCCTGCAGTTCAATCAGAAACCATATTTGAAGACGTTTATCGACACTTTTGTTGATAAACGCTCTAGGGCAAACTCCAAAGTAGAGAAGGAAATGTACAAACTCATTCTAAATTCAGCGTTTGGCAAAATGTGTGAAAGCGTACGTAACAGATCTCGCTGTGACGTCGTGACTGACCCTCTAGAGTGTGCACGAATTATTGCCGACCCTAATTTTACATCGTTCACGAGCATAGAGGCTGGCATGGTTCTTCTACACAGGAAAAAGAGAAATGTGGTACTGAAGAAGAATATAGCAGGAGGTAGTTCAGTACTTGAAATTTCCAAAAAGCTCATGTTGTCGTTTTTTTACAATGTGTGCAAGCTCCAATGGCCACGGGAGGGGGAGGTTCAAGTTTACTATGGGGATACAGATTCTCTGCTGTTAAAGGTAAAAACCGAGGATTTATTGGGTGATTTAGAAAATGGGGAACACATCAGCTCGCGGATGGATTTCACCAACTTGAATCCGTCCCTCTACCCGAGTTGGTGAAACGTCAAGCCCCCAACCAACTATTAATGTTAAAATCAGAGACGGGGAGTGATTTGATATCCAGGGGGGTGTTCCCGGGTCCTAAAGTTTATTGCGTTGAAACTCATAATGGGGATGAAAAGCAGGCGTGTAAAGGGGTGCCTACACATTTTGTAAAGTGCAATTTCAACATGAGCGTGTACAGAGACTGTGTAGAAAGTAGCCTAGTGCCGAGAGCACAAGTGCTTGCAATTCGCTCTCGACAGTATAGAAATTATACTGTAAGAGTGAAAAAAAAATGCAATGTCGTGTATATCTGACAAAGTCTATGTGCTCGAGAATGGTGTGAGTGTACTGCCACATGGCCACTACCTTATTTCAGACCGATTTGAATGCATAGACTATTGCAATCAACTTGGTCTGGATAAATTAACCTAACCAACTGATCCAACCACCAACCTTTCATAAATTAACTAACCCAATCTCACCTTAACCCAACCTCAACTAACCCAACCTAACCTGCCGCAGTGACGACAACTATTGTATACAGTTTTTTTTCACATTGCCCCCGTGGCCCCGGGGGTGGGGGGGAGGGGGGGAGGGGAGGGGGTCCCACCCGCAGCTCGCGGGGGGTGGGGGGTCCCCTCGTTTAAATTCATCATGCTCAACTGTGCTAGTTTTCCAAGTGTGTTTCTTATTGTTTTCAAGTGCTGTTGTACAAAAAGTGTGCTACTCTACTAATGTACATAAAGTGTTCTCGGTGGACAAAAAGTGTTTTTAAGACAATAAGTGTTCTTGTTCATGTTCATGTTCATGTACAAAAGTGTTTTTTTTATGTACATAAAGTACAACATTTTTATGTTGTTCACGTTGAACAAATAGAGTTTTCATGTTGCAAATAAATGACCATGAAATATTGTTTTTGTCAGGTTCTTGTTGTACATAAAGTGTTATTCTTATGTTGTTATTGTTCATGTTCACGTTGAACAAATAGAGTTTTCGTGTTGCAAATAAATGACCATGAAATATTGTTTTTTTGTTGTTGTTCTTGTTAACGTAGATAGATCAATGGGAAAATTATTACTACTACTTATTCACTGGACACGTATGATTTAAAGTTAGTTTTAGTCCGACTGTTGTCAACAACAGCAGCATGTATCAATTTAAAACACCCTTCAGATCATTTCTGCGTGGTCCCTCAATGTCGGAGAAAACAAGACTTTTAACTAAAATAATTCAAAATTGTCAGAAAATGTTTTTGGAAAAACCAAAGAAAATTTATTATTGCTATAGTATTTGGCAGGACTCCTATGATCAAATAAAAGCTATTGCCACAACCATACCAATACAATTCATACGGGGACTTGATGTTTTCAATAGTATTGAATCGAACTCGTGGCTGATTATTGATGATTTGGCTGAATCCATTGAACAGTTCTCACAGGAAATGCTACAACTGTTCACCGTTCGCTCCCACCATGAACACATTTCCATAACCCTAGTTCTACACAATCTGTTTCATCAGAGCAAATGTATGCGAACACTTGCATTGAATTGCACCATCTATATTATCTATCGAGTTGTTCGTGATTCTAGCTCGCTAATAACTCTCAATAAACAGATATACCCAGGCGTCCCTAAATTTCTGTTGTCAGCGTACACTCAGGCGACTAATAAGCCCTATGGTTACATTTTGCTGGATCTTAATCAGAGCACACCCGAGGATCTACGTGTAGTCACCGACATTTTCGACAATGAAATTACAGTATATCTTCCGGTGAACAGTAGAAAAGGCTATTAGTTGCCATTATGACACTGAAGAAACTACACGAACAACGGCATTTATTTTCCGTTTTAAGCACTTCAAAACCTCCATTCGGGAAGGCCATACTCAAACATGGCGTTGACAATGATTTCATTAATCTAATATCTGAACTTTGTTTAAATTTAACCGAGGGTAATGTTCAACTGCCAGAAGGTGTTAGACAACAAACAAAGCAACATCGTTCCACCGTACGCGCCTTGGCTTGTAAAAACAAGGGAAAAATTTTTAAAAGAAAACGTCTCCTTCAAGCGGGCGGTAGCTTTTTCACACTTTTACTGCCAATAATTGCAGGACTTGTAAACAGTTTTCTCTAGAGAGAATGGCTAAACCCTATAAATTGACACCATTTGGACTTGTCCTCTCGCCCGTCGAACATTTTGAAGACAATCTAAGCAAATTCATTAATGATGAGAATATTGCCGATGACAAAAAAACTGCTTTTACTTCAAGATGCATTGCGACTTGTGGACAAACATAAACCTTATCGTGAGAGACCCACCGTCGCTGTTAGCGATCCCTCTAAACAGGAAACATCTCCTCAAGATTCTGCAGCAGTGCAATCAAAGAAGAAGGAATTGGATTCAATTGTATTGAAAATTGGAAACCTATTGCCAGTGACCTATCGAGAACAGAGTAAAAGAGTATTTGCGTTCGTGTTTGCGTTCAAAATGGATGAAGTTCTGAAAGGTGTCTATGAAAATATTGGTGAAGCGGGAAGTTTAAGCTCTCCCAAAACGCTTTCTAAATTTACCTCTGACAGCACATTTAAAAAAGCAAAAGAGTATCTAGAGAATGAGCCGAGTTACACACTGCATCGGAATCATAGGCTTCGTGGCAAAACAATATCGACAAACTAAAGCCTTTTTCCCTCTGCATATAATGCAAACGGATCTTTTAACTTTAGACGCAATTCAACGGCGTCACAATGCACCCTAAAAATATATTCTGGTGGCAATCAGTGTCTTTAGTCGCTATGCCTATGCCATTCCATTACGGTCAAAGAGAGGTGTTGAAGTTGCTCGGGCCATTGAAAGTATTCTTGAACAGGATTGCTATAGAAAAATTCAATCGGATCGTGGTAGCGAATTTGTTAATCACCATGTGCAAAAGGTTCTATTGAAATATAATACATCACTTTATCATAGTCACAGTCCGATAAAGGCTGCATTGGCTGAACGATGTAGAACGATTGATAAGAACGATTCGTCTATTAATTTCAAGATATTGTACACTGAAAAATACATCTGCTTTTATTCATGATTTAGATAAAATCATGCGAATATACAACCATCGACCCCATCGATCTCTGTCCAACTCAAGCCCTCGGGATGTTCATTACAGTGAAAATACATTTGATGCTTTTCTAAAGCAATACTCCAATGGTGAAAAAGAAAAAAAAATGTGAAGAAGAAATTCAATGTTGGTGATACTGTTCGAATTAATAGAACCACCAATATTTTTGAAAAGGGGAATTATTTATGGAGCACCGAACTTTTTAAAGTGTCCAAAATCCTGGACACCGAACCCACGACATATCGACTGCGAGACACCAAAGATGATGAGATTCTCGGCTGGTTTTTATGAATATGAACTGCAAAAAGTTAGAAACACTAGTGAAATTTATCAAATTGAAAAGATATTAAAGAGTCGTACTCGTAGGGGCAAGAGACAGTTGCTTGTTCGCTGGCTAGGATACAACTCAGATTTTGATTCTTGGGTCAGTGCTGAAGACATTAACAATGCCCAATGATTTCTATGTGACTTTCATGTCCAATGTTTCTGATCCTCTCTACAATGACTTGAATAGAACAAGTGATTTTTGGACGAAACTCTCTCCCACCATCAAATTCGAGGGCGCGTATGAAGTGGCTCTTGTCGTCTGTATTCTCAAAAATACCTACGAACTGTTTAACTTAGTTTCATACCTCCTCTAGTTGACCTGAAATGGAAAACTTGGTACCATTCGCAAAAAAATCTGTTTACTTTCTTTGATAGCTTGGATACACTTACACTATTTTGATTTGGTTAAATTTTAAGAGCAGAAGTGGCCTCGAAAGCTTGAACATAATACCCTCAGTCGTTCTTGGGATACTGCTGAGATGCCTTATTGGGAATTAGCATTATCACAGTGCATTTGATTTAATCTTAAGGCAACATTTAGTTTTTTAAAAATAATGGGCAAATGGGAGGGTGGGAGTGGAAGGGGGATTTGTTGCCCTCTAACCACTTTCGAATATTAAAAAGGGCATCAGCCCTTTCTATTTTCAATTGAATGAGCCCCTTTCGAAGTTCCCACGACAACTCCTTCGATACGAAGTGCCCTGGTCAAAACAACAACAAAAACAAAAAATATTACTAATCACTCTCGACTATTAAAAAGGGCACTAGCCGTTTGAATTTCAAATCGAATGAGCCCTTTTCCGAAGTTTCTACGACAACACCTTCTATAAAACCTTATATGCCCCCAGGGAATAACTTAAAACCCTTTTCCTGAGGGCTGTTGGCGGAGTATCCTCCTCAAAAACATATATTCTATCTGTAAATCAACTACGCTGAACAAAATAGCTATCTCAAAATTTGTATTGGATGTGTTTGGGGGAATTATGGCCGGGGGGGGGGGGGGGCTAGTTGCCCTCCAATAATTTTCGAGTATTAGAAAGGGAACTAGCCCTTTGAATTTCTAATCAAATGAGCTGTTTTTGAACTTTCTACAACAATGCCTTCTATAAAAACATTATATGCCCCCTGGGCATAACTTAAAACCCTAGCCAGGGTTGTGGGGGAATGTCCTCCTCAAAAACATATTTTTCTGTCTGGAAATCAACTACGCTGAACAAAATGGTTGTCTCAAAATTTCGATTGGATGTGTTTTTTGGGGAAGGATGGGCGTGGGGGGGGGATAGTTGCCCTCCAATCAATTTCGACTATTAAAAAGCGCACTAGCCCTTTGAATTTCCAATCGACTTAGCATTTTTTGAAGTTTCTACGACAACGCCTTCTATAAAAAACCTTATATGCCCCCAGGGCATAAATTGAAACCCTTGCCCTGAGGGCTGTGAGGGAGTATCCTTCTCAAAAACATATTTTATATCTGGAAATCAACTAGCCTACGCTAAACAAAATGGCTATCTCAAAATTTTGATTGGATGTGTTAAGGTGAATGATGGACGTGGGGGGAGGGGCTATTTGGCCTCCAATCACTTTTGAATATTAAAAAGGGCACTAGCCCCCAGGACATAACTTAAAACCCTCGCCCTGACGGTTGTTGGGTAGTGTCCTCCTCAAAAACATATTTTGTATGTGGAAATCAACTACGCTGAACAAAATGGCTATCTCACAATTTTGATTGGATGGGTTTGGGGGAATGATGGGCGTGGGGGGGGGGGCCTAAATGCCCTCCCATCACTTTCGACTATTAAATAGGGCACTAGCCCTTTCAATTTTCAATCGAATGAGCCTGTTTTGAAGTTTCTACGACAACGCCTTCTATGAAAACCTTATATACCCCCAGGGCATAACTTAAAACCCTTGCCCTGAGGGTTGTGGGGGAGTGTCCTCCTCAAAAACACATTTTCTATCTGGAAATCAACTACGCTGAACAAAATGGCTATCTCAAAATTTCGATTGAATATGTTTGGGAGAATGATTGGCGTGAGGGGGGGGGGGGGTATAACGGGGGGTGGAAGACCTTTCCACTTGTGCCGCTTAGAATTAAGATCGTACTCGTGCCGTCTATGGCTACCTTGTGCCGCTTATGACCGCGCCACTTGTAATGGGGGAAAAGAAATGAGTAAGATGAAGGGGTAGAAAATGACCGCGCCACTCCCTATGGGAGAAAATAAAAATAGATTAAAGTATTAGGTTTAGAATCGTTTTGCTGGGGAATTACTTTGGTTTGGGGAGCTATCAGACCAAATGTGTAACCATACTTTCTAATGTCATCTCCTTGTTAAGTACTTCCAATGTTGCATAGAGATCAGATTCCTTGGGAGCGCACCAATGGAGACTGTTGAACTAGTTATCTACTTTGCGGTGAGATACAGGCATATAACAAAAAAAAAACACAAATAGAAAAGTAATAGGTTTATTGAGACTTACATTTGGGTATACAGCAATGTACGTGTATAAGCAAAACTTCAATTCAATCACTCTGAAGTCGGAATAACAACATCATAATAGCTCATAGAACAGTAGTGCAATAACAATAAAATAGCAATAATGCCCCGAAAAACACTTTTCATCACTCTATAACACGATTCTTGATTCTGTGCCCTAAGAGCTATTTCATGATTGGCGCAACTCCTGTTCGAGGGTCCTCTACTTTATCATTATGCTGATAAAATAAGATCATTATGTTGACTGACTGTCCAATAATTTATTTTGCAATATTTTGATCATTAAACCTTCACATTCCTATGATAACTTGAAACTTTGTATAATACAATGTCGCGTGATTTTTTGTCAAGTATTTTCGCGAAATTCAAAACCATCTCCTTTGATTAGTACCGTCATTAGACCCACAGATTTTTCCGCATTTCACATCTGTCGGTCTGTAAAAACAAACGTGTGGAATGCTGCGAAGCATTACAAAGTACTCTCTAATTTATCATATTCTTATGCGAATTGGTTCCCATACCGGAAATCCAACCCGGGCCTGCTGGGTGAGAGCCAGCTATCCTATCGACCGCGCCAATGGATAAATGGATAGATACAGACGTATAAGAAAAAGTTTTTAGGCCTAGAACTTCTAAGCTATTAGTAAGGACATCTTTTTAGAATATCTCATAGGAGATAGTAGTCTCCCCTAAATAGGTTAAGTGAAAAAAGTCAATTAATTGTGATTGTGTAATTTTGTGAAGTTGGTTTAGTTATTTAAAAAAAACGCAAAGATGTCAGAAGAATTAAGTGAACTATTAATTACGCAAAAATTGGTCACGAGAAATGTTGAAATAACAAAATCTATCCCTCACTATGATGGACAATCAGACGTCGACGAATTTAATATCCAATTGGCCCAATTTATACGTCCCAGTATAAGCCCGTATTCAGAACCCGTGATCTTAGTCCCCCAAAAAAAATGGTAACCAGAGACTTGTAGTAGATTATAGAGCCCTTAACAAACAAGTATTCAGTGATAAATTTCCCCTGTCAAGAATAGACGAAATTCTGGACTCTATTTCAAGTAAGAACAAAATTTTCACTTCTCTGGACCTTACCCAAGGCTACCACCAAGTGAAAATAGCTGAAAAAGATGTCTATAAAACTGCGTTTTCCACAACTGAATGCGGTTCCTATGAATACTTAAGAGTAATTGGCGCGGTCGGTAGGATAGCTGGCTCTCACCCAGCGGGCCCGGGTTCAATTCCCGGTATGGGAACCAATTCGCATAAGAGCTTGATAAATTCCAGAGTACTTTGTAATGCTTCGCAGCATTCCACACGTTTTGTTTTACAGACCGACAGATGCGAAATGCGGAAAAAGTTGTGGGTCGAATGACGGTACTAATCAAAGGAGATGGTTCGAATTTCGCGAAAATACTTGACAAAAAACCACGCGACATTGTATTATACAAAGTTTTATACGACATTGTATTATACAAAGCTCATATAATTTTCACTGGTCCTATATTGCATTTTGGGCAAATATTATGAATCATATATGTTATCCCACTGTTATTTATTTATTTATTTATTTTTTTATGTTTGTTTGTGATCCTATCACCTTTATGCAGGCTGATTTCTTTCATATTTTTGTCATTTCAGCATAATTGCAGCTCATATAATCTTGACTGGTTCCACATTATACTTGGGGCCAATATTTTGATGAATATGTGCCATGCCACTATTAATTCCTTATCTGGGTTAGTGATCCTATCACATTCCTGTAACCTGAATTCTATCATATTTTTTTCATGTCAGCACACATGCAACTTGCATAATTTTGACTGGTCCCATATTATATTTTTGGTCAATATTTTGAATAATATATGCCATCTCATTGATATTTCTTTATCTTATTTTTTGATGCTATCACCCTTGTGTACCCTGAATTCTATCAAATTTTTGTCATGTCAGTATATATGCAGCTCTCATAATTTTTTACTACCCATAGTATACTTTGGGCTAATATTTGGAATAATATGTGTCATTCCATTGATATTCATTTATATTTGTCTGTGATCCTATCACCTTCAGGTAGGCTGACTACTATTATATTTTTGTTATTTATTTATTTTTTTTTTTTTCTTTCTCATGTCAGTTACAGCTTACATAATTTTCTGGTCCCACATTATAAATTGGGCCAATACTTTGATTCTACTTTCATTTTACTGATATCTCATTATGCTTTTTGTGATCCTCTCACCTTCATGTAGCCTAACTTCTATTATTTTTTTGTCAGTCCAGCACACTTGCAGCTCATGTAATAGCAACTGGTGTCACATTATACTTTGGTCCAATACTTTGGATAATTTGTGCCATCCCACTTATATTTCTATGTGTATATTTATTATTTGTGATAATTATGGGTGATTTCTCTTTTCTTTTGAATTCTTCTATTCTTAATTCAGTTATTTTTGATCAACCAATTAGGGCTGGTAAACAAGAGACTCACACGCTTGACCCTCTCCTTGAATCTATGGTTAATTCTAGCTGTAATTATCACACTACCATTGATTATTGTGATAAAATTATACCCTCACTGTCTTTAAATAGTAGCTTTAATGTATTTTGTTTGAATGTGCGTGGGATAAGAGATAAGTGGGATAGTCTGAAATCGTATTTGTGGTCTGATAATTCTTGCCCTTTTGATGTAATTGGTTTAACAGAAACATGGTTATCTGATGGTGAAAATTTTACAGCCTATGATATGCATGGTTATGTTGCTGTCCATATCCCCAGAATGGTAACAAAGTGCTCAGGAGGTATTTCTTTATTTATAAAGTCTGATATTGAGTTTAGAAGAAGGTCTGACCTTGAATCCTTGTTTACATCAGTAGTGTCAAATAGTAGGACAGTTTATTCTCTTGTTATTGATCTGAAAAGCCAGTTTGCATGTGACACTGTTTGTTTGTTTTATAAGCCCCCTCCTTTTCCAACACATTTGTTCTGTGATTTGCTTGATCAACTTTCTTGTGTGGGGTCTTTCTCTAAAAAACGTATTTGTGTTTTGGGAGATTTTAATTGTAATATGTTAAATATTGGATCAAGTGATGAATGTGATCATCTCTTTGATGTGCTTTCTTCTGCTGGTCTACTTCCTTCAATTTTTTTTCCTTCTCGTGTTGACCCTACTAGAAATTCTGCCACTTTAATAGACAATATTTTCATTTCTCATTCTTCTAATTTGAAGTTTACTTCTGGTCTTGTTTTCACTGATCTTTCTGATCACTTCCCTATTTATGTTTCACTTTTTGTGCCTCAAACTGAGATTGCTGTGGATGAGCAGGGTGAGTCTTCTTTTAGAACTTCCACAGATAAAGAAATTTCTAATTTAATACATAGTCTTCAGAGTAATGATTGGTCTAGTGTTCTTGAAGCTAATGATGTTGATTGTGCAACGAATTTATTTTTGTGTCGTATGGGAGCTCTGTTGGATAAGCATTTTCCTCTTAGAAAGAGGCCAAGGAATTCCATACCTAAATGTCCATGGATGTCTAGAGGTCTGATCAATGCTACACATATGAAGGCGTCTCTGTTCAAGGCTGCATGTAAAAGTAAGACACAGGATGATCTGTTGAAGTATAAACTTTATAAAAATGTGCTTACTTCTTCAGTACGTGCAGCCAAAAAGCTATATTTTTCGCGTCGAATTGATGAGTGTAAGGGGAATTTGCGAAAGGTTTGGACTGTAGTTAATGAAGCTCTTTCCCGCAAGAAACTCAAACAGTCCCCCCCTTGTCGCTACAGGAAAGCTGATGGATCTTTCGTGGACAAAAATTCTTCAGCAAGCGCCTTCAATTCGTATTTCACCTCACTTCCTTCAGTTCCTAATCCACCCTACAGCAGAGTAAGTAGTTTTCCCTTAGCAGAAAAGTCATTTTTCCTTTTTCCATGCAGTGATACCGAAATTTCTAACATTATTTCTCAGCTTTCAAGTAGCCGTTCAGTTGATGGTTTTGGTTTGAGCTGTAATGTTCTTAAAAAAATTGGTCAGTTTGTTTCTAACCCCATCTCACACATAACTAACCTCTCTCTTTCTTCTGGTGTTTTTCCTCATTTATTTAAGGTTGCTAATGTTGTACCTTTGTTTAAAAAAGGTGATTCATCTCTAATTTCAAACTATAGACCTATTTCTCTCCTTCCTGTAATTTCTAAGGTTGTTGAAAAAGTAGTGTATTGTAGACTCTCTTCATTTGTATTTAGTACTAATACGACTGCAGGTAATTCTCTCATAACTAACCATCAGTATGGCTTTCGTCCCAGTTTCTCTACCTTGCATGCACTTTCAGATGCAACAGAGTTTGTGCGTGTTAATCTTGACAAGGGCTTGTGTGTTTTGGGTCTATTTCTTGACTTTTCAAAGGCATTTGATATGGTCGTTCACTCTGTTCTTTTGTCTAAATTATCTTCATTTGGAGTGCATGGAGTCCCACTTGAATGGTTTAGGTCTTACCTCTCAGGGAGATCTCAGTATGTTTCGGTTAATGGTACTTCTTCCTCTTCCTTGCCTATTGTGAAAGGTGTCCCACAGGGCTCTGTGCTTGGACCACTTTTGTTTTTAATTTATATTAATGATCTTGTTGATGGTCTTCATCCCCTTGTGCACCCTATACTTTTTGCTGATGACAGTAACTTTTTCATTGCTGCAGTGGACCTGCCATCTGCCATTTCCCTAGCTCAAGGTCTTCTTGATAAAGTAAAAGATTGGTGCTGGTCAAATGGTATGACTCTCAACAGCCAAAAAAGTGCCATTGTACACTTTAGAACCCCTTATCGTATGAGAGACGCAAGGGAACCAACCATCCTGACTTATGGGAATGATATTATACCGCAAGCTACTATAGTGAAATTTCTTGGTGTGTATCTTGACTGTTTTCTTTCTTTTAAACCCCATATAACTCATACCCGTTCCCTTGTCCTCCGCCAATCTTCAATGTTATACAGGGTTAACTCATTTCTTCCCCCAGATGTTATGCTTTCTCTTTATTATGCTTTTATTTTTCCTTACCTTTCTTATTGCTGTTCTGTCTGGGGTAGTACTAATAAATCTCTTCTCTGCTCACTTCAAAGAGCCCAAAATAGGGCAGTGAAGGCTACTTTTCTTCTACCTCGTTTTTACCCTTCCTCTGATCTTTATAATGATACTGGAATAGCTCCGCTGGATCGTATTGTGGGTAAAAGTTACCTTTATTTAGCACATTCTGCTTTTCTAGGTACACTTCCACCATCTCTGCAGCAGTTTTTCTTTCTGTCAGGCTCAGGTAGGTACTCTTCTTTTTTACGTAGCTCTTATCGCAGGTTCATTTTCCTAAGCGATCATCGACAGCAGGTCAGAGGTCTCCTGTTTATCAATCTATTTTACTATGGAACTCCATCCCTCCTGATGTCCCTCTATCTCTTTCTGCAAAGGCACTTTCTCGCTGGGTATTTCCAGTATAGTATTTTCCCCCTTTCTTCTTCTTTTTTTTGCATTCCATCCACATTTATATGTCTTTTTTTTTCATTCAATATATTTCAAATAATTCTCTATTTCTCCTATTAATTCTCCTATTTTCATAAATGTCTCTTATCCAATTTATTTATTTATTTATTTTTTTTTTTTTTTTTTTTTTTTTTTTATGTGCTTTATAATAGTGTCTTATTTGTTTTGTTGGCCCTTTACAAGCTTAGCTTCTTGGGCGTATATAAATTTTAAGTTTGTAATTGTATTGTTTTTTTTAGTATTAATAAATTGATTGATTGATTGATTGATTGATCATAGGAATGTGAAGGTTTAACGATCAAAATATTGCAAAATAAATTATTGGACAGTCAGTCAACATAAAGATCTTATTTTGTCAGCACAATGATAAAGTAGAGGGCCCTCCAAAAGGAATTGGGCCAATTGTGAAATAGCTCTTAGGGCACAGAATCAAGACTCGTGTTATATAGTGATGAAAAGTGTTTTTCGGGGCATTATTATTATTTTATTATTATTGCACTACTCTTCTATGAGCTATTATGATGTTATTATTCCGACTATCAGAGCGATTGAATTGAAGTTTTGCTTATACACGTACATTGCTGTATACCCAAATGTAAGTCTCAATAAACCTATTACTTTTATATTTGTGTTTGTTTTTGCTATATGCCTGAATCTCAAAGCAAAGTATATAACTAGTTCAACTGTCTCCATTGGGGCGCTCCCAAGGAATCTGATCTCTACACAACATTGGAAGTACTTAACAAGGAGATGACATTAGAAAGTATGGTTACACATTTGGACTGATAGCTCACCAAACCAAATTAATTCCCCAGCCAAAACGATTCTAAACCTATTACTTTGATCTATTTTTATTTTCTCCCATAGGAAGTGGTGCGGTCAATCCTACCCCCCCTCCCCATTATAATTGAATTCATTCCCCCCTATTACAAGTGGTGCAGCCATAAACGGCACAACCATAACCACGACCTAAGCTGGCACAGCAACCTCAAACACAAGTGGCAAAAGTTTGTGTCAACTTAGCGGCACAACCATAAATTTAAGCGGCACAAGTGGAACGGTCCTTTCCGCCCCCCGTTATAAGTGGCACGGTCGGAAAACTTGGAGGAAAACATGCGAACTAGTTATGCTACAATTTTTTTCAACTTTAAACAAATGGATAGATACAGACGTAAAAGAAAAAGCTTTTAGGCCTAGAATCTCTAAGCTATTAATAAGGACATCTATTAGAATATCTCATGGGAGATAATAGTCTCCCCTAAATAGGTTAAGTGAAAAAGTCAATTAATTGTGATTGTGTAATTTTGTAAAGATGGTTTAATTATTAAAAAAACACAAAGATGTCAGAAGAATTAAGTGAACTATTAATTACGCAAAAATTGGTCGCAAAAAATGTTTAAATAACAAAATCAGTCCCTCAATATGATGGACAATCAGAGGTCGACGAATTTAATATCCAACTGGCCCAATTTGTAGAATTAACATAAACAGAATTAAAAACGTTAATAAGCATGATCCTCTTAAGATTAAAAGGGCAGGCTTTAACCTTCCTAAAGCAAATTGAAAATACTGTAGGAAATGATGAAACGTTCAGGACAATTAAAAATAAACGTTCAGGACAGTAAATAAAAATAAATAGCATAGGCGAATCAACCGCAAGGTTAGCCTCCCTTGAAGGTCAGGCTTCTCCCAATTTCTTTTCAAGGGATAATTCCCCAGTGCCACAAAGAAATAGAACACAAGAACCCGCTAGGCAAAAAACAGTACGTTTCGAGCCCATTAAACCAATTAATTATGAAATTAATCCTACAATAATAAGATGCTATATTTGTAATCGTCCTGGGCATATCGCGAGAGAATGCCGTTCTAGAATCAGAGCCACAACAGCACCAGGAAATGCCGTCGAGAATACACAGAATTATGGCAACCATTTGTTCAAATTAAAATCCCAGTGGTGCACAAGGTTATAGCCAGGGAAGATTACGCCTACCAGTACCTCACAATGCGTACCAACAGAATTTGTATAACCCTCCCCCCAATAGACAAAATAATTATCGATTCCAAAACCCAAATGCTCGACAAAACCAATATAGCGCAAGAATGGTATATAGAAATACCGAAAACTTGCGGACGGAAAATGCTAATTTTTCGACAACGCGAAATGAACGTACGTTGCGAATACCGTCGGCGTCAGCCCCTGGTACTTTAGCAAGAAATCCAAATTACCGAAATGATACATGGCAGAATCGACAAACAAATGTCAATCAGTTAGCTAGAGATTCCATGGGCATATCTGAATCTCTGTCGCAGGTGCCAACATATGAAATAAACCCGCAGGGAAACGTATCAGGCCCCTCAAAAGAATAAAATGGACCCACCAGGGGGCCAGAATCTTTTATAGGACCAACCCAATAGTAGTACAGTCTTTTAGTGATAGTAATAATGCGTTACCTATATTTAATGATTTTTGTGTAGCAAATATTTACGTCAAAGTACTAGTCGACTCTGGTGCGACAGTTAATACAATAAACTCATGCATATTCAATAAGTTACCTCCGCATATTAGGCGACGGAAGAATTTTAATAATCGCAATTTAACTAGCGTAACAGGGCGTAAATTGGATGCAAAAGGTTCAATTCACCTAGATGTGAAAAGGGATAATAGAATTTTTCTGACAAATTTTATAATATGCAACAATTTTCCGTATAAAGCCATTATAGGTGCTAATTTTTTAAAGTTGAATAAGGTATTATTAGACATAGCGAACGAAATACTTGAGGTTGTGAACAGAGGTTGTGAAGAGGGTGTAACAGCAAATAGAATTTCTGGCGGTATAATGTCACATTCTTTTGAACCTCATTTCTTGCTACAAAGAGGATATGGCATAACCAGAAATTTGCTTCCTTATTCTGGGAGACATCGGAGAAGTGAAGTAAATTCAAATAATAAGTGGATCAAATCGGCCAAATTAAAAATAAAAGATATGCGACGATATAGGTCGAACGAAATCATGGAAATAGTGAGATTATGGAAAAAAAGTAGTAAACCACAACGCGGTCCATGCGCAACCAACATTATTGGCGGAAGACAAGACGCAACAGAGCGCCAGTCTAAATTTAATAGACAATGAAAGTAAAGAAAAATATTATGGATTCGCAATACGGAAAACAAAAGCCCCTCCAAAACCGATGCAAAGAATCCAAATATTACAAATGATTGAACCAGTGAGTGACAAATCCGAAATATGGTTTGCGATCCCGTCGGATGGAATTCCTGAAAATCTGTTATGCGAAGAAATAAATTAAACTCCCTCTAATTGAGTTTAAATCCCGTTTCAAACTTGAGTCTGAATTCCTAATCTACAAAAGAAAAACCGTATTTTATTCTCAGCTAAATCCCTTTAAAAGTACCAAGTAAAAAAAAGATGATTATATTCGCATAAGAGCTTGATAAATTCCGGAGTACTTTGTAATGCTTCGCAGCATTCCACACGTTTTGTCTTACAGACCGACAGATGTGAAATGCGGAAAAAGCTGTGGGTCGGATGACGGTACTAATCAAAGGAGATGGTTTTGAATTTCGAGAAAATACTTGACAAAAAATCACGCGACATTGTATTATGCAAAATTTCAAGTTATCATAGGAATGTCAAAATTTAATGATCAAAATATTGCAAAATAAATAATTGGACAGTCAGTCGACATAATGATCTTATTTTGTCAGCATAATGATAAAGTAGAGGGCCCTCCAACAGGAGTTGGGCCAATCGTGAAATAGCTCTTAGGGCACAGAATCAAAACTCGTGTTATATAGTGATGAAAAGTGATTTTCGGGGCATTATTATTATTTTATTATTATTGGACTACTATTCTATGAGCTATTATGCAGTTGTTATTCCGACATCAGAGGGATTGAATTGAAGTTTTGCTTATACACGTACATTGCTGTGTACCCAAATGTAAGTCTCAATAAACCTATTACTTTTCTATTTGTGTTTGTTTTGTTATATGCCTGTATCTCACCGCAAAGTAGATAACTAGCTCAACTGTCTCCATTGATGCACTCCCAAGGAATCTGATCTCTAAGCAGCATTGGAAGTACTTAACAAGGAGATGACATAAGTATGGTTACACATTTGGACTGATAGTTCCCCAAACCAAAGTAATTCCCCAGCAAAAGGATTCTAAACCTATTAATTTAATCTATTTTTATTTTCTCCCATAGGGAGTGGCGCGGTCATTTCTACCCCCCTTTATCATTGAATTCATTTCCCCCCATTACAAGTGGCGCAGCCATAAACAGCACAACCATAACCACAACCTAAGCTGGCACAGCAACCTCAAACACAAGCGGCATAAGTTTGTCTCAACTTAGCGGCACAACCATAAATCTAAGTGGCACAAGTGGAACGGTCTTTTCCACCCCCCCGTTATAGGGGCTAGTTGCCCTCCAAACACTTCCGACTATTAAAAAGGACACTAGAACTCTCGATTTCCAATCGAATGAACCCCTTTTGAAGTTTCTACGACGACCCCTTCTATATGAATTGCCCTGCTTTAAAGAGAAATAATAAAATGTACATTGTGTCAACATTGATCTTATATGCCCTCAGGGCACAGCTTAAAACCCTTACCCCAAGGGTTGTGGGGGAGTGTCCTCCTCAAAAAAATATTTTCTATCTGAAAATCAACTATGCTGAACAAAATGACTATCTCAAAATTTTGATTGGATGCATTCGGGGGAATGATGGGCGTGGGGGGGGCTAGTTGCCCTCCAATCACTTTCGACTATTAAAAAGGGCACTAGCCACTCCAATTTCCAATCGAATGAGCCCTTTTCGAAGTTTCTACGACAACTCCTTCGATAGGAAGTGCCCGGGTATGGAGAAAAAAAAACACATTGTGCCCACAGCGTTCTTTACTTAGGCAGCGCTAGCGCGCTGCCTATGATTACTACAGCCGGGTTCGATCTCTGGGTCCCGTATTACTAAGCTGAGGTCAAACCCAATGCACCACCACAACACTTTCGGCTGATTTCTAAGACACATTCTTTATTTTTTAAATTGGCTGGGTTATTTTTAAAAACTCTTCTTAAAAAAAATAATAAAAAAAAAAATTATGGACCTTCTAATTAATTTCCGATTTTTCCCATTTTTTAAAACGTATATAGTTGTGTAAGTTTCCACTTTACGAATTTAAAGACTCTATTTTTAGTGTCCTTGGCACATTAAATTCTTAAATCAAGGGTACCCCACTACATAAGAAAAATTAAAAAGTGTTATTCACCCATTCTCCCCCAAAAATGGGGCCCAAAATAGGACAAAACATTGTTTTTCTAAAGGGCTTGACACCCACACTTGGTTAGTGGGCAAAAGAGTCCTTAATTAACAAAAAAAACACATTACGGAACGTTAAAGATCCCCTAAATAAGCCCTCTTTTTTCAATTGGTTTAAAACCCATATTTGAAAATGCTTGGCAGATGAAACTGAAATGCAAAGAAAGAAATAAAAAAAATGGTTCCCCTTGAAAATAAGACCCGAAAAGGGGACATTTTTTTATTCCTTACAGCCTTAAGTTCTTGGGCCAAGAGTAACCATTGCAAAAAAAACAATTTGGTTTTTCCAAGAATGGGCTTGAGAAACAGTTAAAAACGTCGTTCCAAAAGTCTTCAAAATTTTTTATTTGCATTTAACTTACATCTTCAAGAACTTCTGTCAAAAGGATCCTGATTCAAAAAAAAAAAAAAAACAGAATTTGGTTCACCTGAAAATACGGCCAAAAACTTAATTTTCCAAACAGTTCGAAATAAATCTCAAAGTTCCTGTGTCAAGGGATCTTACTCTGGAAACAAATTTTTAATTTGGGGTTAAGGAAGAGATTTTAATTTTGGGCTAGAAAAGGTCAGAAAGACAATTTTTTCCGATCACTTTGAAAGTTTCCGGGATTGTTTCCTGTACCAAGGGGAGCTAAAATTTTGTTTGCCAATCGGTTAGGGAATAAGGGATAAAAAATGAGCCATAGCCTGCTTTTCTGGTTAGCGAAAAGCTTTCAGGAATTGTTCCTCGGGCCAATAAGGCCCCCAAAGCAAAAAAAAAACAGGTAATAATTAGAATGGTCAACCGTAAAATTGTTTCCAGAAATGGCTGAAAATCTTTCTCGAACCGTGTCGAACTTTCTTTTTGAAGCTGTTATTTTCTTAACAGCTTGAAAAAAAAATCCGTAATTTCCTCCGCAAAAGGGACTCCAAACAGAAAAAAATATCTTAAATTCGGGCACGAGTCCCTCTGGCCCAAAATAGGTCGGACCCCTGTTTTTTCGAAAGTTCTTCTTTACATAATTGTTGATTAAAACACGCTTATATTCAATGTTATATACATGATGGGGAGCAGAATGGCTTCAGTCCCAGCGATCACAAATAATCCTATTCCACTGAGGACAAAAAACCATGTAAGGGCTTGAGTGTCATTTGTGGTGCATTTCTAAAAACAAAATATATTTTAAACAGTCTTTCTTTTATGAATATAGTCTGGAAAATTAAAAATTGCTCAAATTCCGAGTAAGTCTTTGTTTTTATCAGTATTTTTTTCATCAATATTCTTTTTCATCAAATATTTTTTCTTTCATGTAACTCTAATTAGTACTGTAATTTTCATTTCTTTTATTACGTTTTGATAAACAAAAACACTGTTCAAAATACATGTCATTTTCAGTAAAGTGCAAATGACAATGACCTTTTGGTGGGTTTGAGGGGACAGCATTCCCATTATTATTTCTAAACCTTTAGAAAAACAGTGGTTTTCTTATTCTATGGTTGTCGAAAAACATACTATTCGAAATATAGATCACTTTCTGCAAAGTACAAATAACACTGTCAAAGACTGTCACAGATGACAAATAAAACTGATCTTAAGAAAGAACTTTATCAAACTCTACAGGTAGCGGTTAATAACATTCTGGAACATTATATTCCTCGTATTCTCGGTGATATTAACTCATCCTAAGATGCTTGGTAGACACAGAAGGAGTGCGCGCATCGAGAGCAGAACGACGATGGTCGACTTGGCAATGGCCCAAGACCCAGTGAGAGGAAGTAGCATCATCCTATCATATCGTCTGATTGTTCCCCTGACGGAACAGTCTTCTTCTTCTTATTTGATTATTTAGGAATGCTTATATATAATCTTCAAGCACTTCCGGGCCCTGCGGCTGCTGAGATTGAAATACAGGTCCTGTATTACCAAGCGGAGACCAATCCCACTGTGTCACTCCAGGATTAAAAAGCTAAAAGAGTATATTTGTACAAATAATTTGCGATCACTGCCGTAATCTGATTGCATCTCTTAATCCACAATTCAAAGGGAGAATCTCACAACAATAGTACCATGACAGCTAATTTTTGCATGAATCAATTGAAACATTTAGAAGTCAAACTGATCAGTTTCTTATCTTTGGCATGTTTCACTGAAATATACAACCTTTGAACACATATAGACGTGTTGAAGTCAAATTGAGCCGCCAGTTGCTACTCACTAAATCTTCCCTAAAGTTGAGGAAAAATGAGCCTAATTATGAATCTGATATGTTTCGGACAAGCTGCAGGATTAAAGACTAAACATGAGCTCATTATTGAACTGAGCCAGACTCAATTCGGGAAGCGGAAAGTGTGCCATAATTTAAAAACCGGTTAAAGAAGCATCTCCTTGCGGGAAGTTGGTGAGTGTGGGACTTGATTGCGAGAGAGGACAATTTAAATATTTTTTTCTGTTAAGAACTTTTTTATAATTTATTGTTCTGTAAAGATTGTTGCTAGGCTTACGCAAGTTAGATATAAGTGTATTTAAAGATTTTTACAGCGAGTCAGCATACAATAATCTTAGGTTGCTTAAAAGACCTCGGGCACCGAATGAAGGTACGTTAGATCAGCACCATAGT
Organism: Artemia sinica; assembly: GCA_027921565.1. Lineage (NCBI taxonomy): Eukaryota > Metazoa > Arthropoda > Branchiopoda > Anostraca > Artemiidae > Artemia > Artemia sinica. The sequence continues at coordinate 19,799,784 of CM051271.1, read as the reverse complement.
CTGGTCATAAAGCTGTTTAAGAAGGGTGACGTCAAACTTGAACCTGAAAAGAAACCATATTTTATACCGTATCTAAATAAAAGCGCTGATTCTTCAAAAGCATGAATAGATTCTAAAATTTAGTTCCAATTGATTCTAAATGAATTAATTCTAAAACAAGTCCTAAATCTGCATACTACGACAATAGTAATCCTGAAATTAGTGTGCAATTTCTTTTCAATTAGTAGACATAAAAACGCCATACATTTACTGGTTCAGGCTTGACTGCCGTGGGTATTTATTGATCCGCTCATTATATGCTTCATTGCATCTGCCTATAGTACTATTAGGGTCTACGAAGCAGCATCTTCTAGTGGCCTCAGAATTACTTACCTAAAGTGGAAGGCCCGGAAGAAATTTCGCATCTTCTGGTGTTGTTTTATATTAGGAATTTATATTGAACTGTATCGATCTTTTATGTAAAACTAAGTCCAATATATGCAATGGTTAGTTTTTCTAATGATCGTCTTTTAATGAAAACATCTAACTATAGCATAAACTATTTGAAAATTGTGTCCTTGGAAGCCTGCGTGGTGCAGTGGATAGCGTGTTGGAATTCTACTCCGAAGGTTCAATTAATGCACCAGGCAATTTTTTATTTATATTTTTTACCCACTAATGACAACAAGGTAAATAGCGGAGCAATTTATAAGAGAAAAAAAAGACACAAGCTACGAAAAAAAATATTCATTCAAGACACGAAAAAATATATACAATCAACAGACAAAAAGAAAGCGAAAAAAAAACACACAAACTACGAAAAATATATACACTCAAGATCGTAAAACGGCGGTAGTTGGTTTTTATTTATATCTGATAGCTTTTGACATTATCTTCCCAATGGGGTACCAAGGAGGGACATAAAGAAGGAATTTAAAAAATCAAAAGTACTGGACACGCAAAGAAGAGATATCTTTCTTTTTTAACAGAAACAAATGGAAACCAAAAAAGATGCCGTTTATGCAGAATGTCATAGTAGCTTCCACATTTCTTGATTTTCAAGCCAATATATTTTCCTTGTTGTTCAAGCCAAGGGACGGTAAGTTCCCTATGTAGGGGTTTTGGACAAGGCGGTTCTAAGTGTACTTCGATTTTTTTTATCTGATTCTAGTTTCATGAGTTATGGACTATTTCATTTTTTACTGTGGAGTGTGATCGTCATCGTCTCTTACTAGGTTGCTAGCTACCGCTGCAACCCAGATATCCGATGAACCTTAAATAGTCCGCATTTAGACTGTATCGATCCTTTATGTATCGTCTCTTACTAGGTTGCTAGCTACCGCTACAACCCGGATACATTTTACATAACTATGTCTAAATGTTTTTTATAATGTTAAAAATACTATTTTGATTTTCATATGCAGGAAGATGTTAATAACGTTTTCTACTACGGAGTTATAGAAAAATGCAGTTTTTCGTAAAAAATTGATTGTGTTCTAAAATCATTTTTGTTAATTATTAATTGTTTGTAAATACATCCCCTTCCTTTAAAATGAGCCATTAAACAGCTCTCTATGATTTTCCAGTGCCCCGCAAGCTGCACAGAAAAAAACAGAGGAAAAAGATGCCGTCGATGCAGAATATCGTGCTTGGAGCCACTTTTCTTGTTTTTCAAGCTAATAAATATTCCTCGTAATTCAAGCCAAGAGACAGCTAGTTTCCTATATAGTGTTACTGAACAAGGTGGTTTAATATTGTAATTCTTTTTTTGATCTGACCCTAGTTTTAAGAGCTATTGGATATTTCATTTTTTACAATGGGAAATGGTCGCCTCTTACTAGGTTGCTAGCTACCGCTGCAACCTGGACAACCATGAACACTTAAGTTATCATGGACAAGCGTTCGTTGTTTACTATAAAACTTCTCAAAAGATACTTTCTTTATATTTAATGTCTGTTACTAAATGCCGTGGTTTGTTCTTTACCAGATTTAAAATATCTCTTCATCCACAACACTGACATACCCATTTATATCACTTTACACAACCATAGGTTTCTTATCGTTCTTTACTATAGAACCGTGATAGCGATGAAACTTACATAATCTCAATTTATAGAGCTATACCAATCCTTCATGTAATGTTGTAATCTCTTGTCAAAATTTATGTAAAAAACCCTAAAAACATTATCCATCTCTTTTACTAGATACTGTGGAATTACAAACAGGAAAAAGCCTATGTCTTTTTCTTAATTGGAATAGTAAGAGACGACCTGGCTACAACCTATGATTATGACATCGTTGATCAATCTTGTACATGAAAAATGCGGTTTGTCGTAAAAAATTGATTTTATTTTAAAATTATAATGAGCCATTAAATGGCTCCATAGAATTGTCTAGGGTCCCGCTATCTGAAAAAAATGCTGCCGATGCAGAATATTGTGGTTTCAGCAACTTTTCTTGTGTTTGAAGCCAATAGAATTTCTTCGTTATTCAATCCTAGGGACGTAAGTTTCCTATATATGGGTTTCGGACATGGTGATTCTAATATTGTACTTCTTGTTTTGATCTGACACTATTTTCAAGAGCTATGGGCTATCACATTTTTTAGTATAGGACGTGATCGTCTTTTACTAGGTTGCTAGTTACCGCTGCAACCCCGATAAGATTTATACCCTCCAGGCTTTATGGCAGGGAATGCAGGGAGTTATTCTGTTAACCATTCAAAGAATTTTTTTTCGGCTTCTGTTGCATACACGATCCCATTTTCTCTTGGTATTCAGCATAAGTTACTTTCAGTTCATAATAAGTTAGTTTCGGAAACAGAATGTGCAATTTTGCAACAACTTTGCCAAAGGAAGAGGCAGAGTTCATGGGAGGTTTTAGCGAATTTAGTAGTGCAAACTCGGCATCTTTAGGAAAATCAGCTATATCTTTTTCAAAACGAATACGATGAACTTGAAAGTTAACCCAAACTGGGGTTCGCTCGGGAAACGCTACTGATATTTGATTAGGTTCAGTTCCATTACGCAGCTCAGCTTTTATCTGCTCTTCCTCGATCTGAGTTATTGTAGTTGTGAGCAACCTTGGCTGCCAATAACGCTGCCAAAAACTGATCCACTCAGGTATTTCCACATCAGCAGAAATACTTGTAGAGCAGTTAAGTTTCTCAGTAACCTTTTTTATCACCAGCTCCCAACCGCTGGTACCATTCGTAAGGTTCCGATCTAGGTTGCTACAATCAGTTGTGCACAGCCATTCATCTCTATTTTGAATCATAGTTTCTATTTCCTTCCTATAGAAAGCCTCTAGATCAGTTCTATTACGACTTTTTGATGCAACTAGCGCCGTCTTATATTGCTTCAGTGTGTAACTATAGATTTCACCTGCCAACATATTTCCAACGTTTTCACTTCCCCATGGAATCTCTTGCTTGTTAGCTCCTGTTCGTTTAGCCATTTGTATATAAATGAGACCACTTACATCTTTTTTGTTCTTAAATAGTAATTATGACGTCATGGCGTAATGATTTTATTTCATGACGTCATACGTTTATGATATTATTTCATGACGTCTTCAGAAACATCGTGTTTTTCTATTCACGTCATAGCTCTAATAAAACTATGACGACATTCATTATTTATCTAGTAGGGTTTCAGACAAGGTGGTTCTAATGATGTACTTTTGTTTTGATCTGACTCTATGTTTAGGAGTTCTGGGTTTTTATATTTCTTAGCATTGGACTGATCGTCTCTTATTAGGTTGCTAGCTACTGCTGCAACCCGGATTCACATATTTAGTTATGAGAGGCAGCCTGGCCGAGTGGTCCAAGATGCTGGTGTTAGCCACCAGTCTCTTCGGAGGCGTAGGTTCAGATCTTACCGCTGGTATACGATTATGATTTATGTACAAAAATCAAATATCTTTGAAAAGACTGCAGCTTGGAAAGACATCAAAAATGCAGTTTTTGGTGGAGAAATTTATTCTCTTTTAGAAATAATTTACTTTAGTTACTAAAGATTTGTAACCCAATTAATTTCCTTTAAAATGAGCTATTGAACAACTCTCTACGATGTTCCAGTGCCAAGCTATCTGTGGAAAAGAAAGAAAAAAAAGAGAAAGAAAAAAATATGCCGTTTGTGAAGAATAACGTGGTTAAAGTCAATTTTCTTGATTTTCAAGCCAATATATTTCCCTTGCTGTTCAAGCCAAATGACAAAAAGTTTCCTATACAGGGGTTTCGGACAAGGCGGTTCTAATGGTGTACTTTTTGTTTTGATCTGACTCCTTTTTTAGGAGCTATGGGTTTTTATATTTCTTAACATTGGACGTGATCGTCTCTTGTGTATATTCGTTCTTTAGACCTACTATTGTAAATACGAATAAACATGTTTATTTTAGTTTTTTTCGACTGTTGATTATTAAAATACTGTTAGTTTAAATTTGAATATTATGATTTGTATTACCCAAGAATTAATGTCAAGCTATTTTTGCAGTTTTAAAATGATAAAGATTATTAACCGCTTGAAATTTTCAACAGAGCAAAGAGGAAAAAGAGAACATGAAACAAATTGACGTCATAACAAGAAAACAGATACCATTTGAATAAATTACAATTACTAGCAGGTTTTATTTACATCGTAAACAAGTTCTCAACTATACATAAAAAATTAGCACAGATTATCATACAAAGGCTCACATTATGTTTCAGATCTAGTGAAGTTACAGCTTCTTGAGGACTGGCTACTCTAAACTCTGAGCTATCTTAGAATTTTGAACAGAAACCAAATAAAATTTTGAAAACGAACACGAACACAAAACAGTTCATATCCAGCACCGAAGATTTCCGTCTTTACCCTGAATTGAAAAGTTGCTTTTGGACAGTGTTTCCAACTGAGGAGGAGCTCTAAGAAATCATCTGAGCTAACCCGAAACACTGGCAGCAAATTTTTATGAAAAGGGTGTTACAAAAGCATGGTTACAGATATGACAAATGCTAAACCGGTCAAGGTGATTATGTAGAGAAGAGACCTTGATTGCACATTGTTTTCGGTAATGAAAACAATTTTACATATTCACCCATCTTTCCTTTATAGAAAATCGGATATTAAAAAAAATAACAACCCTCATAAACAGAGGTAGTTTTAAGGGGAAGGGGGGAAAGAGGGGACACTTACCCCGGGCGAAGAAATGTAAGGGGTGCAAAATTTCAAATAAATAATATAATAAATAAATAGCAATAAGTTTAAGCAAATTGAACCTAAATTTTCATTTTACCCATATTTTCATCACGATTTTCTTAAAAATGAGTAGCAATATCAGTATAATATTGCTGTGATTTATATCCCATTGAGATGTTCCACGAACTCCAAGATATAACAAAAAATAATACAATACCGACACATTTCGTTAAAGAAACTTACTGATGTGTTAGAATTAATTGTGCAATAAGGATATGAAGGTCTTTGTTAACTTAAGAGTTGAATATCAAATAGTATTAGCCATTACAACGTTGGTGCTCAGTAATGAGTCGTCGTTTATCTTAGACTTTAGATCCTCTGTAGCCATGAATGTCGTATAGGGCGTCTGCAAAACTTCACCAGACATCATAGAGCTGAGCTACAGTACTGACGCCTTCCCACTGTGGTTGAAGAGACATCTCCCTCTACTCAAATCCTGTTCATACTGCCATCATAAGGTGTGTTTTGGTCGACCTCTTTTGTACCTCCCTTCAGGGCATCACTCATAAAATGTACATGGGAGTCGAACCTCTAGCGTAAAAATGACCACTTGTCAAGGTTATTCCATCTCCTATGTTTCAGAAGGTCCGTAAATAACGGTTGACCAGTTCGCCAGCTAACTTGTATGTTCTGACATTTTACTGCCACAATATGCTCTAAGGCACATGTTTTCAAAAGCTAGGACGCGAGTAGAGTGCTAAGTTATATTTCTACGACCGCACTAAGAATTACCATGCTAAGAATAACCTGACCGCCATAGGACCATGCTATTCTACGACCGCCATAGGACCATGCTATTCTACGACCGCCATAGGACCATGCTATTCCAGGAGCTTATGTTCCTATGCTATTCTAAGGGTTTATGTTCCTTCCTATGTTATTCTAAGGGTTTATGTTCCTTCCTATGCTATTCTAAGGGTTTATGTTCCTTCCCATGCTATTCTAAGGGTTTATGTTCCTTCCTATGCTATTCTAAGGGTTTATGTTCCTTCCTATGCTATTCTAAGGGTTTATGTTCCTTCCCATGCTATTCTAAGGGTTTATGTTCTTTTCTATGCTATTCTAATGGTTTAAAAGCGAGCAGTACGAGCGGGGATTCCCCACTGGTTCCTGAAGTCTACCTTGTTACACAAGTTTCCTTCAACTCCACGTTTTCAACCAGACTGATTTTTGAGACAACGCCCATAAAGCGAGTAGTACGAGCGGGGATTCCCCACTGGTTCCTGAAGTCTAGCTTGTTACACAAGTTTGCTTCAACTCCACGTTTTCAACCAGACTGGTTTTTGAGACAACACCCATTTTTTAGGACCAATCAGAGAGAGAGTGGAGGTTACTCCATATACGATAACTTGATCGGTAATTGGATTCAAATAAAAAGGAGGGATTTTCATTCGTCCTTGAGATTTTGTATATAATGGCCATGCATTACGATTAAATTTTCATAATGTTTTAACATACCATGGATAATACATTAAATACTATTGACTTTGAAGCTATGGATATATCGATCTATAATGTGAGTTCAGTTTACTAAATTTTCTTAATTTATTTCCAAATAAAATCTTTTTATATAGTCATCCCTCTAGTAAATTCAAATTTCAGGGGGCATAGCCCCCCCCCCCAACAATACAAACTCTACAATATGATGATTATAGTCGCTAGAAAACGCAATATACGCTCTTTTTTCCATTACGTAAACCCCATCTTCCCCCCTCCCCTCTGTTTACAAGTTTAATTCATTCATTACAAGTAGTTCTTTTGTTCAAAATGTTCCCATCGTGCATTTAAAATGTGCTGTCCTTTTCCGGTCTAAATAAAACCACTTGTGTTTAACCTGTTACCAAGAGGGGCGATTTCAAAACAATATTGGCATGCGCATTATCTGAATTAAGAAAACAAAGGAATGGAAATGCTTAATTCAAGACACTGAAAAATAGATTGTTTTTTGGCCAAATTAGACGAGATAATCTATTTTCAATTGTATTTGATGAAAGCAAATGGATTTCACAGATGATTAAGAGACTTTTATAAAAATATAAGGCGGGGAAGGGGGGGGGGGGAAGGGGCAATGTAGCAATTCTAACACCTTCGTTGTAAGGTCAAAAACAAACTATTTCGTCGCATGAAAAGTAAGGGGAGGGGGGATTCTTTGTGCAGACACGTATACCCTTTGACAAGAAAACTAATGTGCTTATTCCGACACGCAACACTGAAGTTTAGTGTTTGGTTAGCTTTTAATTATATCATATTTATGGATGACTATTTTGTATTGGATTTGACGCAGCGGGGGGTACTAATTTTTTCTTCTGTAAAAAGGGGAATCGTTTTTTCCATACTAAATTTTGTCTTCTTTTTAAGGACAATTTTGAAGAGTCCGTACCTCCCCCTCAAAAGAGAGCTAAGGCTAATGGCGATACTCCAATGCAACAACTGGAGATAGCTGATCCATCCAGGGCCACGCGAATACAGTCTGGTCAAAAACCGAAAAGAGAATGGGCGGCTGCTCACAGGATGGTGAACCCCGCTGGCTCATCTGTACAAGCCAGTGACATCGCCGCCACATCTATGCAAGAAACGGACGTCACCGCCCCATCTATCCCCCATCATGCTTCGTCAGGACCATCCGGCACACAAAAGCAGTCTGAATTTGGAAATGTGAGCATTTTTACCTTTACTTTCTACATGGTTTTAGAAATATCAACCTATTTCTTTCCATTTTTTTTAGTCTTTTCTTTTCGCCATTTTTTCAACACCATAAAAGTGTGTGTGTGTATGTGTGCGTGTGCGCGCATGTGTGTGAGCGTGTGCGTGTGCATGTGTGCGCATGTGTGTGTGCGTGTGTGTGAGCGCGTACGTGTGTGTGTGTGCGAGCGTGTGCGCGTGTGTGTGTGTGAGCGTGTACGTGTGTGTGTGTGTGCGTGCGTGCTATTAACAAAATTTGTAATTTATTATGCATTTGTTTTTTAAATAATGCTATAAGCAAAAATTTGTAATTTATTTTGCATTTGTTTGATAAATACGAATCCAATTAAGAAAAAAAAATATTAAACGGATAGATTTGTAGGAAAAGGAATCTGCTTCTAGTCTGATCGCTATTTTTTATGGATGGCTACATTTGTAGGAAAAAAGAGTCAGTTTTTTTTAATGAGCTATTAAGACAATTATTGAGTTGATTTTTTTTTACCGTATTTTATTACTATTAGTCAAACGTTGCGATGTGTGTGCGCGTGTGTGCGCATGTGTGTGTGTGTGTGCGTATGTGTGTGAATGTGTGTGTTTGAGCGTGTACGTGTGTGTGTGTGTGTGTGAGCGTGTGCGTGTGTGTGTGTGTGTGTGTGAGTGTGTGTGCGTGCGTGCTATTAACAAAATTTGTAATTTATTATGCATTTGTTTTTTAAATAATGCTATAAGCAAAAATTTGTAATTTATTTTGCATTTGTTTGATAAATACGAATCCAATTAAGAAAAAAAACAACATTAAACGCGTAGATTTTTAGGAAAAGGAATCTGCTTCTAGTCTTATCGCTATTTTTTATGGATGGCTAGATTTGTAGGAAAAAAAGAGTCAGTTTTTTTTAATGAGCTATTAAGACAATTATTGAGTTGATTTTTTTTACCGTATTTTATTGCTATTAGTCAAACGTTGCGATGTGTGTGCGCGTGTGTGTGTGTGAACGTGTGTGCGTGTGTGTGTGAGCATGTACGTGTGTGCGTGTGCATGTGTGTGAACGTGTGTGCGTGTGCGTATGTGTGTGTGCACGTGTACGTGTGTGTGTGTGTGTGTGTATGTGTGAACGTGTGTGTGTGTGAACGTGTGTGCTATTAACAAAATTTGTAATTTATTATGCACTTGTTTAATAAATAATGCTATAAGCAAAATTTGTAATTTATTATGCATTTGTTTTGTAAATAATGCTATAAGCAAAAATTTGTAATTTATTATGCATTTGTTTGATAAATACGAATCCAATTAAGAAAAAAAACAACATCTTTTTTGATAAATAATATGAATACAAATCCAACTAAGAAAAAAAAATAGTGTGCTATAATTGTGATAAAACTTTCCTCAAAGAAAAAAAACTCAATCCATTCATTTTTAGTTTCAGGGGGAAGCTACGAAAACAACTGCCTTCCCTGGCCCAGGACTTCAAAATATCATGGGCAATTGTCCCCTCTCGCCGGATGATGTTAGTGAAGGTACGTCATTTAGTATCCCCCTGGATTTTCAATTTACAACTGAAGAAATGGACAGCCTTATGCAAATTGTTGGATCTAATGTTCCCGGGGACATTTTTGACGATGACTTTACTAATAGTGAATTGGGTCCTGTGCAAATAGGTGCAGGACATGAAAATAGCGTCGCGTCCCCGGAACTACGTGAATTTTATTTGTTGGAATCTGCTCTAGGTCACTTGCAAACACATAGGGTAGATTTTAATCCTCCCGAGGAAAACCTGGTTGACGGGGGTGCCATTTTAACAGACCCTGTAAATGTTCTTCATACCTACATCGACCGAATTCGAGCACTTATTGAGATTCAGATTCAGAATTGAGGGGGTCAAGGGGGGATTAAAGCATCAGTCAATCAAAAAGTTTATTTACAAAAGGGGACATTTTTTATTTTCATTTTTCAACTAGCAATCAAACTTTTTACCCTGGTCTAAATGAATTTGAGGGTAACTTTTTCAATTGGGTTAATAAATTAATATTAACTTTGGACACGTTTAACGAGAAAGGAAGTGGGTCCACAATTTTATACGCTGAACACATGGATCTGAATCTCTGTAGATTTAAAAAAAAAACTTCATTTTAAGAGGGTCGGGGGTGTGGAGTAGTCAACGAATAAAATGCCACCCAGATTTGTCTGTCCACTATGGTAACTTAAAAAGATGTTGTAAAGAGAGTGGCCTTCGTTCTCACATCCCTATTGACATGAAAGTATGACGGAATAGCACATTGGAAATAATTGAGCTTACAAAAAAACTTAGGTAGCCTGGAAATAGTTTTTTTTACATTTGACGTTTGCAACGGTCCTATTAGGAGTCCCTTGCTTATGTCTAATGGCTGGACTTTACTAGAAGCTGCTATTACCGTACTTTCTCCAATGCACAATACCACTGTAATGATAAGTTCTTCTTGAATATCCAATTGGCAGTCGAGCATACATAGTCTTAGAAGGGCCGAGCTCTTTTGTAATACTAGAACCGGTGATAGTCCCATTGTTGCACCCCTCAAAGAATTTAAAAAAAGGACTTTGTGACACGCCTTCAGTTTGCAATTAATCTTTTCCAAAAGGCAGCTTATCTGAATCCTTCAACATTTGAAAGGTTGTCACTTGTGGGTCGTTCTCTAGTCCCTCAATCTTTGACCCCATTACTATAGAATACATTAAGTAATGGTGCAGAAACCGCAAGGGAGCCCACTCCAACTCGCCTTTGTACTGCTTAAGTCCTTGAGGCTATGGTAGAATCCGGTGAGGAAAGCTGGTTCCAGTCGTTTTTGGATACAACATGTTTCAAAATCGTAAGATTCTCCTGCAGCGTTAGCAACTCTGCCGTAAATGCTTTAAAATCTTTTGAGGAGAAACTGCTAGTCTATCTTTCAGAGTGACGTAGAGCTTTCCGGTAAGCTTTCTTTTTTCATTAATTTACATAAACACAGTAGTACGAATTTGTATGAATCCTAGAGAGGGGGGCAAAAAGTGCTGTTTTCTTATAACTCTTACTAGATTGCTAGCTACCGCTGCAACCCGGATATAGAGCTTTCCGGTAAGCTTTTTCTTTTTTCATTAATTTGCATAAATACAGTAGTATGAATTTATATGAATCCTGAGCAGGGGGCAAAAAATGCATCTTTTCTTAAAATATACCTTTCGAATATTGGCAGATTCAGATATTCTGGAGGGGGGGGGGATCGGCTAAGAAATAAAATCTGTATTCTTGGATAGTGTAATTATAGTTAGTCATAGTCGAGGATGTCGCTATTCCTTTTCCTTTTGGAATGGACAATGAAAACGTAACTACATACTCAAAAGCATGCCCGCTCCTATTCTTAAAATAAAAGTTTAAAGCAGTAACAATTTATATGATAGACCAAATGTATGCGTTGGAGAAAGTATTTTCTGTCGCAAAGCCATGGAAATTTTCGAAATAAGTTATCAAAAAGTGTAATTGTCCTTATATTTGCATCCCTTTGAAAACATATTTAAGAAAAGAGAATAGCCTACTTAAAGAAAGTATTATGTAGCAAAGAGTCCAAATTTCTTTGAAATTCGGAAAATGAGAAATTTCACTTTACTTCTTTACTTAAGAATGAATTTGGTGGAGGGCATAGAACAATATTTTATAGCGCGAAGTGCCGTAAAAATATGCGAAGTACCCTTAAACCATTAATTTTCCTTTCGAAAAATTTTGACACACATTGGCTAGGAAATAATTAATCTTCTTTCTTCTTTCATACTTTTGTTTAAGATGGCTTCCAAAGTCCAAACATTCCGAATAGGGGGGTCCAAAGTCCGGATGGAGGGGGGGGGGGGTAGAAAGCGTGGTCTGGAGTGACAAACCTCCCCCTCCCAAATCAACTATGGGCTCTGCTAAAACACTAATGACTTTGAGCTGACTGCATAATTTCATGCCGAAAATTGTTTTATTTTCGAAATGTCCAGGCATTTCCAGGAAGTTTGAGAAGATGCTGTATAAACAGATCCTTTTACAGACCAGCAGTCACAGGTCAACCTAGCCTTAGTGGCAGACCGTAAAGCAGCCTTCTGTTTAACTTTTGTTACTAGCAGCAACATTTACGTGATGATAGATGGTTTCCCAGGATGCTGCTTTCAAGCCCCCGTTTGTTCTTTAAATAAGCTGTTTATATCTGCTTATCAAACACAGAAAGTTTCAGTTTGCCCTTAAACAGGGCTTTGCAGCAGAGCTTCAGTAGAGCAGCTTGTTTTGATCGATTGGAAATAAAGAATGGTCGCTTGTGTTTTGGATAGAATCTGAGCAACTTTGCTGCTCAATTTACTGAATGATGTACAGTAAGAAATAAGTTGTTTAAGTAGAACTAAACTAAACCTTTTCCGTCCTCCTATTTACACACATACCTACTCTCATCTGGCTCCTAGGTCCTAATTCTGCCTAGCTGAAACTACATAGTAAGACTATTTGATATATTAGACACACTGAGTTCCATCATTTTACTTACATTCCAATTTTAAAATTGTATGAGGGGTAGCCACGCTTCTTCACAATTTCGAACTATGATTTAAAACACTATTTTGTAAGTTCGAAAGTCTCGGATATTTCATTCTCGTATCACTAAAATAAACCAGAAACAGAAGAAAAACAGGTAGAAAAAAACAGAAATAGGACGAAATAACTATTATAAAAACAGAAACAGAGCAGAACAGGTATATAAAAAACAGGTCATCTGTTTCTGTTTTTTTGCATTAGCAGAACAGAAACAGGTACTTTGAAAACAGAACAGAAACAGAAACTGTGCGCATGCTTATTTGAAATTTATAAGACATAGCGGTATGACCTGTTTGATCGTAGGCAGCGCGCTAGCGCTCCCTAAGTAAAGAACGATGTGGGCACAATGTGTTTTTTTTTTGTTTTGTTTTTTTTCTCCATACCTGGGCACTTCGAAGGAGTTGTCGTAGAAACTTCGAAAAGGGCTCATTCGATTGGAAATTGGAGTGGGCAGTGCCCTTTTTAATAGTCAAAAGTGATTGGAGGGCAACAAGCCCCCCCACGCCCATCATTCCCCCAAACACATCCATTCAATATTTTGAGATAGCCATTTTGTTCAGCGTAGTTGATTTCAGATAGAAAATATATTTTTGAGGAGGACACTCCCCCACAACCCTCAGGGCAAGGGTTTTAAGTTATGCCCTGGGGGCATATAAGGTTTTTATAGAAGGCGGTGTCGTAGAAACTTCAAAAAATGCTCATTCGATTGGAGATTCAAAGAGCTAGTGCCCTTTTTAATAATCGAAAGTGATTGGAGGGCAACTAGCCCCCCCCCCCCACGCCCATCATTTCCCCAAACACATCCAATCAAAATTTTGAAATAGCCATGTTGTTCAACGTAGTTGATTTCCAGGTAGAAAATATGTTTTTGAGGAGGACACTCCCCACAGCCCTCAGGGCAAGGGTTTTAAGTTATGCCCTGGGGGCATATAAGGTTTTTAAAGAAGGCGTTGTCGTAGAAACTTCAAAAAAAGCTTATTCGATTGGAAATTCAAAGGGCTAGTGCCCTTTCTAATAGTCGAAAGTGATTGGAGGGCAACTAGCCCCCCCCCCATACCCATCCTTCCCCCAAACAAATCCAATAAAATTTTGAGATAGCCATTTTGTTCAGCGTAGTTGATTTCCAGATAGAAAACATATTTTTGAGGAGGACACTCCCCCACAACCCTCAGGGCAAGGATTATAAATTATGCCCTGGGGGCATATAAGGTTTTTATTGAAATCTTTGTCGTAGAAACTTGAAAAAGGGCTCAATCGATTTGAAATTCAAAGGGCTAGTACCCTTTTTAATAGTCGAAGGTGATTTGAGGGCAATTAACCCCCCTAACCTACCCTAACATAAACCAGAGACGACACACACATAGATACGACACACACACAGAGACGACAAACACACAGAGACGATACACACACAGAGACGACAAACACACAGAGACGACACACACACACAGACGAAACACACAAAGACAACACACACACAGAGACGACACATACACAGAGACGACACACACACAGAGACGACAAACACACAGAGACGACACACACACAGAGACGACACACACATAGAGACGACACACACATAGAGATGATACATAGATATGCACTGAGATAAGGTTTTTACTGAAATCTTTGTCGTAGAATTTTGAAAAAGGGCTCATTCGATTTGAAATTCAAAGGGCTAGTATCCTTTTTAATAGTCGAAAGTGATTTGAGGGCAATTAACCCCCCTCTCACGCCCACCTTTTCCCCAGACACTCCCCCCAACCCTCAGTGCAAGGATTATAAGTTATGCCCTGGGGGCATATAAGGTTTATATTAAAATCTTTGTCGTAGAAACTTGAAAAAGGGCTCATTCGATTTGAAATTCAAAGGGCTAGTACCCTTTTTAATAGTCAAAAGTGATTTGAGGGCAACTACCCCCCCTCTCACGCCCACTTTTTCCCCAAACACATCCAATCAAAATTTTTAGATAACCATTTTATTCAACGTAGTTGAAAGTTTTGGAAATTAGGTCTGTAAGGATGACAAACCCTCCCCCCACAGCCCTCAGGGCAAGGGTCGTAAATTATGCCCTGGGGGCATATAAAGTTTGATTGAAAGCGTTGTCGTAGAAACTTCAAAAGGGCTCATTCAATTGGAAATTGAAAGGGCTAGTGCCTTTTTTAATAGTTGAAAGATAATGGATAGCGACTAACGCCCCTCTCACGCCCACCATTTTCCCAAACACATCCAATCAAAATTTTGAGATATCCATGTTGTTCAACGTCCAACAAATATAAACAGGAACCAGAATGATACAAATACCATATCAAACAGCAAATACAATTTTTATACAAGTCAATTATAATAAATAATACATTTAACCTGTCACCTAGATCAAATTATAAACAAATAAAGCAACTCTAGAAAAAGGAAACATGCAGGAAAAAAAAAGAAAAAAAATGAATTTAGGGAATGAACCAAACCAGTAGTCTTAACCAAATTCCTTAATAAGCTTGTGCTTAGTCAACCATGCCAAACCCAAGGGAAAACAGTGAAGAGAAAACTAGTAAATTGTCTGAGAAGGGGCCAACCTAGGTTGTATTGTAGCACCTTCTGGGAACGTAGTTGAAAGTTCTGAAAATTAGGTCTTTTAGGATGATAACCCCCTCAGAGCCCTCAGTGCAAGGGTTGTAAGTTATACCCTAGGGGCATTAAAGTTTATATCGAAAGTTGTTAAGGAAATTTCAAAAAGGGCTCATTTAATTGGAAATTGAAATTGCCATTTTAATAGTATTAAATCAAGGAAAATATAGTGAACAGCTTCATCTTCAAAAATTTTTCCCGATGATCAGATAGAAGCGCGCTAACATATGTTTCAGGGACAAAGGAGGTGAGAAACGTGTTGTCAAAAGTGCAAAAGAAAAAGCGCTATGAAGAAATGCAAGAGACTATCCGTCAAATGAAAAAAAAAAAAAAAAAAAAAAAAAAAAAAAAAAAAAAAAAAAAAAAAAATGTTCAAGATCATCCAAAATGTAGGTTCGTACAGCTAAACCTTTGGTAAAACTCAAATTATTTTCTAACGAAAAAATTTAGAAAATAAGGAAGAAATTCTCCCAGGGACCCCAATATTTTTATCTAAGACCCTTGCTGCACCACTCAAAATGTTTGGGTAGCCTGTTACCTAGAGAACCTATTGGAAACATTACAGAAAATATGTTAAAGGATCAGTCTAGATTATCCATTCCTCTAGGGGAAGGGTAAATGTATATAGTTTTACGCTCGTTTTTCTAATTGGACAGTGTCCCCCTCTAGCTATATCCACGGTCACGGAACTTCTTTACGTCACTCCTTTTGGCAGGGTATGAACAAAGGTAGGTGTTTTGATTGAACAATATATTACCTGTCAGTTTGTCGCGGAGTGGAAGTCCATCTCTGGTTCCAAGATAGCCTACATTTTCTTTTTGAAAAATTAAATATGACCTGGACAGGCTAGCTTAAAAAATACCATTGAGACTTCTGGGTTTAAAAATTCAAAGAGAAAATTAACCCTTTTTTCATTAGATTCATCACTTGAGGTTACTTTTAGAAAATAACGTTGGAGAAAATAGACAAAAATTTATTTCAGAAACTTCTGAATGAAAAAGGTGAGAATACGCTGCTGGTTGATATGATGGTGGGGAAGTTGATCATAAAGATAGACGTAAAACTATGCAGGCCTATAGCTTCAAATATTCTCAATTGATATTTATGGAAGTTTTATTTTCTAATTTATTTTCAGTACATTAACAACTTGAAGAAAGAAGACAAAAATAGGTGAATTTTTTCCCGAAAGTTTTTACTAGTGTTTTGATCGTTTTGTATTTATTCACAACTACTACTACTATAGAAATAAGAAAGTGAATGAGAAACATACTACCCCTAATATAATGCATAGATAACATTAGCTACGCCTACAAAAAACAAAACAATTATTTTCATGTTGATCAATAGTACAGTCCGACTGCTTTTCGTCAATAAAAAATACAATGGAAACCAGGAGCAAGTAAGCATACGATAATAATAAAGATGGGGGGGGGGGCATCAGTAACTGAAAGACTAACTGACATAATTGTATATACTGGGGCCCAAAATGAAGCAAATACCAGTCTGCAAAAACCTTCAAAACCTTGTTCCTGCTCTGTTGCAGTTATGAAAATACCAGATATTAAGTTATACCCTTTTGGTAATTGACATACCATTATCCTCATTCTAAAATATTCGCCTCGGATTTTCGAAAGCTATAGTATACTCATACATTTGCATCAAAACATGATTTTCTGTTTGGGACAGGGGAAGGGGGCCTAAAATGATTGTCCAAGAGGAGAGAGCAGTAACTCCAAAAATCGTCCGAGAGGCTACGAAAATATCCTGTTTTTTTTTTTTTTTTTTTTTTTTTTTTTTTTTTTTTTTTTTAACAAGAATAGTTTTGTATAAAGCCCACAAGGGTGTTTTTTTTCCTTCCAAAGGGCGAATCCTAAGCCAATTTCGGAAACCACACTGCCTTTCCATGACGATAAATAAAAGTTCAAATAGGGATAAAATCCTTTTAATAGACAGTGTTTTTTATAACAGTGATAGAAATTCACAAAAATACCAGATATTTCGGTCACATATACAGTGACCGTCATCAGTAGTAAAACTAAAATAAAACAAAAGTTTATATACTAAATCAAATAACATTACCTATTGTTTGAATCTCTAATTCTTTTCAAAGCAAAGGCGGAAGCTATTCTCTTTGACCTTCTTGGATTCGGTTCATTAGCGTTCAATGATATAACATTTGGACAAAGGTCAACTACATTGGGTGAATTGAACTTTACTCTGTCAGATTATAATAAATTATCATAGATAGAGTCCAGCCCATATTCACCTGTATCACGATTCAAAGCAATATTCTTGAATAAGATTTTCTTTATTTCAAGAGTTTCACGAAAATTTTGCTTTAAACCCCGATCCCTAGAAATCAAAGAGACATTCTCGAACAAAATAAAATGGTCTGGAAAATTAAAAATATGTTCTGAAAGGGCTGAAGTGAAATCTTCAGACTTAGAATCTTGCTTTAAAGCCGAAGAAATAGAATCTTTGTGTTGTAATAATCTCATTTCCAAACTCTGGTTAGTACGTCCCACATATGAGCTTCCACAAGTACATGGGATCTGATAAACCCCACTTTGTTGCCCCAATGAAGTTAGATCCTTCCCAGAATTTAGAAAACTACCCAAAGTATTATTACTCTTTAAAGCTACCCTTAGACCATTGCTTTGTAAAATTCTTTTAAGTTTTTCACTTAGCCCGGGTACATATGGTAAGGAACAAAAAACATCCTTCTCCCGAGTTGTCTCCAAGACTTCCTTAGAAATCTCTAGAAACCTTTTTCTTCTTTTTGAAAAAGTCTGGTTAATTAACCATTCTGGATACATGTTACTTATTAGTATTTTCCTTAGAAAAGACAACTCCTCCTCAACAAATTTTGGAGAGCAAATACTAAAGATCCGATCAGTTAAAGAAATGATCAAACCAATTTTTACTTGGCGAGCGTGACCGGAACTATAAGACAAAAATCTATTGTTATTTGTCGGTTTTCTGTAAATTTTAAAATCCAGACTATTTTGATTTTTCAAAAGAAGAACATCAAGGAAAGGAAGTTTCCCATTCTCTTCCAATTCAACGGTAAACTTTAAATCCCCTCCCAAACAATTAAGATGTTCCAAAAATCCTTTTAATTCCTCCTCCCCATAATCCCATACTGAAATAATGTCATCCATATACCGGCCCCAGAAAATATGTTTTAAAAAATATGAATCTAACGCAATTGTTTCAATATTCTCCACAAAAATATTAGCTAATAAAGGGGATAAAGGGGCCCCCATAGGTAAACCATTTATTTGTTCGAAATACTCCCCTCTAAATTGAAAAAAATAAGAGAACTTATTGCACAACCTTACTAAATACATAATTACAGAAACTTCCAAATCTGTTTTGCCACTAATCAAATCCAAATTTCTTAAGAGCTTTCCTTCTAGAAGAGTTTCGGCTGCTTCTACATCAATATTTGTGTACATTGATACAATGTCGAAGCTTGAAAGCAAAGAATTCGAAGAAATTTCTACTTTTTTCAGTTTTTCAACCAAATTCGAAGAATTCTTAATATACGAAATTTGTGTAGACAAAAGTGGTTTACAGATTGACACTAACCATTTGCTCAAAAACACTTGTTGGTGACCTTGTACTTGACACAATTGGTCGTAATGGTAGGTTAGGCTTATGAATTTTGGGAAGTCCATATAATTTAGGGAACAAGGAACTGCGTGGCAGGCATTTGTAATAGAGTTGAGGTGTAATTTTTCCTTCATCCTTTAAGCACTTCAATTCTTTCTTAAACTTATTTGTAAAAGAGTCTGTTGGATTATACGATAGCTTCTTGTATGTTTTTTCATCCTTTAGTAAACTTCTTAATTTTGATTCGTAGTCCTCAGTATTCATCACAACTAAAGTGTTACTCTTATCTGCTTTTGTAATCGTAATTGAACCATCCTTTTTCAAGTTTTAAGAATTCTTATGTCTTTGATGGTCGTACTAGGAAATTTCGGTTTCAATACAAAATTAGACAGGGTTTTTACGGTAGAAGCTCTTACTAAGCTAACATCTTTTATTAGATTTGCGTTTTTATGCAAAGATGTTTCTATTGAAAAGATAATGTCTTCCACGGGGACTTTATCCGGTTTAAAACAAAATTTCGGACCCTTTTCAAGCACTGATTGTTCTTGTATCCTTAAAGTTCTTCAGCCGAAACTCTTCTAGAAGGAAAACAGATTTGGAAGTTTCTTTAATTATGTATTTAGTAAGGTTGTGCAATAAGTTCTCTTATTTTTTTCAATTTAGAGGGGAGTATTTCGAACAAATAAATGTTTTACCTATGGGGGCCCCTTTATCCCCTTTATTAGCTAATATTTTTGTGGAGAATATTGAAACAATTGCGTTAGATTCATATTTTTTAAAACATATTTTCTGGGGCCGGTATATGGATGACATTATTTCAGTATGGGATTTTGGGGAGGAGGAATTAAAAGGATTTTTGGAACATCTTAATTGTTTGGGAGGGGATTTAAAGTTACCGTTGAATTGGAAGAGAATGGGAAACTTCCTTTCCTTGATGTTCTTCTTTTGAAAAATCAAAATAGTCTGGATTTTAAAATTTACAGAAAACCGACAAATAACAATATATTTTTGTCTTATAGTTCCGGTCACGCTCGCCAAGTAAAAATTGGTTTGATCATTTCTTTAACTGATCGGATCTTTAGTATTTGCTCGCCAAAATTTGTTGAGGAGGAGTTGTCTTTTCTAAGGAAAATACTAATAAGTAACATGTATCCAGAATGGTTAATTAACCAGACTTTTTCAAAAAGGAGAAAAAGGTTTCTAGAGATTTCTAAGGAAGTCTTGGAGACAACTCGGGAGAAGGATGTTTTTTGTTCCTTACCATATGTACCCGGGCTAAGTAAAAAACTTAAAAGAATTTTACAAAGCAATGGTCTAAGGGTAGCTTTAAAGAGTAATAATACTTTGGGTAGTTTTCTAAATTCTGGGAAGGATCTAACTTCATTGGGGCAACAAAGTGGGGTTTATCAGATCCCATGTACTTGTGGAAGCTCATATGTGGGACGTACTAACCAGAGTTTGGAAATGAGATTATTACAACACAAAGATTCTATTTCTTCGGCTTTAAAGCAAGATTCTAAGTCTGAAGATTTCACTTCAGCCCTTTCAGAACATATTTTTAATTTTCCAGACCATTTTATTTTGTTCGAGAATGTCTCTTTGATTTCTAGGGATCGGGGTTTAAAGCAAAATTTTCGTGAAACTCTTGAAATAAAGAAAATCTTATTCAAGAATATTGCTTTGAATCGTGATACAGGTGAATATGGGCTGGACTCTATCTATGATAATTTATTAAAATCTGACAGAGTAAAGTTCAATTCACCCAATGTAGTTGACCTTTGTCCAAATGCTATATCATTGAACGCTAATGAACCGAATCCAAGAAGGTCAAAGAGAATAGCTTCCGCCTTTGCTTTGAAAAGAATTAGAGATTCAAACAATAGGTAATGTTATTTGATTTAGTATATAAACTTTTGTTTTAAATTGTTTTATTTTAGTTTTACTACTGATGACGGTCACTGTATATTTGACCGAAATATCTGGTATTTTTGTGAATTTCTATCACTGTTATAAAAAACACTGTCTATTAAAAGGATTTTATCCCTATTTGAACTTTTATTTATGAATCCTAAGCCTAGCCCTCAATAGGGAATGCCCATGTACTTACTTAGTCAAAGTCGTTCAAGAGCAAAGTCAATACAGCATTATTAACATTACAAGTTCTATTTAGAAAAATTTAAATTACATTTATACACAAGTTTCCATTTACAAATCTCAAAATTTCAGCTATTCATTGAATTACGAAATAAGTAAAAATTTATAAGGCTTCTCGCTTCAAATTCCCTAATAGTAAAATGTATTTTAGTAGAAAAAGAGAAAAAATAAGAAACAAATATGAGTTGAGATATAATGCTGATACTTAAAGTGGTCTAAAAAAAAAAAAAAATCCTTGTGTTTTTTATTTCCCTTCAACACATATTTTTACGGCTTAGAGTAGAAGGCAATCATCTTATCACAATATCGAAATTACAAGTGACAATAAATGGTTCGTTTGTTGCTACAAAGCACAATCGCATTAATGTCTAGTCCTGCTGCGTCAGAAAGCTGGGTGTGATCATTTAGGAGCAAAGCTAAGTGTGACTTAGAACCTATATGTCTTAAAATAGTTGGCAGCACCTCAGAAGATCCAAGATAGGGCTATAAAGGTGAGATAAAGCATCGGTCGGAGACCGCTATAAGCTTTAATGAGAAGATATTGTATGGCAGCCATTACATCCCATAATTCCCAGGGTATCCCCCCCCCTTAAAAAAGATTCAGGTTCTCCGAAATGTCACCGAAAATGAACATTCGTAAATACATGAACGTTAGCAGGGAATACAATTAATAAATTTACCCAAGTTTTACTTTTAACTGCTCAGAAAGCAGTTACGGCAGACACTAGAGTTTCCCTTGGAACTATCTCCTAACGGGTAATCCGGGACATCCCGTCTGTTGCTGTTTTCAGAAGGAAATTCAACAGACAACAATCCAAAAAAAAAGAAAATTGAGTAGTTACAAACAGGACTCTAAGCTTTTCGTGGCTTTAACACGAAGGATGGTATAAAAACAAACAAAGCAGGAGAAACCCCGTCTGAAATGGGTCCGGATGACCCCTCTACTCCAAAAATCTAAGGGAAAGCACAAACAAATTAACAAAATCATGATGTTTGAGCGAGAAATATGACTAAACTTGACTCGCCTAGATCACTTTACTGATTAATCCATTAATGACCATCCAGTCTCCAAGTGTCAGGGCGGACTCGACGTACCTATGCGAAAGTATCGGTAGATGTGGATTTAATAATAAAAAAAATGCAACGAAGCAATTTAGGCCTATTCATAGGCCAAAATTTTAGAATTTATTCAAGAGGGGTCCCTTAGACAAATGCTTGGGGAGTTCTCCCACTATTTCTTATATGTTTAGGCATGGTTGGACTAGCGTTGTCCAACCTTGTTACATCTCTAGACTCGCAAAATTACGGAAAGTTTCAGATGAGGGTATAGGCCTAGCTGGGATGCTCTTGAGAAGGAAACATGCTAAGAAAACCTTCCTTACTTTATAATATGAAGAATAATTGTAGCTAACACAGCTTTTTCTTCACTTATTTCAGTGTTGTTCCATTTTTCTAACAAATTTAACTATTTCCTTCCTTCTTAATAGTTCCTGAAGAAAACCACCCTCTGATAAATTTGTTATTAGAGGCGCTAGTCACTGCAGTGGCCTCAACACAAAATTCATAGAAAAAAGGGTCATCTACACATTAGGTTATGTTATCTCTTAATAAGTGTTATGATAAATATTTAAAGATGGCGTTTCATTTGAGAAAAATGAACAGAATCTTAAACTGAAAACGCTGCATTTAGCAAACTTCTCAAAACTATTACGAAAAATTGATAAATTTGTTAGAAAAGGTGGAAAAACACTGAAACAAGTGGAGAAAAAAGCTTAGCTGCATGCGAGGTGTGTTAACTATAATTATTCTGCATATATTGAAGTAAGAATTGTTTCTTAGCATGTTTCCTTCTCAAGAGGCCCCTACCTAGACCTATACCCAGATGACTCATGCAAAAATAAACGTCAATGTATATAGCATTTTTACCTTTCACGTGCCCATGGATCATTGCATCAATGAATATCAACGTTGCGAGCAATTTTTACTTCACTTTTTACACATACGCTGCTATGCGCAAATCTTCTATTGGGATTTAATAGCCCGGGATAACTAGAGGCCACAGACCATGGTGCTAAGGCCTCCTATAGAAAATTTTCAAATGTGATGCACCCTGTGTTGCCACGTTCTACCGAAAACCTGGCAACCGGGGATGCACCACATTGAAAGTTTGAATATGCATTTTGGCTCCGAAACAGGATTTCTGATCAACTGCAAAACAAAAACGGATATACTATCACTAAACCAAGGTGAAACTTCTTCTTACAATAGCAGTTCAGTGCGTTATGATTTTTAATCTAAAACGAATATTTAATTAGATTGGTTTTGAGTTTTCAAGTATTTTAAATATTTGCAGCACGAATATTTAATTTAAAAGGCAATTTGAACTGCAGAAACATTTGAAGTGCAAGGTTTCAAAGGCATTTTTTTCTTTGGTCACAAAATTCATATTTTTACTGAAAGTTACAAAATTTGAACTATTTTTGATCCTTGGGAGGGGTCACCAGCAATGGCCACTTATTGAACAAATTTAATATGTAGAGGCGAAAAAAGAAGAAAACGATGAGAATACAGTCTACCCTACCCTAGAATAGGGATGGGCAAAACAAGGAACACTTATAAGCCGACAAAGTAGCCGATCCAAAATATTTTGTCTAGAACTGTAACCGCATCAAATTGTACTAAGTTTGAGGTTTTATATTATGGTCACAAAACTGTAATTGAAACTTTCTTAATTCATTACGCCGACACAAGTATCTCAGGCCTCTGCAAAATTGTTACTTTTGCCCTACTCTTTCAGCGGTCCTGATAATACAGATACACACATTCAACGATATTGGAATTTAAATGTACAAATTGTATTTAGCATTTACGACCACTTTTAAGATCAAGCAAACGAGTCTCGAACCACTAAGACAAATACTTAACTGGCGATACACTCAACATAGTTTCTGCGTAACGATTCTAGTTAAATACTGAAATAAAATAAAATAGTCCTTCAAAATTCTATCATTATTCAATCCCGACAGTATATAATAAAATGCTTCAAAGTGCTTTCACGTTAAAAGGAATTTCACTAAAATGTACAAAAGTAGCCACACTATTCTTTCCTTTAAATCACTAATCCGAATGATCATCATAATCATCATCAGAAGGCCGACCGGAAGACATCTGCCCGGAGGATCGTGAGCCACCGGCTCTGAAAATACCGGGGTGAACTACTTCTGGAACATAGATATTCGTGTCACCAGACGCCATTCCTAAAAGGATTATAAAAATAATACCTCACTTTTAACATACTTACATACAGAATTATAATAACAAAGTCACCTTAACAACAAACATGAACATTTAGATTGCACTTTGCATCAAATTAAAAACACAAGAACCACCGAATAATTGAATTGAATCAAATTACAAATATCTATAAAAAAAAAAAAAACAATTAAATTAGACGTAAGTAAATGACAGTCAGAATTAAAAATCGAAAAAATAAATAAACAAATGCACAGATCTTTAGAAAAGAAAAATTTTACTTGACAACTCGACAAAAGAGAAAAAAAAGCTTTTTTACATCTCCTCAATTTTCACTAAATTGCTGAAAGTTTTGCCTCTCAGATCCACCTTCTCAAAGCTTTCCGTCTTGCCTCTCAGACCACGAATCCTTGTGGAATTACTGAAGGACATCTCATTTCTAGGACCATCATATTTACCATAATACTATTATTACTAACAACTTACCGCAGCACCAAGCCGCCTGAGGCCATCACAGCTACGCACGCTCCTCCTCCATCCCAACCTATTCAAATCCTCCCTCTTTACAACCTCCCAGGAGGTTCCCATTACCTTAAGTTTTTTATTATGACATCCTCCCACCCTAACTGGGAATAACCTGCTTTTCGTTTAACCCTAGATGGTTGGCCAAAAAGGACAATCTTTGGCAATCATCCGATTAACGTACGATCTCAACCTTTCTCTCGTTACAGCCCCAGAAAGCGGGATTACCATAATAGCCTTGGCGGATTAACATATTATATAATATTGTCACCGCCCTACTCCTGAATATTAAAAAGCTTAACTCCAGCGAGTAACGCGTCAATTGAAATCAATAAAAGCTGCGCTAATGCGTCGCATTAAAGTTCGAGTACTCTATGGTATTCTGGAATTTTAAAACCAGTTTGGTAGAGATTTCTTTGTTAATACAGGTCTTTACTACAACACATTAAAACTGCTTGGAACTTTTCTGGAAAGCCAAATTTACCACACTACTCATTTTCAGATTCTGTGTAAAGCAGTGGTTCCCAATCAATTTTGGGCCATACCCCATCCAGGCATTTCTAAAATCATGATGCCCCCCTCGTGTAAATTTTGATATTCAAAATTTTACGTGTATTCACCTGCAGGAAGCTTAAAAGGCCATAAACTTGGTATATTTTTTTGGGTCGTCCTCAAGGTAAATTTTATACTAATGAAAAATATTGTCTATATACAATACCTTTTATACAAGGTAAAATACTAATACCTTTATACCTTGGGATTGTAATAGATGAAACTCTATCTTTCAAGCCACATGTAACTCTAACAATTCTGGCAAGAAATCTAGGTATAATGAAGAATCTCGAACATTGTTTTCCTAAATCTGTCCTTCGCCATCTTTATTTTTCTTTAATACACCCGTATATACTTTATTGTTCGAGTATTTAGCTCTCTACTTTTTCTTCTATCCTAAAACCAATAAGAGTTCTACAAAATCATGCAGTAAAGATTTTAGCCGGCATATCTCTACGTAAGCCTGTTCGAGAAATTTACCCAACTTTGAAAATTTTACCAGCTGCAGGCCTTCATGAATTCTATGTATTGTGGTTTATTGTCCATTAGGTCTACTATTCATTCTCGCGATACAAGGGGTAATGTTGACTTCTATGTACCGAGAGGTATTTCTTCCCGTTTTTTTTTTGCTTTAAGGAGCTATTTCGATTGATTGAATTATTTATTGTAGGGGTTTTGTTGATGTGATATTCCCGGAGGAAAAGTATAATATATGATATTCTTTTGTATTTATTGTTTAGTGTGGTGGTATTAGTGGTGTCGGTGGCCAAGTGTTCTTTTTATTTTAAGGATTTTGTTTTCTCTACCACCCCCACGGACAAGCTTTGCTTTTTAGGGGAAGTAGTAATAATTTTTTGTTTATATAAATCCTTCTCTCTCTCTCCTTGCAGTACTATTTTGTATCTTTTTTGCTCTTTAAGTGCATTTTAATAAAACATCATTTGCATGATTTTTTTTTTCAAAATTAAGGTCTAAAGTATAGTCAGCCGATGGATGCACATCCTGCCGATGAGCCGTCAAAATATTACCATGCCCCACCGGTGGGGCCAGAGCCCCACATTGAGAATCGCGGATATAAAGGAAGGGAAATATTAACGCCCATGGTGTTCAAAAGCATTTCACTGACCACTAACTTATTTAAATAAACCATGCGTAATATTGTAAATATGCAATGACAGGTGTGCAAAGGTTCATATGTTAACGCAGGACAGGGGTGAGGAGGGGGGGGTTTAGGTAATTATTCAGTGTAGTGGGGTCCCAATTTCAACAATTAATTATCAAGCCCAAATAACTATAATTCATTCTGTAAACTCATCCCCCCCCCCGGCTCCCCCAATGCATGTACACATAATAAGGTTTCAGCAATGAAAAACTGTCGAAGATAGCTTGTTTTTAATTTGTTTTGTTTTTAATTTGTGGGGTTCTGTCATGGGTAATATTCACAGAACTTGTACGCCCGGTCCTGTAACTATTCAACTGACAATATCTAGCTACTGTGTCAATTTCTTCAGTAGTCCTGCCTAATGTATGAGGACACAATGGCGACTAAGCCACGACGCTTGAATAGATTTCCGTGTTGTATCACACATTTAATATAACTTCATGAAAAACATCAAAAGGCATATGTGATATTTCCCGAAAAATGTAAAAGAAAAAAAAAACTGATGAAAGTCTACTCACAGTCGTATCTACTTTATAAAAGGTATGGGAGACCAGCCAGCGTTTAAAAAAACGTTTTAACTTCGAGTCACCTAACTATGGACAGAAAAAGAGGAAGGCTTAAGAACCCAACTCACCGAACCAACTCACAACTCACCAAACGTAAACTGTCTTAATTGCTGCGGGAAAACTTAGGGACTTACGTATTATCCCGACCCCACTCAAGAAGTGAAGTTGGGTTAATCAGAATGAAATATACCAAAATATGATGAAAATATAATATTTTAGAAACAAAATTATGGAAACTACAACAGAGAATGGAAAGCAAGCCACCCAGAACGCATTATATCAAATACCTAAGCTAACCTAATCACCTCTATATATTAAATATTTAATAAGAAAATACCTACATCGTAGTTTCTCTCAATGAGACTAAGCTAATTATTTCCTACTGTAGAAAGACAAACCGGTTTTTCTCAGATCGTGCAGATCAAAATTCTTGAGTGGGGTTAGGATAAAACGTAAGCACCTTGGTCCTTAGCTGAGTGACAAGCAACTGCTCAAAAATTGTAAGATTTCTGTTTGGACTCTGTGTCTCTTCAAACTTTTCAACTTTTAGTCCCCTCTCTCAAACAGAATCATTGGCTGCAGCTATCAGACACCTACGGGGGAATTTTCCCAAAAAAACGCGAGGCAAATTCTTAAACAAGAATAAACAAGGCGCATTAACAGAACACCTTAAGAAAGTTTTATGAAAATATCATAATTCGCCAGATTTCAGGAAATTTAGAAGAAATTTCCCAATAGAGGGGATTGGGTTGGATTAACGTAATTGGACTAAATGTATCAAAGAACGTATCAATTTCTTAAGAATGCTCTAGGGAAACATATAATTATAGTTCAGATTTCATGGGATTTAGAAGAAATTACTCTCTTCCTTCAACAGGGGAGGGGGGAGGGGTAACGCAGTTGGACTAAATGTAAATAAAAGAGTATTTAGAAATGTCAGACTAACAAGTACCTCCATGTTTCACATTACCCTTTTTTCAAACCATGAGCTCGTCCAAAGAAAACGTAAAAAAGTTGAGAATTTCAAGCTAAATGACCAGCAACTGGGACGCCAACAATTGCCGAGGGTCTATGTGCCATCAATGGCCCTGAAGAATTTTATCCTTAAAAAAAGTTAAATGAAATTTAAGATTTTGTGCTACTTTAAAATGTAAAGACAAATAATCATAATCTGAGCAATTTATTGTAATCGTCAGGGGCGGGGGTGAATCCAGGGGGTGGCTTTAGGGGCAGGTGCCCCTCTCCGACCCACAAGGTCGAAAATTGCACTAATGACATGGCTGGAAGGGTGAAATTGGGGTGGGGAGTACTTAAACAGGGTATATGTATTCTTTGAGATAATATTGGGGGGGGGGGGGGTCAAAATAATTAAAGTGCAAGACTTAATCTCTGGATCAATCCCACAATCTCTCTGTGCAATAAGGGGAAAACAAAATGGAAATTTAGTCAAAAAGCCATTTTGATGTTCATTATCTCAAGCTCATAAAGAGTGTAATTATGAAGGGGATAAATAATTTAGACGCTCTTTCTCTCGATGTCGCAGCAAGAAAGGCTTAACGATCAAAACAAAATATTGAGTTTGAACCATCGATTCAGCAAACAAATCTGATTAAAAATTTTTTTACAAAAATCTAGACAATCTTCTATGTGATTATCAGCTTGGATTCAGACGGAATCAGTCTATGACATCCCTTGTTGCTCAGCATTGGGAGCAAATTAAGCTTCTGGATCAAAGACATGACACATCTATATTCTACTCCTTAAAACCTTTGGGCAGTTTGGCGAAGATATCAGTCAAAGAAGCAGAAACCATATGGCTTAACGGCGACAACCATGTGGTCGCCTATGCGGTGTAGTTGACAGTTTCTTAAACAATCATTCTATGGAAGGTTTTCCTCGATGGCTTTACATCCCTTAACCACCTAGTGAAGGTTTGTGTTCCCCAAGATATTTAGCATCGGTCAAACTATTCTAATACACATATCAATGCAATAGGGAACACCCCAGCAGACCCTTTTCACCACACTGTTGAAAATAAACATTGGAGGCGTCTCAAAGAAAAAAAACCCTATTAATACACCCCTACCAAAACAAGCGGATCTCTTAGTAAAGAGCAAACATCCAGAAAACTAGTCACTAAAATATGACACCATACTTCAGAGGCTTAACTTTTCAAAACGTACGCGCGTTACATCATTTTGTCAAAAGATACCTGTGGTTACATCATTTTGTATATGAAGATGCAGTTTTCGTCAAAAATCCATTTTATTTTAATAGTCAGCTTTTAACACTTACATAACACGCCAGATATAGCAATTTCCTTTCAAATGAGCCCTTATTTATCTCTCTGTGA
The DNA here is from genome assembly GCA_027921565.1 of Artemia sinica. Classification (NCBI taxonomy): domain Eukaryota; kingdom Metazoa; phylum Arthropoda; class Branchiopoda; order Anostraca; family Artemiidae; genus Artemia; species Artemia sinica. The sequence goes on along the minus strand of CM051271.1, from coordinate 19,770,520 downwards.
TGTTTCAGAGCCCCACCATCAGCGACTTAAAACAAAAACAAACAACAAACAAACATAGGAAAGACTACTTGAGAAATAGCTTTGTTGGGCACTGAAATCCACCTGAAACGATCTGCCTGAGGGGGTCATTCGATCACAGACAACTGTTCATTTCTAAAAGCAAATATTGAATAGTATCACAATATCCGGTGACTAAACGAGTAAAAGATTAGCAGCATTTTGGGAAATCATGACGTCCCGGGGTACCGTGAAATATCCACGAAAAAAATGGAACAGACAGAAGAAGTAACTATACAATATTCGTGAGAATTCCCTTTATCTTCAATAGCGCATTGGGTTTGTACTAAGTTCTACAGTACTTTGCAAAATAGACTTATGTCCACATAACCTGTTCTCACTAGCACTTCGATGAAGCAGTTTATCGTGACTAATCAGGACAGCTTTTGGTTTGTTAGTTACTTAAAACCATTCTTAAGAAAGTTACAGCTTTATTTGGCTACTAATTGTTTAATGGCTAATTATTCGCATTGCTTCAAGTCACGCATGGCTGTCAGTTCAGGAACAAGGTTGAATGGCTCCTTGACATGTATACTATACAAGAAAAAAAGAAAAGAAAAAAGATATTACATATATCCTCCACACTAGGCGCACAACACAGAAATTAGATAATCAAGAGAAAGAAGGTAAACATACTTTCAACCTGGTCTCCGAGTGATTTGGGTATGCAGTTTTTCGCAGCTACTAACAATTCACCGGTACATTTCTCCTGATCCAACCCTAAAGTTAATCCCATCCGCTTCATCACCTAAAACAATTCAACATTTAAAAGTTGACCAATAAGCATTTCACTAAATACGCTGTTGTCATAGCCTATAATAAATAACACTTATTGAAAAGAAAAGAAAAAATATAAGAAAAAAAACATAGCTGTTCAATGATCTTGAACCATAAATGGACGATTTGACGACAACATTTCAAAATGCGTTATATGAAGTGCCTTGTGAAACTGGTATTCATACATTTAAAATACTTTTTCTTGGTCCTTAAGGGGAGGGGGTATTTTCGTTGAAAAACTCCTTTTTTTGTATTTTCATTTAAAAAACTTAAAAACGACAATCCACCCCCCATTTTTGCAAAATACTTTTTGACCCCCTCTCCCTTAGCTTTCGTGCATTTACGTCATTGCTCCTGGCTTACAGCAGTGGTTGAGAATTAGAGCTTTTGTTGTAGGTTTAGAAAAAACTTTCTTTTACTTATAACGGGTCGCTTAAATCGAACAAAACTTAGAATTTACTACCCCCCCCCCCCTCCCCATCGCCTGTTAAATGCATATGGCGCAACATAACAACTTTTGAATTATCGCAGACGAAACAACCATAAGCGTAGACACAGACCAAATTGGGAATTTTCTTTTCCGTTTAGCAACCTTGAAAACAAAGTCGATTTAAAATCTACAACTTTTGTCATTATTTTGTCATGATTTGCAGGCATTTTACCAAGATCATTACATTATGAAAATTACTAAAAGCATTCACAATGTAAAAACTTATACCAGACGGATACAGGGGGTACCAAATAAAAAACATATTGGAGGGGCGGTAAGGATTTCCCGTTTTCTGTAATGAAGACACCAAAAATGACATTTTTTAAATCTAGGAGGCAGGGCATTTTTTTTGTATTATTTCATTGAAAATGCTCCAAAAAGGTGTTTTTAAACATCTAAGGAGTCAATTGCCACCCCTCACAAATCCAGTTGGCACCCCAGGCCAAATATTATTATTATCTCCACAAAAAAAGACAGACAAATAAATATAAAAATAAACCAAATCAGTATTTTTGTCTTGAATAAGAAATGATTAAAAGAAGAAAAAACAGTTGATACAGGTTTTACAACTATAATTATTGCTGAAGTTCAAAGGACTGCCACGAAAAATAAACAGAATTAAGAAAAAAGAAGTAATCAAGTAGACTATTAGCAAATAACAAAAATTTTTAACTTAGTTTCAAAATTAACTAATTTGCTAATTAGTCAAAGAAAAAGAAGGAAAGTGAGAAAAGAGGCAATTAAAATAGATAGAGATAAAAAAAAAGGTAAATTACCTCGATATCATCATGTATTTCAAAGGCATCATCAAAATTGAAAAGATATTCCGTTTTGTCGTTACTAATGGAGCAATCAATGACGGTTTTTCTGTTTGTACTCACTATGATGAATGGCAAATGTATAACTGCCTGGGGAGGGGGAGGGCCTCCCGCTGCTTCCCTCTCTTTATTCCTTTTCACTAATTGCTTATACGCAATTTGCTGTTGAAAATAAAGTACTATTAATTACTATGACATGAAATTTAAGGAAACAGTAGTGTTATGAAAGAGACCTTGAAACCCATACCATCTGGGTTTTCCAAATTTAGAGATTTGAAAATCCCAGCGTTTGATAAAAAAAAATAATACCTGCTTTTATTTAAATTATATCACATGTAGAGCACATTGCTTAACTTCCTAATCTATATGCCGTAAGCAGACACTAGTATCAACGTATCAAGGTCTCATCCATAGAAACAAATACACATTTTCTGAATAGCTTAGGGGTGGATGATAAGATCGGCCTAACACACGACACAAATAAACGTTTGCCCAGAACACTAAGTTTAACTCTTTCAGTTCACTAAGTTCCCCTTCCCAACACAGAATAAATCAAGAAATTTCATTTGAGGTACTACAATCATTCTTTTTTACTATTCTCAAATATATTTGCAAATGTGCAACAGAATAGCACCCTTCTCAGAGACATCACAAATGGTATAAGGGGAGGATTCTAATATTGCAGGTTAGTCATAAAAAAAGTTATTTTAATAAAATCCTTAAACATTTTATCTTTAAACTCCTTTGACTTGTCTTTCAACAGGAAAAACGTTTTTGCAATTGAACTAATATTCAAAAATGTCCATAGCACCTACAGATGCCTTTCCGTAGATTAGTTATCAATGGCGGCCAAGCAGCGATACCCTAAAGAGACGAAAAAAAAAAACTTTTTTTATATTGGAACAATCTTACACCTCCAATAAGTCATGCCCAGAGCCAATGAGATATTTTGCTTCCAAGGGTCTACAAGAATCCACTGAGCGCACTAAATTGACGTAAGGTAGCGCATAATGGGGCATAACTGCTCTAGCACATATTGAAAAAGAATTCTAAGTGACAAGGAGAGTGAAAACAAAATATGGTTGCTTGAATGTTTTAATTAACAACCATATATCATTTAAAATTAGGAAATATCAATTCCCGTTTTTAATTTTGAAAAAATCAGTCTTCTATATGCAGTTATGAAGTTCTTAGTAATAGCGACCACAAATTTGAAACCCAAGAAATGTGGGAAAAGAATCAGCAAAAATAAACTAAAAGCGTATGGCACCAAATAGGTTACAAAGGTACAGCTGTTATTTGAACGTGTGGTTGCCCTTGGGAATCGATAGATAGTTAATGTATCATTTTTGCGGACGAAAAGCGTTGTCAATTTAACCATTACTTATGTTGGCGTATTTTCACTGCTCGATATGTGGCAACACTGACGAAATTTCAGAACTTAAATAATTTTCAAACAGCAAAATAAAAATCTTCAGATACGAACAAACATAAAATGGACCGAGGAATCAAAATATTTTCCTATTTCGATGTCATTGGTACATTAATCTTTTTCATGACCTGCACCCCTTCGAATCTTACAGCTCCTATATTAGTAAAAGAAGAGGTGAGTGGGAAAACAGGTCAATTATAAAATTCTAGAAATTTACCACGTGCTCATAAGAGTTTGTGAGAAGCTATCGTATTATCCAATTCCAAATTCTTGGGAACGATTCGCGTATTATCATATATATGAAGCTATCACTGTCGTTTTCTTTCTAACCCATTCCCTTTTTTTCCATTTCACAATTTAAGTGTCATTAATCATAAAATGCTTACAAAAATATAGTTAACAGTTTTATATTTTGGGAAGTTGTCTCTTTATATGTTTCTTGTAAATGGCGCAATGCAAGTGTTATACATCTATATTCTCCGCTGGTCGCACATAGCCACCCAGTTCAGTCAGATGAGAAACAAAAAGAATAGTGCAAAATTGTATAAATAACGATTTTACTTTCAAACGCCATAAAACGGTCATGCCGATTAGCGGCAGTTTTTGTCATAATAAAACACTAAACATATAAAACATATGAAAATTACAGCCATAGCCATCGTCATGCAAAAATATACATTGATTCGAAATATCACAGATTCAAACTAAACAGAGTCAAACAGAGTCAAGCGAATAAAAAGAATAATGAATTAAAGAAAATAAATATATACAATTATTGACGAATGGGTGCAGAATTAAAAATCTTGACGAACGAGGGAACAAAACTACTTGCGTACCGCATATGCCGTGCTGGTACCGGCTGAATTTTTAGTACCGGTTGAGCTCCATTTCCCGGGAGCCTTTGGCGCGAAGGGAGATGCTCAGGGGGGGGGGGAGGATTTCACGAAGCCGCGGATTTTCCAAATACCGACACCAAATTTAAAACACAATTGATCACGGCGTGTCGATAGAGTTTTAAGTGAAAATTGTTTCAAAAGAAAGCAATAAGGAACTTTGGGAGATTTGACACTACCAGAAGAGCTTGGTACTGGATCCTTTCCAGGCGGTCCTTCTGGTCCGAAGTCAGGCCGTAATGCCAAACGGGTTTTCGCGCCCACAACAACCTTTTTCGATACCGACATCGCGTTACTGGATCCCTTCTTCGCGGTCACCACGGGTCAAACGGGCTCAGCATATCTCTCCGGTTCCTCTTGGAGCTCTCCCTCTTTCAGGGGTGAAAACTAGTTACGAATACTTCTTTTTTTATCTCCCCTTTGTCAATGGTTTTGTAAGATCCATAAATAACTGTACGAACAATTTCCAACGTGAGTATGATAGCTTTCAGGTAAAAGCTAAGATCAATAGCTCAAAACAAAGCTAAGTGGTTTTGGCTCACAATTTTTAAGGAAGAAAACAAAATATTTTGAAGAAAATCCAGAAACTACTGAAATAACTCAGAAAAATTTGTGAAGTAGATCTTAGTCCACGAGTGAATATCGGTACTTAAAAATGTCTACTTGCTTCACTTCAATACCTAGCCTATGCAAATTTCTACATAGAGCACAATGCACATAGAACAATACTCATGTTACTCTACTAGGCAGAACATGGCGAAGTAGTTACAAATAGCAACCTGGAATGCATAGTTTTACTCATAGATTTATTACCTGAATAGACACCATATGATACAGAAAAGCATTGCAACACGCGAACAGGTAAACGGGCACCAACGATCTAACAAGAATGGTAGCAACCAATCAGGTAATGAAGAAGCAGACTTCAAAAGCCGGTTTTACCTCCTTAAAACAAGGCAGAAAACCTTTTACAAGTGGCATAAAAGAAAAACCCCAAGGAGCTCACCAAAAAAATTAGGCTGTCTGTAGCCTAATGTAAACTAAACTATGGTTTTATTGCAGCTTTTTCATAGACAGCGCAATGGCGCTGCCTCGGTAAAGAACGATGTTGGCACAATCTATTATTTATTTATTTTTTTCCATACCAGGGCACTTCGTATCGAAGGAGTTGTCGTAGAAAATTCGAAAATGGTTCATTCGATTGGAAATTGGAGCGACTAGTGCCCTTTATAATAGTCAAAAGTGATTGGAGGGCAACTAGCCCCCCACGCCCATCATTCCCCTAACACATCCAATCAAAATTTTGAGATAGCCATTTTGTTCAGCGTAGTTGATTTCCAGATGGAAAATATGTTTTTGAGGACACTCTCCCCCAACCCTCAGGGCAAGGGTTTTAAATTATGCCCTGGGAGCATATAAGAACGATGTTAGCACAATGTATTATTTATTATTATTTCCTTTAGAGCAGGGCACTTCGTATCGAAGAAGTTGTCGTAGAACTTCAAAGGGGGTCATTCAATTGGAAATTGGAGTGGCTTGTGCCCTTTTTGTCAAAAATGATTGGAAGGCGACTAACACCCCTGCCACGCCCACCGTTTTCCCGAAATACATCCAATCAAAATTTTGAGATAGCCATTTTGTTAAGCGTAGTTGATTTCCAGATAGAAATTATATTTTTGAGGAGGACACTGCCCCACAGCCCTCGGGGCAAGGGTTGTAAATTATGCCCTGGGGGTATATAAGGTTTTAATAGAAGGCGTTGTCGTAGAAACTTCAAAGAAGGCTCATTCGATTGGAAATTCAAGGGGCTACTGTCCTTTTTAATAGTCAAAAGTGATTGAAGGGCAACTAGCACCCCCCCCCACGCCCATCATTTCCCCAAACACATCCAATCAAAATTTTGAGATAACCATTTTGTTCAGCGTAGTTGATTTCCAGATAGAAAATATGTTTTTGTTGAGGACAGTCCGCCACAACCCTCAGGGCAAGGGTTTTAAGATATGCCCTGGGGGCGTGTAAGGTTTTTAAAGAAGGCGTTGTCGTAGAAACTTCAAAAAAAGCTCATTCAATTGGAAATTCAAAGGGCTAGTGCCCTTTTTAATAGTCGAAAGTGATTGGAGGGCAACTACTCCCCCCCCCCACGCCCATCATTCCCCAAACACATCCAATAAAAATTTTGAGATAGCCATTTTGTTCAGCGTAGTTGATTTCCAGATAGAAAATATGTTTTTGTTGAGGACAGTCCCCCACAACCTTCAGGGCAAGGATTATTAAGTTATGCCCTGGGGGCATATAAAGCTTTTATTGAAATCTTTGTCGTAGAAACTTGAAAAAGGGCTCATTCGACTTGAAATTCAAAGGGCTAGTACCCTTTTTAATAGTCGAAAGTGATTTGAGGGCAACTAGCCCCCCTCTCTCGCCCACCTTTTCCCCAAACACATCCAATCAAAATTTTTAGATAGCCATTTTATTCAACGTAGTTGAATAAAGTTTTGGAAATTAGGTGTTTAAGGATGGCAACCCCTCCCCCCACAGCCCTCAGGGCAAGGGTTGTAAGTTATCCCCTGGGGGCATATACAGTTTTTATTGAAAGCGTTGTCGTAGAAACTTCAAAAGGCTCATTCAATTGGAAATTGAAAGGGCTAGTGCCTTTTTAATTAGTTGAAAGTGAGTGGATAGCGACTAACGCCAGTCTCACGCCCACCATTTTCCCAACGTATCGACTTAAAATTTTGAGATATCCATTTTGTTCAACGTAGTTGAAAGTTCTGGAAATTAGGTCTTTTAGGATGATACCCCCCTCAGAACCCTCAGTGCAAGGGTTGTAAGTTATACCCTGAGGAATATAAAGTTTTTTATTGAAAGCACTGTCGTAGAAACTTCAAAAGATCTCATTCAATTGGAAATTGAAAGGGCTAGTGTCTTTTTCAATAGTTGAAAGTGATTGGATACCGACTAACGCCCCTCTCACGCCCACCATTTTCCAAAACACATTCAATCAAAATTTTGAGATATCCATTTTGTTCAACGTAGTTGAACGTTCTTGAATTAGATCTTCTAGGATGATAACCCCCTCAGAGCCTTCAGTGTAAGGGTTGTAAGTTATGCCCTGGGGGCATATAAGGTTTATATAGAAAGTTGTTGCATAAATCATAGGCAGCGTGACCACGCTGCTTAAGTAAAGAACGGGGACACTCGAGAACGAGACAAGAAACGGGGACTGAGTAAAGAGGAGGACACTCCCCACAGTCCTCAGGGCAAGGGTTTTAAGTTATGCCCTGGGGACATATAAGAACGATGTTGGCACAATGTATTATTTATTAATTTTTTGCCTTAGAGCAGGGCACTTCGTATCGAAGAAGTTGTCGTAGAAACTTCGAAAAGCGCTCATTCAATTGGAAATTGGAGTGGCTTGTGCCCTTTTTAATAGTCGAAAGTGATTGGAAGGCTTGGATTGGTTTTTTGACTAACACCCCTTCCACGCCCACCATTTCCCAAAACACATCCAATCAAAATTTTGAGATAGCCATCTTGTTCAGCGTAGTTGATTTCCAGATAGAAATTATGTTTTTGAGTACAATCCCCCTTAGGGCTAGGGTTGTAAGTTATGCCCTGGGGGCATATAAGGTTTCTTATAGGAGGCTTTGTTGTAGAAACTTTAAAAAAGGCTCATTCGATTGGAAATTCTTGGACTATCTGTCTTGACTTTTCTCTGTCCTACAAGTTACCCAGCGTCTTGATGCAACCTATACAACCTACGAACAGAAATTAATTAAAAAAAACTTTTTCCAAAAAATAAGTTTTTCAAAGAAAAGTAAAGAACTCCATTCAACAAAAAATTGAGCAAAAATAAAATCAAATAATCTACCAAGCGTGAAACTACCACAAATCAGCATCGATAAATAAATGAAACCCAAAACGAACAGAAATTAAAATAAATTACCGAGTCAAACTAAAAACGACCAGAAATTAACATAAGTTGGGCTCAAAACCCCTGTGCCTTCCCAAGGCGAGAACATAATTTGTACTTTCTGAAAAAAACATAAATGTTTTTACTTTTATAATTTTAATAAATCAATAATATTAAGATTTTAATTACCAAATATCATTATTTGCATATTAAACTGACAATGCACATTCATTTGTATCTTTTTTTTCCAGTAAAGTGCAAATTATGTTCTGGCCTTGGGAAGGCATAGGGGTTTTGGGCCCAACTTATGTTAATTTCTGCTCGTTTTGAGTTTGACTCGGTTATTTATTGTGATTTCTGTTCGTTTTGGGTTTCATTTATTTATCGATGCTGATTTGTGGTAGTTTCACGCTTGGTAGAGTATTTGATTTTATTTTTGCTCATTTTTTGTTTAATGGAGTTCTTTACTTTTCTTTGAAAAACTTATTTTGTGGAAAAAGTATTTTTTTTTAATTAATTGCAAAAAGGGCCCATTTGACTGGAAATTGAAATTGCCCTTTTTAACAGTCGAAAGTGAGTGGAGAGCAATTAACCCCCCTCTCACGCCCGCCATTTCCCCAAAAACATTCAATCAAAGTTTAGAGATAGCCATTTTGTTTAACGTAGTCTAAAGTTCTGGAAATTATGTATTTAAGGATGACAAACCCCTCAGAGCCCCAAGGGCAAAGGATGTAAGTTATGCCCTGGGGGCATATAAGGTTTTTATAGATAGAGTTGTCGTTAAACTTCAAAACGGGCTCATTCAATTGGAAATTGAGAGGGCTAGTGCCTTTTTTAATAGTCGAAAGTGATTGGAGGGTAACTGACCCCCCTCTCACGCCCACCATTCCTCCAAACACATCCAATCAAAATTTTCATATAGCCATTTTTTCAACGTAGTAGAAAGTTCTGAAAATTAGCTCTTTGAGAATGACCCCCCCCCAGCCCTCAAAGCAAGGATTGTAAGTTATGCCCTGGGGGCATGTAAGGTTTTTATTGAAAGCGTTGTCGTAGAAACTTCAAAAGGGCTCATTTGATACGAAATTGAAAGGACTAGTGCCATGTTTAATAGTTGAAAGCGGTTGGAGAGCAACAAACGCCCCTCTCACGATCACCATTTCCCCAAACACATCCAATCAAAATTTTGAAATAGCCATTTTGTTTAACGTAGTTGAAAGTTCTGGAAATTAGGTCTTAGAGGACGACAACCACTCTAAAAACCCTTAGGGTAAGGTTGTAATTTATGCCCTGGGGGCACATAAGGTGTTTATAAAAAGCGTTGTCGTTTCAAAAAGGAATCATTCGATTGGAAATCGAAAGGCCAGGTGCCCTTTTTAATAGTTGAAAGTGATTGGAAGGCTTGACATTTTTATAGTAAAGACCGATGTGGGTATAATGTATTATTTTTGTTGTTGTTGTTGTTTAGACCAGGGCACTTCGTATCGAAGGAATTGTCGTGGGAACTTCGAAAAGTGCTCATTCGATTGAAAATAGAAAGCGCTGATGCCATTTTTAATAGGCGAAAGTGATTGGAGGGCAACCAATCCCCTTCCCACGCCCACCCTCCCATTTGCCCATTATGTTTAAAAATGAAATGCTGCCTTAAGATTAAATCAAAATGCACTGTGTTAATGCTAATTCCCAATAAGGCATCTCAGTAGTATCGTAAGAACGACTGAGGGCATTATGTTCAAACTTTAGGGGCTACTTCTGCTCTTAAAATTTAACCAAATCAAAATAACGTAAGTGTATCCAAGCTATCAAAAAAAGTAAACAGATTTTTTTGCGAATGGTATCAAGTTTTCCATTTCAGGTCAACAAGAGGAGGCATGAAACTAAGTTAAACAGTACTATTTGTGTCCAGATTTTTAAAAGGGTATATGTTGTTAAAAATAGCTGAAAATTGTTCTCCAGCATACAAATAGCAGGCCAAACTATAAAGTCTTAAAAAAACCGAAAAGATTTAAAGTATTATTTTCTTTTTCCCTGAAAAGACTATGTCAATATAAAACGAACAGAAATTAATTAAAAAAACTTTTTCCACAAAATAAGTTTTTCAAAGAAAAGTAAAGAACTCCATTAAACAAAAAAAGAGCAAAAATAAAATCAAATAATCTACCAAGCATGAAACTACCACAAATCAGCATCGATAAATAAATGAAACCCAAAACGAACAGAAATGAAAATAAATAACCGAGTCAAACTCAAAACAAGCAGAAATTAACATAAGTTGGGCTCAAAACCCCTATGCCTTCCCAAGGCCAGAACAAAGTTTGTACTTTACTGAAAAAAATACAAATGGATGTGCATTGTCAGTTTAATATACATATGGGCCTACTGATATTTAGTAATCAAAATATTAATATTATTTGATTTATTAAAGTTATAAAAGTAAAAACATCTATATTTTTTTCAGTAAAGTGCAAATTTTGCTCTGGCCTTGGGAAGGCATAGGGGTTTTGACCCCAACTTATGTTAATTTCTGCTCGTTTTGAGTTTCACTCGGTTATTTATTGTAGTTTCTGTTCGTTTTGGGTTGCATTTATTTATCGATGCCGCTTTGTGTTAGTATCACCCTTGGTAAATTATTTGATTTTATTTTAAGTTCATTTTTTTTGTTTAATGGAGTTCTTTGCTTTTCTTTGAAAAACTTATTTTGTGGAAAAAGTTTTTTTTTAATTAATATTAAAAAAAAGTGAAATGGTGTTTCACGACGATTTCCAAGTTAACATCAGCTAAGATACGATTGTTAACCTAGAAAGGGTCGTTTTAAATAGCAACCAACTTAACTTGTATTTTCCATCACAAAATAATCAACGTTCGTTAAGACAGAAAAGCAAAAAAGTTAGAAAGGGACCAAGTAGTAAATAAACAAAACTGAGTAGTATTTAAGGAAAAAGCGACGGAACAAAAAAAAAAGAAAAGAAAAGAAAGGCAGGAGAATAATAGTCAACCTGAATAATGAGATCTTGAAGTTGCTGTGTTTTCGTACGAATTCTTTCGACAAGTTTTTTCTTCCTGTCTTCAAGGACTGCACATTCATTGGCTGCATTCGCAGGAAGACCAAGCCACCGAATTTCTTTCTTCTCCTTTGCTATTATATTCATAGCCATCAATACATTCAGTGCATCATATACTCTCCTAAAGGAAACACTTACATTTATAATTTTATTTTCCAATTCTGTAGTGATTTTTCTTACTTCCTAGTTACGCTCACTCTAAACTGATAAAAAATCAAACAGACGTCTTTTGAGAGATTAAAATTTAATTTAACGACAATGACGAAGAAAATTCGACTAAATTCGACTCTGCTTTAGTAGGTTGGTATTTTCAGTAGGTTTTTGTCTAATGGCAGTGACAACCCTGAAGCCAATGTGGCCTAAGTAAACATTTGGACAAAGAAAATAGTGCAATATTGAACTAATAGAACAAAGTAAAATAGAAATACAGTATGGACAAAACGTTACTACATTTTTAATTTAACCCCTTCGGTTAGTACAGCTTTTTATTTTCCCAACCAACCATTAAAGTGAGCCATTCCCAATGACACTCGAGGCCAAAAATCAATGCATAACACTATATTTTCGGAATTCCCCTCCCCCTCCCCAGATGCAAATCGAAAAATGTTTAAAACATACTTAAGTCTTTTATACTTGAAATTTTCAATTTTCAATTATCCTTCAATTTTTTTTCCTTCTCGTGTTGATCCTACAAGAAATTCTGCCACTTTGATAGATAATATTTTCATTTCTCATTCTCCAAAATTGAAGTTTACTTCTGGTCTTGTTTTCACTGATCTGTCTGATCACTTCCCTATTTATCTATCACTTTTTGTGCCTAAAACTGAGATTGCTGTGAATGAGCAAGGTGAATCTTCTTTTAGAACTTTTACCGATAAAGAAATTTCTAATTTAATTATTAGTCTTCAGAGTAATGATTGGTCTAGTGTTCTTGAAGCTAATGATGTTGATTGTGCAACAAGTTTATTTGTGTGTCGTATGGGAGCTCTGTTGGATAAGCATTTTCCTCTTAGGAAGAGACCAAGGAATTCTATACCCAAATGCCCATGGATGTCCATAGGTCTGATCAATGCTACACATATGAAGGCGTCTCTGTTCAAGGTTGCATGTAAAAGTAAAACACAGGATGATCTTTTGAAGTATAAACATTATAAAAATGTACTTACGACTTCAGTACGTGCAGCCAAAAAGCTCTATTTTTCGCGTCGAATTGATGAGTGTAAGGGGAACTTGCGAAAGGTTTGGAATGTAGTTAATGAAGCTATTTCTCGCAAGAAACTCAAACAGTCCCCCCCATGTCATTACAGGAATGCTGATGGATCTATTGTGGATAAAAATTCTTCAGCAAATGCCTTCAATTCGTATTTCACCACTCTTCCTTCAGTTCCCATTCAACCCAAGAGTAGAGTAAGTAGTTTTCCCATAGCAGAAAAAGTCATTTTTCCTTTCCCCATGCAGTGATATTGAAATTTATTGTATTATTTCCCAGCTTCCAAGTAGCCGTTCAGTTGATGGTTTTGGTTTGAGTAATAATGTTCTTAAAAAAATTGGTCAGTTTGTTTCTAACCCCATCTCACACATAACTAACCTCTCTCTTTCTTCTGGTGTTTTCCCTCATTTATTTAAAGTTGCTAATGTTTTACCTTTACATAAAAAAGGTGATTCATCTCTAATTTCAAATTATAGACCCATTTCTCTTCTTCCTGTCATCTCTAAGGTTGTTGAAAGAGTAGTGTATCGTAGACTCTCTTCATTTGTTTTTAGTACTAATACGACTGCAGGAAATTCTCTCATAACTAACCATCAGTATGGTTTTCGTCCCACTTTCTCTACCTCGTATGCACTTTCAGATGCAACAGAGTTTGTGCATGTTAATCTGGACAAGGGCTTGTGTGTTTTGGGTCTATTTCTTGACTTTTCAAAGGCCTTTGATATGGTTGACCACTCTGTTCTTTTGTCTAAACTATCTTCATTTGGAGTACATGGAGTCCCACTAGAATGGTTAAGGTCTTATCTGTCGGGAAGGTCTCAGTATGTTTCAGTTAATGGTAATTCTTCCACTACTTTGCCTATATTGAAGGGTGTCCCACAGGGCTCTGTGCTTGGACCACTTTTGTTTTTAATTTACATTAATGATCTCGTTGATGGTCTTCATCCCCTTGTGCACCCTATTCTTTTTGCTGATGACAGTAACTTTTTCATTGCTGCAGTGGACTTGCCATCTGCCACTTCCCTAGCTCAAGGTCTTCTTGATAAAGTAAAAGATTGGTGCTGGTCAAATGGTATGACTCTCAACAGCCAAAAAAGTTTCATTGTACACTTCAGGACCCCTTATCGTATGAGAAACGTAAGGGAGCCAATCATCCTGACTTATGGGAATGATGTTATACCGCAAGCTGCTATGGTGAAATTTCTTGGTGTGTATCTTGACTGTTTTCTCTCTTTTAAGCCTCATATAACTCACACCCGTTCCCTCATCTTCCGCCAGTCTTCAATGTTGCACCGGGTTAACTCATTTCTTCCCCCAGATGTTATGCTTTCTCTTTATTATGCTTTTATTTTTCCTTACCTTTCTTATTGCTGCTCTGTCTGGGGTAATACTAATAAATCTCTTCTCTGCTCACTTCAAAGAGCCCAAAATAGGGCAGTGAAGGCTACTTTTCTTCTCCCTCGGCTTTATCCTTCCTCTGATCTTTATAATGATACTCGAATAGCTCCACTGGATTGTATTGTGGGTAAAAGTAATCTTTATTTAGTATTAATAAAATGATTGATGATGATTGATGATGAAATTCAAGCTCACGCGGCAGTCTCAAACTTAGCAAAAACGAACATAAGCATGAAGAATTTTAAAATAAAAAACCCAGATCCCTATAAATGTTATTAAATAATTAGCAATACGATAAATAAATTCTGGATGCCTCATCTAAGTCTAGGATGAGACTAAAAAAAAAATGATATAAACTGATTGTGATTCCCTGTCGTATTACTAATGTTAATTTTACAAAACTAAATCAATTGTATAGGATACACCATGGGTATGCAAACAGACAAAATATTGAATGTCAGCTTATACTACCAAATTTGTGTGGATCCAGTCTAAAGACTGAACTAAACCACAAAAATTTTGAAAACACACTTATGAAGACACTAATATTAGGATAGCTGATGTACTTTTTTGGCAAAAGGCATGTTTGTGCTAAATATAACGAAGTTTTCCGATAAGCGACGGATGTTTCCGCGTCATTGGTGCAAGAAAGAGGCACAAAAATACTTCAATGCAGGCGGCAAAACACAAATGTCATCAAAAGTGAATAGTAATAAAATAAATTAAATAATCAGCGCTACCAACCGCCAGTCAATCATTAACTTTAGAACAGAAATCCTGATCATTTCTTCTTTCTATTTAGTTTCAAATCCAGCTGTTTTGACGTTGCAGTATCGTGTTCATTATGGTGGCGACTTTGAATGCCCATGTGTTCCTGACACACAAAACATACAGCACCGAACCAAGCAGAGAGCCCTCCAGGAATCAATGCGACTTGACCTTTTACATGTATGATAAGCCGGTTCTTTCCCAAGAAACACCATTATTCTTTTTAAAACATTTTAAATTAACAAGGCAAGGACACTAAAAGGCAGAAACAGGCATCTCGGTGTCAAGATTGTTATGCAAGACAGAGCGAGGCTCAAATCTACACCAAGCATTTCCAAAACATTTTCTCATACAACTACTACTAAAAACTCATACTCTAGCTCTATGTAAAACTTTTCTCATGACAAATCCAGAGAGTGCCACTTTGACCCACACTCAATACTACTAACAACTCATTGCAGCACCAGCCCACCTGATGCCAACAGAGCTGCACAACTCTTCCCCAAATCTGGTCAAAGCTTTGCTTTTTACTCTCTTGCCTTCAGTTGCAATTTCCAATAAATTCTTTCGCATAGCCTCTTCTACCCCATTCAAGAATGTCCCGCTTTTCGTTTGGTCCCTGATAAATGGCCAAAATGCAAGATTTATGGCAGCTTATCACCCTTCATTCATAAAGCTTGACTTAACGCACTATGTCTATTATATAATCAATATATTTTAATATTGTTTATTGCATGTTAATCTAATTCGTTAGTTTATAGTCAGTTCCAAAGAGTATGGATAACTTATAAGTGAGAACTGGTTCTAGTGTCAACAAAAACACAATCAACGCCACCCAGCGTTTGGCAACACTTGGCATTTTTTTAGTGTAATAACAAGAATAATTAATTTAGTTAGTTTAATTGGTAAAATTACAATAAATAATAAGTATCTGATCTCAGTTCCTGACAGAAAAATAATTACATGGTTTGAAAAATGTCAAGTGTCGCCACATGCTAGATGAGGTTGATAGTTTTTTTTTTTTTTTGTCGAAACTAGCATCAGATTCTGCTGATGCATGCAATTTACCCACACTCTTTTGTCAGTTCCACACAGGCTTGATGTGGAATTCTCAAACTCTTGCCTCGAAAAAACTGACCTAGACTTCTTATGTTCAACAAGAGCTAATTGTTCTCCTAACTACAATCTATTTGTATAATAAGGCTTTTGATCGTAGCCTAGAAACAGAGAAACAAGGAAGGAAAAAAGTTTTGCAGATTCTGGAATTAAATCATAATACAGAATCCAGAAAAACTTCTTTCAAAGCGTAGGCACCAGTTAAAGACTGAAGGAAATTTATGAAAAATTAGGTTGGGCTCCATAGAAAGTGGCCAAGGCCATTTAACGACTCTATGTTTACGTGTAATACTTCTATACTTTTTTTTTCATCCGAAAAAAATTTACCACTAATGGCATTTTTAGCCATTTACTTTTGAACTAAGCGCCAGTATAATACTTTTCTGGTTAATGGTTTTAAATTATATAATAGCCATGTCAAAGGGCCAGAATTCATTTCAGTCTCCTATGTCCTTGGCCGCTAATATTAATGCCAAGTAGACAATTAATCACACTATACCTGATAAAAGAAAAGCGAATTGCATCTTAAGCACGCGTGATAAATAGCTCCCTCCCACCAGTTTTATTTATTCATTTGCCTCTTTTCTTGAATCCCCTTGAAAAAAAACGGGAGTCGAAACATACACTTATTTTACAATTCCTTTTAAAAAATTCAATTGTTTCTTTTTATGTATTTTTTTTAGACTTCTAGTTTTTTTCTTCCACTATTAACAAGACCCATTACATAAGGGAAAGGAATTGCATAGCCCCATAATTTGATCTCTGAAGCAGCAAAAACCACGTCATGAACTGTTTTGTACGTAAAACATAAAACATGGCTATAATTAGGTGTTTTGACCATATATATCGAAACGCCTGTAATTCAAACAGATAACGAAGCAAAGAAGATTCAGAGAGAAGAGGAACGGAGAGAGGGAGAAAGAGAAAAAGAGAGAAATGATTGACATGGAGAACTCTCAAAAAATAAATACAGTGAAGTAGAAAGGGGGAATAAAGGAAAGAGAAGGGATAGAAAGAGGAAAGTTTTTGGACGAGGAAACAATATTTTTTATCAAATTGATCTGAGTCGATAAATATTGTATGTGCAATACTTATATATAAGCGATATTCTTATTAAATATCGATACGAATTCCCAAGGTACATATACACTTTTTGAGGTATCTTACAAGGCTAATAGTTCAGAATACAAAACAGAAACAAAAGGGTAGCATATCTAACCTTCTAATGTTTTTCTGATCATACTGATCATGGATCTGTCCTTCAGCCTTGGCTTGCTCTAGAAATTCATTAACGAGTTCGTCAGCCACTTCGTTATAGCTTGTGCTACCCTTCTTTTGTACTTTCTCACAGACAACCATTGAAAAATATCGTAATCCTTTCCCAGTTTTGTCCATGCGTCGCTTTTTACTAGAAAACAGCATGTTATCAAAAAGGAAGACATTAGGAAACTGAGCTCCAAAATACAACGATAAATAGGTGAATTATAGACAACAAAAAAACAAACAAACTAACCAAATTCCTAGAGCGTCAAAAAGGGTCTTCCCTCAGGTCCCAATTCTACTTTAAAGGAATATGAGGGAAATAGTACTGACTCTCAAACAGAGCGTGGCATACATAAAGTAATTTGAAGGGGAAGAAACAAGATCACCTTGCCAGAGTAAGCATGAGTGGTGTCTTTAGAAATTCAGAAGAATGGCTAGGAAGCTCTTCACCTAGGGCGATATAATTCTACTTAGCAAAGATACTATTAGGGCTTATAAGTTAATAATCGCTTCTTTTACTATTTGAGAAAATGCTGGATGATATTTTCGCGCCCAAAATGAAAGAGTATAGGCTACCTGAGCATTTTAATTTTTTCAAAAATAAGATAAACAGTAAGATTCCTCTGGCAAGCCTTTTACCAGTTGTCATACTTGTATTTTCGACGTAATATCTTAAATTAGGTATCTTTTTCCCAGACCACACTTCCTTTTTATGACGAACAAATAAACGCTAAAACAGAAAAAAAATTAAAGAAGAAAATTTTCATCTCAAGACTTCGAATGAACCCTGTTTTTGAACTCTCTCAGAAAAATCTAGTGAATGGCCCGGAAGTAAATCATTTTGTTTTGTATAAATATGTTAGTTTTAACTTTAGTACTATAGTATTTCTACTGATGACGATCGATGTATATGTGATCGAAATATCTAGACTTTTTTTGCCTATTTTCACTATCTAAATAAATGGACTTGTTTCCATTTGAATGTTTATTTGTTCGTCATACTTAGAGAGATGAATTTTTCTCACGTGAGACTAAAATGTTACAATCTCTCCAAGACTACTCAACATAATCGTAGGCAACACAAATCAAACTAAGCACATTTCTACTGATGACGATCGATGTATATGTGATCGAAATATCTAGACTTTTTTTTACCTGTTTTCACTATCTAAATAAATGGACTTGTTTCCATTTGAATGTTTATTTGTTCGTCATACTTAGAGAGATGAATTTTTCTCACGTGAGACTAAAATGTTACAATCTCTCCAAGACTACTCAACATAATCGTAGGCAACACACATCAAACTAAGCACAATCGTTCAGTTATACATTGCAGTTTTCTCAGAAGACAAAATTCAGAAATGCCAGATATGCCCTTTAGTCTAGACATGACAAAAAGACGTTTGGAATAGCCATTGAATTACCAAACAGCAAAAAATGTGGTAAACCTGTCGATTTTGCAATTTGATACTTTTTTTTAACAAATTAGAATACAAGGTAGTAAACCCCGGAAAATAAGACATTCGTTCTTTGGTTTTCGAGACAGATAATTTATTTCAGATACTTCCAATCTCTAAGACCCATAGCCACGGCAATCAGGAGAAAATATCAGAGACGTGGCGAGTAAATTTGGCTTCTAGTCATTTGGATAATTACGATGTTTAATTATCAAGTAGGAAGTTGCATTATCCCTTTTATAACATTGATCTCAGGAATAGAAGTGTCAATTCCTAAGATGCATTCGAGTTGTTGGTCACTACTTAAAATACAGAGCCAAAGTATTTTTATGACAACAAATAAAATCTTTGATCCAAGATTAAAGAAGCTTTCTTGACAAACTTACATTTCAGGTCCCATATCTATTGTTTCGTAGCATTCTCCACTCAAATTTTTTATATAACTTTGAGAAATCATCTCAGGTGACCAAATGCTTCGCCTCTTGCCATAAACGTGTTGAGACACGCTTGAGGCCGTACTGAAAGCAGGTGATGGCGCTCGTGAACTGGCATCTGTACTCGCCACCTAGAAGAATCCTCTTTTTTAGCTTACAAAAGCAATCTAGGAATAAATTATTTCGAAAGCAGACGTAATTTCAAGAGTATAGACTGATTGTTTTGCAAATCCCACTAGGCTATTCACAAAATAATGTCACATTCGAACAAAAGATGAGAGAAGCAGTCATGTATAAATCAGAATCAGATGCATGGCTACCAAGTGGTGCTTCAACTATTCCAGAATTTTTTCTTAGCTTTCTTAATTCTCCTAAAAGAGAAGTGGGTCGTTTGAAATCTCTCCAAATAAACTTTAACGAAAATTAAGGATTTGAAGTTCTTATTAACGTTGGTGCATTTACGAATGATAATTTTTGAGGAAATTTCGGAGAACCCATGTTACTTTCAGAATGTCAGGGAATCTCCCAAAAATTTGGGAATAGTGGGAGCACTCTTACAACCTAAACCAATTGAATTTTTCTGCATATTACACACTTCATTGGCTTTTAGGAGCATTATCTCCGCGATTATAACACCAGAAGTCATAGTTTAAGGTACCTGAAAAGAGCATATGATAACTGACCATGCAAAGATCTTGGAATACTAGACCCCAAATGTTGGTAAAATTAGTAAATCAAATTGAGGTTCGTGAGACGATTTAGATTTCCCAAATGAAGGGTGTATATGATTCGCTATGTAGGTATTACGTTATGGTGCAGCATCAGTAGGACATGGAGCCAGTTTGAAAACCCACCTTGTCTTATCATGGCTCATCCCGGCTCATGGGCAAGTGGCAATAGGCAAGTACATAGAACTTGTATCCCGAGGGAAGGAGCAAAAAATTTGAAGAAAGAAAAATTGTAGAAAAAATCATAGTGTTCTAGAGATACCGGTGGGGGGAGGGGGCAGGGCCCAAAACCCCCCTCCCCAGATACCTAGATGTGAAGGCATTTTCTTTCTCTTTTTGATATATGGTCAACTACAGTTTTCAACTCAACATATGGTTTTGAAACATCAATAATAATAATAATAAAACACTACCTTTTTCTTCTTGTTACTTTTTTTTTCTTCCAAGCTGTTTTGTTTTATATTTCTGCTTTCTGTTCTAAATTGGGTCCTTTGAACTATTACCGAAAAAGATGGGTCTAAAATAAGCGAGTCTTTCACTGGTATGACACTGCATACCAGTATGCAATGGCGGAAATAAATTATTTAAAAGATAAAATAGCAGCCAATGGAAAAAACAAGGTAAGATGAGAGTAATTTTTGTCAATAGTTGAATAATTGATCTCACCTGTGATAGCCGAAGTCCGTTTGTTTTAATCATAATGGGTGGTAAACTCAAAAGTAATTGTGACGGTGAGGACACTGAGAACGTTTAGAGTTCTACAAATAATAGTTCCAAACTTCTATCATTACCTTGGAAACATCGTCATAAATTTTCAGCAAAATGCTCCAAATTGTTGAAGAAAACGATAGAAAACTATATGTGAATAATAATCTGAAATTCCTTGAATATGTGTCTCCAAACTGAAGGGGTTCGATTAAATTACTATTACCATGCATGAGAACACATCGTTCAATACCCAACAGTCGATTCTTACGAATAAAACCCAGGCTAAGGCAGCTTTAGAAATGCCGCATATACTTTCTAAGATGAAAATAGAACAGAGGGGAAAAATAACGATTTGAAATGTGGCCTGTGAGAACGATAATAGTGTTGCTGCTTTGTTGTAAGGCATTGTTAAAGTCGACCCGGAAAAATTTACACTAACGCAGTTTAGAGCAGTTCAACGTACAAAGAATGCCTTTTTCTTTTTTTTTTGAATAGAGCTTGGACATGAAGGAAATAAAATATGCCTACTATGGAATAGAAAAAAAAGAGGAATAAGGCTATCGGTCCTTTCAAAGAATTGTTTCTTAGTGATGACGTAACCCTGCCGAGCTAGGAATACCTTATTCAATAAACGGGCCAGGTTATGTCCAAATTCATTTATTCGCAACAAATCAGATACAGATCAAATTAAGATAGATATCGAAATAAACCTAACTTGGTTTATACCGCAAACAATTTCATCATGTCCAGAAGGACCATCTTTTAAGTCCACACTATTGTTCCCTAAAGATCACTTCTAATAGGAAAATCACCTTTGACAAAATAAGAGCTCATAATCATCGAGCGACATGAAAAATAGATAGTCTGGCAGTGACCCAATGAGTCTAAAGATTCTGAAATATACTTTTCTGTCTATCTTTGGGGTTGCAAAACCTCTAATTAATGACTCTTTCCAGCAAGGTAAGTTTCCAAATTGTTTAAAAACGTGAGAGTCACACCGTTGATAAAGGTGGTGATAGAAATGATCTTGGTAATTACCCCCATACAGTTTTCCCTGTTGTTTTTGTCTTGTTGAAAAATGAATTAATTCCCATGTAATCTATTTTTCTTTTAGAGAAATTTAGTTCCATAAATAGTAACCAGTTCAGATTTCAAACGAACAGATAGACCGAAGATGCACTGGTATTTCAAGCTTGTTTAATTAATGTAGTTTTAGATAATGATTCTGAGGTTGGTAGTGGGTTCCTACATTCAATGAACGCTTTTGACATAGCTGGCCATGGCCTACTCTTGAAAAAATGTAAGAAGTACGGGATCCATGGTAAAGCTCTTTGTATTAGATAGAGGTTCCTCAGCAGCCTTTGCAAGATTGTGAAGATAAATTCTATATAATTCTGACTGCGCACTGTGGTTTGCTACGGGGAAGTCCCACGTTGGGGTCCCACGGGGACATGTTCTAGGTCCAATTCTTTCCCTGTTGTTCCAGTGGCGTCAATGGAAGGAATACATTCTCTATATTTTAGAGAATGTATTTTGAAGAATACCTTTTTGAGTATATTGTCATTGAAAAATGACCCTTTCTTGGTATTTTCATAAAAAAAAAATTGAAAAAAAGACAGATTTGCCTCTCTAGATTTCGCCTCCTCCCCCTCTATTTTTTTGTGAATTGACACCACTCATTAATGACATGCCTAATTGTGTTCAAGATTGTTGCTCTAGGTTGATAATGTGGCTAAAAATTTCTGGAATCTGATAGTGCTATTGCTGGGTGATGAAACAGTGGTTATCTGTAGCCTACCGTACTTCAAAGACAGAAGTTACTTCAGACACATATGATGCAGACGGTTGATAATTTACATTCTTGGCTGAGGGTAAATAGGCTCAAAATTAATTTTAATAACGCAAATTTAACCATTTTTTACGTTTTTTTCTTCTTTTTTTGGATAAATATCTGTCTCTCTCGAGGTCGAGCCTTCCCAGTTTTTCATATATTCTTTGGTTTCTCCAACCTTTGAACAGGGTTTATTCTACCTATACTAGCACTACCAACACTTTTCAGCAACATGATGCTACCTTAATGAAAATCTTGAAATTCCTCCGTATTACCGGGTTAGATTTCCTAAGTTTCAGAAAAACTCAATGTTTGATATTTAGATAAGTCAGATCAACAAAAGGAAGTCGTGTTACGCGACAACAATTTTGTATTGAATCCTTCCAAAACCGATGAGAGTCTAAGAGACAATCCATAAAAACGTAAGAAATAGTTGAATCATATGACAATTACAGGAAATTGTTGGAAAAATTAAAAAATTATAGCATTTCGGGATGTCCAAGGTTGCAAGAATATAAAGAGGACAATCTTGCGAGTAAACTTAGAAAAATTCTGATCCGGGTAAAATAAAACGCCTGAATGACTTGATCCGGGCCAGTGACCTCAGTGGCCGCCAGTGACCTGAAAAAGCCTGATCCAGAAGAAATCTTTTCTTAAGACTTGCAAAATGTCTCCCTGAATAGATACCAGATAATATTGAAAAACATTGTTATACACAAGTAGGTAAATAGCAACTTATCACCTGACAAGAACCATGGATTCTCCTACTAAACATAAAATGATGGAATAGCTTCGAGGAATATATCTCTGCTGGTGGCATGAAAGAAAAAGCGCATGAAGCTCCCGAAAGCCTATACTGTCGGTAGCCTATTATAAATCAATAAATCTGTGGTTCAGAGCCTCGATGTATTATATATTGTCATTATCATAATATTTCATGGAATAAACTTTTGCATAGGTGCTATATTTTTTTCCGTTCGAAATTCAAATTCATTAACCACAGCCCTGCCAGACCTAGGTTGTTCTGTGGATACTGTGTTGGTTTTTCGCTGTTTTCCCTCATGACTGAACAATCATGTAAGGGTATGTAATCACTCAAGAACAAGTTTGTCGTTGTATCAATGTAACAGCTTTCCTTTTTAAACTCTTATTTTACGGAACAAACTATTTGGTTCATTTTACTGCAAGATTTTGCTTTCTTATTTTCTCTCTTTTACTATGTTTTTTTTTTCAAATCTTGGCGATTATTGTCTAATATCAAAATCAAGGTTACCTCAATGGAGGCGGCAAGCATTGAAGAATCATCATAGTCAATGGTTTCTCCATGTGGTAGATATATTCCACTTTCACTACTGCCAGTTCTGTTTGGTGTTTCTGAAAAAGTGATTTTTTCATACGAAAAGTTAAGATTCATAAGAATATAAACGGCGCCATATTCAAGGATAATGGGCAAAATTTGGACTTACTAGGTTTTGATTGCAAAAAGAAGAAGATTTTCGAGGTTCATACCATTCGAAGTATCAAGGAAAGCTAACTTTAGACAGACCTTCATTAAACTTCACTAAAACTAATACAAGAGGACTGCAATGCCATATAAATACATTCAATATTTTGACAAATAACATTCTATTGTGCATAGGTGTACACAGGTTCAACCCTTAGGACAAACGTTTTTTCTCTGAGAAGCGGGGGGGGGGGGGGGGTAAAAAAAAAAGTATATTTTAGGAAACTATTTAATTTTTACAAGGGATGGTTCCTTCAGATAAATCTCAGGGGGAGAAATTCAGCCCGCTCTCCTCCGTGCACAGAGACGTTTGTACTATTATTTACTCTTGAATTACAACTAGATAAATTATGATAGGCTATGATTTTCTTTTTCAGCCATAAAATAGCCGTTCTACTTTTCAGCAGAACGCAAGTCTTGGCAGCCCAAACACGTTCACAAATACACAGAAGATAATTAATTATTGGGACTGTTGGGAGGGAGGAGGGGTATTTACTTCCAAGTTTATTCAAGGGTCCGATCGAAGAGCAGTAAGAGATACAGGTCGGAAGTACGAAAATCCAGACAATTGAGCTTGAAAACCTGCTGTAGAAATATTAACTTGAGGGATATAATTTTTCGGAAAGTGGTTAAATTTCAGAATAACTATTATGAAGGGTTAAAAAGCATATTCATTCGCATTCATAGAAGTGACAGACTTTCAGATTCTCAGAGAGACAGGAGGAGGGATTCAGAGACAAAAACTCCCTATACACCAACACATTGGTGTACACTTAAAAGCGTATACCTGTAGAACAAAAAGAAGTTGATTGTCCTCAATTTATATTTGCTTCTTTTCTCAACATTCGTACAAATACCCATAAAATTTCGCGGAATTCCGTTTTTTGTTTTTGTTTTTTTTTAGTCTCAAAGTTATCTATCACTTTGTAAACAAATAAGGAATATAAAGAAAATTTAGCACAAAATTTAAATTGGTGCAAAAACCGCAATGCTTGTTCATTGGAATACTAGCCCATTTTATGACGAAATCTCTATAAACTATGATGATTTATTATAACTTAAAAATAATTACAACATTGTAAAGAAGTTCAAAAGCCCAAAAATGTAGGCAATTACGTTAGCCAAGAGATTAATAAAGAACTTTAACGTTAGGATGGGGGATTTCCCATGGGAAATAAAACCAATGTGAACTTTTTACAGAATGAAGCATCAAACATAAGTTCAGAAAAAATTGTTACGATATGCAGAGAAGTGATGAATTTATAACTAAGAAGAAGGGAAAGGCCAAAAACATCTAAGCGATGATGCCAACAAAGAATTTGACAGTTTTACTCAAGGATTTTTTTTTTTTTAATTTTAACGCTAAGAGAATAAACTATTCCCCTCTTAAGCGCAAAATAGGTATTAAAGAAGAAGCACAAAAACAACATAAAAAATACCATATTGCAACAAACGATCCAATAGAGCCATCTACTGTAAACACTCAAGATATATCTTATGCTAAGTTCAAAGGTACAAGATTTTAACAAAATCCTTTAAGAATATTGTCGCTAATTAAAAAAAAAAACACTTTCAAAATACCCTAATAGGTTTTTTTAGAACGAAAAGGAAAAAAAACCTGTAAAGCTATCCTAACTATCTTATAGGATATCTACGGAAAAAAGAGAGTTAAAAATAGCATGCAAACAATTAAAGAACTTTGTCAAAACCCTATGTGACTGAACTTAGCATTAGCCTAGTCCGATTTCGAACTGCTTTGTCGACAAATTGAAAGCCAGTATTTGTTTGCATATTCTTCGCAAAAAAATATATAGACAAATCAAGCATTCAGTTTTCGCAAGGATTTCAAACAACTTATCACATGGTTACAAGTAATCTAATTTGGTAGCCGATTTTGGCATATATGATCAAATTTCAACTTCGAGAAGTGAAAGTGGCAGTGTTTGTTCTTTGGTGTTTCACTCTAATCTAGCGGCAAAGCTCACCTCTCGAATCATTTATATATCTCAAAATATTTGGGAAGTATTTTTATAATTCAAATAATGTTTTTCCATTAAGTGAATGAGTTGCTTTTCCCAGTTTATAAAAAGAAAAACAAATTTTAAGAAAGTAAAATGGTTGCCACAAGTGTAACTAATAAACTTTCTCTAGAAGTTTTATCGGCCTATTCAATTCCAAAACATTTAATCAAATTACTCATTTTGATGATAGGTGTTGTTACCAGTAAAACATACATTTCCCTTGAAAATCCTTTAGCAAGTACGATAGAGAAGCTGAAAACTGAATACACGTCTAAATTCTCCAAACTTATACGCCAATTTGTGCCTAGTACGAGTCTTAGGAACTCCTTTGTCCAGCATACGATGGGATATATATTTCTAATGTCTACTGAAGTGTTTTCCAAATCCGGTCGCACGAGAAATCTACTTAGATTGTTACACTGTAAAACTTATTGAGATAAACCTTGCATTAACAACTCAAAGACAACGATTTTTCTAGCATGTTAATCTAAAATGTTCAAACGTTATAGCGTTCCAACTTAAAACATTAACCGAAAGTTACGAGCACGCACATAATATGTTAATCAAAACATTGGTAAACGAGTTATATGTGTTAGCTTATATGCAGGTGTGGGATATATTTATTGTTCATAGTGTGGGCTGCGGCACTGAAGTTGTGGGTTCGGCACCACTCCCATAATCTGTCCAAAACACTGAGGGAAATGTTGAGTGTAAGACCTCAGAGCGTATCTTAAAATCTAATAGTATTCCAGGTGAGTTAAAAGAAGGTTCTATTCCTGTGATTCCCAGCGTGGGGCACAGGCCCCACCGGTGGGGCGTGGCAGCATTCTGGTGGGTTATGTGCAGGATCTGCACCCTTTGGCTGATAATACTCTAGAGCCTGAATTTTGAAAAAAAAAAAAACATTTGTCATATGAATAACATAACATTCATATGCATTTAAAGAGCAAAAAAGATACATGATAGTATTGCAATGACGGCATACATTGTATAAAAAGTGTAATATACAGACAAAAAATTTCATTAGTATAAATTATGCCTACAGGACGACATAAAAAAGATACCAAGTTAATGGCCTTTTAAGCTTCCTTCGGCGAATAAACGTAAAATTCTGAGTAACGAAATTTAAATATCATGAGAGGGACATCAGGATTTTAGAAATGCCTAGGTGGGGCGTGGCCCAAAACCAATTATGAGTCACTGTTCTAATCTGTTATACTTAAATAATTTTATTTCTAGGGTTTCAATGAAAAAAAAAAAAGACTAAACTTAGCGTGTGTAGCTGACTATTTTGACTTCCCTTTGATACGGCTAATACATAAAGTTATGCAAAAGCAATTTTTAGCAAAAAATCAACCCCACCTTTCAGCCAATGTACCCCATCTCCGATTCTCCTATGAAGTATACATACCTCTATAAACAGAACCAGCGAATAACAATCCCCTAAAAACTCTTAGGAGTGCACTAGCTCATATCTTGAAAACCAGACAGAAACAACTTTGGGTTTTGGGCACAATAAGTAATATTCAAGCTTTTGTGTTGAAGAAAAGGCCAGGAGGTGCTTACAACTCATTTAGAAAAAAATCGATAAAGGATACAATTAAATTTGGGATTAATGGCAACACAATATTATTGAGTGAGACATACTTACTGACAGGTGTTTTTTGGGGAGTTTGGAGTCGAAGAACTTTCACAGGAAGTGGCTGGCCCTGTGTTGACGGCTGTACAGGTCTGTTCTAAAAAGGAAAACAATTCATTAGCGAATTTTGATACAGCAATCATTCATGATAAGTTCTTTGCAGAGCCATGACATCATGTTTTCGTTGATCATGGAATGCTGATTTCCACCGATAGACTTATCAAAACGGCTTCCCGTTTTTATGAAACACTGTTCTGCTCATGGTAACTTGAAATTGCATTTTAAAATAAAGTTTTTTTTTAAGAAAGGATGTAATATTTAACACATCATAATAGCCTGATGGCAAGGCGCTTGCTGAGCACGAATTATGTTGAGGGTCCGATTCCAATGATGGCATATTTTTCAAATCAAGCATTATGGTTATGAAGGTTTAAAGTCAAATTTTACATATTATATATCCTGGGCGCAGTCACGGTTGCTCAATATTCAGTGGAGGATCCTGAGATAGGATTCACTTTTTCGTTATTTTTACTAAAAATTAGTTTTCTTTTCATCCAAATTGCGTTTTATTGTTACAAAGAATGATACGTTGATTTTGGAGGGCCGAGAAATCGGGGGGATGGGGAAGAAGAAGGGGAATTGACAAGACAACTCTCTTAGGGTACCGTCTTAAAGTTCCAAACATCATAAGCAACCCATCAGAAAGATCAGAAAACAGTTATGTTTGGATTCACCATTTTATTTTCATCTGTAAAAAAATCAAATTTATGGTTAATTTATTTATCTGGCTCGAGATACAGAACACTTTCAAAAAAGGTTTACAACAGGAGGAATGTAGGTCGAGGAGTACAGCATGAAGTCACACCTTACGACTCTACCAACATCATCAACGCCTCCCTATCACCATATCCACCACCATCATCAATGTCACAATAAAGTTCCATTTCAAATCATAATAAAAATAGCCATCATCACACACAAACTAATTCCTAAAATACTCCTCCTCCACCTTCCCCTCCATCTGCATTATTCATTTGAGCATTGACATTATATCAAATTTACTCAATTAATTCATGTTAGGTAGTTAAAACTAACATTCCGTAAATAATCCATGGATGATTATTGAAAGAGGTGTAATATGTCTATGAGGTTAGAGAAGAGGGAGCCAAGCTCTGGGAATCTTCATGACGTGCTTTAGTTATACGGACTATTGAACCTTCCTAATGAAGACCAGGGAAAAACTGATTTAACCTTAAATGAATATTTGAAGTGAAAATATGTTTCAGATCTGATTTCATCATTAATATTTGAAATTGATTAGATTTGATCGGTCAATTAAGGGTGAATCATTCAAATAAACATTTTGTAAATTATCCATGAATGTTCCTGATTCAAAATAGTGCAACATGGCTATATCTACGAGGTTAGAGGACGGGGGGAGAGGCCAATAAGAAATGCATTCGGCACACAATTACAGAAATTATCACATTTTTTTATGATTTTATTTAAACAAGCTGTAACACGTTCACTCTTCTACTAAATGTACAAGTAAAACCGATCCTTTTTTTTTGTGGGAATCTAGAGCTCCTCACAGTTCACGCAGTAACTTACAAAAATCAAGCATAAAAGTATTATGACTTGGTAATTTATCTTTTATAGGTTGAATATTTTCGGTAAAACTATTCTTCTTGCAATATAAAATATGCAAGTGTTGAAGCACAATTTTTAATCGGTTGAATGCCTTCTGCAAAGCTAAAGCATTTGTCACATCGTATCTAAGAGCAATTAAATATAAAATTGTTAGATCCAGCATTTCTCTTGCATTGGATGCTTTCTGTAAAGCTAAAATTCCTCCGCTTTAAAATATAAAAGCATTGAAGCCTTTTTTGTGTAGGTTGGACCTTTTCTACGATAAGGAGCGCAATAACTTAACATCTAATTTGACAATCTTAACATATTACACAGCAACTTAATATAACTGCATATAAAACTCCTATATCTTGTTTTTTTTTAATATTAATAATACTAATAATTTATTTTTAACCCACTATACAGAAAATGAAGTGGAGTAACACAAGAAGAGGAAAAAAAAAACACAAAAATGCATTTGAAATCAACACAAATAAATAAATACACTCAATGCGCTATGGCTACCCGGACAAGAGGGTGGTTAACACCCAGGGTAGCATAAATATTCTCTTGAAGACGGCTACTTTGTCTGACAAAACAACCTACAATATCCGGAGCGTCAAAAAAACTCATAATCTTTCTATTACTGTATCTGCGAGGCAGATACAATAAAAGCTTGCAATATCGGAAATACATAATTCTAATATCGCTAATATCCCCTGGCCCAAACAGGATGTGAAGGCTAGCTGGGAACAAAACCGCATGGTCACAAAAACTCGAGTACAAATTAGCCAGTGCTTTTCTATTACATCTTCCCCTGTTGGGGACAATTTTCGCGTACCCCAGTTTCAGCTTCTCTTTAATATCACCCAATGCCCGGAAACGAAATAACGTAAGCGATTTGGAAATATTAATCCCAAGCCATCGGAAAGATTCGACACATTTTACAGAAAATAAACCGCAATCAAGCGGCGTTGCTGAAGATTTTGAATTGAACGCTAAATATTCGCATTTATCAGTGTTAAGGCTTAATCCAATTTCCCCATACAGCCGCGATACAAGTTGCACAGACTTCATTAAAGTAAACTTTGACCTGCTAACAAGCAGAACATCATCCACATATGCAATATAGGAGACATTTGCCAACCCTGAAGAGTAAGAAAACGGTATCTTATTAACGACATTCAATAAACAAGCTAAAACTTATGAGGTGAAAGCACACCACCCTGACGGACCCCAGATCTAACCGGGATTTTACCAAAGGCCCAGGAACCCTGCCTAAATTGAATAAATGAATTGTGGTACCAAAATCGAAGTACAAAAATAACTGAACTACTCACACCCAAACGTGCCAGAGAAAACCATGCCTGAGAGTGACGAACAGTATCGAAAGCTTTAGAAAGGTCTAACGCGCAAAAATGAACTTCCGTTTTTAAACGATGTGATTCTTGTAACACTGTTGCAAGTATACGGTGGGCATGCTGGCATCCTATACGCGACTTAAAACCGAACTGATTTGCATCATAACCCACCTTATCTTGAATAAATTGGAGCAATACATATTTAAATAGTTTACTTAAATTACACGCTACAGTGATAGGGCGGTAGGATCCACACTTAAGCGGATCCTTCCCTTGCTTCAGAACAGAGGTAACGGTACCACACAGGAAAGAGTCAGGCACTAGTGAGCTACTAAAACACATCTGAAAAAGTAGTTGCAGATGGCCAATCAACTCGGGAGAATCAACTCTTAAATGTTCAACACAAATTCCATCCTAATCAACCGACTTAGATTTAGATTTTAGTCTTTTAATACTTTTCACAATAGACTCAGCACTAATTGGGATAATATCTTTCTGGTGCAGCCTACGCGGAATAACTGAATCGAGCAGTCTAGAAAACCCAGAATGGACTGCATAATTTACTGTACTGAAAATTGTCGAGTAATGACTAACCCATGAGTCACCAGGAACTGGACCGAACAGTCAGGTTTAGTTTACTAGAATTCACCATTTCACTCCATTGCCGAGGACTTTTCGGAAATTCCTTACCCATATACCGGACACTTCGCAAGTAAGATTTGAAATCAGACTTAGTTGTTCTTTTAATATTATTAAAAAAAAGAAGTTTTTTTTAACTGAAAGTAAGGAGCGACATTAAAACTTAAAACGAAAAGAAATTATTCTGTATATGAAAAGGGCTGTCCCCTCCTCAACGCCTCACTCTTTACGCTAAAGTTTTTCATTGTTTGAAAAAAAATAGAGTTGTGAGAAAGTCAAACTTTAGCGTAAAGAGCCTGGCGTTGAGGAGGGGACAGCCCTTTTCATATACAGAATAATTTCTGTTCGTTTTAAGTTTTAATGTCGCTCCTTACTTTCAGTTAAAAAAACTTGTTTTTTTTATTTAATTTTTGAACGTTTTTGAATAAATGCAGGTTTTGATTTTGGCTCACCGTACATGAATAATTAAAACAAAATTTGCATATTAATTGTACTTTTATTTGGTTAAATGGCTTTCTCGAAATTTTGTTCTGACATAACTTACGAATTAACTTACGTAACGCTCACCGTACATGAATAATTAAAACAAAATTTTCATATTAATTTACTTTTATTTAGTTTAATGGCTTTCTAGAAACTTGTTTAATTCTATTTACGAACGTTTTGATTAGTAATAAATATACGTAACTTACGAATTAACTTACGTAACGAACTTTTATATTCATATATTTTTAATACGTATGTTAGGGGGTTCGCCCCCTAGTCAATACCTTGCTCTTTAAGCAAAAGTTCGAATTTTGTTCCAATTCTTTAAAAATGACCGCTTAATCACAAAGGCCGTTAATTAGAATAAATAGCCCTTATGAAAGTACTAAAAAAATCCTTGGCTTAAAGAGCGAGGTATTGACTAGGGAGTGAACCCAATCATATATGTAATATTTTCTGTTCGTTTAAAGTTTTGATGTTGCTGCTGTTGCAGTTGAAAAACTTGTTTATTTTTATATTTAATTTCGGATCTTTTTTTAAATAATGCTGGGAAGTCCGGCGTCCCCTTCATAGCAATGTCCCTTCCCCCATGAAAACTTCCTTCATGGAAAGATCCTCCCACATAACCCCCGACCCACCCCCCCCCCCCACTACCAGGAAAAATCTCCCCTAAAAACGTCTGTATACTTCCCAATAACCAATACTATATGTTAACATTGGGTAAAGTTCATAACTTTCAGCCCTCCCCCCGGGAACTGCGGGGGATTAAGTCATTCTAAAATACATAATTATATTATTTTCGAACATGCTGAACAAAATGGCTATCTCAAAATTTTGATCAGGTGACTTTGGGAAAAAAAGAGCGTGGGAGGGGCCTAGTTGCCCTCCATTTTTTGGTCACTTAAAAAGGGCACTAGAACTTTTAATTTCCATTCCAATGAGCCCTCCCACGATATTCTAGGACCACTAGGTCGTTACAATCATCCCTGGGAAAAAAAAAACAAAAAAAAAAACAAATAAACACGCACCCGTGATCTTTCTTCTGGCAAAAAATGCAAAATTCCACATTTTTGTAGATAGGAGCTTGAAACCTCTACAGTAAGGTTCTCTGATACGCGGAATATGATGGTATGATTTTCATTAAGTTTAAATAACTTTTAGGGGGTCTTTCTCCCTTTTTTCGAAAATCAGCCAAATTTTCTCAAATTTTCTAACTTTTGAGGGGTAGGATTAACTTGATGAAAGTTACATATTTGAAATCAGCATTAAAATCTGATTATTTTGATGTATCTATTTGTATCAAAATACCGTTTTCTAGAGTTTCGGTTACCATTGAGCCGGGTCGCTCCTTACTTACAGTTCGTTACCACGAACTGTTTGAAATACATGACCCGAAGTGGGACGGCCACACGCATTCCATATCCGAAGCTACATTTTTGCCCGAATTTTAACAGTTTTTAACCGAGGGTCTTTTTTCCAAAAAGAACTTCTAGTTTTCGAGCGAATACGCGAAACAGGGACGGCAATGGCCTCGGCTTGTTTGAGGCCAACAACAATCTCAGAATAGTAAGAATTGAGTTGTGATCGAGCATTAGGCGAGAAGTACTGCTACAAAGTAAATGGTAGGGAACTGTCACACATGAGAGCAGAGTTGCCAAAGTACAGATATATAAAGTCCAGTTAACTTTATTCCATTCACGCTTATTATACTATTTCGTGCCCCGTGCAGAAGATTCACATTGTAAAGCAAAAATTCTTCAAATACTTATTTTAATATACGATCTTTATGTGATCTCTAGTATATTCACTTTCGAAGACAGTTTCGTATTATTTCATGTTTTTACTATTTAGTAGCCTCAAGAAATAATTTTCTGATTTTGTTTTCTGGAAATATTACTGGAAATTTTGCAGGATTCAGAAAACTACACCGTTTCCTTATTCCGTTACTGAATCTTTTTTTATCTCTTACTCACCGAGCTACTGACCGCTGACCGCGATAAAAAAAAAGAAAAAGAAAGAAAAAACAACATCAACTAAGAAAAGAGTAGCGTTGGTCCATAATATGCTAACACACAATGCAGCAAAATATGTTACTTTTTTGTTATTTATTCATCGGGAATATTCGTCTTTTATAATCTCACGTTCATGCGTTTTAGCAAGCCGCATAAACATCATACATTTTGAGTATCTTTTTCAAGCTTGGCATAACAACATCAATGGCATTGGCTAGAGTTTTCCCTTTTTATGTTGGATGTTTTAAGGGGTTAGGCACACTGTCAATCACAGACATAAAAAGGACCTTGACCTTTTGGAATCAGAAGGGGTTGTGGATATACCGTCAGGTATATCCACAAAAAGTAATACCCTACAGTTGATCTTTAAGCGCAAATTATTCCTTTTACGTGTTCTTATACGCTGTTTGCATTTTCAGAAGCGAATTTACTTCCATGAAGAAGGGAAGATCAATCAAGACTGGGACAAAATGAGTACCACTAGCTCAAAGATAAACCGACACATAAAAAAAAAGGTAAACTTACGATTTTAGGCCCATATTTTGTAGAATCTCTTGGGAGTACTTCATACTTACGGAAGACGCAGGCTGTGCAAAATCGCGATGTTTGTTACATTGCATTTTTCTGAGTCAGACCCATTAAAAAAAGGAATAAAAACAAATATTTGTTCAAACTGCAGAAATTTAAAATAGTTGAAAGCTCTAGTTTTACAAAGTCCTGAATCCTGACATGCCCCCTGGTGAAGGACACGATTCAACAAATTACTGATTCAAGATGAAGCCACCCCACTGTTTCAGCGAGACCTATTCAGTTTCGGAAGTCGATAATGACCAAAGAATTTATGGTCAAATATTTCTCGGCCTCTGGATCAACCGGTTAGGTAAAATCTACGAACAAAAGTAGACACCAAGCGTGAAATCTTCAATACATAATCACAAATAGCGGAGCGTCGTGGACTAGTAAAATAAGCTATCAGTTCAAGCTAAGGCAAAAATAGGCTTTTTTAGTATCATCTTCTAGGATAGGGTCTATAGATCTACTACATTTTTGGTTCCAAGCGGAGGACGATCCATTCCCATATACCCCTTCAACAGAGAGGCAGGGGGGGGGGCCAAGATTCTTAAACATGCTTAGCAAATGAAATTCCAGGATATCAAAGGACATATCAAAGGATTAAGTTTTACATGCCTCAAAATACGTCCAATCTTCATTAGATAATTTTTGAACTGTCAGCTCGTACTTCCAACGAAGTTAGAAGTTAGTTCCAGCGATCTCTAGAGACATTATAAGTTCTTTGGAGTATTTTGAAAAAAAAAAATCGCTATCACATAATTTCAATCAGATGCGTTTGGTGAGAGGAGGGGAAGTAGAAGAGAGAGGGGGGGGAATTAAATGCCGTCCATCAATTTTGAACATCACTCCATCTCCTTGGGACATCACTTTTGGAAATTGGAAACCAGAACTTCCAATTTTCAACCAAATGAGCCTCTTCTTAACTTAAACAATCATCCCTTCCATAAAAACCTTAAATATTCCATGGGCATAAATTACAACCCTTGCCCCCTAATCTACGGGGTTTGTTTCAACCCCAAAAGCCTTGTTATATGATGTTTACAGTATTTTGAATAGAATATCTATCTAAAAATTTCTACTAGATGCATTTCGGGGCAACACGCGCATGTGTGTGCGTGGGGGGGGTAACTCCCCTCCAATCACTTTGACTCCTAAAAAGAGAACTAGAGCGTCTGATTACCAATAGGATGAGCCACTCTTTCTATAAAAACCCTTATTTGCCCCCAGGGCATAACTTACAACCCTTGCCCTGAGGGCTGGGGGGATTTATTATCCTTAAAGACATAGTTCCCAGACCTTTCAAAATACGTTGAACAAAATGGCTATCTCAAAATTTTGATTGGAAGGGTTTGGGGAAATAATGGGCGTGGGGGGGAGGTGTTATTTGCCCTCTCATCACTTTCGACTAATTAAAAAGCACTAGTTATCTCAATTTCTAATCGAATGAGCCCTTTTTGAAGCTTCTACGACAAAACTTTCTATACAAAACCTTATATGCACGAAGGGCATAACTTACGACCCTTGCCCTGAGGGCTAGGGGGAGGGGGTTGTCATCCTCAAATAAATAATTTCCAGACCTTTCAGCTACGTTGAAAAAACTGGATATATCAAAATTTTGATCGAAAATGTTTGAGGAAATGATGGGCGTGGGGGGGGGGGATTCTCCCTCCGATTACTTTCGACTATTAAAAAGGACAAAAGCTCTCTCAATTTCCAATCGAATGAGCCCTTTTTGAAGTTTTTACGACAACACTTTTTATAAAAAACCTTACATGCCCCCAAGGCATAACTTACAACCTTTGCCCCTGGGGCTGTAGGAGATTTGTCATCCTCAAAGACATAATTTCCGGACCTTTCAACTACGTTGAACAAAATGGCTATCTCAAAATTTTGATTGGATGTGTTCGGGAAATGGTGGGCGTCAGAGGGGGCTTAGTTGCCGTCAAATCATTTTAGACTATTAAAAAGGATACTAGCCCTTTCAATTTTCAATCGAATGATCCCTTTTTGAAGTTTTTACGACAACGCTTTCTATAAAAACCTTATATGCCCCCAGGAAATAACTTACAACCTTAGCCCTGAGCGCTGTGGGGGTTGTCATACTGAGACATAACTTCCAGACCCTTAACTACGTCCAGCAAAATGGCTATATCAAAATGTTGATCGGAAGTGTTTGGGGAAGTGATGAGCGGGGGGGGGGGGGGCATTCGCCCTTGTCATCCTCAAAGACGGGTTGTCATCCTCAAAGACATAATTTCTGTACCTTTCAACAACGTTGAACAAAATGGCTATACAAAATTTTGACTGGATGTGTTCGGGGAAATGGAAGGTGCCAGAAGGGCGGTTAGTTGCCCTCAATCATTTTAGACTATTAAAAAGGGCGCTAGCCCTTTCAATTTCCAATCGAATGAGCCCTTTCTGAAGTTTCTACGAAAACGCTTTCTATAAAACTTAAATGCCCCCAGGGCATAGCTTACAACCCTTGCCCTGAGTGACGTGGGGGATTTTCAACCACAAAGACCTAATTTCCATAACTTTCAACTACGTTGAACAAAATGGCTATCTCCAAATTTTTATTGGACGTGTTTGGGGAAATAGTGGGCGTAAGAGAGGGATCAGTTGCCCTCCAATCACTTTCGTGTATTAAAAAGGGCACTAGCTCTTTCAAATTCCAATTGAATGTGCCCTTTTTGAAGTTTCTACGACAACGATTTCTATAAAAACATTCATGGCCCCAGGGCATAACTTACAAACCTTGCGCTGAGGGCTGTGGGGGGTGTCACCCTCATAGACATAATTTTCGGGCCTTTCAACTACGTTGAGCAAAATGGCTATCTCAAAATTTTGATAGGAGGTGTTTTGGGAAATGAAGGGCCTGAGAGTGGGGTTAGTTGTCCTCCAATCACTTTCGACTATTAAAAAGGGCACTAGCCCCTTCAATTTCCAATCGAATGAGCCCTTTTAGAAGTTTCTACGACGACGCTTTCTATAAAAAACCTTATCTACCCCCAGGGCATAACTTACAACCCTTGCCCTGAGGGATGTGAGGGGGGTTGTCATCTTTAAGACCTAATTTCCAGAACTTTCAACTACGTCGAAAAAAATGGCTATCTTAAAATTTTGATTGGATGTGTTTGCGGGAAAGGTGGGCGTGAGAGGAGGTTTAGTTGCCCTCGAATCGCTTTCGACTATTAAAAAGAGCACTAGCCCCTTCAATTTCTAATCGAATGAGCCCTTTTTGAAGTTTGTACTGAAGTTGAAGTTTGACAGCTCCTTCAATACGAAGTGCCCTGGTCTAAAAGAAACCAAAAAAAAACAATAAATAATACGTTGTGCCCACATCCTTCTTTACTTAGGCAGCGCTATTGCACTGCCTATGATTTTGCTCGTTGTTTCGTTAAACTAGTACACCAATATTTGCAGTGCCTCGAAAGAAATAAGAGCGGAAATGTCAAACCTGGTTCTACACATACGGTCGAGCCATTATGTTCTAAGCGCACGTAGGAGCAAAAATTATAGGCTTTAAGGCAGTAGGCTCATCGTAGCAATAAACGGATATAATCTTTATTTTTGGCAAACAAAAAGCATGTAAAAACGACCCGCTTGTTTCTTAAATGCGCCCCTCCCTTAAAAACCAAAAAAAGATGGTGAGATCTCTAGCTACAAATATGAGGATTGGAGTAAAAATTACTAAGCAGTTGAAAACAGTCCAACTTGAGCAGTAAAGATGTCAATACTCGTAATAGAGAACTTGTTCAGAGAACATAGCTTCAAGAAAGGAGTCAAGAATGCAAAAGTTGTTTTTATTTTGGAAAGTCACAGATAATAGATTTTTTTTTGTGAGTTCGCAGAAAGAGATGTTAGCTACCATAACAAAAATTGGTAGCCAACGTTCTCAGAAACGTATTAATAAGGCAAAAAAAAAAAACAGAAATAAATAAAAAAGGGGAGACATTGGTGCTATTTATGTAAAACTACGATTTTTTTTTCTTCAAGGCCGGGACAGTAAACCTCTTGTCAATCGATTTACGACGATGGTAAATTCAGTGGGACGCTTTTTGGTTCGTTTGCGTCACTTCATATTTGAAGGGTCTCAGCCTCTTTCGAAATGCTCAAAATTTGTTTTCATATCTCAAGCTATCAGTTTCCAATGAAAATAACTTCAATGGCTTAGTTCCTATTTCCTAGCCTTCTAAAGTCGGTAAATGGTACCAAAATGTGCCCAAACCAAATGAACTGATAGACTATTTGAATTAACCTTACTCCATGCCTATCTACCTTAGTTCTGCATTAGGATGGACGATAGACTCTCTATCAGCAAGTAAAATGACATCATTTTATACAATTTTGAAAAAAAAAGTTATTTCAGCCTTGTCTCTCACTCAGACTATCTGTCTTGGCTTTTTCTCCAATGAGCCATAGCTGTCAACTTTTTCATCTCAGTCCACTAAGTTGATTTTAATTCAAACAAGAAAAACATAAACGCATTTATCTGACAAACCTTCTAGTTTAGGAAAACACCATTTACAGATCAAGAAAAAACAAGAAATGCAAAATTGAATGTTGTACAATGGAATCAGACACGCGCTCATGTAGTCTCTCCATAAATCTAATTATTTTTCAATTCTTCAGAATTTCCTGTATATCTCATATGATTTCCCTATTTTAAGAGTTTTCCAGTTCCCTTTTCCCCCAAAACAGATTTCCCAGCGTAAACTAGAGAATAATCTATAAAACATGAAGAGTGATTAATGGCAAATAGCATTAGACAGTAAAATAAAACCGGCTGTTTTAAATGACCACAGATTTCAATGCTAAGCGTTCTGTTGATAAAATTATCTCAAACCTTTAAAATGATAATGCGCAAAATTTTTTACTGGCACTCTGTCAGAATAAAGCCAATATCAAAGAACTTAAAACCACAAACAGGGAAAAAATAAACGAAATTACTCGTGTATCGCGAAAAAATTAGTCGTCAAGAAGAAATAATTTCAGAATAATATGAATTTAATAGGAGAAATGGAAAGGGACTATTGAACTTTTCCCAGGAAGATAAATTTGGACGATTGAAACAAGAAAAATACGTAAAATTACGGAGCGGTAAACAAGTTTTTTACTTTTGACATATCGTATATACAATTAAATCAGATAGTACTTCAAAAAAAGGTGCTAAAACATTTTTATTTTAATCTTCGTGAGGGGCCCTGATTTCCCACCACCTTGTGTTATCTCGGAAAGCCGCGTGTGCCGCAGTTACGCCATGCTTGGGATAGTTCCGCCACGTTTGGGATAGTTCCGCCACGCTTGGCACAGTCTCCAAAATGCTTGGCACACTCCTCAAAACGCTCGGCAGAGTTCCGCCCCGCTTGGCACACTCCCCAAAACACTCGGCACTGTTTCACCACGTCTGGCAAGCGCCACATGGCGTATATGATTTCTGAGAGTGACCCCGCGAACCTTGATTGCTCACTCTCATCTTCTATGAAGTGAACACAAATATATCAGCAATCTCACGCTGTTTTATTTTTATTTAATTTTTTTAACTTTCTGATGCGCTTCATGTGAATTGAAATAACATTCAGATGATTATCGACTTAATATCTGACCTCCCTCCTTTAGCACGAATGTAGGATGAAGGCTGTAGCATAGGCGGCGAGGGGACAAAACCTCTCTTCTTATTGCGGAGACGAGACGATAGTTCATTTTGGAAAGTTATGATTTCGAAAAGACATATACTTAACTGAACTTTTTCCTCGAAGCATTGTTCTGGAAAGACCGACCTTTAATTTAGAGGATGTAGGGGGGGGGGGGGGGGGGGGGTTAAGGAGGC
The DNA here is from genome assembly GCA_027921565.1 of Artemia sinica. Taxonomy (NCBI): domain Eukaryota; kingdom Metazoa; phylum Arthropoda; class Branchiopoda; order Anostraca; family Artemiidae; genus Artemia; species Artemia sinica. Next base: position 19,730,477 of record CM051271.1, on the reverse strand, counting down.
AGTAGCCCTTCTTATATTTTGGATAACCCTGGGCAGGGTATTAAGAAACGTGAATTAAAACTAAAAAAGATTACATTTTTAATAAAATTAATTTTTTAAAAAAAAGTTTTACAGAAAATAAGTTTTTCAAAAACGTTAAACCAAATAAGTTAAACCAAAAACGAACAAAAATAGAATCAAATAATCTGCCAAGTATACAACTACCACAAATCAGTATCAATAAATAAATGAAACCCAAAAAAACAAAAATTAAAATAAATAACTCAAAAAACAAGCAGAAATTAATATGAGTAGGATTATAAATCCCATGCTTTCTAAAAGCCAGAATATAATTTGTACATGACGGAACAAAATCCAATGAATTTACTGAAAAAAAATGTGCATTGTCAGTTTAATATATATATATGCTGATATTTATTCCTTAAAATCTTAATTAATTTTTTATTTCTTAAAGGTATAAAAGTGAAAACATTGAAAAGAATTTTTTCAGTAAAGTACAAATTATATTCTGGCTTTTAGAAAGCATGGGGTTTAAAACCCTACTCATATTAATTTCTGCTTGTTGAGTTTGACTCTGTTATTTATTTAAATTTCTGTTTGTTTTGGGTTTCATTTATTTATTGATATTGATGTGTGGTAGTTGTATGCTTGGTAGATTAATTGATTCTATTTTTGTTAATTTTTGGTTTAATGGAGTTATTTAATTTTTTTCTAAACTTATTCTGTGGAAAAAGTTTTTTAATTAATTTCTATTCGTTTTATATTCACATTGTCTTTTTCAGGGAGAAAGACTGAGCCTCTTCTAAAGTTAAACAACCATCCCTTCCATAAAAATCTTAAATACCCCCTGGGGATAACTTACAACCCTTGTCCCTAATCTCTGGGGTTTGTTTCAACCGCAAAAGCTTTGTTATATGATATTTAGACTATTTTGAATGGAATGGCTATCTCAAAATTTGTATTAGATGCATTTCGGGACAACATGACGTTTGTGGGGGAGGGGGGGGGGGTAGCTGCCCTCCGATCGCTTTGACTCTTAAAAAGAGCACTAGAGCGTCTGATTACCAATCCAATGAGCCCCCTCTGAACTTTATGTGACCACGCTTTCTATAAAAACCTTATATGTCCCCAGGGCATAACTTACAACCCTTGCCCTGAGGGCTGGGGGGATTTTTTATCCTCAAAAACATAAATTCCAGACCTTTCTGAACACTGAACAAAATGGCTATCTAAAAATTTTGATTGTAAGTGTTTGGGGAAATGATGGGCATGGTGGGGCATTCAACTACGTTCAACAAAATGGTTACATCAAAATGTTGATCGGAAGTGTTTGGGGAAGTGATGGGCGTGGGGGGGAGGGCATTCGCCCTCCAATAGCTTTTGACTATTAATAATGGCACTAGCCCTCTCAATTCCCAATTGAATGAGCTCTTTATGAAGTTTCTACGACAACGCTCTCTATAAAAACCTTATATGCCCCCAGGGCATAACTTACAGCCTTTGCCCTGGGCGCTGTGGGGAAGGGGGGGGGTGTCATCCTCAAAGACATAATTTCTGGACCATTTGAACTACGTTGAACAAAATGGCTCTCTCAAAATTTTGATTGAATATGTTCGGGAAACTGGTAAGCCTGAGAAGGGGTTAGTTGGGGGTTAGGGGGTTAGTAGGGGGAAAGTTCAATCACTTTCGACTATTAAAAAGGGCACTAACCCTTTCAATTTCCAATCGAATGAGCCCTTTTTCAAGTTTCTACGACAATACTTTCTATAAAAACCTTGTATGTCCCAGGGCATAACTTACAACCCTTGCCCTGAGGGTTGTGGGGGGGGGGAGGTTATCATCGTCAAAGACCTAATTTCGAGAACTTTAAATTACGTTGAACAAAAAGGTTATCTCAAAATTTTGATTGGATATGTTTGGGGAAATGGTGGGCGTGAGAGGGGGCTTTGTTGCCCTTCAATTACTTTCGAATATTAAAAAGAGCACTAGCTCTCTCAATTTACAATTGAATGAGCCCTTTTTGAAGTTTTTACAACACCACTTTCTGTAAAAACCTTATATACCCCCAGGGCATAACTTACAACCCTTACCCTGACGGTTTTTTTTTTTTGGGGGGGGGGCTGTCATCCTTTAAAAGACCTAATTGCTTTAACTCTAAACTACGTTGAAAAGAATAGCTATCTAAAAATTTTGATTGGATGTGTTTGGGGCAATGGTGGGCGTGAGAGGGGGTTAGTTGCCCTCCAATCACTTTCTACTATTAAAAAGGGCACTAGCCCTTTCAATTTCCAATCGAATGAGCCCTTTTTGAAGTTTCTACGATAACGCTTTCTATACTGCGTTCACTTGCGTTGAACTAAATGAATATCTCAAAATGTGGATGGTATGTGTTTGGGGAAATGGTGGGCGTGAGAGGGGTGCTAGATGCCCTCCAATCACTTTCGACTATTAAAAAGGGCACTAGCCCTTTCAATTTCCAATATAATGAGCCCTTTTGGAAGTTTCTACGACAACGCTTTCTATAAAAACCTTATATGCCCCAAGAGCATAACTTACAACCCTTGCCCTGAGGGGTGTGGGAGGTTTGTCATCTTCAAAGACATAATTTCCAGAACTTTTAAACTACGCTGAACAAAACGGTTATCTCAAAATTTTGATTGGATGTGTTTGGGGAAATGGTGGGCGTGATAGGGGTTTTGTTGTCCTTCAATTACTTTTGACTTAAAAAGAGCACCAGCTCTCTTAATTTCCAATCGAATGAGCCCTTTTTTAAGTTTCTACAACAGTGCTTTCTGTAAAAACCTTATATGGCCCCAGGGCATAATTTACAACCCTTACCCTGACGGCTGTTGGGGTTGTCATCCTTAAAGACGTAATTTCTTTAACTCTCAACTACGTTGAAAAAATAGCTATCTCAAAATTTTGATCGTATGTGTTTGGGGAAATGGTGGGCGTGAGAGGGGTGCTAGATGCCCTCCAATCACTTTCGACTATTAAAAAGGGCACTAGCCCTTTCAATTTCCAATCAAATGAGCCCTTTTTAAAGTTTCTACGACAACACTTTCTTTAAAAACCTTACATTCCCCCAGGCTATAACTTACAACCCTCACCCTGAAGGCTGTGGGGGGTTTGTCATCCTCAATGACCTAATTTCCAGAACTTTCAACTACGTTGAACAAAATGGATATCTCAAAATTTTTATTGGATGTGTTTTGCGAAATGGTGGGCGTGAGAGGGGGATTAGTTGCCCTCAAATCACTTTCGACTGTCAAAAAGGACAATAGCCAATTGAATTTCTAATTGAATGAGCCCTTTTTGAAGTTTCTACGACAACGCTTTCAATAAAAACCTTATATTCCCCCAGTGCATAAATTACAACCCTTGCCCTGAGGACTGTGAGTAGAATGTGACCTTATACTTTGGGGTCTTTACGTCCCTTGGCAACTTGCCAAGGCACTTATCAAGGCCATCACCCTAGGGCACTCTTGAGGTTGAACGAACTTTATCCAGGCCATCCCTTATTGAGGTTGGACGAACATTATCAAGACCATCCTCTATTGAGGTTGAACGAACTTTATCAAGGCTATTCCCTAAGGCACTCTTGAGGTTGAACGAACTTTAGTTGCGCAATAATATAGCCCTAAGAAGCTTTTGAGGAGTAATGAACTCTGAACAAACCCGGACAATGCGGTTTTACCTTTCTTGATGTTGTGAAACAGATTGCATAATGATCTAAAATATTCGCTAAAGATTTTCTGATGATTTCAGAAATATTTGACTGGTGCAGTATTAATGCTATTGCGAAACAGATCATTAAGTGAATATAAAGTGGGATTTTAAAAGTTTTATAATAAAAGGCGCCGAGAATAGAATTTTAGAATAGAAACCTTAGACATCTAAAACAATCCTTAGACATCAAAAAGTGAGGGGGTAAAGGATTTGACGCCGCTCATAAGGGGTAGGACATACAATTGGAGTTACTACAAATACTTCTTACAAAATACGTTTCGTGCTCTGTTTTACGCAAAAACTTCAATGAAAAGAAATCCAGTAGTGAGGGGGTTATGGATTTGGTGATGCCCTAGTGGGTATACTATTGGAGCTACTACAAAAAGTCGTATAGATTTTAGGCGGTGATACGATAGCCCTTAGTCATCAATGAATCAACCTCCACAGGCCCCAATGCCCCTCCAACTTTGTGCCCCCCCTTTTTTCTAACTTTTTTTTGAAGTTGATTTTTTTTTTTACTTTTTTTAACTTTTATTGTTTTACATTTTTTAACATAGAAATTTTTTTAACTTTTTTTACATGTCTTAAAATGACATGAAACATAAAAAATCACATTTAATATTTTCGAAATGCAAAATGAGAATGATATAGATATGTTAGTCGTGACTTTTACTATTAGAAAGATAATGTTTGTAGTAGCACTTTTTTTGTGACTTGGAATTTTTTGGACTCTGAAACTTAATCAACTCCTTTTATTATTATTTTAATTATGCGGCTGTATTAGTGGTACTCTGTGGCTACTCATCGACACTACATAGTTTATTATATATTTTCAAACAGTATTTTTGTACATTGGAAGGATACACACTTGCACCATATTTAAAAAATGAAGATGGCATTCGTTTGTCCTGATATTGATTGCTATGTTGCTAATCTTGGCCAAAGAGCAAAGGCTCACAGAATAGACTATTACAAAGATCATTCATCAATAACGGACTATGGTCTTGGCGGTTGGTTTGCAAAGATGTGGGAAGGCCTTAGTGGAAGCCTTATTAATACAACCAGGACATTTTTCAACTTTTTTTACATATCTTACAATGATATGAAATATGCTTGCGGCTGTACCAGTGGTACTCTATGGCTGCTCATCAACGTATTAAATCAGTAATTTTCGTACATTGAAAGGATAAACACTTTCATCATATTAAAAAAAGTGACGATGAAATATTTAAAGAAATTGTGTGCACATGATAAATCATCGTTGCGTTGAATACTGACAAGGACAAATATTTGAACTATGAAACAAGTACTAGTGGGGATCTCATTGGAAATGTATGCGTGCGTTGTCATGACAGTGAGAAATTAAATTCCTTGGAACTGCCCAAGAACTTCCATCATGCAAATGGCGGATATGTGAGAGTGAGATATCCAGAGATGATGTCACTCAAGAGAATGCCAACATGAAAATAATAGTTGATGAAGAGGGAAAACTTCTAGCTAATGTTTCTGGTAGCAGGTTACCCGTAGATAGATCCTATCGTCATCTTTCCGGTGTTAGTATTCAAATGAAAGCAAAGGGCAAAAGAAGACGGGCATACTGCTGCAATAATATCATAAACCATATCTTGTCTACGTGCCAGAACTGTCACCTGTGTAAAAACAATGTGATAATAGACGGTGAAATCGCTGGCAAAATAAAAAGGGCATTGGCAGACAATATCACTAATGAATATAAAGATGAATTGATGGAAAATAAAGCACATGTGAAAATTATCACTACCATTGATCATATACCTACAGATATAGTAAATGAGGCCACTAATACCAAAGACGAAATGCATATTGAACCTGTAGGTGACACCACAGTAAAAATTGCGAATGACTCAAAATGGATTAATGACTATTCTACTGGTTATGAACTAAGAGAAGGAAATACCTACGCTATCAAGAGAGAACATGATTAATTATTTTATGGAACAGATTCAAAATGTCCAAAATCGTTCAATAATATTAATAATGTATAATAACGTATGTATAATATTTTTATGTTAATATTCTACAAATCGTTGTTTCAATAAAAATATTTTATGCATTACTTTGTTGCTTCCATTATTTTTACAGTACGCTACCAAATCAAACGTCTAGAGTGTTTATTAAAAAGTAGGTGATGCAAGACAAAGATATTTTTAGAGACATAGATACTACTACTAGCAAGCTCATAGGGGATATATTAGAAACTGAGATATGTTAACTGAGCTTTTACCAAAGTCTGAGAGAGATGAGATGGTTTTTTTCCTCCAAAAACCCCAAAGACAAGCCAACATCCGCTCGGACACGCAGGTTCAGAGTGAGAGAGGCAAAAATATCTACAAACACAAAGAGTTAGACATAAAATCATACAAAGACAGGCATAGAGACAAGCAAACATCTGCTCGGACATATAGGCATAGAGAGAGAGGCAAAAATATCTACAAAGAGATATTCAGATACAAAATCACACAAAGACAGATATAGAGACAAGCAAACATCCGCTCAGACACACAGGCATAGAGACTCGTCTCGATGTTAAAAACGTCTCAAAGTTAAAACAAAAACGTCACGAAGAAACAAAAACGGCTCGAAGTAAAAAAACATCAGGAAGAAAAACAAATTTTCGAAGTTAAAACAAAAACATCTCGAAGAAAAAAACGTTTCAAAGTAAAAAAACGTCTCTAAGTTAAAACAAAAACGTCTCAAAGTTAAAACAAATACGACACGAAGAAACAAAACGTCTCAAAGTTAAAACAAAAACTTCACGAAGAAACAAAAACGTCTCGAAGAAAAAACGTCTTAAAGTTAAAATAAAAACGTCATGAAGACACAGAAAGGTCACGAAGTTAAAACAAAAACATCACGAAGAAACAAAAACGTCTCCAAGTTAAAACAAAAACGTCATGAAGAAAGAAAAACGTCTCGAAGAAAAGACGTCTCGAAGTAAAAAAACGTCTCAAAGTTAGACAAACCGTCTCAAAGTAAAAAAAAATGTCTCAATATTAACACAAAACGTCACGAAGAAAAAAAACGTCTTGAAGTTAAAACAAAAACTCATGAAGAAAAAACCTCCTTGAAGTTAAAACAAAAACGTCTCGAAGAAAAAAACATCTCGAAGTAAAAAAACGTCTCAAAGTTAAAACGAAACCGTCTCGAAGTTAAACCAAAAACGACACGAAGAAACAAAAACGTCTCGAAGTTAAAGCAAAAACGTCACGAAAAAAAAAACACCTCGAAGAAAAAAACGTCTCGAAGAAAAAACGTCTGAAAGTTAAAACAAAAACGTCACCAAGAAACAAAAACGTCTCGAAGTTAAAACAAAAACATCAAGAGGAAACAAAACGTCTCGAAGAAAAAACGTCTCGAAGTAAAAAACATCTCAAAGTTAAAACAAAAAGGTCACGAAGAAACAAAAACCTTCTCGAAGTTAAACCAAAAACGACACGAAGAAACAAAAACGTCTCGAAGTTAAAGCAGAAACGTCACGAAAAAAAACACCTCGAAGAAAAAAACGTCTTGAAGAAAAAACGTCTGAAAGTTAAAACAAAAACGTCACCAAGAAACAAAAACGTCTCGAAGTTAAAACAAAAACATCAAGAGGAAACAAAACGTCTCGAAGTAAAAAAAATGTCAAAGTTAAAACAAAAAGGTCACGAAGAAACAAAAAAGTCTCGAAGTTAAAACAAAAAGATCACGAAGAAACAAATACGTCTCGATGCTTAAACAAAACGTCACGAAGAAAAAAATGTCTCGAAGTAAAAAAAAGTCTGTTAAAAAACGTCTCGAAGCAAAAAAAATGTCTCAATATTAAAACAAAACGTCTCGAAGTTAAAACAAAAATTCATGAAGAAAAAAACCTCTCGAAGTTAATAAAACGTTTCAAAGAAAAAAACGCCTTGACGTTCAAAAAACGTCTCAAAGTTAAAACAAAAATGTCACGAAGAAACAAAACTTCTCGAAGTAAAAAAAAAATCTCGAAGAAAAAAAAAGTCTCGAAGTTAAATCAAAAATGTCAAGAAGAAAAAAACTTTTCGTATACAAATACACAAATTGGACATACAAACATACAGACAGACACACGGACAGGCAAACACCCGCCCATAGGCACAGAGAGCGAGAGAGACAAAAAAGCATACAAACACATAAATTCAGACATACAAACAGACAAAGAAATACACTGGGAAAAGCAAACACCCACCCAGACACACAGACTTAGAGAGTGAGAGAGACAAAAGCACATACAAATACACACAATTCAGACATAAAAACAGACAAAGCAGACACTGGGACAAGCAAACACCCACCCAGCCACACAGGCACAGAGTGAGAGAGAGACAAAAACTCCTAAATATTTCTTGAAAGCTTCACGCGTGTGCAGTAGCAATAGTTGTAGTAGCAGTAGTAGCATTAGTAGCACTATGCAAATAGCACCTTATTTTTCAACATTCCCTTCAACCCATGATGAAATTTTTAACTTGATACCATCAACCGATCCTGAAGCATTGCTGATACGTCGTCCTCTTGACAATCAGTTATAGTAGTACCAATAGGAGTAGATGTAATTATAGTAGTAGCAGTAGTAGTAGTTGTAGGAGTAAGTGTAGTAGCATTATGATGCAAATATAGTCTTTTGGTTAGTTCAACATCCCCAACAACAAGCGTTGTAAGTTTCAATTTCACACACGAAACTGTTCCTAAAATATTTGTGATATGCCCTTTAGACAACCTGCATACGGATGGCAGGTTGTCATCTGTACAACAGAAATTTTCACCTTTATACCCTTAGGTATAGTTGTAATAGTAGTCACAGCAGTAGTATAACTACTCAACTTAACACAATTAGCCGAGGATATTGTCGATTTGCTCTTTTGATAAACTGTAGGTCTATATTCATATACTTCTTGAAATTTTCATCTTAATGCTCTTAACCTTACAAGTATTTGCGATAGAAGTAGTAGTTGGAGCAATAGTAATGAAGGAACGAATGAAGGAATGAATGAATGGTCTTCAATACCCATCTATAACAAAAAAATAAAAACGATGGAGTACAATAAAAGAAAGGAAAACAAAACAAACATGGCGTAAATATATATAAAATTACTAATAATAGCAAATCTAAAATAGTACGCCGTTCCACGGGTGAGAAGAGGACTGGTTACTTAGGTTCTGAAACTGCTCATCCCCGGCCTGAAGCGGTTCCACCACACCAAAACGGTTAACGATGCACCTGTTCTTGAACCACCGAGGGGCCTGAAGCAAAACTTCGCATACTTAAAATAGCACTTACGTGCCTTTCAGACTCGGAAGACCCGCGTTATTGTACATAATCGGTAATGTTGGTTCCTTGCTTTATTCCGACGAATACATGAAGCTAGGTTTCGGAAAGTACATTTCCCAGCTTCAAACGACCTTTTAGATGCTTATACATATAATATAATGGGCTGTGTAGTAGCAATAGCTGTAGTAGCAGTAGTAGCATCAGTAGCAGTATGAAAATAGCAGCTTATTTTTCAACATCTCCTTAAACACACGTGGAAATTTTTAACTTGATACCATCAACCGATCCTGAAGCATTACTGATACGTCGTCCTCTTGACAATCTGTATGGGCTGATTTATTTCAATACAGTTACAATATAGCCCAAAATTTTCGCCTTAATACCCTTAGCTTTATTAGTAGTAGTAGTAGCACCAGCAGTTATAGTAGTACCAGTAGGAGTAGATGTAATTATAGTAGTAGCAGTAGTAGTAGTTGTAGGAGTAAATGTTGTAGTATTATGATTGGAATTTTCATCTTAATGCTCTTAACCTTACAAGTATTTGCGATAGAAGTAGTAGTTGGAGGAATAGTAATTAAGGAATAATGAAGGGATGAATGAATGATCTTCATTACCCATCTATAACAAAAAACTTAACGATGGAGTACAATAAAAGAAAGGAAAGCAAAACAAACATGTCGTAAAGACATACACAAATTACTAATAATACCAAATCTGAAATAGTACGCCGTTCCACGGGTTAGAAGAGGACTGGTTACTTAGTTTCTGAAACTGCTCATCCCCGTCCTGAAACGCTTCCACCAAACCAAAACGGTTAACGATATGCCTGTTCTTGAACCACCGAGGGCCTGAAGCAAAAACTTCACATATTTAAAATAGCACTTACACGCCTATCAGACTCAGTAATAATATCCCAAAATGGGGCCAAATATTAAATATGCGGGAGAGCCACACTATTACAGATTCGCGAAAGGGCTTTCCGTTCCAGATTAAGCTGCCATGTAACAACACTAGCATAAGCAATTCTAAGTATGCGTTCAGCATTCCAAAGCAAAGGCTTTCGTTTTTTAATGGAAGACCCAATCGGGAGACCTAAATATTTAAGTACAGTGGTGGGTGCCACTTCACTATCACCTAGACAGACACTACCAGGCACATAACTCCCGTGTAAATTACAGAAGAGGACTTGGGACTTGGCAGCATTACTACTTACTCCTATTTGTTGATATCTATCAGATAGATTATCAAAACTCCGTTGAAGACTAGCTATTGACCGGCACGGATTTAACAGATCTTCCGCATAAGAAAGCACTGATGTATCCATCCCTTTTGAAATGCAACTTTTAGGTAGGCGAATCTGTGCAGGAAGAGACGCGTTATTGTAGATAATCGGTAATGTGATGGCTACTTGCTTTATTCCGAGAAAATGCAGGAAGCTCGCTTTCCGAAATTACATTTCCCAGCTTCAAACGACCTTTTAGATGCCTATACATATAATATAATGGGAAAATTGCCTCAAGACTCAAACCATGACTATACAACTCCAACATGGCCTGCGAGTGTATAAGGGAACCAAAAGCATTCATAACATCGTTTGTTCCGAGAACCAGAGTGCTCCCAGATGCTTCTATGTCTCTGAGTATATTACAGAGACTTCTAAAGGCATGGAAGCAACCTAAACTTGACTGGAACCCAAACTGGAATGGTGAAATAGTACACTTTTCTTTTAAATGGCCAACTATCAGAAGCTCAAATATCTTTGCGAAAACCCTTGACACAGTCACTGGCCTATATGATGAACATGATGATTTTGGTTTATTCTTTTTCAGAATTGGGCTATTCACTCCAATGCATAAACTGTCAGGAACGAAACCAGCGTTAAAAACCATTTGAAAAAGTAATGCAAGGTGGTTACAGAGGAGGTCAATTGCGGCAATAAAATGTTCAGCACAAATACTGCTGGCGCCAGCTGAGAATTTCTTCTTTCTAAGCTTCAACACAGCCTACTTAATAGCAGAAGGTGTTATCACAATAGAATTTAGTTTTTGAATAGAATCAAGCAACGAAGCCATCTCACTATCGAGAAAAATTTCTACATTGCTGTTGGGTTTTACAAACTGACTTCTGAAATAGGCAACCCACTCAGACTCTGGGATGCTACCGGGGCCCTCATGGTTCTGCTTCTCAGAAAGAGGACGAGACTTCCAAAGGGGAATTAGGGTCAAATACAATCTTCTCGGCAGTAATGGATTTGACCATGGCTAGATTCTCCTGCAGAGCATTCCTAAATTTTCTCTTAGAATAAATCCGAACCGCATTTACAATTCCGGTCCTTGGCCTCTCGCACTCGTCCCAGAGCCGCAACCACCACTTCGCCGTAGCACAGGCTGACAGTAGAACTGGGTACTAGTCCACTTACATTTCTCACTCTTGCAACGTATCCGCCTCACTAGAATCGCCGCCTTATCAGCACATTTCAGTGCACATATTAATTGCTCACAGTACAGGTTTAGTTGTAACCTTAACTCACTTTCACTTAGGTTGATACTTGGCTGTAACAGATGGTATGGAATCTTCAGTTTCACTAGAATACGGTCGCAAGACTCACGAAATTCCGGTACACATAAGTTACTCCACTACTTCTTGAAGAACCACTTGGGTTGAGTCATCAGCTTTGGTCCCCACGACGGGTATCAAGACACATATAGGGAGATGGTCGCTGGTGGGCTGATCGTCCATTACTGTCACACATTGGCCTGAGCTGCCTGAATACAGTACATGATCCAGATTTGACGTAGTGCTAGCCTGTGATATGTATGTTAAGTCCTTGTTCTTTCTAAGTAATGAGAACGAGGGAGGCAGCATACTTATAATAGTTTAAGAACGCGGGCATTCAGAACGGGTTAGATCACAATTAAAATCACCTATGATAACACATCAGAGGACATGCTGTAGCGTTGCCTATAGTAAAGGCCATACGGCTCCAATGTTTTATTATTTTTTTTCCCCAGAGGCACTTCATATGGAAGGGGTCGTCGTAGAAGCTTCAAAGGTGGTTCATTCGATTGGAAATCGAGAGTTCTAGTGCCCTTTTTAATAGTCGAAAATGATTGGAGGGCAACTAGCCCCCCCCCCCCACGGCCATCATTCCCCCAAACACATCCAATCAAAATTTTGAGATAGCCATTTTGTTCAGCGTAGTTGATTTCCAGATAGAAAATATATTTTTGAGGAGGATACTCCCCCACAACCCTCAGGGCAAGGGTTTTAAGTTATGCCCTGGGGGCATATAAGGTTTTTATAGAAGGCGTTCTCGTAGAAACTTCAAAACAGGCTCATTCGATTGGAAATTAAAGAGCTAGTGCCCTTTTTAATAGTCGAAAGTGATTGGAGTGTAACTAGCCCCCCTCCCCCCCCCACGCCCATCATTTCCCTAAACACATCCAATCAAAATTTTCAGATAGCCATTTTGTTCAGCGTAGTTGATTTCCAGATAGAAAATATATTTTTGAGGAGGACACTCCCCCACAACCCTCAGGGCAAGGGTTTTAAGTTATGCCCTGGGGGCATATAAGGTTTTTATAGAAGGCGTTGTCGTAGAAACTTCAAAACAGGCTCATTCGATTGGAAATTAAAGGGCTAGTGCCCTTTTTAATAGTCGAAAATGATTGGAGGGCAACTAGCCCCCCCCTACGCCAATCATTCCCCCAAACACATCCAATCAAAATTTTGAGATAGCCATTTTGTTCAGCGTAGTTGATTGCCAGATAGAAAATATATTTTTGAGGAGGATACTCCCCCACAACCCTCAGGGCAAGGGTTTTAAGTTATGCCCTGGGGGCATATAAGGTTTTTATAGAAGGCGTTGTCGTAGAAACTTCAAAACATGCTCATTCGAAGGGAAATTAAAGGGCTAGTGCCCTTTTTAATAGTCGAAAGTAATTGGAGTGTAACTAGCCCCCTTCCCCCCCCCCCCGCCCATCATTTCCCCAAACACATCCAATCAAATTTTCAGATAGCCATTTTGTTCAGCATAGTTGATTTCCAGATAGAAAATATATTTTTGAGGAGGACACTCCCCCCCCCAACCCTCAGGGCAAGGGTTTTAAGTTATGCCCTGGGGGCATATAAGGTTTTTATAGAAGGCGTTGTCGTTGAAAATTCAAAACAGGCTCATTCAATTGGAAATTAAAGGGCTAGTGCCCTTATTAATAGTCGAAAGTGATTGGAGTGCAACTAGCCCCCCCCCCCCACACCCATCATTTCCCCAAACACATCCAATCAAAATTTTGAGATAGCCATTTTGTTCAGCGTAGTTGATTTCCAGGTAGAAAATATGTTTTTGAGGAGGACACTCCACCAGAACCTTCAAAGCAAGGGTTTTAAGATATGCCCTGGGGGCATATAAGGTTTTTATAGAAGGCGTTGCCGTAAAAACTTCAAAAAAGGTTCATTCGATTGGAAATTCAAAGGGATAGTGCCCTTTTTAATAGTCAAAAGTGATTGGAGGGCAACTAGCCCAACCCCCACGCCCATCATTCCCCCAAACACATCCAATCAAAATTTTGAGATAGCCATTTTGTTCAGCGTAGTTGATTTTCAGATAGAAAACATGTTTTTGAGGAGGACAATCCCCCACAACCCTCAAGGCAAGGGTTTTAAGTTATGCCCTGGGGGCATATAAGGTTTTTATGGAAGGTGTTGTCATAGAAACTTCAAAAAAGGCTCATTCGATTGGAAATTCAAAGGGATAGTGCCCTTTTTAATAGTCAAAAGTGATTGAAGGGCTACTAGCCCCCCCCCCTACGCCCATGATTCCCCCAAACACATCCAATCAAAATTTTGAGATAGCCATTTTGTTCAGCGTAGTTGATTTTCAGATAGAAAATATATTTTTGAGGAGGATACTCCCCCACAACCCTCAGGGCAAGGGTTTTAAGTTATGCCCTGGGGGCATATAAGGTTTTTATAGAAGGCGTTCTCGTAGAAACTTCAAAACAGGCTCATTCGATTGGAAATTAAAGAGCTAGTGCCCTTTTTAATAGTCGAAAGTGATTGGAGTGTAACTAGCCCCCCTCCCCCCCCCCCCCCACGCCCATCATTTCCCTAAACACATCCAATCAAAATTTTCAGATAGCCATTTTGTTCAGCGTAGTTGATTTCCAGATAGAAAATATATTTTTGAGGAGGACACTCCCCCACAACCCTCAGGGCAAGGGTTTTAAGTTATGCCCTGGGGGCATATAAGGTTTTTATAGAAGGCGTTGTCGTAGAAACTTCAAAACAGGCTCATTCGATTGGAAATTAAAGGGCTAGTGCCCTTTTTAATAGTCGGAAATGATTGGAGGGCAACTAGCCCCCCCCCCTACGCCAATCATTCCCCCAAACACATCCAATCAAAATTTTGAGATAGCCATTTTGTTCAGCGTAGTTGATTGCCAGATAGAAAATATGTTTTTGAGGAGGATACTCCCCCACAACCCTCAGGGCAAGGGTTTTAAGTTATGCCCTGGGGGCATATAAGGTTTTTATAGAAGGCGTTGTCGTAGAAACTTCAAAACATGCTCATTCGATTGGAAATTAAAGGGCTAGTGCCCTTTTTAATAGTCGAAAGTAATTGGAGTGTAACTAGCCCCCTTCCCCCCCCCCGCCCATCATTTCCCCAAACACATCCAATCAAATTTTCAGATAGCCATTTTGTTCAGCATAGTTGATTTCCAGATAGAAAATATATTTTTGAGGAGGACACTCCCCCCCCCCCAACCCTCAGGGCAAGGGTTTTAAGTTATGCCCTGGGGGCATATAAGGTTTTTATAGAAGGCGTTGCCGTAGAAAATTCAAAACAGGCTCATTCAATTGGATATTAAAGGGCTAGTGCCCTTATTAATAGTCGAAAGTGATTGGAGTGCAACTAGCCCCCCCCACACCCATCATTTCCCCAAACACATCCAATCAAAATTTTGAGATAGCCATTTTGTTCAGCGTAGTTGATTTCCAGGTAGAAAATATGTTTTTGAGGAGGACACTCCACCAGAACCTTCAAAGCAAGGGTTTTAAGATATGCCCTGGGGGCATATAAGGTTTTTATAGAAGGCGTTGCCGTAAAAACTTCAAAAAAGGTTCATTCGATTGGAAATTCAAAGGGATAGTGCCCTTTTTAATAGTCAAAAGTGATTGGAGGGCAACTAGCCCAACCCCCACGCCCATCATTCCCCCAAACACATCCAATCAAAATTTTGAGATAGCCATTTTGTTCAGCGTAGTTGATTTTCAGATAGAAAACATGTTTTTGAGGAGGACAATCCCCCACAACCCTCAGGGCAAGGGTTTTAAGTTATGCCCTGGGGGCATATAAGGTTTTTATAGAAGGTGTTGTCATAGAAACTTCAAAAAAGGCTCATTCGATTGGAAATTCAAAGGGATAGTGCCCTTTTTAATAGTCAAAAGTGATTGGAGGGCAACTAGCCCCCCCCCCCTACGCCCATCATTCCCCCAAACACATCCAATCAAAATTTTGAGATAGCCATTTTTGTTCAGCGTAGTTGATTTCCAGATTGAAAATATATTTTTGAGGAGGACACTCCCCCACAACCTTCAGGGCAAGGGTTTTAAGTTATGCCCTGGGGGCATATAAGGTTTTTATAGAAGGCGTTGTCGTAGAAACTTCAAATCAGGCTCATTCGATTGGAAATTAAAGGGCTAGTGGCCTTTTTAATAATCGAAAGTGATTGGAGGGCAACTAGCCCCCCCCCCACGCCCATCATTTCCCCAAACACATCCAATCAAACTTTTGAGATTGCCATTTTGTTCAGTAGTTAATTTCCAGATAGAAAATATGTTTTCGAGGAGGACACTCCCCCACAACCCTCAGGGCAAGAGTTCTAAGTTATGCCCTGGGGGCATATAAGATTTTTATAGAAGGCGTAGTCGAAAGTGAATGGAGGGCAACCAGCCCCCCCACGCCCATCATTCCCCAAAAACATCCAATCAAAATTTTGAGACAGCCATTTTGTTCAGCGTAGTTGATTTCCAGATAGAAAATATATTTTGAGGAGGACAATCCCCAGAACCCTCAGGGCAAGGGTTTTAAGTTATGCCCTGAGGGCATATAAGGTTTTTATAGAAGGCGGTGTCGTAGAAACTTCAAAAAAGGCTCATTCGATTGGAAATTCCGAGGGCTAGTGCCCTTTGTAATAGTCGAAAGTAATTTGAGGGCAACTAACCCCCCTCTCACGCCCACCTTTTCCCCAAACACATCCAATCAAAATTTTAAGACAGCCATTTTATTAAACGTAGTTTTAAGTTCTGGAAATTAGGTCTTTGAGGATTACAACTCCCCCAAAGCCCTCAGGGCAAGGGTTTTAATTTAAGGATTCGGAGAATCCTTTATATTATTTCTTATGGAAGGGATGCTCGTATAAACTTTAGAGAGGGCTCATTTGATTGAAAATTGAAAGTTCTTGTTCACTTTTTAAGAGTCAAAAGAGATTGAAGGGCAACTAGCCCCTCTCCCTCCTCCACGCCCTAAATGCATCAGATAAAATTTTGAGATATACATTTTGTTAAAATAGTTCAAAGTTCTGATAACAAAAAAAACTCCGGTGTCGACACAGCCCACCAGGGCCCAGGGGTAGGCGTTGTAAGTTATGCCCTGGGGCATAACTTATTAAGGGGTGTTTATAACTTATGGGAAGTGGTTTTGTATGGGAAGAACACATAGGAAATCTATTATAATTATCCAATTATAAGGTTAAAATACATACTCTGCGATAGATGCAAAATTGCTTTGGCACACAAATTCCTATTAAGGTCAATTCCAAACAGTCGTGATCCCTTTGTGTCAGCAAGTGAAATGGTTTAAACCCCCTTATTGGAACTATTTTTTCAATCCATTCATTGTTGTCAATTGCTGTCCACAACTTATGCAAGCTGTCTATTGTTCATATATAAGGTTTTTATCAAAGAGGTAATCGTATAGACTTTGAAAAAAGCCTCATTCGATTTAAATTGAAAGTTCTAGATCCGTTTTTTAAAGTCAAGAATAATCGGACAGTAAGCAACCCCCCATGCCATAAAAACTTGAAACTTTTTGCAATCAAAAACGAACAAGAATTAATTAAAAAAAAATCCGAAAAATAAGTTTTTCAAAGAAAAGTTAAGGCCATTTTAAACTTAAGCTCAGGAGATACAAATACCTGTTAAAATTCAAACTCAAAACGACCAGAAATTACTATTAAAGAATAAATGAAACCCAAAACGAACAGAAATTAAATAAACAATCATAGCAAAAAACATACAACAAGTAATCATATAAATGAATAAATAGATCTTAAAGCAGCAATGCTTAGATTGAATGTAAAAATCAAGCTTAAAACGAAAACAAATATTTTGCTATTAAAGTATAAATGAAACTTAAAACGAACAGAAATGAAATAAACAATCAATGCGAACAAACATACAATATATATTAATGTAAATGAATAAATAAATCTTAAAACGAGTGAAACTTAAAAAGAAAATGCATATCAAGTTTGAATCGAATAAAAATAACTACAAACAAGAGTTTGGGTATCGCCTCAATGCAGAAGCCTAAAACCTACTGCGTCATTGGCGCTTTACTGAAAACGAATTATATTACAAATGTTTTCTTTTGTACTTAATATTGAAAAAAAATATTAAAATTACAGTAAAATTTTGAACTGATGAGCTTTTAGCAATTAATATCATTATGCATCAAATATTCAGTTTAATTTATTAGTTCTTTTCAAGATTGGTCAAGACAAATATAGTTTCACTACAAACAAAATTTGGATACTGCCCCCTTCTTTAACTGTAAAAACCTAAAGCCTTCTGCGTCATTGGTGCTTCACTGAAAACGAATTACTCGTATATTACAAATTTATTATTTTCCAGTTCTTACAGCATTGAAAATGAAAATTACAGTGAAAAAAAATCTTGAACTGATGGATCTTTCAACAATTAATATCATTATATATCTAATATTCAATTTGATTTTGTTTATACTTTCCAAGACTGTTCAAGACTCATATAGTTTTGCCATTTTTTTTAACTCTGCCATTTTTTGTAACTAATCGTGTTAGTTTGTTATGAAAACATTCTATGGCTTCTAGGCATTTCTATTTGAGCGGAAAACTGCACCTCAAACTTTGTGGAACATGCATTTTCTTGCATGAAACACCAAAATATAATAAAATGTCAAGTTTCGGAGTGTTCCACCACTCGCAAGCAAGTGCCATTGGTATTTTTGAATCCGCATGGTCAATTTAGGGGGTGGAGGGTAGGCTAATTCTCGTAGCAGCCCCATTCCGTCGTGGTATGGTTCACATTTTCAACACCTGGCGTCCGGACTATCATATAATCTACCAAGCATACAACTACCACAAATCAGTATCAATAAATAAATGAAACCCAAAACGAACAAAAATTAAAATAAATATTAGAGTCAAACTCAAAACGAGCATAAATTAATGTGAGTAGGGTTCAAAACCCCTATGCTTTCTAAAAGCCAGAATATAATTTGTACTTTACTGAAAAAAATTCAAATGAGTTTACTGAAAAAAAATGTGCATTGTCAATTTAATATACATATGCTGATATTTATTCCCTAAAATCTTAATTAATTTTGATTTCTTAAAGTTACAAAATTGAAAATATTTCAAAGAATTGTTTTCAGTAAAGCGCCAATGACGCAGTAGGTTTT
This sequence comes from Artemia sinica, assembly GCA_027921565.1. Classification (NCBI taxonomy): domain Eukaryota; kingdom Metazoa; phylum Arthropoda; class Branchiopoda; order Anostraca; family Artemiidae; genus Artemia; species Artemia sinica. The sequence goes on along the minus strand of CM051271.1, from coordinate 19,711,719 downwards.
AGGCTTCTGCAGTGAGACGATACCCAAACTCTTGTTTGCAGTTATTTTTATTCGATTCAAACTTGATTTGCATATTCAATTTAACTTTCACTCGTTTTAAGATTTATTTATTCATTTACATTAATATATATTGTATGTTTGTTCGCATTGATTGTTTATTTAATTTCTGTTCGTTTTAAGTTTCATTTATACTTTAATAGCAAAATATTTGTTTTCGTTTTAAGCTTGATTTTCATATTCAATCTAAGCATTACTCGCTTTAAGATCTATTTATTCATTTATATTATTACTTGTTGTATAAATACATTCTTAGACCACACTGGCTATACATGACAAATGAAACTCAGAGAGGAAAGAAACTAACAAAACGAAAAATAAAATCAAAAAGGGTGAAAAAACGAGGATTTTATCAGCCAGAGGCGAACCATGAAGAAGACAAAATATAAGCAAATATTTCGACAAGGACCTCCGCCAAGTCGTCCTCAGTGTTAAACAAAAAAAAAAGAAGACAAAGAAAAAAACAAACAAACAAACAAACGAAAATCTAACCTTTCGAAGTTTACCCTACAAAGACAGAACAGACACTGAGTAAAAACCAGACAGGAATCAATGAAAAAGAATTTACCAAGATGATTGGGCAAGAATCTTTTGCTTTGCAATAGTTTTAGCTGGTCTACATTTTCGTTTTTCATTAGATATGCAAATAGGTTCTTTTAAGTTATACCGGGTGAAAATATTGATTGAGTCTTCAAAATTAAACTGTCGTAAATTGGGTTTAATGAAATATCTCCAGTATCTCTATTTATTGCTAAATTTTGGTTCATATATTTTTTTTATCTCAATTACCTCTTTAAAAGTTTGTGGTACGCCATTTACAGTTGATATTAAGGTTGCCTCGTCAAAAAGAACTAGATGGGTCGGATCACAGTTCATATAATTATCCAGTATGATCATTCTCTATCTCACCCATTATAAAAACCCGGACCGGGGTGCGAGTGCTCCGGAGAACGTTTTTGCAGATATAAACATAGGCGAAGTCAGATTAGCGGGAATGCAGGTTAGTCTGTTTCCGATTGTTTCCATCAAAATGCATTGAAACAATCGGAAACAGACTAACCCGTATTCCCGCTAATGCAGAAATAAGTGAGAGGAGCTTTTTGTTCGCACCGAGAACAAAGACCAGAAATGATCTGCGATAAGCTTACTGGTATATTCTGTCTAATGTGGGTCGGATTTACGAAAATAGGCGAATCCAATGCCGAATCAAAGTTGTCATTGTTATTTTTTAATCTCAGGGACTTATCTATTGAAGTTTTGATCTCATGCAAACGTTCACCTAGTTGTTGATGGGTCCTACCAATGTAAAATTTCCCACAAGAACACGGGATTCTGTAGACACCACTACCTAGTACAGGGTCAGTTTTATCCTTTCCTGAGTTGAAAAAGTGTACAACTTTTTGTTCGGTTTTGAAAGAAACAGAGAGATTATATTTTTTTTTAAATTTTTCCAAGTTTATCGCCAAGTTTCGGGATGTATGGTAAAGCGATGAAAGTTTTTTTCTCAATTGCCGGGGTAACTGAATCAAGGGGGACAAGCTCCCTTTTTTTTCTTTTATCTTTTTTAATCGTCTATCTATGATATTTTCAATAAGTTTGATTGGGTAGCCATTGCAGAAAAAAATATCCTTGACATAATTTAATTCAAAATTTATATGATTACGGGAACAAATTTTTAAAACTCTGTCGACTAAAGAAATTATTAGCCCTCTTTTCACAGAAGGAGGGTGATGGGAAGAGAAATGTAGATATCGATCATTATAAGTCGGCTTTCTATATCTAGAAAATTCAAGGCTAGGAGTAGTTTTTATAATCAAAACATCCAAGAAAGGCAGCAAACTTCGCTAGCCCCTGACAAGCGGAGGCGAAAGGGGCCTCGGATGCTTGGTCACCATAGTCAGCAGGTAAGTACAAATTTATGACAGCAAGATCATTAAAAGCTGCGGCGACAAAGCGTTCACTAACTTCAAGGGTTTGGAGTTGATAGTTGCTTAACACTGCGAGGCCTCCCCTGGGATGACCTCGGTTCTGCCGGCGAAATGCTGCTGAAGACACTGTGACAAGAGCGTTAGGAAGGTCTATAAGTGGCAACCGGTCACAGGAAAGAAAAGTTCTTGAAGGCATACGATACCGAATTCCTCTACCAGCGACTCCAGAAGAGGAAGCTTCTCACAAATCCCGCCGTTTATGTTCCAGGATACAATTGAAATGCTCCCATTACTGTCCATTTCCTGCAGAGTAAGCTACACTGTTATAGGTTTTCTCAGACAACAATTTCTTATTTTCATGGCAGCGAAGTGAATAGCAGTTATGCCTATTCGACTTGCAAGACAAACAGCTAAGGTCGCTTTCGCACGGAGAGTCACGCGAGTTCATATGCCACGGCTGAGCATAGTGAGAACAAATCTTTGCGTTCTTACATTCTTTGGCCAGGTGACCATCAATTTTGTGACACCTGTAACATCTGCTGGGAAGGAACAGAAAAGGCTCAACTCTGTGCATTTCGTATCCTATTTTTGATGGGTTTGGGATTGCATCATCCAAGTCTGCTTGATCATGGAAAAATACCTTGAAAGTCCGCGAGTCGCCACATTTTTCTGCCGTGCTACACTTATGAATGAAAGAGATCATTCTGAAAGATCATTCTGAAATTCAGGGGGGATGTGCTTGATAGTTCCAGCATATTGTTTTGACTTTGTACTCACAGCTGCTTCTTGATCAGATGCCTTGAATGATCTCGCTATCTTTTCAGCTAAGGGCTTGTTGTTTATGAGTATCTTAAAATCAGATTTATTTCGTCTGACCTCGATCGTATTCTTATCCTTAGTTGCATCACATACGGAATCAACTATGTTTTTTCTTGCTTCTGCCGTTGATAGTGACTTACGTCAGATTTTTTTTTTACCACTAGCCTACTGAGTAAAGAAGATGAGACTTACTTCCGGGTTCTTTTCTAGACCCCTCATGAATGCCAAGTACAGGCACTTGGTTCAACTTATCCAGGGTCTTATCAACCTTTTTGCACATTTCTTGAATTTTTTATACTACATACACTCAGGTCAATTCTGAGGGAGCTGGAACCCCTTGAGGATCATAAATCACAAACTTCGGCAAGATTTTCCGGTCCTTCGCACATCTTGTCAACAGTTCTCCTATGTCAATAACATTATCCCCTCTTTTACATGTCGAACACATCGCTCATCATATAAGGATTCATCATACAGCCCCTTTTTTGCTTCCAAAATCGCATCTTTTTCGAAGAACTGAACGCACGATTTGATTAGCGAGTCAGATTGTATAACAGTCTCCATCGAGCGATATAAATAGTTCAGCACTGTTTTATGCAATAATTTGCACTCCATCATACAGCCGAGAGAAAGTCCGTTTCCAGTTTCAAGTCGATATCAAAAGAACCAGATACCAATAGGCGAAGGAAGCGTAGTTTTTTGCTACCTGATCCCCGCAGATTAAGGGAGTCACAACTCTAAAATAGCGACGAAGACCACACTGCCTTTCCATAACAAACAACAAAAGTACGAAGAACAATAGGGAAATATTTTTGCAAGACAGTGGAGATAATTTGAATGAATATTTCGGCCCTATGTCCAAGGGCCGTCCTCAGCAAGACAAAAATATATGAAAGAAAAAAGACTCACAACAACATGCAACCAATAAAACCAAAAATAAAAAAAATTTTCAAAGCAGTCCTAGCATCCTTACTTCAGCGAAGTTCAACCAGGACTGATTAAAAGTAAGGTAAAACAAGGCGATTCAATGAGATGAAAGAAAAATAATTTAAAAACACGTTCTTATTGCTAATCCAGCTTTTTTTGCAGCTAACCTCAAAGGTCTTTTTGTGACCGGTTCTGTGTTAATATCTATCGGTTTTTTAAAATAATTTGTAAGATCATTTTTAATTAAATTTGTGCATAGAGCATTTAGTGTATATTCCCCCAAGTCCCTATTTAAGGAAATATTATTATTAATCTTAATTCTGATTTCAATTGATTCTCGGACTACCTGCTTTATGCCTAGGTCATTGCTAATAAGGGCAGATTCATCAAAAAGTATATAGTGGCTAGGATTTTCAAAAATATGGCTGCCTAATGCAGAATCAGATGAAACAACGGAAATACTAGAATTTAGAGCTTTGACTATATCATCTTTATGCTGTTGTATGCGCTTTTCTAAATTCTGGTGTGTTCTACCTACATAATATTTGCCACAATCACATGGTATTTGATAGACCCCTCTTTGGCGAGTAACTGGGGTTTTATCTTTACCAGAATTTAGAAAATTTATGATTCTAAAATTATTTGTGAATACTACATACAGATTATTTTTTGTGCAAACTTTTTTAAGATTTGTAGTGATTTTTGGGATGTAGGGGAGGTAAATTATGTTTAAGGGATTGTCAGAAATATCACATGGTAAACTATCATTAATTTTACGGGAATGTCTCTTCAGTCTACAATTAATTACACTATTAATAAATAAAATAGGATACCCATTTCCAAAAAGTATGTCCTTGATAAAGTTTAATTCTGCTGTTATGTGGGAATCAGAACAAATGTTTAGGGCCCGATCGACGAGGGATATTACGACTGCTCTTTTAACTTGTGGGGGGTGGTTTGATTTAAAATGCAAATATCTATTATTTTGTGTTGGTTTTCTATAAATAGTAAAATTGAGTTTATCGAAGCTACGAATAACTAACACATCTAGGAATGGGATTTTATTTGCGATTTCGATTTCTAAAGTAAACTGTAAATTTCTATCGTATGTATTAAGGTGATCTAAAAAACCCTTAAGCTCATTTTCCCCTTAGTTCCAGAGTGAAATTACATCATCCATGTAACGTCCCCAAAAGACATGTTTTAAAAAATACGAATCTAATGCCCAATTTTCAATATGTTCCACATAAATATTCGCCAGTAACCCGGAGAGGGGCGCTCCCATCGCTAAGCCATTTATTTGCTGGTAAAAAGAATTACGGAATTGGAAATGCATTGAGTACTTGTTACAGAGTTTAACCAAGGTCATTAAGACATCACAATCTATTCCTGCTGCTGAAGCTTCTATTAAGTGATAATTTTCTTTGATTTTATTTTCTAATAACTGTTCAGATACTGTGACATTAATATTTGTATACATTGAAACAATGTCAAAGCTACTTATAATTGTATTTTCTGAGATATTTACGTTTTTGAGTTTTTCAACCAAATCTACCGAATTACATATATATGATTTTTGAGAGTAAAGCAAAGGTTTAAAGGCTGTACATAACCATTTCCCAATATTGGATGTGGGGGCTTTCGTACAAGCTACTATGGGCCTTAAAGGAATGCCTTGCTTGTGTAATTTTGGTAGACCATAAAACTTTGGGCAAAAGCTACCGCGGGGGAAAAATTTATTGTATAGCTGTGGAGTAATTTTACCATTTTGTTTTAAACTTTTTAGTTCATTTATAATTTTGTTTGCAAATTGATCAGTATGATCGTGGGTTGTAGTTCTATATGTTTACTCGTCATTTAGATGAGAATAAATTTTTGTATCATAATCTGTCCTATCCATGACAACTAGAGAATTGCTTTTATCTGCTTTAGTTATAATAATGGATGAATCTTTACGGAGATTAGATAGTATTTTTAGGTCATACAAATTATCTGGTTTTTTATTGGCGGGAGAATTAATCTTTTTTTGATTATTGTAAAGGGTATCTATAAGACTAGCCCTAACTTCATCCGGGTTGGATATAGATGTATAAAATTTGTGCACAGAGGATTCTAGAGAGGAAATTAAATCTGCTACAGGGACATGTCTTGGAAGAAAAGAGAATTTTGGACCTTTTTCGAGAATTTGAATTTCCTTTGGTTCAAGCGTTCTAGAGGATAGATTAACAACAGCCGGTCCAGGGGTGAATCTTGGAGTGTAAGTAGGGCTATTCCTCGAAAATTCATATCTTAGGTTTTCCAATTTCTTAATAAGTCGTTCCCTTGATAAGCGGAAATCATGACTAAACAAATTTCTTTCCAATCTAGCAACCTGGCTAAAATCAACAGAGGACAAATTTTCAAATAAAAAATTTTCTAAGGATTTTCTTTCAGAGGAAATAGTATATCTTTTTTGTTTTTTGTCTTTAATGATGTGTGTTAATGTTTTTAATTGTAGTGTGCGAGCAAATTGCTTAAATATTTCCTTAGATAGGGACTTGGGGGAATATACACTAAATGCTCTATACACAAATTTAATTAAAAATGATCTTACAAATTATTTTAAAAAACCGATAGATATTAACACAGAACCGGTCACAAAAAGACCTTTGAGATTAGCTGCCAAAAAAGGTGGATTAGCAATAAGAACGTGTTTTTAAATTATTTTTCTTTCATCTCATTGAATCGCCTTGTTTTACCTTACTTTTAATCAGTCCTGGTTGAACTTCGCTGAAGTAAGGATGCTAGGACTGCTTTGAAAAAATTTTTAATTTTTGGTTTTATTGGTTGCATGTTGTTGTGAGTCTTTTTTCTTTCATATATTTTTGTCTTGCTGAGGACGGCCCTTGGACATAGGGCCGAAATATTCATTCAAATTATCTCCACTGTCTTGCAAAAATATTTCCCTATTGTTCTTCGTACTTTTGTTGTGAGTCACAACTCCCGGAAGATACAATGGTCTTTGCGACAAAAAACTCCCCTCTTCTGTTCGCTCATTAGTACAATTGTATTATATTCAGATTATTAAGTCAGTAGCATTAGTAGTAGTGTGCACATGTTGCCTTTTGGTTAATTCATATTCCCCTTTAATTGTTCTCTGAGAGTTTCAACTTAATACACCAATCAATCCTTAAGATACGCTATTTTGACAATCTAAATGCACATAGTGTCTTTTCTTAGTTCGAATTTACCATTAAAATTCTCTCATATTTTACCTTCATAGACTTCGCCTTAAAAGTACTATTATCACTGAAGTTTCGGTGGTAGTAAAAGCAGTTGGAGTGTTAGTGTTGTATTTGTAGTAGTAGTAGCAGCAGCATTAATAGCGAGAGTAGCATATGCATATTGCCTTTTGGTCAGTTGAATATCACTTTCATGATACCCCGGAAGTTTCACCTTGACACGTTAAGCCGTTCCAAAAACATTGTTGAAATCCGCTTTTGACACCCTTTTCACCTTAATTCTCTAAGCCTTACAAGCTGTTGCAATTGAAGTAGTAGTTGGAGTTGTTTCGTAGCAGTAGTAGCATAAATTACCTTTTTGTCAATTCATCTTCCCCTTTAAGTATTCTCCGAAAGTTTAAACTTAAGACCCAAATCAATTCTTGTGTGTGTTTTGATTTAGTCCAAAATAAGTTATAACCCAGGAGCATAACTTACAACCCTCGTCCTCAGGCTCTGGTGGTTTGTACCAACCTCAAAAGCCTTGTTATATGATATTTGGACTATTTTGAATAAAAGGACTGTCTCAAAGTTTCTAATGGATGCATCTCGGGAAAACACGACGAGTTTGTGTGAGTGGGGGGGGGGGGGGGGGGGGTAGCTGCGCTATGATCACTTTGGCTCTTAAAAAGGACACTAGAACTTCTGATTACCAATCCAAAGAGCCCCTCCAAAGCATAAATGACTACCCTTTCCATAAGAACCTTATATGACACCAGGGCATAACTTACAACCCTTTCCTGAGAGCTTTAGGGAGGGGGGTTGTTTTCCTCACAGATATAATTTCCGAAACCTTTAACTATGATGAAAAAAATTGATATCTCCAAATTTTGATTGGAGGCATTAAGGGAAATGATGAGCGTGGAGGGGGGGGGTTGTTCTCAAATCCCTTTGACTCTTAAAAAAGACACTATAACTTCTAATTTTATATCAAATAAGCTCCATCTGAAGTTTATACGACCACCCATTCCATAAAACCCTCATGGCATAACTTACGGCCCTATCCTCAGGGCGCTGGGGGGTTGTATCAACCCTAGAGGCATTATTATATGTTCTTTGCACTATTTTGAACAAAATTGCTATCTCATAACTTTAATTGGGAGCGTTTGGCGAAAAAAGGGGTTGTTGGGGAGGCGGGCTAAATACCCTCCATCACTTTTGACACTTAAAGAGGAACTAGAACTTCCAATTTTCAACCAAATGAGCCTCTTCTAAAGTTAAACTACCATCCCTTCCATAAAAATCTTAAATGCCCCACAGCATAGCTTACAACCCTCGCCCCAAGCTCTGGTGGATTTTATCAACCCCGAAAGCCTTCTTACATGATCTTTGGACTATTTTGAATAAAATGACTGTCTCAAATTTTTTTATTCGATGTATCAAACAGTTCGTGGTAACGAACTGTAAGTAAGGAGCGACCCGGCTCAATGGTAACCGAAACTCTAAAAAACAGGATTTTGATACCAATAGATACATCAAAAGAATCAGATTTTAATTCTGATTTCAAATATATAAGTTTCATTAAGTTTAATCTTACCCATCAAAAGTTACGTGCCTGAGAAAAAAGGGGGAAAGACCCCCTAAAAGTTATAGAACCTTAATGAAAATCACACCATCATATTCAGCGTATCAGAGAACCCTACTGTAGAGGTTTAAAGCTCCTATCTACAAAAATGTGGGATTTTCCATTTTTTGCCAGAAGAAAGATCACGGATGCGTGTTTATTTGTTTGTTTGTTTTTTGTTTTTTTTTCCCAGGGGTGATCGTATCGACCCAGTGGTCCTAGAATATCGTGGGAGGGCTCATTGGAACGGAAATTAAAAGTTCTAGTGCCCTTTTTAAGTGACCAAAAAAAATGGAGGGCAACTAGGCCCCCTCCCACGCTCATTTTTTTCCCAAAGTCACCCGATCAAAATTTTGAGATAGCCATTTTGTTCAGCATGGTCGAAAATATGATAAAAATGTCTTTTAGGATGACTTGATCCCCCAAAGTCCCCAGGGGGAGGGCTGAAAGTTATGAACTTTACTCAATGTTAACATATAGTATTGGTTATTGGGAAGTATACAGACTTTTTCAGAGGAGATTTTTTCTGGTAGGTGGGGGAAGGAGAGGGTCGGGGGCTATATGGAAGGATCTTTCCATGAAGGAAGTTTTCATGGGGGAAGGGACATTGCTATGAAGGGGGCGCCGGATTTCCCAGCATTATTAAAGAAAAAGATCAGGAATTAAATAAAAAAAAAACAAGTTTTTCAACTGATCAACTGATTGTGATTAAGAGGTCATTTTTAAAGAACTGGAAAAAAAATTCGAACTATAGTTTAAAGAGCAGGGTATTGACTAGGGGGCGAACCCCCTAATATACGTGTTAAAAATTTATGAATATAGAAGTTCGTTACGTAAGTTAATTCTAAGTTACGTATATTTATTACTAATAAAAACGTTCGTAAATAAAATTAAACAAGTTTCGAGAAAGCCATTTAACCAAATATAATATGCAAATTTTGTTTTAATTATTCATGTACGGTGAGCCAAAATCAAAACCTGCATTAATTCAAAAACGTTCAAAATTAAATAAAAAAAACAAGTTTTTTTAACTGAAAGTAAGGAACGACGTTAAAACTTAAAACGAACAGAAATTATTCCGTATATGAAGGGGGCTGTCCCCTCCTCAACGCCTCGCTCTTTACGCTAAAGTTTGACTTTCTCACAACTCTTTTTTTAAACAATAAAAAAACTTTAGCGTAAAGAGCGAGGCGTTGAGGAGGGGACAGCCCCTTTCATATACGGAATAATTTCTGTTCGTTTTAAGTTTTAACGTCGTTCCTTACTTTCAGTTAAAAAAAACTTGTTTTTTTTATTTAATTTCAGGAAAACACGACGCGTTGGGCGGGGGAGTAGCTGCCTTCTGATCACTTTGACTCTTGAAAAGGGCATTAGAAATTCAGATTACCAGTCCAATGAGTCGCCTCCCAAGTATATACAACCACCCTTTCTATAAAAACCTTATATGCCCCCGAGGCTTAACTTACAACCCTTGCCCTAACAGCTGTGGGGGCGGGGGTATCTTCTTAAAACACATAAATTCCTACAATGAACAAAATTGCTATCTCCAAATTTGGATTGGATGTCTTTGGGGAAATGATGAGCGTGGGGGGAGGGCCTGGTTGCTCTCAAATCCCTTTTGACTCTTAGAAAGGTCACCATAAATTTCATTTTCAAATCAAATGAATTCCATCTGAAGTTTACGCGACAACCCATTCCATAAAATGACCCCAGTGCATGACTTACAACCCTATCCCCAGGGTACTGGGGGGTTGTGTCATCCCTAGAGGCACTGATATATGTTCTTTGGACTATTGTGAATAAAAATAGCTATGTCAAAATTATTTCGCTATCTCGTTTGGTGAACAGGGGTAATGGGGGGGGGATAGCTGCCCTATATCACTTTTGACTCTGAAAAGGGAACTAAAACTTCCGATTTTTAACTAAAAGAGCCTCCTCTGAAGTTTATACAACCATCCCTTCCGTAAAAACCTTAAATACCCCCTGGGCATAACTTACAATCCTTGCCCCCACGCTCTGGGGTTTGTTTCACACCCAAAAGCCTTGTAATATAATATTTAGACTATTTTGAATAGAATGGCTATCTCAAAATTTTTATTAGATGCATTTCGGGACATTACGATGTGTGTAAGTGTGTGTGTGTGGGGGGGGGAGGGGGTAACTGCCCTCCAATCACTTTGACTCTTAAAAATAGAACTAGAGCTTCTGATTACCAATCCAATCAGCCCTCTCCGAAGTTTATATGACCACGTTTTCTATAAAAAAAAAACTTATATTCCCCCACAGGGCATAACTTACAACCCTTGCCCTGAGGGGATTTGTTATCCTCAAAGACATAATGTCCGGAAATTTCAAATACATTGAACAAAATGGCTATCTCAAAATTTTGATTGAAAGTGTTTAGGGAAATGATGGGCGTGTGGGGGGGGATCATTTGCCCTTCGATCGCTTTCGACTAATAAAAAGGGCACTAGTTCTCTCAATTTCCAATCAAATTAGCCCTTTTTGAAGTTTCTACGACAATGCTTTCTATAAAAAAAAAAAAACATATATGTCCCAAGGGCATAACTTACAACCTTCGCCCTGAGGGCTGTGTGGGGTTGTCATCCTCAAAGACATAATTTCCATATCTTTCAACTACGTTGAACAAAGTGGCTATCTCAAAATTTTGATTTGATGTGTTTGGGGAAATAGTGGGGATGGGAGGAGGGTTAGTTGACCTACAATCACTTTCGACTATTAAAAAGGGCACAAGCCCTTTCAATTTCCAATCGAATGTGCCGTTTTTTAAAGTTTCTACGACAACTCCTTCGATACAAAGTGCCCTGGTCGAAGACAAACCAAACAAACAAATAAATAAACAATACATCGTTCTTTACTTAGGCAGCGCTATTGCGCTGCCTATGATACTAAAATATGTTTCTATTTCTAATCTAATTTATAATTTTACAGTTTAAAACTAGTTATTTACAAAACAGCTGATGAAACCAATGAGTTGCCTTATAAGTTAGTTAGTTATTTTCGTATGCTGGTTAATGACTAAAAACAATTTTTTCGTTTTCTTGAGTTTCTAATGGAATTTAAATTGTATACTAAAAGTTATCGATACGATGGCTGGCGAATGACAATGAAAATCCTTCTAGATTAGTACATTATTCTCTGTAGCTCAGGTAACATCTTTTTGGCTCCTAAAACAATATTTCCGTTTTTCATGCGCAGGCTTTGTGGTTTCAGTAAAGTCCTATTTTTTCATAATCTACAAACAGAAAAAAATATAATCAGTAGCCTTTTTGTTTATAGATATATTGTGTAGGGCACAAAGCAATAATTTTGTTCGTTTTAAATTTCAATTTCTCTCTTTACTTCCATTAGAAAAACTTTCATCTTTAAAATTGAATTTTTGTCCATTTTTAGGAAAGAAAAAAAAAACACACACAACATACGTGACAAAATTATCTTTGTGTACGTACAGCGTATATTGCTTATTTAAATAATGGCTTTCCAGACAAACTTCCTTCTATATTTTATAGAAAATAGCCGAGCCAGAAGACAGAATCTTCTGGAATTAGCTCAAATATTAAATTCTGAAAATCTTCGAACGTTTCATTTACCTAGCACTACTACTTTCTTTAAAGTATTAAATAAAAAAAAAAAAGTTTTTTTTAACTGAAAGTAAGAAACGACGTTAAAACTTAAAACCAACAGAAATTATTCCGTATATGAAGGGGGCTGTCCCCTCCTCAACGCCTCGCTGTTTACGCTAAAGTTTTTTTATTGTTTAAAAAAATAGAGTTGTGAGAAAGTCAAACTTTAGAGTAAAGAGCGAGGCGTTGAGGAGGGGACAGCCCCCTTCATATACGGAATAATTTTTTTTCGTTTTAAGTTTTAACGTCGTTCCTTACTTTCAGTTAAAAAAACTTGTTGTTTTTTTATTTAATTTTTGAACGTTTTTGAATTAATGCAGTTTTTGATTTTGGCTCACCGTACATGAATAATTAAAACAAAATTTGCATATTAATTATACTTTTATTTGGTTAAATAGCTTTCTCGAAACTTGTTTAATTTTATTTACGAGCGTTTTTATTAGTAATAAATATACGTAACTTACGAATTAACTTACGTAACGAACTTCTATATTCATAAATTTTTAACACGTATATTAGGGGGTTCGCCCCCTAGTCAATACCCTGCTCTTTAAGCTAAAGTTCGAATTTTTTTCCAATTCTTTAAAAATGACCCCTTAATCACAATCAGTTGATCAGTTGAAAAACTTGTTTTTTTTATTTGATTTCTGATCTTTTTCTTTAATAATGCTGGGAAATCCGGCGCCCTCTTCATAGCAATGTCCCTTCCCCCATGAAAACTTCCTTCGTGGAAAGGTCCTCCCATATAGCCCCCGACCCACCCCTCCCCCCACCTACCAGAAAAAATCCCCCCTGAAAACGTCTGTATACTTCCCAATAACCAATATGTTAACATTGAGTAAAGTTCATAACTTTCAGCCCTCCCCCCGAGGACTTTGGGCGATTAAGTCATCCTAAAATACACTTTTATTATATTTTTGACCATGTTGAACAAAATGGCTATCTCAAAATTTGATCGGGTGACTTTGGGAAAAAAATGAGCGTGGGAGGGGGCCTAGTTGCCCTCCATTTTTTTTGGTCACTTAAAAAGGGCACCAGAACTTTTAATTTCCGTTCCAATGAGCCCTCCCACGATATTCTAGGACCACTGGGTCGATACGATCACCCCCGGGAAAAAGAAAAAAAAAACAAAAAAAAATAAACACGCATCCGTGATCTTTCTTCTGGCAAAAAATGCAAATTCCACATTTTTGTAGATAGGAGCTTGAAACCTCTACAATAGGGTTCTCTGATACGCTCAATATGATGGTGTGATTTTCATTAAGGTTCTATAGCTTTTAGGGGGTCTTTCCCCTTTTTTCGAAAATCAGCCAAATTTTCTCAGGTGCGTAACTTTTGATGGGTAAGATTAAACTTAATGAAACTTATATATTTGAAATCAGAATTAAAATCTGATTCTTTTGATATATTTATTGGTATCAAAATTCCGTTTTTTAGAGTTTCGGTTACCATTGAGCCGGGTCGCTCCTTGCTTACAGTTCGTTACCACGAACCGTTTGATTAAAGAAAGTTTAATCGGAAAGCTACTATTTCATCATAGGTACCTGCTTTGGGATTATTTAGAACTAGCTGTTTTTGATCTATTTCAACGGGTTGAGGAGTATTAATTCAAGCGAGCATAAGAGGACAAAACATATTAAAAACTTTCCAAATTTAAGATTTGGGACTAGGGGCATTTTTGGATGTATTTTATATACAGCCTTTAATTATTTTTATGTCGATTGGTTACACCATGATTTTCAATCTCAACCTAACCTGATTCTATTTGGCCAAAATGGTTCTTTTGTGGCACAAAGTGGTACTGTGCGCGATCCCTTTCTTGACTAAAAAAAAGTGGTTGAACTTAAAAGTGACATTCCATTGAGCCCCCTCGTTTTTCAAGATGGGAAACTGTAAACCTCCAAGGAAGATTTTAAACCATAACAAACTTATTGGCTATCTTGTTTAGTATTCTTCTGACTGGATATTATATTCTCCAGGATTTTAACCCTCTTTGGGCCGAAATTGATCTTTTGCAGCAAGAAATGGCAGAAAACGAGACTTCGCCAAGGTTTCAAGATGGGAAACTAAAGACCTCCAGATAAAATTTCAGGCTATTACGTTTTGGTTTGCTGTCACAAAATCTTTCTTTCCTTCAAGAGCCCCTCTACCGATATTCTACTACCAATTAGTTCAATATGAATACCCCTGGGAAAAAACAAACAAAAGAGATATTCTGCAATTTTTTCCTGCTGTTCAAAATGGATGACTGTAAATCTCCAGTTAACGATTTTCGACAACGATATTTTTCATTGGTGCATAGGCCTACTTTTTAAATCGATATCACGTCTATTTTACGGGTTTTCATGTCTTTTTTTTAATTTTCAAAAGCTTCACTCGCAATTACAAATTATTCTTTAGTAAAATCCGAATGATAATAGCTATTTCCAAAACAGTTTTGCATGGGAAATATTTTTCACTAGACGTTTCCTTTACAAACGTGTTTATGAATTTAAACTACTATGGGTCATGGTTCGCTCTTTGCCAGGTTGCAGTTACTGTTACAATCAAGAAGTAAGGGCACAGCCTCATTCAGAAGTGGATTTGTTACGGTAATCAGTTCTTTTCTTGTTTGTATTCGTCATTTATCAAAAAATGAAATATTTTACTGTTCAACCATTATTTTTTTTGTAAAATCTTGGCAATCATTTTCTTATTAGAAATAACTGAAAGATAAAATTTGAAAATTTGTAGTAATTCCACATATGGAATTTTGTAATTTTCTACCGGTGGACATGAAAACATCTGCCCTATACCCGGTACATCTGCAACTTCACAAAAGAACCCTGCTCAATTTAGAATCTGCTAAAAAAAAGAAGTGACTTCATTTAATTGTACAAATAACGTGAAAGAGAATAAACTATCTTAATAGTTCTTTTGTTTGGAAAATACATTGGAGATATTTTGGTAACATTTTGGTCCAGTTTCTGCAAAGTGGCCCCCTTCCACCGTTCGGAACTTCAGTCCTTACTACACTCGGAAGTTTTTTTTTTTTTTAAGAATAAAGAACATTTAAGCCAAATGATTTTTATTCATTTCTTGCCATCTGGCCAAAGAATACTCAACAAGATGCCAAATTTAAGCTTAAAATTAAAAGAGGGAGTGCAATTCGTACCGCCATCGTCTAGCCTGATTACATGAATGTTTTAAAGCCCTCATGGAGGATAGAGACATTCATATTTCAAATTAGAACATTATGAGCCTGGATTTAGCCAGACAAATTAGCACCAGTAGCTTTAATTTGCTCTTTTTCTTAGATAATAAACCTTTCACATGGATCTTTAAATCTTCAAGGGAACCACTGAAAAATAATGGCTAGGAAAACCATCTGTCAAAAACCTAATGAAAGAAAACAAAACTTTCTTCTTAGCAAAAACTTTCGTTGCTGTATAGGGCCCTGATCCTAAAGCATTTTACCCAGTCCCCCTCTCTATGTCGGAAACCCAAAAGTTCAGGTTAACTAAGTTTGAATATCTACGATCCAAGTGTTTAGACTCGCAGGGCTGCAAATACACATTAAACAACTAGCCACACCATTAACTACCAACAGACGAAGGAAGGACTAAAAGACCCCTCACGAATATTTAACAATGCTTGCCATATGTCTGAATCTTCCGACAGGACCTCCTTCATTCATTCAGAAGTGGATTACGTTTCAAAAACCCGCAATACTAAGGCGCGGGAAAAATCAATGGAATTTGAAAATTGACCCTTGAATTCGTCTCCATAATGAAATTTGGGTAGCACTTAACACGGTCACAAGCTAGGAAATATAATTAAAACGGACTGTTTTTAATATTCTAAATTATAGGGAGGGTCAGGAGAGCAATAAATTATAACAATTTTCTGTATGTGAATGTAAATCAAAAGAGAACGTTCAAAATACAAACCAACCCCCTAATAGCCAAATTATCGAAATGACTTCTTATGGTGACAGAAAGTACATTCTGTCGCTGTTTTTCCTTAGTAAGATTCGATCATTTTGTTAGCATTTCTCAAACCCTAAATTCATATGAAACTAGATATCTGGTACCAATGCCCCAAGAAGGGATGTAATTACTGTGATCCATGGGTCACAGTCGCTGAGCACCAAAAATGTCCATTGGTTCGGACTTGATCCTCTGAAAACGCGACAAAATTCGAAGGTGCCAACCCCAAGCAAATTTAATTGAGATGCAACTAGTCATTCTTATGGAGGCAGATGACAAGATTATAGCCCTTCCCTCAAAAAGGTCCCATGGAGCACAGATCCTCAGCACCAAAACTGCAGTGGTGTTCCAGGTCTTTTTTAATTCCGCAAGGGCCACAAATTATACAAATTACCCACTGTTCACAGATAGGTTTTAATGTGAATATAAAGGCGGGCATGACTGGTCTTGGCGGTGCAATCCGCTTGAAACTTTCGAGGATTGTTCCCTGGGCTAAGTAAACCCCAAGATTTTGCGGAGGGGAGAGATTAGGGAACCCGATAATAGACCGACAAACTGTTTTATCTCTGTTCTAATTAAAACTTACATACCCAAGTCCCAAGGCAAAGGTAACCATAATACAATTATGGGTTGGGGAGGGGGGGCACTCCGCCCAAAAAAGGCCAATACGATTCTTAATGGCTGAAACTTCAATTCATAAGTCCTTGTCCTAAGAGGACTCCAATCAATAAAAAAAAAATAATAATAAAAAACAAAAAAAACTGATTCACCCAAAATGGGGACTGAAACAAGGTCAAAAAAACGTGTTTTTCCAAACGGCTTGAAAGTTACAGCCGTCAGTCTGTAGGTCAAAGCACCCTAATGTAAAAATAAACATTTAGGTTGGGCTACAGATCCCTTGCATAAGTTGGTTCAAACAATTTTCTCCAATCGGATTGAAAGTTATATTCCTTGTCCTTTGGCCAAGAAAACCCTAATGTACAAAAAAAAAAAAAAAAAAAAAAAAAAATGGGTTAAGGAAGAGGGCGGAATGGCGACCGGAAATCGGCCTTTTTTTTGAAAAAAAATTCAAACGGCGACTTAATACATTTGGAATCAAAGAAGCCAGTTTTGTTAGTCCTTTTTTTACTTGGAAAACAATCCTATTAAAACATCGAAATATCAAACACTAAATTAACAGAGAAATACAATGAAAAGTAAATAAGTTCGGTAGACCTTCATTAAATCAAAAAGTGGTTCTTTAGTGAGTTTTACACAGTCACAGGCTGGGATCAAATAAGGTCAACCATAAAATTTCATATGGCACCACTTTTACAATTTTATTGTGTATTTAGAATCTACACGGAAAGAAAAGTAAATCTTATCCGAAAAAAAAAATTTGGAAGCTGGGTTTGGCTTTGTCCTGAGGCTGAAATCCTTTCATCCCAATCCGTTTTGTTTTAAGATTTCACGAAGCTGCTCGACTCTGGCCCTATACCTGGAATCCTTTCCTTTCCAGTATTTCAACCTGTAAATACTTTGTATAGGAGTTTTTAAAGAAAAGGGCATCGACAAAAGGGCATCGCATCTACCTATTTTTCAGTCCAGAATCTGAATATATAACGCTATAAAAATGTAAAAAACTTTTACAATATTATCATGCTGAAAAAGAGCTATATCACATTAAATTTCAGGTATTAGCTTTAAACGGGTTTTACTGAAACCCATGTTGTTGTTTTTTTACTTTGATATTTTTACCAGGAGATACGAGCATAACATAAAAAGTCCATTGACCAACTTTTGCTCGAAATGAACAAAAAACTTATTTATGTTAATAAATCCCTGGAGTTACTGGCTCATCCCTAGAGTGACCTGATGGTACTAAGAATATATTTGATTCCACTGGTGGTTGTGATCTTTCTTGCGCCCGGGGCAAAATCTTGATAAGCGTCCCCCTCCCTGTCTCCCAAAAATTTCCAGGCCAAATTTTTAGCAAAATCTTCATCTATTGAAAAAGTTTTCATTTATTAACAAAATTTGAATACAAAACATAAAATATTAAAATTAATTCAATACGGTCTACTTACTTTTATTTTCAAGAAATGGTGATGAAGTTATGGGTAAAATGAAACTTTCGGATTCAATTTGCTTAAACTTACTGCCAACTGTGCCCTCTACTTGATTATAATAAAAATAAAATTTCAAAAATTACAAAATGATTATAACCGTCAGATTTTTCATTCGGAATTTCGCGCCCCTAAAATTTTTGCGCCCCGAGTGAGTACTTCCTCTGCTCCCCCTAAAACTACCTCTGTTTGATTCCAGTTTTACTCTATTTTCCATGTTTCACTAACTCCAGTTTCGGGTTTCAAAAATTTTCAGCAGCCTTTAAAATTTGGACGAAATTGACGCTTGACGCTTGGGAGATTAAAATTTGTAGTTTTCTTGAGCATTCAATAATTGACGGAATTTCTACCAGACAAAAAACAAGTGCTTTGATGATGTACCCAAGTATTGCCCCAACGTCAAATATTGGAAATTCGTTAAAATACTGGTCAGAAAAAGGTTATTTTAGGTTTGATAGGGTGAGGATAAGATTTGTTTCTAATACTTTTTTCGTGTCTTTTCTTTCGTACTCTTTTTTTTCGTTTATGCTTTTTGCTCTCCGGTTTGCCTGGAAGACTACATGAGTGATGAATGAGGACTTATATAAACACAATTAAAGCAATTGAAGACCGTGAAGTTTAGTGAAAGGGAAAATATTTCCAAAGACTGACGGTTTTGGTTTTTGTACATGAAAATACTAGCTACAAAAAGGATGTGCAAAGCAAACCAACTTCATAAAATACAAAAAGGAATACGTACTGAAGAAGCTAATGGAGTCCTACTCTGCTGAACTATCTGTGTTCCTGTCTGGTTGAAACTCGAGGGATGAGTCCTTATGACCCGTATAGGCTGTGATCCATTTTGACTAGTTATCCCACTTACAGCAGAAGCTCGTATGACCTTCACCATTTGTGGTTGTCCTAGAACAACGCATATTCAGGTCGAATACTCAAAATGTCACCTTATGCAAAACCAAAGTTTATTGGAGGAAAAAAACTTACACCTCTGACTACGGTAGTAGTATCGAGATAATTAGTCCAACGACACCCATAGCAGATTAACATAGGATTCCGATAACGCCCATTCGGACTACTCGTTTCTTCTAATTTTTTAACGGTGCAAGAAGGTTTAACAGCGTATGATTCTTTTGGCTACCAGGTGTCGCAACTTTGTTTCTAGGCAAGATTCCGCCCTGGCAAGATTCCCGCCCAGGCAAGATTTGACATGTCCAGGCAAGATGTGGCATGTCCAGGCAAGATTTGGCATGCCCAGGCAAGAGTCATGGTGTTTCAATCACTTGGAATGTGGTCGGTATAATACACATGTAGTATACAGGGATTTTAATAGAGGATTTCTGGAGCTACCAACCCCTCAAACTGTCACACCTGTGGAGTACGGTCACAAACAACAAAAGTACGAAGAACAATAGGGAAATCTTTTTGCAAGACAGTGGAGATAATTTGAATGAATTCTTCGGCCCTATGTCCAAGGGCCGTCCTGAGCAAGACAAAAATATATGAAAGAAAAAAGACTCACAACAACATGCAACCAATAAAACCAAAAATTAAAAATTTTTCAAAGCAGTCCTAGCATCCTTACTTCAGCGAAGTTCAACCTAGCATCCTTACTTCGCTGAAGTAAGGATGCTAGGACTGCTTTGAAAAATTTTTAATTTTTGGTTTTATTGGTTGCATGTTGTTGTGAGTCTTTTTTCTTTCATATATTTTTGTCTTGCTGAGGACGGCCCTTGGACATAGGGCCGAAATATTCATTCAAATTATCTCCACTGTCTTGCAAAAAGATTTCCCTATTGTTCTTCGTACTTTTGTTGTTTGTTATGGAAAGGCAGTGTGGTCTTCGTCACTATTTTTGAGTACGGTCACCCGTCCTATTAAAGGGAATACACATGGCAAGATTCCATGACACGACTCCTCCGAACTCCAATGAGGTCACACGACTTACCCCGTTTCAAACGGTCAGGTGTACTATGCTTGACGCAATTTTATATAGCCCTGCCAAAGGAAACCATGGGGGAACCCCCGCTTGTAACGTCACGACAGCTCACACCTTACGTAATGATTATACAACACTGTCACGTAATAATTATTTTGTTAATTTATTTTCGCTCGAAATGTACGTTTTTCTTTCTTTAACTTAATGGCGGCACAAACTTTATGTAAGGTCAAGTAATGATTGCGCAACTATCACTGCCAGAAAATACCTTTTTTTGACATTTTCCACCCGAAAACCTCAACACATTTTTCCGCATAATGACTTTTTATTTTTTCGACCGAAGTAAACAATGCTTTTTTCATTCTCTTTCCTTAGTTCTTGACCCCACCAGGACCGAAATGTCAATTTTCTTCCATTAGAACTGTGCCTTAAGCGAGAGAACAAAACTGCTATTCCCAGTATTTTGTACTACTCTTAATATTCTAAAATTAACCTAATACGTGACACCTAAGATTCCCCCTTTTGACAAACACTAGAATGATGTGTTACTCTCAAAATTTGACACGCTCCCAAAGACAATCGCTATCAAGGTATCAATAGCAATACAGACTAAGACGCTGTTTAATTAAGTAATTTCCTTAATCGTCCAAAACAATACATCTTAAAAACACAGACATTGTAAATAAAAGGTTTTATTACTTCAAACAAATTGACAAACAATATTAAAAACATAGAAAAAGACAGCTAAAAAACACGACAGAAATAAAAGGTGAAAAAAACATATGTTTATACGAAAAAAAGAACCGTGTATTATATAAAATCGGGGGTCCTAGCATGCAACCCAGGGGCGTAGGGGGGAGGGATGAGTGATATTACAGATGGATTTAAAGCGCTTTAAGAGATATTAAGGAAATACCCCTTTTTCATTGAACTAAATTTACGTATATTTCACAATATCCTAACAATAGGTTCCACCCTCCACCTAGCATTCATTTTCAGAGGAAGCCTTGATAATCGATACAATTTTTAGGCATTGTTGTGCCTTGCAAAATGATAAAATATAAGCAATAACTTGCGTAATTTAAGGAAAGATGAGGGAAGAGAACTCCAGGGGAGGAGGCGCCTGTGGGGGGAGGGGGCCTGTTTTCCATCGCCAGCTCAGCATAGCCTGTTTTTATCTAGTCATTTATGTTTATGTTTATTTATTTTTTCGTTGCGCAAAGTTGCAATTTTCAAGTGTTTAATTTTTAAATCTTTTCTTTTTTGTTAGCCCGCAGCGACCCTCCCTCCACTAGGGCACCGACCCGCTCGCTGGCCACCTCCGAGGGAGTGTCCAGTTCACCAAGCGATTTCTCTCAGTCCTTACGCAACCCAGGGCACATTTTTCAGCAAAAATATCAAAACACGCAAAGGCGGGAAATTCTATTTCGAGAAATTCTTGTTCCCACCCATCCCGCGCACTGCGGGGGAGTTTGCTCAGTGTCTACTCATTCCAGAGTAGGCACTTTCAACCTGTTTCGCTCCGAAAATAAGCTAAAGAATCGCATTAAACACTGTATTTTTGAAAAAAAAGATGCCCCCTTTTCTTTGCTAGTGTTTGATACTCTAAGCATTACACCTCACAATGCCACACTATTACTGGTCTTCTGGCACTCTCTAACACCCCCACCTTCATTCCTAAGACAGTTTCCAGACATTTTCCTGTTAAAAATCAAGCATTAAATCCATTGGTTCATGTTTTTTTAACCCAAGCCTATCATGATGCCCCAAAAAACACTCCACACCACCACGGCATTACACACATCGCCCCCTCCATCATCCAAATGACACCAGCCCTCAACCCCTAAGAAATTTTCAACCATTTCGCTCCGAAATAAGCTTCTGGAATCTAATTTAAACAGTGTTATTTTTACTTGAACAACGGGAACTCGATATTTCATTGCTAGAACGTGTTACTCCAGTACAATTCACGCCACAGAGTATTTCTAAAAACACATCTGAATGATCCTACTACTTACTTCCACTGGTTTTATAAAAAAAAAAAAAAAAAACGGTGACTTGATGGCACCCTGTGACACTCGTCGTCATTATTTATGCATTTATCTGACGCTTGAATAACCCCAGTTGGGCATATTTTCTATTGCCATTGTTTCCCAACAATTCCCATCGTGTGCCTCACTATTACTGCCCCTCCTGGCACACTATGACACCCCACCCTCATACCTAACATATTTTCAGATATTTTCCTGTTACATCACGCATTAAATCCATTGGTTCATGTTTTCGCAACCCAGCCCTCCGTAATACATCATCTCAATTCCCAGCCTGTACCTCACTATTACTGGTCCTCTGGCACTCTCTAACACCCCCACCTTCATTCCTAAGACAGTTTCCAGATATTTTCCTGTTAAAAATCACGCATTAAATCTATTGGTTCAAGTTTTCTCAACCCAAGCCTACCATGATACCCCACAAAGCAGTCCACACCATCACAGCTTTACGCCCCTACCCCATCCGTCATCCCCGAGGCACCATCCCCCCAAGGACATTTTCAACCGTTTCACTCCGAAAATAAACTCATGAGGATCAGAAATTAAATTTAAAAAAACAAGTTTTTTTAACTGAAAGTAAGGAGCGACATTAAAACTTAAAACGAACAGAAATTATTCCGTATATGAAAGGGAGTGTCCCCTCCTCAATGCCTCGCTCATTACGCTAAAGTTTTTTATTGTTTAAAAAAATAGAGTCGTGAGAAAGTCAAACTTTAGCGTAAACTAGAATCATATTATCAATACCTTCTCAGTGTGTACAAGGGGCCTATATTATATGTACCCCGTTCTTTCTACCTGAACAAACAACTTCTATATTACCTGATTTCTTGTTTCTTAGCCCGATAGATGAGTTTATGAAACTACTAACAAGTCTGGTACAAAAAGCCTGAATTCGTCAGTGATTTGATGTTTCCATCTAAAGTTAGGTTTGTGCAAAACTTGGATCCATCTTGATCATTACATGGGTTTCCTTACTAGGCGAAGCTCTCCAATCAATAAGAGCCAATGGTCCGCACAATCAATCTAAAGCCTATTACCACCAACTAACTATATATTCATGTCTGTAAGCGTTATACTGCAATTGGGAGGCAACTTATTATAAAGAACATATCTAGAAAGAGGTCATTAGCCCAAAAGCCCAACAAAACAAGCAAAGCCCAGAAGAATTATTCAATAATCAATATCTGATGCAATGATGCGTTGTATACTAGGGCTATCATTCCCTCGAGGGGCAGCACTCCTCAAGGTCACCCTGGAGCGCCGTTTTTAGCCACGGTTCTAGTTAGGCAAACTCGTGAAAGGTGAAACCCAACGCCAGTTTGAGTTCATGCAAGCAGTATTTTCCTTCCCGAGACAGGGATTGAGGAAGGAGCTTATGACAGAATGGAGACCCCAAAGAATTTCACAATACCGGAACAGCTCCAATACACAATATGCAGACAAAAAGAAACATATGCATGTAAACCTATGTGAAACCAGTCAGAGTCAAAACTTGGTTAGCAAAGGGCACACTTCAGAGACTAGATGTATTTTTTCCTTGATAGCGTTTGCAACTAAGTTCCAATATTATTTTTACGAAATTTCAAGCTTCTAGCTTGAACAGTTGAGTGGTTTTGTCGTTGCTTTCTTCAATTGAAAAAAAAGTAGCTCATGTTCTATAGATACAATATTAGTTAAAAAGGCGATTTGCTGACAAAAAGCCTGCTTTCAAGCTTTTTCCACCACCCCCATCCACTTCGAGACCTGGCATGCCTCGTTTGGCCGAGCGTCTACGTCCTAGGGCCTCAGTCCTTGCTTAGCTCACGTCATTATTGACATACTGCAATCTGAAATTGAGCATCAAAAATGTTGAAGCATATGAAATGAAATTTAAATTCATTATTTTATTCCTAGCATTCCGAGCTTTCTCGTTTTTTTTTTGTTTTTTTTTTTTTTCGTTGATTAGTATCCGGGTATTAGTTCGCTTTTCTCAAGGTTTTAATATCCTTTGTACGAAATTTATATTTTCTAGCTTGAATAGCTTATCTCTCATTTTTTGGACAGACAGTTGCACACACAGACACTAAAAAAACTTACTATGTAATTTATATAAGTCTATCTTTGCTACGCTTTGTATTGGAGTAACAGCAGGAGAACAGCTAATCAAAAGGCAAAATGAGTAACATTACGAACTAAGATTTCTAAATAATACTAAAAATATGTTACCGTTAGAGTCTTGCACCCATAGAGTAGTTGCCTGTGGTGCACCATTTGAAGCTTGTTGTGACATTCTTCCGCGTTAAAACAACATGTAATCCAAATCTAAAAAATAAATTGATATAATATAAGATTTTACTACAACAGTCGACGGGCCATAGCAACAAACAAAATACAACTATAAACAAAGGCCGAAGAACAAAACACTTCAACTTATAATAGTACAAACCAAGAAATAAAACACACAAAAAACAACATCAACATTTTTAACCGACAAACAACAACCATACTAAAATTGCACTCCTACAAACCTTAACAAACTATCCCCTCAAACATATCCCCCCAAACAAATTATTTGGTTTGGGATTAGGGTAAGTGGTGTGACTCTGTGAGCTCAGCCAGAGTCAACCCAGCTCTAAATGGATACCGGGAGAAATCTGGGGAAGGTAAACAGGACGGGTGCGCGAAAGCACAGGATGGTTGGCTCCCAACCCCACTTCCTGGCTGAAGGGCCAAGAAACAGAGATCAGCACGGCCGGTAGGGACTGTAAAGTCAAATACCGTATTCTTTACCTTTTTACCCTCAAACATAATTCCCTATGTTTAATCACTATACGAAGAAACTTACAGCTATTTAGTAGAAAACGGGTTCCTCTCAGACATCCGCTCAATTAACCAACGCTTACTTCCAGACTCTCTTCTCAAACATTCATTCCGCAACTCACAGTTCTTCATAGTAGGGTACAAAATGATAAAGATTCTCATTTACATATCCTCACATCGGGCAAAAGTAGGGGCCAAACCACTAATCTAAGCATTCCAAAAATTTTCTTCTCTCTCATAAATCCAAACTACCTCCCATAACCAACAGCATATTCCTTAAATCCTCTCTATTCAGCCAAATTTCAAATAAACCTCCTCCTCCCCCTCCCCAACAATCTCTAGCTCGGGAGTAACAGCCTCAAAGACATAGATCGGCTCTTTTGGGTTCGCCACTCTTGGATTTTTCTTGGTCGTTTAGGGTTTGCTGCACTTCTTTTCATACTGACACGCTCTCATGCATTGGACCTTTTCCTTCATTCTACATGTCCGAAGGCCCACAAAGGTCCAGTACTTTATGACCTGATTTGGCCACGAATGACGTCTACCGTCCTTCAAACTCTCCAGATAAACTAACTAACTGAATTAAGAAGCCGAACTCTAGGTAACCTAATTATTTTCTCCCAAAAAGTGATGACTAAATTTCCCAGTCTCAGGTCGATCACAGAGGCAATGGCTCACAGACTAATTACCATGGCACATTACTGTACCCTGAAATTCCGAACATGCCCAAACATTTGAGCTGGTGGGTTTCCATCTGCGGCTTCATACCGTCTATGCCTTGTTACGTTCTTATTTGGCAACACTTAAATCAGAGACACTGGAAGAACGCTCCTATTTCCCCTCTAAAGGTCTTGGTTGTGTGAAGGGAAACACAATTGGTATTTAACTATTACTTGGGTGTCAGCCAGCAGATTTCCTTAACTTTCGACTTAGTACACAGGAAAGGGAGTCATTTGTGGAAGATTATGGGAAATGTCCCAATTAAAACTCAACATCCATATTCAATACCCTGAATCACCCGGTCCTTATCTTTTGATTTAATGAAAGTATTCAAGAACGAGAATCTGCAGACGAGTAGAGTTGCCATAGTTTCAAGACAGCTTTCAGTTCAATTGTTACGTACAGGCTATGGTCAAGCAATTTGAATATCCTAGACAGAAAGTTGTCGCAGTCACTGCCAACACGGATCCTAGGAAGCTATTTATTTGTTTTAAGTCCTTAGTGGCTTCTTCTGACGAAATTCTAGAAAGGAGGAAAAAATCCTCCTTGACGGCATTAAATTTAAAAAGAATAATTTTTTCCAGTGAAACCGAAGTGCACAACATTAAATGAATATAATCTATCCTGTATATGAGAGATCTGCTCAATCCCCAGTTCTTTATGCTAAACCTTAAGCAGTGCTTACCCAGAAGCTTTTTAGACCACAAAAATATAGCCAGTTGATAATCTTAAGTGTTTTACTTACCAATTATCTGCCAAAACACCCAAACTGACATTTTCTATTGTTTAAAAAAATGCGAATATATAAGCCCTTAATTATGAGGTGTTGTGAAAAATTAAATTGGCTTTTTATCAAAATGGTCTAATAATAGAGCATTTGTTCTTGAAGTATTGGTGAAAAAAGTCATACTTTAGCGTAAAGAGCAGGGGGTTGAAGGGTGACATCACCTCTCACATACATGATAATTTTCGTTCGTTCTCAGCCTTAATGTTATTGTTTACTTTCATTTGAAAAACTTAATTTTGTATTTTAATGTCTGTTCGTTTTTAACATAATATTGAGGGTGCTTCAGGAAAACTACATCCAGAATCGAAGTTTTTATATAGTTCAATGTTGCTCATTGGAATAACTGTTGTGGCTTTCAATAAGATAAGGTTTATTTACAATTAATTAATCATACAATGAATGTAAAATACTAATCTCCCAATGACTCTTAAGCCTGTAAAGGAGAGGGAAGAATACGATTCAATTAAACAATAAACCAAAAGAAGAAAAGAAGTCATAAGGACAAAAGCACAAGTCACCAAAAATGAATAGAAGAAAAAAATGGACAGAAAAAAAAAAGTTAAATACATTATGTGAATAAATAAACAAATCTCGCAAAAAAAAGAATAGAAGAAAAAAAATTAAATACATTATGTAAATATATTGAATTAAAATCAAGTTATCATCAAGCCATTGGCAAATTGGAGACAAAGCCAAGACAGGTAGTCTGAGTGAGAGGCAAAGCTGGCATAAGCCTTTTTCAGGATTGTATAAAAAAATGATGGCATTTTCACTTGTTGTTAGATTTTGTCTATCATCCATTCTAGGATAGAACTAAGGTAGATAGCCATAGACCAAAGGGATTATCAAGATTGTATCTATCATCCATTCTAGGGTAGAACTAAGGTAGATAGCCATAGACCTAAGGGATTATCAAGATTTTTGGTTTGACTCATGACGGACTCATTGTGATCTTGCCAGAATGCGACCCAAGGCCAAAAAGTAAAGGAGTGGCCCTTGTGACCTTCCAATCACTCCCGATTCACCTTTGAATAAAACTAACAAATTCCCTTCGAGTGAGTCTTACAACATTCTACAGCCCTCGGTTTGGTTCGAGCAGCCCTTAAGGTCATAATTTTAGGGGGATATAGGAGGGCAAACAATACGTCAATCTTGCAGGATTAAACTTGCTCTCAATGTTTAATCCAAAATGGTACGATATGCTTACATTTCACCTAAATTTAGTCCTTGACCCTAGAATATGAAATTTTCATATAAGAGGGAAGGCCCATTGAATCCCGAAACTGATTTGAACAAAATTTCTGTGCGATCCAAATTCCAACGTGTGCAACATTCCCATCCTTCTAGTGTAATTAGTTATCAAATTTTCCATTTGAAATTAGTCAATGGTATATGTGGGGTCATTTTCCCGAAATATATATTGAAAACCTTCGATAATCTAGGTAAATATGTCAGTAAGATCCTGAGTTCAAGGATGTACAACAACCTGTCTTTCTTTGAAGATTTATTTATGAATTGTACATAAAATGAGCAATTCTTCATAAATATAGACCCTCAACACGGGGGCTATACGGGTCGTTCTATCTTCGGGAACACCATTGTTGAATTTTTTTCCTTTTCGATTAAAATGGCTAACTTGAAATTTCGATACGACGCTATGCTTGGAAGCGATGGGCTCCAAGGGTAAAAAGGGCAAAGCATGACCCAGTTCATCCTCCGATCTCTTTCAGCTCCGAAGAAGATCACTCAAAATAAAGATTTCCCTCCTGAAAATTTACGACCACTGTTTGATGCGATCATTCCCATGGGGAAAAAACAAAAGAAAAAAAGCAAATAAAAAACAGAAATCGTAAAAATTTATTGATGCTAATGACTTTTGATGGACATCTTTAACTAAATAAGGTTTGCATATTTGGAATTAGCATAAATTGGAGAATTTTTATGTATGCATGCATTATGCATATATATTCTTTCCAAAACTCCTTTTTTGAATGCTTTGGTTATTACTGGCACGGATCATTCTTTACTGGCACGGATCATTTTTTGAAAGGCATGTGGTAGATGAAGTTGACAAAGGCAATGTTAACCTACATTGTGCATGCACACATGTCAACACACATAGATTCACTCGGAACGAATTTTCTATAGATATACATAAAATAGAGAAATTAGTCTTTAAATAAAACGGCATTTATTTTTCCATTGCATTGTTGTCGACTTTTAGCGTAAAATCCTTAAGTCTCACTGTAAAGTGACCTTACAGTTGTTTACTGCTGTTTCAGAATTGTAGCCAAAAGAAATGAATCGGACATGAGTCTTTGTCACAAGAGGCAATATGCATTTCTAATCTGGTTTAAATTGGGTATAATGAATAAAACTTTTGGCAAGAATGCAAACTTCATGTTAGTAGAGATGCCTTATTGACTCCAGGGGGGGCACCATATATGGGCATAGAGTCCCTACTCCAAAAGATATTAATAACCAAACACCATGGAAACAATTCTCCAAGAAACATCTTAGCGATGAATTGTTTTAGCGCGGGAATCAGGTTTCTTAGTAATTTGAAATGCGTCAGCGCAGAGATGCCAAAAACAAAAGGAACATGCTGAAATTACGTTTAGGGATTATTTGGGCGAAACCGTTTTAGGGAATTATTTCGGCGAAACAGTTAGAGACATTTTAAAAGATGATTTTAAAAGATGATTTTAGAAGAGGATTTGAGGGTGAAACTCTGTGGTCGTTATACTACACAAGTTCCATTTGAGCAGTGTTGTGAGGTCCTCTACCCCAACCCCGAAGGGTTCCGATCCCCCTACCCCAACCCCGAAGGAAGCCCCCGGTCCTCAAAGGTCCCCCGGGCTCCCAAAGGACCAGCCAGCCCTCAAGGGTCCCCCAGACCCCCAAAGGACCCCCCGGGCCCCAAAGGGCCCCTCCCCCCTTGGCCCCCAAAGGGCCCCTCCCTCTCCTCCCTCCTCCTCACCGCCCCTCCCCCCTCCTCCCCTCCCATTTTTTAATATTTTTTTTTGAATTGAGACACAGAAGGGTCCCCCCCGAGCCCCTCAAAGGGCCCCCGGCGCCCCAAAGGCTCCTGAGCCCCCATTTTAATACTTTTTAAGGCATTATTATATCTTTTCAGAACAAATTATTATTTTAGGGAATTATTTCGGCGAAACGGTTAGAGACATTTTAAAAGATGATTTTTGAAGATGTTTTAGAAGAGGATTTGAGGGTGAAACTCTGTGGTTGTTATAATACACAAGTTCCATTTGATCAGTGTCGTAAGGTCCCATACCCCAACCCCAAAGGCCCCCGGTCCCCCTAATGCCCCTCGAGCCCCCAAAGACCACCGGGACCCCTCCCCCCCCCCATTTTTTTTAAAAATAATTTTTGAAATCTTTTTAACATGGTATTTTTTTTAACTTTTTTACGTATCTTAAAATGATATGAAATATGCTTACGGCACTACCAATCGTACTCTGTGCTTGTTCATAGACACGACGCGGCTTTCCCACTGGTACTCTATGGCAGGTTATCGACACTACCTAGTTTATTGTGTGCATTAAATCAGTATTTTTTTCGCAGTGGAAGGATAAACACACAATTCATATCTGTAAAAAAGTGAAGATGAATTATTCGACGAAAGTATGTACACATGAAAAAATCATCGTCGCGTTGAATGCTGACAAGGAGAAATGCCTGAACTATGAAACGAGTGCAAGTGGTAACACTATTGGAAATGTGTGCATGCGTTGTCATGACAGCGAGAAGTTAGATTTCTTTGGAGTACCCAAGAATTTCAATCGTGTAAACGGTGGATATGCGAGAGTAACATTACCAGAGAAATTAGTGCTCAAAGAGAATGCAAACTTAAAAATAATTGTCGATGATCGGGGACAACTCCTTGCTACTGTTGCTGGTAACACATTACCTGTTGATACATCCTATCAGCATCTTTCCGGTATTAGCATTTTAAAGAGAACAAGAAGAAGACAAGCATACTCCTGCAATAATGTCATTAATCATATCTTGTCAATATGTCAAAACTGCTATCAATGTAAAAATAATGTGACAATAGACAGTGAAATCGCAGGCAGAATAAAAAGGACATTAGCAGACAATATCATCAATGAATATAAAGATGAATTGACGGAAAGTGAAGCGAAAGTGTACTAATAATGTATAATAATGTATTTAACATATTTTTATATTAATATTCTACATGTCGTTATTTCATTAAAAATATCTTATGCATTATTTTGTTAAGTGTTCATTATTTTTAGGGTATGCTAGAACGTCAAACGTTCAGAATATCTATTAAAAAGGTCAGAGATGTAAGAAAAAGAATTTTTAGAGATAAAGATACTACTAGCAGGCTCAATTTTTCATAGAAGATAGAAAAGTTCAAGGTCTCTTCTGAATTTTACCAAAGAACACAATTCAATTCTAATTTCTCCAGAGAAAATTAAAAGCTTACACTTCAGTCTTAAGTTCACCAAGACATAAAAAATTTAAAGTTCAGTTCTAAATTTTTCCGTAGAAGATAGGAAAAGTTTTACTATGATTGTGATTATTTTCTATGAAGATAAAAGTTTCACTTTAATTCTAAATTTTCTTAAATTCAGTTCCGACTTTTCACATAGAGATGAAAAAAATTTAAAGTTCTGTTCCAAATTTTTCATAGAATATTGGAAAAGTTATACTTTGATCGTGAATATTCAAGTTCTCTTCTGAACTTTACCAAAGAACACAATTAAATTCTAATTTCTCCATAGAAAATAAAAAGCTTACACTTCAGTTTTAAGTTCACCAAGACATAAAAAATTTAAAGTTCACTTTTAAATTTTTCCGTAGAAGATAGGAAAAGTTATACTATGATTGTGATTATTTTCTATGAAGATTGAAAGTTTCACTTCAATTTTAAATTTTCTCAAAGAAGTGAAGAAAAGTTCAATTTCGATTCTGAATTTTCTGAATGAAAATGAAATAAGTTATTGATCATTTCTATTTTCCCAAAATAATATAAAAATTTTCCACTTCAGTTCAGATTTTTCTCAAACAGATGAAAAAATTTAAAATACCGTTCCAAATTTTTCATAGAAGATAGAAAAGTTCAAGTTCTAATCTGAATTTTACCAAAGAACATAATTCATTTCTAATTTCTCCAGAGAAAATAAAAAGTTTCCATATCACTTTTAAGTTCACCAAGACATAAAAATTTAAAGTTCAGTCCTAAATTTTTCCATAGAAGATAGGAAAAGTTATACTATGATTGTGATTATTTTCCATCAAGATAAAAAGTTTCACTTTAATTCTAAATTTTCTTAAATTCAATTCCGACCTTTCTCAAAGAGATGAAAAAATTTGAAGTTCTGTTCCAAATATTTTCCCGGAAAAAGAAAAGTTCAACTTCGATTCTGAATTTTCACAATGAAAATGAAATAAGTTATTGATCAATTCTGTTTTCCTAAAATAATATAAAATTTTCCACTTCAATTCAGATTTTTCTCAAAGAGATGACAAAATTTTAAATATTGTTCTAAATTTTTCATAGAAGATAGGAAAATTTATATCATGATTGTGATTATTTTCTATGAAGATAAAAAGTTTCACTTCAATTCTAAATTTTCTTAAATTCAATTCCGACCTTTCTCAAAGAGTCAAATTTAAAGTTCTGTTCCAAATATTTCCCCGAAAGAAGAAAAGTTCAACTTCGATTCTGAATTTTCTTAATGAAAATGAAATAAGTTATTGATCAATTCTTTTTTCTCAAAATATTATAAAATTTTCCACTTCAATTCAGATTTTTCTCAAAGAGATGAAAAAATTTAAAATATTGTTCCAAATTTTTCTTAGAAGATAGAAAAGTTCAAGTTCTTATCTGAATTTTACCAAACAACATAATTCAATTCTAATTTCTTCAGAAAAAAAATAAAAAGCTTCCACTTCAGTTTTAAGTTCACCAAGACATAAAAAATTTAAAGTTCAGTTCTAAATTTTTACATAGAAGATAGGAAAAGTTATACTATGATTATGACTATTTTCCATGAAGATAAAAAGTTTCACTTTAATTCTAAATTTTTTTAAATTCTGTTCCGACTTTTCACATAGAGATGAAAAAATTTAAAGTTCTGATCCAAATTTTTCTTAGAAGATAGAAAAGTTCAAGTTCTCTTCTGAATTTTACCAAAGAACACAATTCAATTCTAATTTCACCAAAGAAAATAAAAAGCTTCCACTTCAGCTTTAAGTTCACCAAGACATAAAAAATTTAAAGTTCAGTTCTAAATTTTTCCGTAGAAGATAGGAAAAGTTATACCATGATTGTGATTATTTTCCATGAACATAAAAAGTTTCACTTTAATTATAAATTTTCTTAAATTCAGTTCCGACTTTTCTCAAAGAGATGAAAAAATTTAAAGTTCTGTTCCAAATATTTTCCCGGAAGAAGAAAAGTTCAACTTCGATTCTGAATTTTCTTAATGAAAATGAAATAAGTTATTGATCAATTCTATTTTTCCAAATAATATAAAAAGTTTCCACTTCAGTTCATATTTTTCTCAAAGAGATGAAAAAATTTAAAATACTGTTCCAAATATTTCTTAGAAGATAGAAAAGTTCAAGTTCTCTTCTGAATTTTACCAAAGAATACATTTCAATTCTAATTTCACCAGAGAAAATAAAAAGCTTCCACTTCAGTTTTAAGTTCACCAAGACATAAAAAAATTTAAAGTTCAATTCTAAATTTATCCGTAGAAGATAGAAAAAGTTATACCATGATTGTGATTATTTTCTATGAAGATAAAAAGTTTCACTTTAATTCTAAATTTTCTTAAATTCAGTTCCGACTTTTCTCAAAGAGATGAAAAAATTTAAAGTTCTGTTCCAAATATTTTCCAGGAAGAAGAAGAGTTCAACTTCGATTCTGAATTTTCTTAATGAAAATGAAATAAGTTATTGATCAATTCTTTTTTCTCAAAATATTATAAAATTTTCCACTTCAATTCAGATTTTTCTCAAAGAGATGAAAAAATTTAAAATATTGTTCCAAATTTTTTATAGAAGATAGAAAAGTTCAAGTTCTCTTCTGAATTTTACCAACGAACACAATTCAATTCTAATTTCTCTAGAGAAAAAAAAAGCTTCCACTTCAGTTTTAAGTTCACCAAGACATAAAAAATTTAAAGTTCTGTTCTAAATTTTTCCGTAGAAGATAGGAAAAGTTATACTATGATTGTGATTATTTTCCATGAAGATAAAAAGTTTCACTTTAATTCTAAATTTTCTTAAATTCAGTTCCGACTTTTCACATAGAGATGAAAAAAATTTAAAGTTCTGTTCCAAATTTTTCATAGAAGATTGGAAAAGTTATACTTTGATCGTGAATATTCAAGTTCTCTTCTGAATTTTACCAAAGAACACAATTCAATTCTAATTTCTCCAGAGAAAATAAAAAGCTTCCACTTCAGTTTTAAGTTCGCCATGACATAAAAAATTTAAAGTTCAGTTCTAAATTTTTCCATAGAAGATAGGAAAAGTTATACTATGATTGTGATTATTTCCTATGAAGATTAAAAGTTTCACTTCAATTTTAAATTTTCTCAAAGAAGTGAAGAAAAGTTCAACTTCGATTCTGAATTTTCTCAATGAAAATGAAATAAGTTATTGATCATTTCTATTTTCTCAAAATATTATAAAATTTCCCACTTCAATTCAGATTTTTCTCAAAGAGATGAAAAAATTTAAAATACTGTTCCGAATTTTCCAGAGAAGATAGAAAAGTTCAAGTTCTCTTCTGAATTTTACCAAAGAACATAATTCAATTCTAATTTATCCAGAGAAAATAAAAAGCTTCCACATCAGTTTAAGTTCACCAAGACATAAAAATTTAAAGTTCAGTTCTAAATTTTTCCATAGAAGATAGGAAAAGTTATACTATGATTGTGATTATTTTCCATGAAGATAAAAAGTTTCATTTTAATTCTAAATTTTCTTAAATTCAATTCCGACCTTTCTCAAAGAGATGAAAAAATTTAATCTTCTGAATTTTACCAACGAACACAATTCAATTCTAATTTCTCCAGAGAAAATAAAAAGCTTCCACTTCAGTTTTAAGTTCACCAAGACATAAAAAATTTAAAGTTCTGTTCTAAATTTTTCCGTAGAAGATAGGAAAAGTTATACTATGATTGTGATTATTTTCCATGAAGATAAAAAGTTTCACTTTAATTCTAAATTTTCTTAAATTCAGTTCCGACTTTTCACATAGAGATGAAAAAAATTTAAAGTTCTGTTCCAAATTTTTCATAGAAGATTGGAAAAGTTATACTTTGATCGTGAATATTCAAGTTCTCTTCTGAATTTTACCAAAGAACACAATTCAATTCTAATTTCTCCAGAGAAAATAAAAAGCTTCCACTTCAGTTTTAAGTTCGCCATGACATAAAAAATTTAAAGTTCAGTTCTAAATTTTTCCATAGAAGATAGGAAAAGTTATACTATGATTGTGATTATTTCCTATGAAGATTAAAAGTTTCACTTCAATTTTAAATTTTCTCAAAGAAGTGAAGAAAAGTTCAACTTCGATTCTGAATTTTCTCAATGAAAATGAAATAAGTTATTGATCATTTCTATTTTCTCAAAATATTATAAAATTTCCCACTTCAATTCAGATTTTTCTCAAAGAGATGAAAAAATTTAAAATACTGTTCCGAATTTTCCAGAGAAGATAGAAAAGTTCAAGTTCTCTTCTGAATTTTACCAAAGAACATAATTCAATTCTAATTTATCCAGAGAAAATAAAAAGCTTCCACATCAGTTTAAGTTCACCAAGACATAAAAATTTAAAGTTCAGTTCTAAATTTTTCCATAGAAGATAGGAAAAGTTATACTATGATTGTGATTATTTTCCATGAAGATAAAAAGTTTCATTTTAATTCTAAATTTTCTTAAATTCAATTCCGACCTTTCTCAAAGAGATGAAAAAATTTAATCTTCTGAATTTTACCAACGAACACAATTCAATTCTAATTTCTCCAGAGAAAATAAAAAGCTTCCACTTCAGTTTTAAGTTCACCAAGACATAAAAAATTTAAAGTTCTGTTCTAAATTTTTCCGTAGAAGATAGGAAAAGTTATACTATGATTGTGATTATTTTCCATGAAGATAAAAAGTTTCACTTTAATTCTAAATTTTCTTAAATTCAGTTCCGACTTTTCACATAGAGATGAAAAAAATTTAAAGTTCTGTTCCAAATTTTTCATAGAAGATTGGAAAAGTTATACTTTGATCGTGAATATTCAAGTTCTCTTCTGAATTTTACCAAAGAACACAATTCAATTCTAATTTCTCCAGAGAAAATAAAAAGCTTCCACTTCAGTTTTAAGTTCGCCATGACATAAAAAATTTAAAGTTCAGTTCTAAATTTTTCCATAGAAGATAGGAAAAGTTATACTATGATTGTGATTATTTCCTATGAAGATTAAAAGTTTCACTTCAATTTTAAATTTTCTCAAAGAAGTGAAGAAAAGTTCAACTTCGATTCTGAATTTTCTCAATGAAAATGAAATAAGTTATTGATCATTTCTATTTTCTCAAAATATTATAAAATTTCACACTTCAATTCAGATTTTCTCAAAGAGATGAAAAAATTTAAAATACTGTTCCAAATTTTCCATAGAAGATAGAAAAGTTCAAGTTCTCTTCTGAATTTTACCAAAGAACATAATTCAATTCTAATTTCTCCAGAGAAAATAAAAAGCTTCCACATCAGTTTAAGTTCACCAAGACATAAAAAATTTAAAGTTCAGTTCTAAATTTTTCCATAGAAGATAGGAAAAGTTATAATATGATTGTGATTATTTTCCATGAAGATAAAAAGTTTCATTTTAATTCTAAATTTTCTTAAATTCAATTCCGACCTTTCTCAAAGAGATGAAAAATTTAAAGTTCTGTTCCAAATATTTTCCCGGAAAAGAAAAGTTCAACTTCGATTCTGAATTTTCTCAATGAAAATGAAATAGGTTATTGATCAATTCTATTTTCCTAAAATAATATAAAATTTTCCACTTCAATTCAGATTTTTCTCAAAGAGATGACAAAATTTAAAATATTGTTCCAAATTTTTCATAGAAGATAGAAAAAGTTATACTTTGATTGTGAATATTCTTCATGAAGATATGGAGCTCCACTTTAATTCTAAGTTTTCTCGAAGAAGTGCAAAATGTACAAGTTCTCTTCTGAATTTTCTTAGAGGAGAAAAAAAGTTAGCTCAATTCTGAAATTTACCAATGAAAATGAAAAAGCTTCCATTTCAGTTCATAATTTCTCAAAGACATAAAAATTTAAAGTTCAATTCTAAATTTTTTCCATAGAAGATAGGAATGGCTATACTATGATTGTGATTATTTACCAAGAAGATAAAAAGTTTCACTCTATTTCTAATTTTTCTTAAATTCAGTTCATTCATCTAACCACCAAAAACAATAGGTTAGGTTAGGTATAAATAAATATTAATAAATAATTAGAAACATTTCTCCATGTTTAAGTTAGGCTAGGTTAGGTTAACTTATCATGAGCGCTCATGATAAGCTAACCTAACCTAACTTAAACATTGTAAAAAGATTAAATTAGGTTAGGTTAGACTAGATTAAGTTAGGTCAGGTTAAGTTAGGTTAAGATAGGTTAGCCTACGTACGCGCGCGTACGTAGGCTAACCTATAGAATTGATCAATAACTTATTTCATTTTCATTGAGAAAATTCAGAATCGAAGTTGAACTTTTCTTTTCCGGGAAAATATTTGGAACAGAACTTTAAATTTTTTCATCTCTTTGAGAAAGGTCGGAATTGAATTTAAGAAAATTTAGAATTAAAATGAAACTTTTTATCTTCATGGAAAATAATCACAATCATAGTATAACTTTTCCTATCTTCTACGGAAAAATTAGAACTGAACTTTAAATTTTTTATGTCTTGGTGAACTTAAACTGATGTGGAAGCTTTTTATTTTCTCTGGAGAAATTAGAATTGAATTATGTTCTTTGGTAAAATTCAGAAGAGAACTTGAACTTTTCTATCTTCTATGAAAAATTTGGAACAGTATTTTAAATTTTTTCATCTCTTTGAGAAAAATCTGAATTGAAGTGTGAAATTTTATAATATTTTGAGAAAATAGAAATGATCAATAACTTATTTCATTTTCATTGAGAAAATTCAGAATCGAAGTTGAACTTTTCTTCACTTCTTTGAGAAAATTTAAAATTGAAGTGAAACTTTTAATCTTCATAGGAAATAATCACAATCATAGTATAACTTTTCCTATCTTCTATGGAAAAATTTAGAATTGAACTTTAAATTTTTTATGTCATGGCGAACTTAAAACTGAAGTGGAAGCTTTTTATTTTCTCTGGAGAAATTAGAATTGAATTGTGTTCTTTGGTAAAATTCAGAAGAGAACTTGAATATTCACGATCAAAGTATAACTTTTCCAATCTTCTATGAAAAATTTGGAACAGAACTTTAAATTTTTTTCATCTCTATGTGAAAAGTCGGAACTGAATTTAAGAAAATTTAGAATTAAAGTGAAACTTTTTATCTTCATGGAAAATAATCACAATCATAGTATAACTTTTCCTATCTTCTACGGAAAAATTTAGAACAGAACTTTCAATTTTTTATGTCTTGGTGAACTTAAAACTGAAGTGGAAGCTTTTTATTTTCTCTGGAGAAATTAGAATTGAATTGTGTTCGTTGGTAAAATTCAGAAGATTAAATTTTTTCACCTCTTTGAGAAAGGTCGGAATTGAATTTAAGAAAATTTAGAATTAAAATGAAACTTTTTATCTTCATGGAAAATAATCACAATCATAGTATAACTTTTCCTATCTTCTATGGAAAAATTTAGAACTGAACTTTAAATTTTTATGTCTTGGTGAACTTAAACTGATGTGGAAGCTTTTTATTTTCTCTGGATAAATTAGAATTGAATTATGTTCTTTGGTAAAATTCAGAAGAGAACTTGAACTTTTCTATCTTCTATGGGAAATTTGGAACAGTATTTTAAATTTTTTCATCTCTTTGAGAAAAATCTGAATTGAAGTGGGAAATTTTATAATATTTTGAGAAAATAGAAATGATCAATAACTTATTTCATTTTCATTGAGAAAATTCAGAATCGAAGTTGAACTTTTCTTCACTTCTTTGAGAAAATTTAAAATTGAAGTGAAACTTTTAATCTTCATAGGAAATAATCACAATCATAGTATAACTTTTCCTATCTTCTATGGAAAAATTTAGAACTGAACTTTAAATTTTTTATGTCTTGGCGAACTTAAAACTGAAGTGGAAGCTTTTTATTTTCTCTGGAGAAATTAGAATTGAATTGTGTTCTTTGGTAAAATTCAGAAGAGAACTTGAATATTCACGATCAAAGTATAACTTTTCCAATCTTCTATGAAAAATTTGGAACAGAACTTTAAATTTTTTTCATCTCTGTGTGAAAAGTCGGAACTGAATTTAAGAAAATTTAGAATTAAAGTGAAACTTTTTATCTTCATGGAAAATAATCACAATCATAGTATAACTTTTCCTATCTTCAACGGAAAAATTTAGAACAGAACTTTAAATTTTTTATGTCTTGGTGAACTTAAAACTGAAGTGGAAGCTTTTTATTTTCTCTGGAGAAATTAGAATTGAATTGTGTTCGTTAGTAAAATTCAGAAGAGAACTTGAACTTTTCTATCTACTATAAAAAATTTGGAACAATATTTTAAATTTTTTCATCTCTTTGAGAAAAATCTGAATTGAAGTGGAAAATTTTATAATATTTTGAGAAAAAAGAATTGATCAATAACTTAATTCATTTTTATTAAGAAAATTCAGAATCGAAGTTGAACTTTTCTTCTTCCTGGAAAATATTTGGAACAGAACTTTAAATTTTTTCATCTCTTTGAAAAAGGTCGGAACTGAATTTAAGAAAATTTAGAATTAAAGTGAAACTTTTTATCTTCATAGAAAATAATCACAATCATGGTATAACTTTTCCTATCTTCTACGGAAAAATTTAGAACTGAACTTTAAATTTTTTTATGTCTTGGTGAACTTAAAACTGAAGTGGAAGCTTTTTATTTTCTCTGGTGAAATTAGAATTGAAATGTATTCTTTGGTAAAATTCAGAAGAGAACTTGAACTTTTCTATCTTCTAAGAAATATTTGGAACAGTATTTTAAATTTTTTCATCTCTTTGAGAAAAATATGAACTGAAGTGGAAACTTTTTATATTATTTGGAAAAATAGAATTGATCAATAACTTATTTCATTTTCATTAAGAAAATTCAGAATCGAAGTTGAACTTTTCTTCTTCCGGGAAAATATTTGGAACAGAACTTTAAATTTTTCATCTCTTTGAGAAAAGTCGGAACTGAATTTAAGAAAATTTAGAATTAAAGTGAAACTTTTTATGTTCATAGAAAATAATCACAAGCATGGTATAACTTTTCCTATCTTCTACGGAAAAATTTAGAACTGAACTTTAAATTTTTTATGTCTTGGTGAACTTAAAGCTGAAGTGGAAGCTTTTTATTTTCTTTGGTGAAATTAGAATTGAATTGTGTTCTTTGGTAAAATTCAGAAGAGAACTTGAACTTTTCTATCTTCTAAGAAAAATTTGGATCATAACTTTAAATTTTTTCATCTCTATGTGAAAAGTCGGAACAGAATTTAAAAAAATTTAGAATTAAAGTGAAACTTTTTATCTTCATGGAAAATAGTCATAATCATAGTATAACTTTTCCTATCTTCAATGTAAAAATTTAGAACTGAACTTTAAATTTTTTATGTCTTGGTGAACTTAAAACTGAAGTGGAAGCTTTTTATTTTTTCTGAAGAAATTAGAATTGAATTATGTTGTTTGGTAAAATTCAGATTAGAACTTGAACTTTTCTATCTTCTAAGAAAAATTTGGAACAATATTTTAAATTTTTTCATCTCTTTGAGAAAAATCTGAATTGAAGTGGAAAATTTTATAATATTTTGAGAAAAAAGAATTGATCAATAACTTATTTCATTTTCATTAAGAAAATTCAGAATCGAAGTTGAACTTTTCTTCTTTCGGGGAAATATTTGGAACAGAACTTTAACTTTGACTCTTTGAGAAAGGTCGGAACTGAATTTAAGAAAATTTAGAATTAAAGTGAAACTTTTTATCTTCATAGAAAATAATCACAATCATGATATAAATTTTCCTATCTTCTATGAAAAATTTAGAACAATATTTAAAATTTTGTCATCTCTGAGAAAAATCTGAATTGAAGTGGAAAATTTTATATTATTTTAGGAAAACAGAATTGATCAATAACTTATTTCATTTTCATTGTGAAAATTCAGAATCGAAGTTGTTCTTTTTCCGGGAAAATATTTGGAACAGAACTTCAAATTTTTTCATCTCTTTGAGAAAGGTCGGAATTGAATTTAAGAAAATTTAGAATTAAAGTGAAACTTTTTATCTTCATGGAAAATAATCACAATCATA
Source organism: Artemia sinica (assembly GCA_027921565.1). Taxonomy (NCBI): domain Eukaryota; kingdom Metazoa; phylum Arthropoda; class Branchiopoda; order Anostraca; family Artemiidae; genus Artemia; species Artemia sinica. The sequence continues at coordinate 19,670,632 of CM051271.1, read as the reverse complement.
GTATAACTTTTCCTATCTTCTATGGAAAAATTTAGAACTGAACTTTAAATTTTTATGTCTTGGTGAACTTAAAAGTGAAATGGAAACTTTTTATTTTCTCTGGAGAAATTAGAAATGAATTATGTTCTTTGGTAAAATTCAGATTAGAACTTGAACTTTTCTATCTTCTATGAAAAATTTGGAACGGTATTTAAATTTTTTCATCTGTTTGAGAAAAATCTGAACTGAAGTGGACAATTTTTATATTATTTTGGGAAAATAGAAATGATCAATAACTTATTTCATTTTCATTGAGAAAATTCAGAATCGAAATTGAACTTTTCTTCACTTCTTTGAGAAAATTTAAAATTGAAGTGAAACTTTTAATCTTCATAGAAAATAATCACAATCATAGTATAACTTTTCCTATCTTCTACGGAAAAATTTAGAAGTGAACTTTAAATTTTTTATGTCTTGGTGAACTTAAAACTGAAGTGTAAGCTTTTTATTTTCTATGGAGAAATTAGAATTGAATTGTGTTCTTTGGTAAAATTCAGAAGAGAACTTGAATATTCACGATCAAAGTATAACTTTTCCAATATTCTATGAAAAATTTGGAACAGAACTTTAAATTTTTTTCATCTCTATGTGAAAAGTCGGAACTGAATTTAAGAAAATTTAGAATTAAAGTGAAACTTTTTATCTTCATAGAAAATAATCACAATCATAGTAAAACTTTTCCTATCTTCTACGGAAAAATTTAGAACTGAACTTTAAATTTTTTATGTCTTGGTGAACTTAAAACTGAAGTGTAAGCTTTTTATTTTCTCTGGAGAAATTAGAATTGAATTGTGTTCTTTGGTAAAATTCAGAAGAGACCTTGAACTTTTCTATCTTCTATGAAAAATTGAGCCTGCTAGTAGTATCTTTATCTCTAAAAATTCTTTTTCTTACATCTCTGACCTTTTTAATAGATATTCTGAACGTTTGACGTTCTAGCATACCCTAAAAATAATGAACACTTAACAAAATAATGCATAAGATATTTTTAATGAAATAACGACATGTAGAATATTAATATAAAAATATGTTAAATACATTATTATACATTATTAGTACACTTTCGCTTCACTTTCCGTCAATTCATCTTTATATTCATTGATGATATTGTCTGCTAATGTCCTTTTTATTCTGCCTGCGATTTCACTGTCTTTGTCACATTATTTTTACATAGATAGCAGTTTTGACATATTGACAAGATATGATTAATGACATTATTGCAGGAGTATGCTTGTCTTCTTCTTATTCTCTTTAAAATGCTAATACCGGAAAGATGCTGATAGGATGTATCAACAGGTAATGTGTTACCAGCAACAGTAGCAAGGAGTTGTCCCCGATCATCGACAATTATTTTTAAGTTTGCATTCTCTTTGAGCACTAATTTCTCTGGTAATGTTACTCTCGCATATCCACCGTTTACACGATTGAAATTCTTGGGTACTCCAAAGAAATCTAACTTCTCGCTGTCATGACAACGCATGCACACATTTCCAATAGTGTTACGACTTGCACTCGTTTCATAGTTCAGGTATTTCTCCTTGTCAGCATTCAACGCGACGATGATTTTTTCATGCGTACATACTTTCGTCGAATAATTCATCTTCACTTTTTTACAGATATGAATTGTGTGTTTATCCTTCCACTGCGAAAAAAATACTGATTTAATGCACACAATAAACTAGGTAGTGTCGATAACCTGCCATAGAGTACCAGTGGGAAAGCCGCGTCGTGTCTATGAACAAGCACAGAGTACGATTGGTAGTGCCGTAAGCATATTTCATATCATTTTAAGATACGTAAAAAAGTTAAAAAAAAATACCATGTTAAAAAAATTTCAAAAATTATTTTTTTAAAAAATGGGGGGGAGGGGTCCCGGTGGTCTTTGGGGGCTCGAGGGGCATTAGGGGGACCGGGGGCCTTTGGGGTTGGGGTATGGGACCTTACGACACTGATCAAATGGAACTTGTGTATTATAACGACCACAGAGTTTCACCCTCAAATCCTCTTCTAAAACATCTTCAGAAATTATCTTTTAAAATGTCTCTAACCGTTTCGCCGAAATAATTCCCTAAAATAATAATTTGTTCTGAAAAGATATAATAATGCCTTAAAAAAGTATTAAAATGGGGGCTCAGGAGCCTTTGGGGCGCCGGGGGCCCTTTGGGGGGCTCGGGGGGGACCCTTCTGTGTCTCAATGCAAAAAAAAATTAAAAAATGGGGGAGGGAGAGGAGGAGGGGAGGGGGAGGAGGGAGATGGGGAGGAGGAGGGGAGGAGGGGGGAGGGGCGGTGAGGAGGAAGGAGGAGAGGGAGGGGCCCTTTGGGGGCCAAGGGGGGAGGGGCCCTTTGGGGACCGGGGGGTCCTTTGGGGGTCTGGGGGACCCTTGAGGGCTGGCTGGTCCTTTGGGAGCCCGGGGACCTTTGAGGACCGGGGGCTTCCTTCGGGGTTGGGGTAGGGGGATCGGAACCCTTCGGGGTTGGGGTAGAGGACCTCACAACACTGTTCAAATGGAACTTGTGTAGTATAACGACCACAGAGTTTCACCCTCAAATCCTCTTCTAAAATCATCTTTTAAAATGTCTCTAACTGTTTCGCCGAAATAATTCCCTAAAACGGTTTCGCCCAAATAATCCCTAAACGTAATTTCAGCATGTTCCTTTTGTTTTTGGCATCTCTGCGCTGACGCATTTCAAATTACTAAGAAACCTGATTCCCGCGCTAAAACAATTCATCGCTAAGATGTTTCTTGGAGAATTGTTTCCATGGTGTTTGGTTATTAATATCTTTTGGAGTTCGACCAAAAGAGTTGTTTCCGAGGCAAAGACATTAATGACTTGGATCTATTCCTGGAGAAATGTTGACAGTACCTGTCAGACATTATTAAACTTTGCCTGGAAACAATTTGATTAATGACTGACAGCACAGGTGTTCCAAATTCGAAATCGATTACGCAATCAATTTCTCAGAAATCCATTTCCCCTAGGGACTCTATGCCCATATATGGTGCTCCCCTGGAGTCAATAAGGCATTTCTACTCATGTTACTCGCATGTATGGCAAATACAATTTATTTCGGAAACAATCTTCTCGACAGAAAATTAAATTGCGACATTTAAAAAGGTCTCAAAATGGAAACGCGCAAATTGCATGATCTTCTTATTCTTCTAGAGCTCTCTATTCATTCAATAAAGCCGGGGCGCCATTTCACGGAAATTGAAGTAGAAGAGGGGTTAAGCCATATGTAAACTAATTCCTTATTGAAACCGCAGAGACCAACCAGTCTTCTAATCAGTTTACAATGAGTGAGTTGCAACATGCTCATTTTCTTCGAGACTGAATATTTTAAAGTATTCTTCAGTAATAATGGTGATGCAAAATACCGCAAAAGACTACCGCTTTAAGTTTTAGACTCCGAAGCCTAAACTACTTGTCTTCCTAATGGTAGAATAATAACACTCACAAAATCTAATACAGGCTGTTTCCTTGATATAGTGTTTTCTACCGTATCTCCTTATTTTTTCTTTTTCAGTCTTAGAAACACAAGCCAAATACATATTTTATCATCCCAATTTGGCAGAAACTAGCCCTACCTGACAACACTGGTTTTTACCTGCCCTTAGAATTTGAAGAGCTTAACTTCAGCTGTCGTTAGTGAATAAAAAGAGCAAAATCGATACAAGTCTTGATCGGAAATAAAATCACAGCTAATATAGCTAAAAAAAAACTGAACGAAACTGAAGGCATTTGAATTATCTGTATGATACCAAGTATAAGTAAAATTGGGTACTGAGATAGGGGCTTTTGAGTAGGTTAGGATGTTTTATATAAAACTATTTCCTACTAGCTGAAGGAGGCATTGTTTTCACCGTCTCAACCCACCTAACTGCTAAATTCTGAACTGTCCTGGTATTAGGAATTATGCAGATTATGGCATTGAGAAGACGGCAAATTTCGGCCCTTAAGGTACTAGTATGCCTCACGTCCGGTAGACAAAATAGCTCCCCAGGTAATTGTACATAAAACCCAATATTAACAGATCTTGGTAAAAGGAAGTTAAAGACATAACCAGAATTAAAGCAAGTACGCTGCTATAGCCCTGCAGGTAGAACATCGATTTCTGCAGAATTGTTTAACTTAAGACATGGCTATGGCTGATCAATCTGAAGACCCTTACTGAAAATATGTTAACGCTCTAACAGCAAAAGTAACTAAGTTCTTAGCAGCATTCGCGGGGGCACGTACCAGGTTTTTTTTTAGCATGATTTGGGTCAGCAACCATAATCCTTTACATAGATTATAAGAAATACACATCCCTAATCAATTCTTATAAATTAGTGAAATTGATAATTCTATAGAAGAAAATAAAAGGGCTTTAATTATCAAACGAACATGCAACTTTAAAGCAGCATACTTGTGCATGAAGTAGGGGATGGAAGTACTCCACTGATTGGTTCGAAGGCCTAATTCGGAAAAACAATGAAGCGAAATTTTGATCCATAGAATTTGTTAAATTCTGAAAACACCACCCTTGAGAAAGGCAACTCCAAACCACCAAAAATCCTTAGACCCTGTGCGTTCCAAGCCTTCAAGAGGGGTGTAGGTAGGCAAGGGCGAATTCCAGGGACAGAGCCTCAAGAGGGTCCAATGCAAGGTTTTTTACATACAGAATTTAATGCTACAAGTTTAAATACTTTCGTTTTTTTCAGATTTTTCATGACTTGTCAACACAGAATAAAATATTGACAATCAAAAAAAGATCTGCTGTCAAAACATCTGAGACAACTTATGCTGTATTATCGAACCTGAAATATAATTGCATGAGGACCACGGAAATGTTGCCTGTAGTTCTTGGCCTTCAATACCAAGAACCGCTGCTATGACCTCTCATATATATTTACATCAACACCCTATTGTTGTTAGTAAAATATATCAAAAGTAAAAACAAGTGACGACGATGAAACAAGTTCCCAGGGCCCAGTCTCGAAGGCCCCGTGCGCATTTACGCAACAACATTTTCATTCACTGGTCTATTCTCCTCTTTTTCTACTTCGATTTAGCCGTAAGAAAACACACAAAGGTTAGACTGCAACCCCCCCCCCCCCTCGTACTGCTTCTCAATTAATATCAACCTTTTATTGGCATATTTACTTTCGTTTCAAAACATTCAAAGTGACATTTGTAGGCTCAAAATTCCTACGTTGCCCGCCCCTTAGCAGTTGTGAAGCCTGCAGATCCAAGTAATATATTTAACTGGAAGGGAAAGGGAGGTAATTGATAAACATTTTTTTTGTTGTTGTTTTTTTTACAAATTGTCCCCTATCATTGAAATTGTCCTATTCGAAAGTGGCGTGAATGTTTTAAGCTAATTCTGTCGTGCAAAAATAATTAGTAATTTGTCCGTTGACCTCAAGCTGACTAAAGAAAACCGATAACAAGAACAAACTCAAAACGTGACTTGGGCTATGGTTTCTAGATTTGTCCATATGCAATACCGTTTAACTTTCTTAAAAATGGACGAAAGACAAAAGAGTCCAGCCTACATTTATGCAGTCCATATTAGACTGTTTCAAACAGTTCGTGATAACAATCTGTAAGTAAGGAGCGACCCAGAACAATAGTAACCGAAATTCAATAAAACGGAGTTTTAATACCAATAAATATATCAAAAGAATCGGTTTATTACGGTGATTTCAAATATATAAGTTTCATTAATATATAATGAAACTTTCATTAATATATAATGAAACTTTCATTAATATTTTTCAAATATATAAGTTTCTTTGCGACAAGCCAATGCCTTTCTCCTCTATTGAATAAAATCAATAAATAAAGAAATAAATTAAGTTTAGTCTTACCAATAAAAGGCTACAAGCCAAAGAGCAGATTCAGCTAATCGGAGGCCCCTACTGTAAAGGTTTCAAGCTCCTATCTGCAAAAATCTGGAATTTTGTATTTTTTGCCAGAAGATAGATCATGGATACTTGTTTATTTGTTTGTTGTTTTGTTTTCCCCAGGGGCGATCGTATCAGCCGAGAACTCCTAGAATATCGGGAGAGGGCTCACTCGAACGGAAATTAGAAGTTCTAGTGAATAAAAACATTGTAGGGCGACTAGACCCCTCCCACGCCCTTTTTCTCAAACTCGTCTGATCAAAATTTTGAGGAGAGCCATTTTGTTCAACACATTTGAAAGGCCGAATAACTTTGCCTTTGGTGATATCATGAACCCCCAGAGCCCCTGCGGAAAGGTATTTAAGTTATAAATTTGCCCATTGTTTACGTATAGCATTTGCTATTGGGAAGTATGCATACATTTTTCGGGTGGCGAGGACGAATTTTCTGCTGGGGGGATTTTCCGGGGGGAGATTTTTTCATAAGGAAGGAAGTTTCCAGGGGGTAAATTTTTAAGGGTAAATTTTACACTGGGGGAATTTTCCAGAATTCCTATACAAAATTCTTGTCATGTCTTGCTTTTTGTTTGTCAACTCAATTTTGCGCTAAGAGATATTAAGGGTAAATTTTTGCCCGGGTAAATTTTCACCAGGATTGAATTGTCTAGAGAATATATCCGTGGAGAGGAGGGATTTTTCCGAGGAGGTGGGGCCGGATTTCCTGGCATTATTTAAAAAATGATCAAAAATTAAATGTAAAAAAACAAGTTTTTTCAACTGAAAGTAAGGAGCAACATAAAAACTCAAGACGAACAGAATTATTACGTATATGAGGGGGTTGCTCCTCTTCAGTACCTCGCTCTTTACGCTAAAGTTTGAATTTTGTCCCAATTCTTTAATAACGACTCCTGAAACACAAGGTTCGTTTAATTAGAACAATAAGAAGCTTTTTTTAAAAGTACTAAAAAAAATTAGCGTAAAGAGCGAGGTGTAGAGGAGGAGCAACCCCCCTAATATACGTAATAATTTCTGTTTGTTTGAAATTTTAATGTTGTTCCTTACTTTCAGTTGAAAAAAAACTTGTTTTTTTATTTAATATACAATAAAACTAACGGTTATGTATCTAACAGTTGCGCGCCAGCTATTAGGGTGGAGGTCAGCGGTTATATTTATATATATATATATATATATATATATATATATATATAGATATATATATATATATATATATATATATATATATAATATATATATATATATAGATATATATATATATATATTATATATATATATATATATATATATATATATATATATATATATATATATATATATATATATATATATATATATATATATATATATATATAGATATATATATATATATATATATATATAAATATATATATATATATATATATTATATATATATATATATATATATATATATATATATAAATATATATATATATATATATAAATATATATATATATATAATATATATATATATATATATATATATATATATATATATATATATATATATATATATATATATATATATATATATATATTTATATATATATATATATATATATATATATATATATATATATATATATATTTATATATATTTATATATATATATATATATATATAAATATATAAATATATATATATATATATATATATATATATATATATATATATATAATATATATATATATATATATATATATATATATATATATATATATATATATATATATATATATATGCATATATATATATATATATATATATATATATATATATATATATATATATGCATATATATATATATATATATATATGCATATATATATATATATATATATATATATATATATATATATATATATATATATATATTATGTTTAAGAGGTAATTACTTGGCAAAAAAAAAAAAAAAAAAAAAAAAAAAAAAAAAAAAAAAAAAAAAAAAAAAAAAAACTGTCGTCCTAATCCAGCAATTGAGACAATGTGCACTTGAACGAGGTTTTCACCTTACTCATCTATCCAACTACCTAGGACCAAACAGTATAACCGAACCATCAACCAAATAGGAATGTCCAAATCCATGCAAAGTCGTCATCAATAAATGTAAGTAGTTGTGAATTTACAAGCAAAAGCACCATAAATCTAGCGAAATATTTCCAAGTAGAACCTTCCACTAGCGCTCATCACAAGAAATACCACCTGCCTTAACGGGTTTATATATATATATATATATATATATATATATATATATATATATAGATATATATATATATATATATATATATATATATATATATATAGATATATATATATATATATATATATATATAGATATATATATATATATATATATATATATATATATATATATGTATATATATATATATATATATATATATATATATATATATATAATATATATATATATATATATATATATATATATATATATATATATATATATATATATATATATATATGTATATATATATATATATATACATATATATATATATATATATATATATATATATATATATATATATATATATATATATGTATATATATATATATATATATATATATATATATATATATATATATATATATATATATATATATATATATATATATTATATATATATATATATATATATATATATATTATATATATATATATATATATATATATATATATATATATATATATATATATATATATATATATATATATATATATATACTGCGTCATGGGCACTTTACTAAATACGAATTGTGTTACAAATGTTTTTTTTACTTATTGTAACATTGAAAATAAACATAAACTTACAGCAAAATTATATTTTGAACTGATGAGCTTTCAGAAATTAATATCATAATATATCAAATATTCAGTCTAATTTTATTAGTTCTTTCCAAGACTGTTGAAGACAAATATAGTTTCACTACAAACAAGAGTTTGGATACTGCCCCTTTCCCAAAGTCTAAAGCCTACTGCGTCATTGGCGCTTCATTGAAAACGAGCTATATTACACATATTTTCTTTTCTAGTTATTACAGCATTGAAAATGAAAATAAATATAAAAATTACAGTGAAATAAATTCTTGAACTGATGATCTTTCAACATTTAATATCATTATAAATCAAATATTCAGTTTGATTTTATTTATACTTTCAAAGGCTGTTCAAGACACATAGTTTCAGTAAAGCGCCAATTACGCAGTAGGTTTTAGACTTTTACAGTGAGAGAAGGAGGCAAAACCCAAACTCTTGTTTGTAGTGTTTTTTTTTTCGTTTCAAGCTTGATTTGCATATTCAATTTAAGTTTCGCTCGTTTCAAGATTTACTTATTCATTTATAATAGTATCTATTGTATGTTTGTTTGCTATGATTATTTATTTAATTTCTGTTATTTTGGGGTTTCATTTATACTTCAAAAGCAAAATATTTTGTTCGTTTTATGCTTGATTTGCATATTCAATTTAAGCTTTCCTCGTTTTAGGATCTATTTATTCATTTATATTAGTGCCTGTTGCAAGTTTATTTGCTATGATTGTTCATTTAATTTATGTTCGTTTTGGGTTTCATTTATTCCTTTATAGTAATTTCTGGTTGTTTTGTGTTTGGGTTATTGTAGGTTTCTATTTCTTCTGATCTTAAGTTTAGTATGGCTTTTGCTTTTCTTTTAAAAAAAAAGCTTAGTATGGCCTTTACCTTTCTTTGAAAAACTTCTTTTTGGAAATTTTTTTTAATTAATTACAATAAATGAACGAGTCAAACTCAAAACAAGCAACAATTAACATAAGTAGGGAACACAGCCGCCATGCCTTCTCAAGAACAGAATATAATTTTCACTTTACTGAAAAAAAAAATTATTTTCACTGTTTTGACTTTAATAAATAAAAATCATTAATACTTTAAGGAATAAATGTCGGTATATTTGTTATTGTGAAAGACTGAAATTGTAGAATGTCGATATTCACCGGTTAATGTCCGAAATTAATTCTTTTCTCCTTAGATTTAGTCAACTTTTTCAGTTTTATGCAAGGTTTGATGGTGATAGGTTAGGTTGGGTTAGGTTTTCAACCCATTTCTGAGATTTATAACCTAATTTAACCTAACCTAACTTTAACTTTTACCATCAAACCTTGCTTAAGATTGACAAATCTGACTGGCAAAGCTGATTGAATCCAAGCAGAGAAAAATGAATTTCGGATATTCACTGCTGAATGTCGACATTTACTAGATTTCGGTCTTTCACCCTAACATATGCATATTAAACTGACAATCCATGGTCATCAGTTTTTTTTCAGTAAAGTGCAAAATTTTGCTCGTTATGAGTTAGATTCGTTAATTTATTGTAATTTCTGTTCGTTTTTGGTTTCATTTATCTATTGATGGTGATTTACGGTAGTTTCATGCTCCGAAGATTAATTGAATTTATTTCTGCACTTAGCTTGCGTAGTAGCAACAGTTATAGTAGCAATAGTAGCATTAGTATCAGTATGAACATAGCCTCTACGGTTTCTTCAACATCCCCTTCGACACACGCTGTAAGTTTCAACTTAATACCATCAACCGTTCCTGGTGCATTACTGATATGTCCTCTTGACCACCTGTGTGGGCATAGTGTGTTCCGATTTAGTTCAATACAGTTTCAATATTCCCCAAATTTTTCGCCTCAACACCCTTAGGTTTAGTAGCAGTAGTAGTAGTACCAACAGTAATAGTAGTAGCACTAGTAGAAGTAGCAGTAGAATTAACTGTAGTAGCCTTAGCTTTAGTGGCAATAGCAGTAGTAGAAGTAGTAATAACAGTAGCAGTAGTAATTTTATGAGCAGAATCAGTAGCAATAGGATACAAATATTGTCTTTTGGTTTGTTCAACATCCCCCCCAACAAACCCTGTGAGTTTCAACTTCAAACACCAAACTGCTCCTAAGATATTGCTGATACGCCCTTTTGACAACCTGCATGCAGATGGCGTGTTGTGATTCAGTTCACCTCCCTCCTCAACATTCCCTGAAAATTTCACTTTTATACCCTTTGTCATAGGTGTAACAGTAGTCACAACAGTAGTATTAGTATTAACAGTAGCAGTATTAGTAGTAATACCACTAGTACTAGTAGTAATGACACTAGTACTAGTAGCAGCCCTAGCATTAACATAGTGGTAATGTAGTAGTAAATGTAACAGTGGGAGTAGTAGTAGAGTTAGTAATAGCGTGCACAAATTGCATTTTGTTCAATTGATCTTCCCCTTTAAGCATTCTCTAAAAGTTCCAACTTAATACCCAAATCTATTCTTAATATGCGCTCTTTTGACGATGTGCATGCACATAACGTATTTTGATTTAGTTCACATTTCCCCTCAATATTGTAAATGTAGTAGCATGTAAGTAGTAGTAGTAGCAGTGGTGGTAGTTGTAGTAGTAGTAGCAGTTCCAAATTAATATACTCAGTCATTCCTGAGTTACACCCTATTAACAACCCATATACAAACAACGTGTTTTGATTTAGTTCAACACTCCGCTCAACGTTCTCTGAAAGGCTCACCTGAATGCCCTTTGTCTTTTTGGAAAGTAAATTTTCAATATGCATACCTTTCTCAGTAACATATACAAATGTAAACAATGAACAAATTGCCTAGCTTACAGCCTTTGACCTGAGGGCTGGGAGGGGGTTGACATCCCCAAAGGCATAATTACTGGACCTTTCAACAATGCTGAAGAAAATAGATGTCTCAAAATTGTGATTGGATGTTTATTTTTGGAAATGATGGGCGTGGGGGAGGGCTGAATGCTGGTTGCCCTCAAATCACTTTTGACTCTTTAAAAGGGCAATATTACTTCCAATTTCCAATCCAATGAGCCCCATCAGAAGTTTATACAACTAACCATTCCATAAAAACTGTACATGCCCCCGAGGCATAGCTTACAACCCTTGCCCCTGGGCTCTGGGGGTTGTGTCAACCCTGGAGGCATTGTTAAATGTTCTTTGGACTATTTTCAACAAAATGGCTATCTCACTATTTCGATCGAATACGTTTGGGAAAAAGAGGGTGTCAGGGAGGGGGCTAGTTGCCCTCAGTCAGTTTTGACTATTAAAAGAGAGCTATAACTTTCAATTTCCAATTAAATAAGCCTCCTCTAAAGTTTATACAACCACCCCTTCCATAAAAACTTTTATGCCCACAGGGCACAACTTACAATTCTAGCCCCCAGGTTCTGAGGGGTTATTTCAATCCCGAAGGCATTGTTATATGATCTTTAGACTATTTTGAACAATTGGCTATCTCAAAATTTCTATCAGATGTATTTGGAGAGAAGAGGACGTGGGGGGGGGGGCTACTTGCCCTTCGATCGCTTTCGATCCTTCAAAAGGCAACTAGAACTTCTGATTTCCAATCCAACGAGCCCCTCCGAAGTTTACATGACCACCCTTCCATAAAAACCTCATATGTTAATAATAGGCAATTGTTATAGCTTATAGCCCTTGCCCTAAGAACTTTGGGGGTGTCATCCTCAAAGACATAATTACTGGACCTTTCAACTACGCTGAACAAAATGGCTATCTCAAAATTTTGATTGGATGCGTTAGGGGAAATGATGGGCGTGGGGGAGGGGGGCTGGTTGTCCTCCAATCACTTTCGACTATTAAAAAGGGCACTAGTACTTTTTATTTCCAATCAATAGAGCGCTTTTCGAAGTTTCACATCGCTCTTTACTTAGGCACCGCTATTGCGCAGCCTATGATTATTACTACTTAAGATTGTTCACTGGCACTTAGCAATGGGACACAACTACAAGTGTTGGGGGTATTGTATGCCTACCTTCACGTGGTGCCCCTGAGTGTACCGAATTTTTAATACTTGCTGGGGAGAAATGGTTTGGTCCGGAATTCACGCAGTCGTAGGATGTTGATGTCGGAGTCCGTATCCTTTCTAGTAAATGGCGTTAAAGCCCTTGGTGAAGTCAAAAATCTAGAGCCAGAAATGGCGAGGAGGACAATAGGAGGTAAACCAGGAGGCTTCTTGATGAACTTCTAAATCCAGCGCGAGAAATCATGTGGGGTAAACCAGAAAGTAGAGGGTAGACACTTCCAGGGATCAGTTACCTGTATGGGTTCTTGGGCTGGTCCATTCCATCTGGCTGAGTCAAACCTCACACTCTTACTTGGGGACCGGATACAGCTAAGTTAAGCCAACACCCAAAATTCAGGCTTCTCTCCACTTTATCTTTGCCCGTGAAGCAATGAATGAGGAACATTGCTGAGGGTGAGATAACTGTGGTGGATGATAGTCACAAAAGAACCTTGCCATTGTTAAGCTCAGGATGAGGAATTGGGGGAAAGGGCACAGGGAATAAAACCCGGTTGTTTCCATGTCCGAAGCCACCATCAAGAGAGGCGCCCGAACCATAGCTCGTCACTCAGGAGGCTGTCCAATCATAGGTTGAATTCTCTGGTGCAGCCAATAAGCATCAGATGGCAAACCAGAGCAGATTACTGAGAGTAGAGGCCAAGTCTTGTAGAGTCCTTGTGTTGTCAAAAACCAAGATTAAGAGAAGCTTTCTTATTTTTGTGATGGAAAGAAAAAGCAATGACTGCAAAATCACTGATCAAGGATCCCCATCCAAAAAGGCCATTAGCATGGAAAAAGAGAAGTTGCTGCAAAGCAACTAAGAATTCTTGGAAGTAGTCATTGAACAAGGATTCCCTAGCCCGGAACCAACAAAGGCAGAGGTATTGGGAAGTTCTGGAGGAGAGAGGAATGCAGTGGATAGGAGCTTCCACTCTCAGTCAGAACCAGCAAGCAAGCCAGACTCAGTGCCAATCCCGACAGAACCTTAAGAGGGGTGATGATCTATGGGAGAAATCCCAGCACAAAAAAAAACAGAGATTCAGAAGGGAAGCTAGATGGTAGCTAGCTTAAAGGGATCATCTCCCCATGCTGGGACATGTACGATGGAGGATCCAGGTGTGGGTCATGGGCAGGGGGTTACCAACTGGCAACCCAACTCAACCAAAAGGCAAAAAAACAGAGATATGGCTAACCTATAAAAAAAACAGAAATTCGGAGGGGGCTCTGGCAAAGGAACGCCACAAAGTAGAGAGGAGAAAATGGGGCCTCCTGGAGCACCAAATAGAAAGAGGGATGTTTTGTCAATGCCAGAGTAGTTGGCACATAAAACAGGCAAACCCTCAGGGATAATATGCTACCCTTCTTATAGAGGTCATAATTATGTAGAGCTATCTTGATTTTACTCCCAATGCTGCCTTGACAAAATTAGATGACAGCATAACAAGGGTAAGATGCCAAGATGGAAAGACAGCATTGTGGGTTAAAGAGGTGGTTAATGGCCTGGTACATTTATGCTTAGTAATTGCTCCTGAATACCCCCCCCCCCTGATGAGAAATTCCCCATTCAAGATGCACACGCTGGGTCGTCGTAGAAGCTTTTGGGGCTCTGGGTGGCCTGCAATCAGTTTCTCTCTAAGCGAAATTGGCCAAATTAAGACCCACGTCAAAGAGGGAAAACTTACCTACATGTGGCAACTGACGCCAATCTGATTAGGGAAATAGAGAGTCCAAACTTCCGTCTGCCACTTGGAATGAGGGACTTGCCCGTCCCAAACCTCTTCTCAAGAGGACTGCAGAGTCTGCATCAGAGGGATGCAGCAGGACCTTAAAAAAGTACATAATTTCAAATGATTCCAGCATATGTGCCAAGAGGTCTAGAATGCAGGCATATTATTCTGTATCATACTTAAGCAGCCTTCTATAATCTTGGGAGGTTGCTTGCAGAGATACAGACATGTATAGCAACAATAAAGGAGTCATGGAATATCAGCACAAAAGTCATGGGGAGGACCTGAAAAGCTGAACTCCATTTCCATAATGAGATAAGCACTGCTTCTAGAGCATGCATTTGTCATTTCAAAAATATAGATGCTTCGAAATTAATCAAGTACTGTTCTAGGGATGTATAAGCCATACTTATGAAAAATCTAATTGTTCATAAATTTTCAATGTTTTGGTTGGCTTATATACCACATGATAAAGAAGCAACGCCAGCTAAGGCAATAGAACTTTAAGAATGAAAACATCCCCATCATTCTATCATGTGATGCAAATGCACATCATACCTCATGGGGAAGCACAAATGCAAACAGGAGGAGAATTGACCTCCTAGAGCACATAGCTAGGGAGAGCCTTCAATGGCTTTCCAGAACCCACTCAGTGGCTCAAGACCTACTTTTATAGCAAGAAGAAGAAGAGAAGCGTCAGATTTAACAATGGTTATACTGTAACCTGAATGACTGAAAAAAAAAATGGTTTGTGAGCAATCTACCATCATTCTCAGACTATCATTTAGAGTTGAAGCTTAGAGTTGAAATACCTCAACAGAAAAGAAAGCTTATTAGGGACATAAAAAAAAGCAATTGGGTCACTTATAAACAAGTGTATCTGCGGGTTTTTGCATCTGCCAAATAATTACTGTACCTGCCATCAGAGAATCAGGACCTTGATAAGACTGCAGAAGAGTTCACAGAAAGCATGAATAAGCCTTTTGGGCAGGCGACCTCTCTAACAACTGTCCAGAAAGAGGAGCAAGCAAACAATTGCAAGAGCTTCAGAACATGGTTGAAAGCAGAAGCTATCATGAAGATGACTAAGAAAGGCCATCTGAATAAATGATCCCAAGGACAGGGATGCATACTTGGAAGGATTAAAACTCCTTAAAAAGAAATAAGGAGGGAATAGAGGCCTACATGGAGGAAGTGACAAATGTAGGATTGTATTATTACATTGAATTATCTAGTCTGCAAACACATCTCAGGATAGAAATCATACTCATGTAGATTTTCCAATTCATCTTCAGATACTTGCAGATTTTCTATATAGCTCTTCCACAGCCCTCCAAGGTGGAACTACAACTGTGATATGGTAAGTATGAATTGACAATGAATTACTTTTCAGTCAGTTTTTGTGCAAATGAACTGTTGTTATAATACATTTGAGTAAGAACGTGTATAGGAAGGTTAAACACTATTCCCCCTTCTTGGAGGGCACACTCCCCTCCCCTTCTAGAAGGGTTTTTAAGGAACTCTTCAGATTTTTGTTCAGAAAACCACATCAAAGTACATGAAATGAAAACTTTGGTACAAAATTACACCTTTTTTGGCATCAAAATTGTTCTGGAAAAATCATCTGATAGCATCTAAAGGGTGTGGACAGTGTGCACCTATCCTGATTAGCAACATGAACACCAAAACCTAGATTATCAGGATATTTCTAATTGAACTGCTGGAGGTCAGGAATTGCTGAATTGCTAGGATGTGGAGGTCAGTAAATATTAATTAGGAAGAAATGGTAGAACATGATTCTAGATCCAAGGAGAGTATCAACTATGTTTCAGAGAAGGAATCAACTACAGAAAAGGACCCTATACAGGGTCCTGTATGCTTCTGAAGAATATATTTACATACTTTTTCACATAGGGGAGATTTAAAAGCCCAAGAAGTGGTCATGTCAAAGTTTTGTAATTATGCACTTTGTTTTTCTTCTACTGCTCTCTAGAAACATATGCTTATTTAAAAAAAAGGCAAAGAAGGAACCAGAAGAGTAAACCTTGAGTCTTAACCAGGGGTCCTCTAATCTAAACTCAGGTCTCAGATGTAAGGAGTTTTGATAAGCCCTCAACAATTGATGATTACATACTTCAGGAAAAATAAATCAATATGTATGACACACTGAGGCATTTTTCTTTTGTTTTTATTAAGCTTCTTTCATCTCAAGTCTCAAAAGTAAGGATTTTTTGGCAAATCCTCAACAATTGATGATGTCATACTTCAGGAAAAAACAAATCAACACACATGAAAATGCAGTTTTTTGACAAAACTACTTTTGAAGCAACATACACCCAAGGAGAAAATCTCTCAATTCCCTCTTCAGGTTTTCTATTTGCACCAATAATAGGTAAGAAAATTTTAATCAAAATTCCATATTGCCAGGCCATAAAATAATAGATTGGTCCCCAAGTTTTTACTGAATTACATCTGTCATATGAAAAGGGCTATTTTTACAAAAATGTTATGACTTTAGACAATAGCAAACATGTTGGTCACCTCTTGAGTTTTTATGAAAATGGATCCTAGGTATATATGATATTACGAATTCACTGTTCTGGAAAGAACATGTATGCAGCATAGATCTAGTTTACTCAACCCTATTAGCCCCCCAAATATAACTGGTCATCAATACATCTAGTGACACCCAACAAGGAAACCAAACTGTCCTGTATATATGAAAATAGTGATGATCCATTATGAACTGTGATATGAAATTGTGTAAACTGTCCTGTTGTTAACTGTTGTTATGAACTGTGTTAACTGTCCTGTATATATGTAAATAGTGATAATCCACTCATGAACTGTGACATGAAGATTATCAAGTCAACATTACCTGGCCACATCTACAGGTTCTTCAACCTTAGTTACTAGAAGATGCAATTTAAGGTATTTAAGGTAATAAAACAAAAGAAAATGACTCAGTGTGTTTTCAATAGTCTTTCAGGAATCAACCCACAACACAATTCACATACTAGATAGTTATGTTCAAGTTCCTACCCCCTGAATCTCACTCATCTGCAAGACTCAAACAATTATGAGAAGATATCTTAACTACAGGAAAAAAACATTCAAATATGGCTTTCATGGGTGTAGGGAGGGGGGGGCAGCTGCCCCCACTAGACCTTAAATTTACATTAGATATGGCTGAAAAAGCAGTTGATAAAATGCCCTCCATCACACTATCAACTGCCCCCCCCCCTCCTAGACAATATGCTGCCTATGCCCATGATGGCTTTATCTGCTTCTCAAGTACCATATGCTTGGACAAGGTTGCTCCTAGGACTTTCTATCAGGTTCTAGGTGAATATTTTTTTAAAGGCAAGCCAGGTGTAGAACCTTCTAAGCCTTACAAGTAAAGATGGGTCAAAACAATAGCTTGAAAACACCACTGGATCCTATATGGGCCATATATCCAGTATTTCAAGTTTTAATGATGGATCAAAGCAATTTCCCAACTTATAAAGAAGTCTCTCTTCTATAGTGCTTATTTTTACCCAAGTCAGGTTTTGGTAACTAGAGACATAGCAGCTCTTTTATAATTGTACACAGGTCAGCCAAAAATGGTAAGGGAAAGGAATCAGATAATTTTTTTTAGGGGGGGGGGCGAACAGAAAAAGTAGAGTTGTATCACAATTTTCTATACTAGAGGGGAACATATTCTAATGAACTAATATTGGGAACCAAGGATATTTCTATCTGTCCCTACATGGTGTTAGCAGCTCCATCATGAGAAAAGGCATGCTCAGAGCAGAAACAGAACTAATGCTTGGGGGCACTGATAAAAATTGGGCTCCCCCATTGACATTTTCACCCCTCAAAACCTGTAAGTAGTGAGGAAGAAATTCTAATTAGCTTAGGGGGAGGGCAATTACCCCTAAAACTAACCCCTGGATCTGTCCCTAAGGTTGCTTATAGGGCAGGAATCAAATAGGGAAAAAAAAAATAAATTTACCATTCCATTGTCTTCCAAAACATAGTAATCACAGCTATCATAACTGCATCACAGCCTCTCCACATAATGGATCAGATGCAGCCCAAGACTAGGCTATAAAGATGTTTTTTTACTTCTTCTAATTGGCTTTATTTGATACTATGAACCAACAACTGATAAAAAAAAAAGCAGAAAATAATTGCAAACCTAAAAAATAAGCAAAGTTTGCATATATCCTAAGGCCACATCTGGTTTCATTAAGGGGGGAGGCAAGGAGCAATGAAACAGCAATGAAGATTATAACAAGAATCTTACAAGAGTTCTATTTCTATCTAACCTGCAGGCATGAACCATGTCAGGTCAGGAAAACAAGGAACTTAAAACTTAGTTAACATACACACATTTCAAACTTTCTAATAATCCATTAAATACAAACCAAAACAAGAGGGTGTCAATGGTCTTGCTAGCTCTTTTCAGTTGGGAATCCCAACTTAGGATGTCTATAGGGGGTCTCCAGGTCAATCCCCAGACTCGGGCATTCCTAGGTTAAGTAACTAGGAATTTACTATGATTTCTAGCACTTCCATAGGGTAGCCTACTAGTTTTTCCAACTTTTTAATGCTATTTAACCCTCCAACCCCCCCCCCCCCAAAAAAAAAATAAATAAATAAAAATCCTGCATAGCCTACATGTTACCCACCTCTCACATAGAAATCCCAGAATCAAGAATAAAATAGATCTCATAATTAATGAATAAAGTTATAGGGTTCAAAATCTATTGAAAGCAGGTCTAAGACTCCTTCAACAGCCCCCTAGCCTAAGGAGGCTTGTAAAAAAAAAAGTAGAAAAATATAACCTACATAAATGAGTGATTTCCATATATTTTGAAGAATAAAACTAGGCCATGGATGACCTAGGCTAGGCCTACTTATGGTATAGGCCTAAGCATAGACCTGTCATACACAATAAGCCTATTAAAACTTGAGGGTGAAATATAGATAGGCTAAGTCCAAAGCACAAAAAAAATATTAGTGGATGAATGGTACTGCGAATAAACTAAAAATATTGTTTCAAGTTGAAACTTACCGCGAAAATGAATGCTTGTACCAAGATTAAGCGCCTATCTTAAATTTTTTTAAATTATTTGCAAATCTCGACGTCACTACGGAATAGCATTGTGTTTAACGGCGTAGCAAGAAAAGATGCCGCTTTTTGAAGTTAAAAATTAAAGTAAAATAAATTTGGCTTTGGAGGAAAGAGCCGTGAATCAATATAGATACAGACAAGAGCCAGATGGTAAAGAGATTTTGAACAGAATGTAATTGTAACGGCTAGTGTGGTGTTGCTGTAAATTGGGACCAACGCCCCAGAATTCCGGTAAGCACGGGATACTGGTTAAAAAACCAGTCTGGGCAGGGGCCTCGTTGAAACGGCGAAAGATAGGGTAACCGTCCGATGGGTCATCAATAGAACAGAGACCCCGGGGCTCGAAATGATATTTAACTTAAGACCCATCATGCCCTGAATACATGGCTGTGTCCATGTTATTTATTCACTTATTCCCTTTTCTACGGGACATAAGATGCAGATATGTCTGATTACCTACTGAGTCACCTTCTCAGCAGGGGCCCCCTCCATACTACTAAGATCGTCCCCAGGTCACGGATAGGGAAACGTCCTACAAATATGTAGCGTACCTCCCACAAATGGAGGCGCGGACCAAGGGAGACCTAGCCCCTGGGGGTCCATATATTGAAACCGGGGTACCCTCGCCGGGGGGGGGGGGGTTATAAATTCAGCTGGAGGAAGAAGAAGGCCCTTCTGATGCACACTCAGCTGGTCCCACCGGCGTGTGGACACATCCCATTAGTTGCGAACCTTCTTCCAGCAAGGGGTTAAATTGTATGGTATTGCAGGATACCATCGTGGGAGGATCCTCTCCAGAGGGACAACTGTGAAAGGGAAGAAGATCCAGACTTGAAAAACGGAATCTGCAAGTTGGGTATGCGGTGGTTTGCTCCACATAACCACTCAGGGGTTGGCGTTTAATGTCCGCAGAGCTTGAGAGTCGTAGGTACCGCAAGGTGCCGACTCCTGCCCTTATTGGGGTCACCACCACCCTTGCCGAGGTTAAGTCTGAGATCTTATGACCGCTCCTTATCTGATGAGGCAAAGTCTGTCTTAGGAGTTCTTTTGTCCGCTGTTCGGTCCAACTACCCATTCAGCCGGTATTTACCTAGTTTTCAAACCGAAAGAACAGCCTCGGATCGGACTTGCTTTCAGAAGACGACCAAATGCGCGTCCCAAGACAATTCTTACGGATACATTTACTGTTAGCCATTGCAATGTAAGTGGTTCTCGATCCCAGTTGGATCACCTTCAGGATATGATGAATGAGGTCTCCCCTTTTGTCATATGTGTATCCAAGACCAACCTAATTTCTGGCATCATTGATAGCGAGGTCAACATTCCTGGTTACACTCTGCTAAGGCTGGATCACAAAAGCAAAGAAACTCGACTTTTGGTGGAGGTGGCGTTACTATGTACTCAGCAAAAGTTCCCTAAATCAGGTATTTAATCCAAAGAGACTTTAACATTCATCATGGAAACAGGATGAAAAGTCGTACGACTGATGCGGGATCCGTAGCTCTGTTAGACCTGAGTCTTGCTTATGGCCTAAAACAGCTTGTTGAATTCGACACTTATATTGGCCCTCATGAATCATCCCAGCTTGATATCTGCTTAACTGATCATTTGGATTTCTGTAGTGCCAAAAGCTCTCCTTTTGTCAGCAACCATGTGGCATTTATAGCTCGTGGAAATCTCGAAATACCTCCACCTGTAAAGCATGAGCGGATCATCAGGCAGTATCACCACACAGACTGGGATGGTCTGCGAAACTTCTTACCGACAAAGCCGTGGAGTAAATTTACAAAAAAAAAAACCACAGAAAGCAACGGCACATAAGCCTTGGTTCAATGCTGGTTGTAGAAAGGCAACCAGGGCCAGAAAGAAGACTCACAAGAAATGGCGTTCGACTGAATCCGACGAGGACCGTGCTGCTTTTATTAGTGCTCAGAATGATTATTTTAAAGCCGCAGAACAAGCTAGAGACGATTATAAACATAAGTTTGTAAACGAACTGAAAACATAACTGAAAAGCGGTGGTGGGGGTTTGTCAAAGAAGCTCTACCGTCATCCAAACCAACATCAATTCCCTCACTTTATGTTGAAGGAATGATCATTCAGTCAGGGTCAGGCCAGGAAAAGGCAGATGCTTTTGCACAAGCTTTTTCAAAGGTCTCCCAGCTCGATGACACCGGAGTCTCCCCTCCCCTCCTCTTTCCGCCACAAACAGATGCGAAAATGACCATTGTTAACATGACTATCAGTAAGGTGCTCAGAACGCTAGGCCAGCTGGATGTCACCAAAGCTCCAGGACCTGACACGATTCCCAGTCTCATCCTCAAATATATGCCCCGGAACTTGCTGGCCCTCTCGCCTCTCTTTATAGAAAAAGCTTTGCAGCGGGATCATTCCCAAAAGCCTGGAAAATTGCTCATGTGGTCCTTGTTCCAAAGGTAGAGTCTGACCTTACTAATGTCGGATTGAATCGTCCAATAAGTCTGCTGTCCTGCGTAGGTAAAGTTTAGGAAAGCGTCATTAATAAGACCCTTTACCAATGCCTCAAGTCAAATTTGTTGTTGGAAGAAATGCAATACGGTTTCCGCAGAAAACAGTCTACACTAGACTGTTTGATTGCACAGTATCAAGACTGGGTTGAGTTTCTTTCTCACGGGCACGATATTCGCCTTCTCTTCTTTAACATGGCATAGCCTTTGATCGTGTATGGCACAAGGGACTTCTTTGTAAAGTGAAAGCCTATGGAGTTGATGGTCGACTATTTGAGGTGCCTGCTGACTTTCTTCGTAAATGTTCATTGCAAGTTGTCATAGACGACTTCATATCAAAAGAACACCCAGTTTTATCAGGAGTACTCCAAGGAAGTATTCTTGGGCCAACTCTTTTCTTGGTGTTCATAAACGACCTAGGAGACAATCTTGTGAAGAAACCTCGCCACTTTGCTCATGAAATGACAACAAAAACATCAATTGCAAAGGACGACGATCCCAGCGAACCCCACAAGGAGCTTCAGGCTGACCATGAGAGAATTGAGACGTGGGCAGACATATGGCTTGTCAGTTTTAACATGTCAAAAACGAAAGAGCTCCTAATTTCTAAGACACGTAATATGAGGGCTCATCCTGATTTCGTCTTCAAAGGAGAAGCAATAACACAAATTGACGCACTACGCCTACTTGGAATTAACTTCTCTTCGGATCTCTCATGGACTGAGCATCTCAGTAAAATTAGAGCCTCTTGCTCCAAGAAGCTAGGAGTTATCCTAAGCTGCAAAAGTCTCTTCCCTGATAAGTCTATTCTGCCACTATTCATTTCGTGCATCAGACCTGTCATGGAATATACATGTCCTCTCTTTGATGGTGCACCAAAAAGCGGCATCACTCCATTCCATCGGATTGAAAATCGAGTACTTCGTACAGCAACCTCTGGCAACACGAAAGCTAAAACCCCAAATTTGATCCAGGAGCACTTCAACGTGTCGTCCATGTTGGTTTTCTACAAGTATATGCATAACCCTCCATTAGAGGAGCTATCGAACCTCGTTCCTGACTGAGCAAAGCCCTTACGATCAACTCGCCGAAGTACAGCTCGTCAGGTTTACCTTCAGCAAGGTACTCCCCGCCAAGAATATCTGAAAACAAGTTTCGCCCGGTGATCCATTTTCACATGGAATAGCCTGCTGGCAGAGATAATCTCAGAAAATCCTTCCCTTGACGCGTTCAAGAGAAGGTGTACAAATTACCTCAGTGTTTGAAAATGAGGTAATTACCAGGACTAACGGCATATCATCACCTGTGATGGAGCCTGTAATAAAAAAAAAATGTGACTTGAGGACAAGCTTTCTTGAGGTTTTCGTCACTTGACAATCCACATTTTCATTTTAAAAATTAATAGTTGTATAAAGCAAAATGGGCATCGAGTGGCCTGTGTAGCTCAGCTGTCTCTTGACCCTTTTCGGATCAATAGTCTGGTTGAATTGGTTTTATTTGAAATATAATATCGAAGCTAATTTAGTACAAAACCCATTTTTGTTATATAACAACTTTTGTTATGAATCCATCAGCAATCAGGCTATTTTACTTACTCATAACAGACAGTCGTATGCGTCAGATGGGAAAGCAAATGCAACGAGGCAATACATGTTTTGGCCAAAATCTATGCATCCCAATCATTGTTGCAGCTGCGGTTGCTAAATTTTACCTTGATGCATGGATGCCAACAGGGCTGGGGTTAGGGGCAATGTCCTCTCCCTTAGAAAACAAAAAGAAATTAAAGAATATGACAGAATTTCTCTGATAAGTGACATATATTTCTCAAAGCTGTCGTAAACCAAACTCATTCACTCTTCCTACCCTTTTCATACCATTAAATACAATTTAACTCTCCCGAAAAAAAAATAATAAACAGTAATCAAAAATATTTAATTCCCACCCAATAAAAACGTTTTAAATCTAATTTTAAACTGAAACTGGATTTCTGACTCCCTAATGCTCTCCGGGAAACCATTCCACAAATTAACTGCATAATTTCTCATTGCAAAACTAGATCGACTCGTACTCCTTACTTCTGAGACTAACCATCGACGATCTTTAGTCCTATGATGATGATAATCAGAATTAAACTTAAAAAATCTCTAAAATATTCAGGAGATAACCTATTAAGCACTTGGTAAGTAAACACTCCCGCCTGATGGTCCCTGATCTGATGAAAATTTAAAATTCTGATGATAAAATCTGATGAAAATCTGATGAAACATTCACGCGTGTGCCCATACTGAACAAACTCACCCAGTACTCGAAGCAGTCTTTTAATATTTGAAGAGAAATTAGATGCATAAATACAGCAACCATAAACAATAAAAGGATGAAAAACAGTATGATATACATTTCTTAATACAGTTAAAGGTAACACGTGTTTCAAACACCGCATCACTCCAAGACCTCGTGCAAGTTCAGAAGAAATAATATTTATTTGTTTCTTCCAACTAAAATTATTATCAACATGAAATCCTGAATATTTATTTTCAAAAACCTGTGAAAGCGGCAAACTTTCAAACACTATAGAAGCACTATTTACAATTTTTCCTACCCTGCTAAAAATTATATAATTTGTCTTAGAAGTATTAACAGCAAGGTAACTCAAGGAGGTAAACACCAAAAGGTTTTCCAGCGTTCGGTTTGCTTTATCCACTAGTTCTTCCTGTGACCGTGCAGAAATCGTCAAATCAGTATCATCTGCAAATGCTATAACAGTTGCTTCAGGCATGTAGAGCCTCAGAGTATCGACGTATACGAGAAAGAGTAATGAACCCAGGACTGAGCCCTGTGGAACCCCACATTTTACAGGATAGACTCCACTAACGATGTCACCTAACATTACTTTAGTTGACCTTCCATACAAATATGATTTAAACCAATCCAAGCAAACATCTTTTATCCCCAGACTAGACAGGCGACACAGCAACAACTCAAAATCCACAGTGCCGAAGGCTTTTTTGAAGTCGACAAAGATCGTTAAAGGAATAAAACCTTTTTCTAGAGCTCCATTGACTACATCCAGAATATGGTGAACAGCATGGCTAGTAGAATGTTTACTGCGGAATCCGAATTGGCTGTCACACAATATTCCTAGTTTATCCAAATATTCATAAAGTCTCCTGTGAATTATCTTTTCATAGATATTAGAAAAAATAGTTAATAAACGAAAACGATCTTAATACAATGGTATTACCTTTGCCAGTTTAAGACCACTAGGGAATTCAGCGGTCTGGAGTAATAGATTTATCAAATGAAGTAGACAAGGTAATATATAAACTAGGATAACATTTACAGCTCTAAGATTAAGTCCATCTATTCCGGCCGAGTAGGACTTCAGTCCTTTCACTCTGCTCTCGATCTCCTTTGTGTGCACTTCTCAAACGAAAAACTGCACCCTTCCCCTCGATTATCAATAAAGGACTTCTCCAGATGTCTTCCAGACTTTTTAGCTACTTCTTCCTTAATACTTGAACCTATGTTCGTGACATATTTTTCAAATTCATCTGCCATTTCCTGTTTATCAGTGATTTCACTTTCCATTCACCAACAAACTCTTTACTCCATCATTATCATTAGTCTTCCCTTTTAAAAACTCATTTATTAGTCGCCAGGCTCCTTTTGCATCACCAATTTTACCATCAAAAGCAGAAGCATAATATACTTTTTTCTCACTGCGACGCTTATGGTTAACTTTGTTTCTCACTCTCTTAAATTCTTCAAATAAACTCACATTTTCCGGGCTCTGTATCTGTGTGTTTGTTGTCTCTGTGTGTGTCGTCTCTGTGTGTGTGTCGTCTCTGTATGTGTGACGTCTCTGTGTGTGTGTCGTCTCTGTGTCTGTGTTGTGTGTGTGTGTGTCGTCTCTGTGTGTTTGTCGTCTCTGTGTGTGTGTCGTCTCTGTGTGTGTGACGTCTCTATGTGTGTGTCATCTCTTTGTGTGTGTCGTCTCTGTGTGTGTGTCGTCTGTGTGTGTGTGTCGTCTCTGTGTGTTTGTCGTCTGTGTGTGTGTCGTCTCTGTGTGTTTGTCGTCTCTGTGTTTGTTTCGTCTCTATGTGTGTGTCGTCTATATGTGTGTGTCGTCTCTGGTTTATGTTAGGTTAGGTTAGGGGGGTTAGTTGCCCTCAAATTACTTTTGATTATTAAAAAGGGTACTAGCTCTTTGAATTTCAAATCGAATGAGCCCTTTTTCAAGTTTCTACGACAAAGATTTTAATAAAGACCTTGTATGCCCCCAGGGCATAACTTATAATCCTTACCCTGAGGGTTGTGGGGGGTGTCCTCCTCAAAAATATCTTTTCTATCTGGAATTCAACTACGCTGAACAAAATGGCTATTTAAAAATTTTTATTGGATGGGTTTGGGGAAGAATGGGTGTGGGGGGAGGGGCGGGGCTAGTTGCCTTCCAATCACTTTTGACTATTAAAAAGGGCATTAGCCCTTTTGAGAGGTCTGGCATGGGCTATGACTATAGGTCAAATGTGGATACTGATGGTGAACTCACTTGGGTGGTGAGCAAGGAGTATCATTTAGTTGGTAGACTCAATCATGAAATATTTAATATATCTCAATGGATGCCCCCCAATGTTAAAATTGATATAAAGTTACAACTCGCTCCGTCCAATTTCAGCTTGAGAAAAAAACTTGATGCATCACCCGATGCCAGTGTTAATCCCACCTTGGCAATACTTCATGTACAAAAACAACAGGTTATGAGTTCTGTTGCTTTGGCAATTGAAAAAATAAGAGCCTCTGAAAATAATATCAAACTGCTCGTTCCTCACATAATCACCAATCAACGTCATATTGCCACTGGTTCAAGTACCTACACCGATTCTTCATTTATCAAGGGCGAAATTCCTTCGAAACTTGCTTTGGCTTTTGTAAAAAGTGCCAGTGCCATAGGATCGTGGACAAGGTCTCCACATGAATTTGAACTGTTTGGACTTTCCTCTCTTGTATGCAAAGTAAATGGAATTCCTCTCTACAATTTATCCTTTGATAAATCCTATAGGATCCTATACGAATTGACAATGCAATCCCTAGATCGAGATTCTCAACTATATGAAAATGGTATAACCGATACAATGTTCGTAAAAAGTCATGGTATCATTGTTTTGGATTTCTCTGGTACTCAAGATATGAGTATTGTCCGAAAGGGTACTGTACGTTTAGAGTGTACCTTTGACAAACCATTGACGGAGAGTGCAACATTAATCTTACTCAATCAATTTGAAATCTATTGGGAAACTACCCCCGATGGTAGTGTTCTATAGACTTGGCACCATGAACACCAATCACATAATCGACGTATTTAACATGGATCAATATACGTCCTAATACAAATCATATTGCATACCCTCAGATTTTGCAGTATACATTCAAACTGCTAACAATACCATTATCATTTTTAATAGTAGTCCATCCACTGTGCAGACGGGTCATTGGCTATGAATCTTTCAAACCGCAAAGAGTATAGAATTTTTTGATCCTCTTGGTCTACCATATGCATTCTACACACCTCAGATCAAAACTACCTTGAAGGAAGTGGGAAAACAATTATTCAAAATCAGATAGGAGTACAAAATTTATCGACCAAAAGCTGTGGTTTTCATGCATTACTATATTTTATTTTTCAATGTCGTGACTATACTTACAGTGAATTTCTAAACATTTATGTAGACAATCCTCATCTGAATGAGTTTCTAATAGAAAATATCCTCTCAGACCTGTATAATATTGATTTTAGTGCTCCAAGAATAAAGTGTTTTAATAATGTATGTAAATTTGTTTATTAATAAAATATATATGTACTATAAAAAGGTATTTTGTCTTCATTGTTTAGATTTCTTCTTCTTCTCCTTCATAGTCTCATTTAGGTCGTCGTCATCGTTGACAACGATTAGTGGTGGCAAATCATTGGGATTCAACTTGTACTGATCGTGGCGTGCAAAGTCAGGGTCAAATTTTC
Source organism: Artemia sinica (assembly GCA_027921565.1). Lineage (NCBI taxonomy): Eukaryota > Metazoa > Arthropoda > Branchiopoda > Anostraca > Artemiidae > Artemia > Artemia sinica. The sequence goes on along the minus strand of CM051271.1, from coordinate 19,642,452 downwards.
CACAATTTAATGTAACTTCATTTTTATTAAATCTCTTTGTGAATTGAATGATACTATTACGATTCATATTGTAAAATTCACATGTTTCTATCTGAATATTTGAAGTAATGTCGCAAACAACATTCTCATATGAAGAATCACTTTCTGTAACAGCCAAATAAAAATCAGTAGGTTTATAATCCTTACTAACACTGTCCTGACAACGATGACATAGAATCCCTACTCTTTTCGTGTTTTTACAATTGAAACGTGCTCCAAATTCTTCTTCCCACGACGATACCAAACCCTTAGAAATAAACTGAAATCACGTTTAGGGTTTTTTCCAATCATGCAGGGTAAGTATTTTCCCATTGATCACACTTATCAAAATGATAATTGGAGCATAGATATCCTTTAGGATATGAGTTACAAGTCTCTTCAAGACAGGAATTACAATCCTCAATTTGTACAGCATACCCTTTATGTAATTTAAACGGATTGCATAATCTACACTTTTCATTATAGTCATCAGCTGTAGTACAGTTCTCACAAGATGACCAGCTGCCCAATGTATATAAACATAGTGAACATGTATAGAACATTTTTTCGATGTTTTCCGTCTCACTACCAAAAAGAAACTAACTCACGATCTATAGAAAGAATGTCTTCTAGGAGGAGGATTAATCAAGTGACTACAACAACAAAACTTATTTCTTGTTGTCTTACAAAATGGTCGTCTTAAATGAATTTCTTGGTAGTGGCTAAGAGAAGAATCACAATGTAATTTTGTTTTGTTTCAATTAATGCATCAATAAATTGAGTAAGTGCATTTGGCTCACAACATATAAGCTTCATAGAATAGTCCAAAGATGGAGAATCTTTTTCCATGATAATTGCAAGCATTTTCTCAGAGAATATTTTCTTTCGTACAATTAAGATCTGAAATTCAGCCTGTAGATTCAAACTATTTTCCAATGTTACAAGATTCCGTAAGATCTTCTGTTTCTCAAATCCAATGATTTTCTTTCTTGATACTACCACTACCAACTAAAGACTAAACAAACAATTGCTAGTTTCTACTTTGTGCACACTCTCAATGCCTATTAGTCGCCCCACTAGAGAGAGTGGAGTAAACGATCAACTAGAATATCTAATCAAAACAAATCATTATAAAACATTTTTATTGACAGAAATGTAATAAAAAAATATATTTTCACTCTCTTTGTGTTAGATGAGTCACTCCATTTTTCTCAATGCGCTTCATGATAGCATTCAATCCATGGTGTAGTCTCAATATTTGCATTATATTCACTTTTGCGGCGAAACATAATTGTTCAACCGACTTAAATTTACTCAATGATATATCATATCTACCAAACATCTCATCCCACTCAAATGTTTGTCGGCAATCCTTTCCAATTTCAACTGCTAAATTGGGAGCGCTTGTCTTCACAACATCATTGTCAACTCCTTCAATATGCAATAGTGTAAAAGCACTCATTTTCAAAATATTTTAAGGTTCGATAAGATGACATTTTAAGTTTTGAGCTTTTGCGAGGTATACCATTTAAAAGGTTTGGAAGAGTTAACAATTTCAAACAGAGTCTAGGCTCTTTACCAAAAATCTAGTGCAGATTTATAATTCAGGCTATATGTTTGACCATTATGGAGGGGGGGGGGCTTGGTAAAGTTAGTAATATTTACATTCACAATGGAATTCTGACTACAGGTGTGTCTATTTCTTAGATAGGCCCATTTTAATATTCAGTTAGGCTAATCAGAAAATCAAACTCTTTTAAAGTACTCTAAAAGATCCAGATCTACGGACAACAGGCTCTGCAAAGGGCTGCCTCACCCCTTTCTGGGTGCCTGCAAGACTGGGGACCTTGCGGTCAACTCTATTTCCACTTGAGCAGTGGCACCATTCGAGGAAATTATAGCCTAATAAACGACACAGCATTGGCACGGGATTCTGATTAATGGATCATTCTTCTGTGCTTGGTCTGTTTTGACGGGCGTTTTCGGGCTGAAAAACTTCTTCCTACCTAATTTACCTACTATGGGTTGTCTCCCCGTAGTAGCATAATATTTGTAGGTGTGAATATATAATGAGTCGGAGGTAATAGGCTTGAGACTGTCTGTGCAGGATTTCGACTCTTGTTGATAGAAGAGCATCGCCAAGTGATGAAAACCATGTTGTGACCAAGATGGACCCAGGATTGCACAAAGCCTCCATTCATACTGGAGGTCCCAGGGTCTTCTTGCTCTCCGGTTCTAAGCCGGCTTAGGCACTTCGGTGTAGATCTGACAAGATATATTGTTCCCTGTCCTGCACTGGCATCTGGGATCATTGCTTTACCTGAGGCCAAAATAATTTCAATAATTAAAAGAACATGAAAATTGGAACTTGGAATGTTACGACGCTAAAAAAATGACTATCGTATCAACATTTTGACTGACAAATTCAGAAGATTCGAACTACACTTATTAGGAGTTTCAGAAACTCATAAGGTAAATGAGTTTCTTAAATATGATGGCTCTGAGGTTAGAAATAAGTTACTGAAGGTTTTGAATATAATTTTTAAAAAGGGCAAGTACCTAACGATTTTAGGAAAACCTTAATTAAACCACTGTATAAGAAAGGTAATAAGAGTGAAAGTGGTAATTATCGACGCATTAACCTGGTCTCTGTAGGTAGCAAATTACTTAGTAATATGAAACTTTTTAGATTGAGAGATACTGTAGATAAAGTTTTAAGTTCCCCGAAAGAGGGATCGCTCAAGGTTCAGTCTTGGGCCCTGACTTGTATAATATAGGATCATTTGACATTCCTATTAGTGAAAAGATGATGGTGGAACTGTTTTTGCGGATGATAATAATGTCTGGGTTATGGCCCGCGACACCTACCAAATAAAGACATTAATGGCCCAGGTCTTAGAGAAACTAGAAAAATGGGCTAAAGAAGCTGATTTGAAATTTTAATCAGCTAAAACAAAAGCAATTGTTTTCACTAAGAAAAGGATTGGAGCCTTCCCGAAGATATATCTGAATGGAAATCTGATAGAATATGTGAATGAAGCAAAAATACTAGGCGTAGTGGTGGACAATAAGCTCACCTGGAAGCCCCATGTGATGTATCTTAAATCAGCATACCTGAAACGAATAAATATAATGAAGAGTTTAGCTTATATGTCCGGAGGTTTGTCAGCAGAACTCCTTATTCAATATTACACAAAATATATTATGCCTAAAGTGGAATACTGCTCAACAATATATGGAACAGCTTGCCATTCCACAATTGTGAGATTGGATGGAATCCGAAATTCAGCCATAAGGATAGCATTTGGAGCCAGGAGAACTACACCTGTTAGCTTTCTGTTATCAGAAAGTGGTCTATTAAACTTAGAAACAAGAAGAAAAATGAGAATAATCAAGTATGTGCAGAAGATTTGGATTAAAGAAAATAACCGCCCAGTTAAGTCGAAAATTATTAAACCTGGACGACAAGTAACTGCCAACGCATGCAAAGCCAGAGATCAATTTAATTGTATGGAAGAAGTTCTAGAAATATATAAAAGACATGGAGTAGAAATCAAGTTATCAGAAATACTGAGAGTGAGTAAAATAGAAGTTCCCCCACCATGGGAGGAAAACAGGATTTTATCAAATTTGGAATTCAAAGTGGAACCAAATATACCTGAAGAAATGGCATTTCGTATGCTGATGAGTAATGAATATGAAGGATACATCACAATATTTACTGATGGATCTAAAGTTGATGAAACTAAGCATGTTGGAATAGCATTTTGGTGACCTAAGAAAAGAAAATTCAAATTGCCCCCCGAATGCAGTGTATTTCAGGCAGAAGTATATGCTATTACAAAGGCCTTAGAATTTACTGAAGAATGTGAAGAAGAAAAATTTGTAATATGTTCCGATTCAAAGAGCGCTATTCAAGCTATTACAAATACTAACATCATGCCAAAACCAAGTAGAGAAGTCATAAAGTGCTACATTAAGCTACATGCAGCAACGGAGAAGAAAAAGATTTTCATTTAGTGGATTCCCGCTCACACAGGAATAATAGAGAATGAAATTGCAGACACGTATGCTAAGTCTGCAGTTGAAGTTATAATAAGTTTGAATGAATTGGACACCCCTCAAGAATATATGATGCTCGGGAAAGTAATTCAAGAACTGAACCAAGAAGACTTTCTATCAAACAGGGATTCGACTGGAAATTTGTTCGTTACTAAGAAAAATCAAAGGAAAATAGAAACTAAATTGTATAAAGAATTATAGATTTGATTTGAAGAATCAAATCTATTTGAAGATGAAATAGATTTGAAGCAAAGAAAATATTCCGCCTTCGATCAAACCATGCAGGAGTAGGATATTACAAAGCAAGATTTTGGGGAGAAAGTGACAATTGTCCCAAATATGGGTGCTTAGAGACCATTGAACACTTGTTAATAGAGTGCCGTGAGAGTGAACAAGAAAGACGAGAAATAGTGGAATTTTTTAGACTCAAGAGAAGGCAGCTAAGCCTAAATTTATTTTTGGGTGGATTAGAAAGTGAAGTAGAAAATTGTGTGATTACACGTCTTGTAATAGAGTTTTTGAAGAAAAGTGGAAGAATTATGGACATTTGAAAGCAGTTCAAAAAGAATAGACTTTATACGCGCTTGAAGAATAAGAAGTGAAGATTAGATAGCCACTGATGTCCCCTGGGCTGCACAGCGAGAGGGGAATCATCGCGTTCCTGAATGCTGATAAAGTTTTAAGAGAAGAACAGTGCGGTATAGAAAAGGAAGAGGATGTGTCGACCAAATTTTCACTCTTAGGTTAATAATTGAGAAGTGCCCGAGTTGTCAACACCTTTGGTCCTCAGTTTTATAGATTTTGAGCAAGTGTTCGATTCTTTTGATAGAAGAACTTTAGCAAAGGTTTTATCCTTGTATGGTATACCGGACAAATACATTCAAGTGATTAGTGCTATGTACGAGAATAACACTACTGCGGTTAAGGTTGGAAATGAGGTTAGCAGCTGGTTGTGTATTAAATAAGGAGTTAAGCAGGGTTGTGTTCTATCCCCCTTTCGTATAAATCATTTGGATGGACTTTGTTCTAAGGAGCACAGGAAAGGCAATGGGATACCATGGAATCACATGGGGAGGAAGAACTCTCCTGGACTTAGATTATGGTGATGATTTAAGCATCCTAGATGAAAGTATGAGCAAAATGAACGAACTTTTAGGGGTTTTGCGAGTTCAGGGTGCTAGAATAGGTTTGAAGATTAATATTAAAAAGACTAACTCACTAAGGCTAGGAGTAAGTGAAGATGAAAAGGTGACGTTGGGTAATGAAAAGATTGATCAGGTGGGCAGCTTTACTTACCTTAGTAGTATTATTAGTAAAGACGGTGGGAGCAGTGAAGACGTTAAAAGTAGAATAGCCAAGGCTCAGGGTGTTTTTTCATAGTAAAAAAAAAGTTTGAAAGAATAGGAAGATTAGTCTGCAAATCAAGATTAGAATATTGGAAATTGCAGTGATGACAGTGGTTAAATATGACTCTTAAAGCATGGGTGCTCCGAAAAGCTGATGAAAATTTGGTAGATGTTTCCAGAGAATTTGCTTACGGATTGTTCTGGGTACCCGGCTGACTCACCGTATTTCAAACAGTAGGCTATACGAAAAAAATGGTTCAATCCCGCTTTCAATGGCTGTAATGAAAGAAAGGCTGAGATGGCTAGGGCACGTTCCGCAGATGAAGGATGACAGATTGCCGAAGATTGTCCTTTTTGGCCAGCCGTCTAGGGCTAAACGGAAAACAGATCGTCCTCGTTTGGGGTGGAAGGATGTCATAAAGAAAGGTTTAAAGGAAATGGGAACTCCCTGGGAGGGTGTAAATAGGGAGGCTTTGAATAGATTGGGATGGAGGAGGAGCATGCTCAGCTGTGTTTGCCTCAGGCGGCAAGGCACTAAGTTTTTAGTAAATCTCACTCTGAATGGGCTTGAGAACCCTGTACGAAGACATATTTCAGAGGCATTACTTAATTTTTTAAAATAACCTTCGCCATTTTCCTTTCAAGAAGACTATCATTTCTCCAATCTTGATCTTCATCGTTTAGCAAATGTATCAGAAAAAGAGAAGCGGATAGAAGATAACATGTTTAAAAGAAGTCACCACCAACGCCATGATACATATTTTCAGAACAGTCATAATGACAGACAGGCTGTTACATGAACAAATTGTACCAGTGACATGCTACTTTAATCTAGTTCATAAGGAAAATACAAGAGAAAATCAGGAAGAAAATTCATGACTGGTTTTAATTTACCAGTCAGTGGAAAAAAGCCCATGGTTTTCGGGGTATACGAATATGCTTGAGAATGGCTAATTTTTCAACTTTTCGGTTTAGAATGGAAGCCGTAAAGATGTTTTCAACAAAATTATTCAGTTTTTAACAGCATAATGTTTTGTATTTTTTTGAAAAATTTTTTTTTTTTCAAAAATATTTTATTAGATATCCTTGTATACGCTATAACCTACAGTGGTTTGACGCTATAACCTACAAAAAGAAGAATAAAGCTGGATTCAGTTTCCACCTTCAATGTACCAAAACAAAGGCTCCCTCGTTTAAAAGTTCTGTCTCTCATTTTTTCAAAAAAAAATCTCACTATTTCCCCGGAATTCCCCCAATCCTACTGTTTTGTTAGCCCTCACCCCAACAACATTCTTGCTTAGAAGCCACAAAGTCTGCTTAACTGCTAGTTCTTAGTTGAAAAAAAAAGCCGAGTCTGTAAGCAAATGAAGACGCTGAACAGGAAATGAACTTTTCGAAGTCAGTGGAACAGAAAACGCGAACGTTCACCTTGGAATATTTCGATTGTACAATCGTTAAAAAGAGGTTTCTAAAACTATCCATATAAATTCCAGGAAAAGTAACCTATACTTTTTTTTAATTAAATATGGACTAGATATAATTACATTACCTCCAATTAAAGATTGAACTTCTGAGTCCAACAGCCAAAACAAAGATTTTCCACTAATTATTTATTTTTCTGCATCATAACTTAAGGCAGTTTTAAAATAAAGATCAAGAGAAAACGTTAGGTGAAATACTATTTCGGAAATCTCTCTTACGTCATAATATTAAAATACCCTCATGTGTTATTTTATATACCTACAATATTCATGCCAAATTAATTGCAATCCTGTATCCTTTAGAGCGGTGGTTCCAGTCCGTTCGTCACCCTCAACCCAGGTCCTGGCTTGGGTTGAGGGTCAGTGATTTGACTTTGCGAGCTCAGCCACCTGAAGTAAGGAGACAGTGCGCCTTTGAGGCCTGATTCTCAATCCAATTGGCTTCTCTCCAGCACAAATTGCAGTATATCTTGCTCATCTTAGAGATTACTCAAATTACATTTCTTAGCACTTTAGCATACAAACTTAACTTGAGAAGCAATAAATTTGTTGTCATCTTTTTGTTCTCAGGCATTTTAATCCTTTCAATAGTTGTACTTCACTGTACTTTGTCACATCATATACACAGGGCTGGATTTAAGGCTTTCACGCTCCAAGGCCCAAGCGTTTTTGCCGCTCCGTTTTAGCGAGATTTTCGGGGAAGTCCCAGAAAAATCGGGGATAGTGGAATCACTGAACAGAACGCAACTGATTGGCCATAGGTAATGAAAGATAGAGGTGATATGGAACTCTCAGCTTCCATTTTTGGGAGAAATCTGACAGTTTATAAGTGGCCACGGAGTTCCTGTGTTGTTTTAAAATCACCTTTCTGTGAATAGGCTGCATGGCAGCGGGGTACACCTGGCACTTTGATGATAAATGACACGGGTCTAGTTTTGTTAAGAAAAAAAAATACTCAGTGATAATTTGTTACGCCCCCTGGCATTGTCCACCCCCTAGGCCCGGGCCTATTGGTAAATCCAGGCCTGCACACACACAAAAAGCTGTTTTTCAAAATTCCACAGCAAAAATTCAAAAATTGCAAAAAATAAGGAAATTACATAGAAACTGTATTGAATTATGGAAAAATTGTCGAGATCTCACGATAACAAGTAGGGGAAATAATCCCCTCATCCCTATGTATGTGCCTACTGACCTTTATATTTTGCCTGCCCTAGGGGTTACATCACAACACATCCCTGCTTATAGCACATTAACTTGACTTAAAAACAATAAGAGACAATTCGGAGTAATAGATCATTATATATTTGCTGTTTTAAGCCATATTAAAAGATAAAATGAAATTCAGATGGAACAAGTCAATTGAAACGGTTTGTAAAAACTTATAACAATTATTGATCTGACAGAGCGACACGAATGGCTTCTTTCTGATTTTCTGTGAGTGTGGAGAGACAACTGCTGAAAACCTCAGCATTTGACTGCAAAATAAAAATCAATAAAAAGAAAACAATTTCAACATTACAAATGATAGCTTAAGAAACAACGGGGAAATAACTACCATTCCATGTTCAACATCTATGTTACACATCAAATGTAAAAATAAAATAAAATAAATAAATCATCCATTATTTTAGTTTCGTGCCATAGTTGATACAATCTAGAAAAGAGTGAACCACAGCCTATAGCAGCCAAAATAAAAAAAAATTTGTCCAACGACACAGTACATATATCCCATATAACAATATTAGGAGAATGGTTCAGGCCCATGTCTCACAATTCAAGTTCAACGGAACATTAATTCGTAATTATCAGGCTCTTTTTCGGGCTCTTTTTAAAAAGAGCCCGAAATCCCTCACAAATGGCGTGCAATTCAAAATAACAAGAGCGGCCCTATAACTGCCATAATCAACAACTCTCAAGGGTGTTTAGTCCCCCCCCCCCACCACAGCAAGGGGAATCACATTTTTGTCTAAATAGAACTGATGTTTCCCCCATTTTTTTGATAAATTAAACTAAAGAGCTTACATTTTTATAAAACTGATAACACTAAAGCTGATGAGCTACGAAAATAATAAATTAAAGAAAATAAGGCTACTTTTAGCACTTTTGTGGCAAAAATCACGAAACAGATAACAAGAGGTCGATTTCAGTTCTACCTTTTGTTCAAAAACGTATAAGAAAGTCCTGTTGGAAAGAAAGTTCTTTAGTTGAAAATAGAAAGCAAAAAGAAAGTTTGAGTAAGTCTATAGAGTAAACAAATGTGGTAAACCAAAGTAAAAATTGATGAGAAGATTCATCGTGGGATCAATGGAATCTGAAATAAATCGAGTTAATAATTTGAATTTAATTTCCTTTTTTTTTGTGTGTGTTACTCAATAATTTATACATATTGTACAGTAGTTTAGAGACAAATTACTAACTATTATAATAAAAATCCATATAGTCTACTATAGATTTATTATAGACCTCCTGTTTTCATGAATATACGAAAATGAATGAATTTACAAAGTGAATTTAAGAATATAAGCGTTGTGAAGTAGAGGTATAAAAAATTGTGGGTTTACATTTAAATAATTAGTAAAAGTAAGTAGTAAGTATGACGGCACTAGACCCTTAAGGTCCAAGCCGGCGGTGCTGATCTCCGTTTCATGGCCCTTCAGCCAGGAAGTGCAATGGGGGGCTGGGGGCCAACCCCCCATTGCCAGCCCCTAATTGCATAAATTTAATACATTCAATTGATTGTATACATTTAAATGGTGTTAAAACAGCATAGTAGAAAGAGAGAGTAGAAACAAAGCTTTAGTAGAAAGAAAGTTCTAGTTTGAGTAAGTATACAGAGTAACCAAAATCTCATTAGCACTCAATTCAGATTTTAAAAACGGTTATCAACAGAGCCTGCGATCATCAAGCTAGTTGAGTGAGTAACTCAACATTTGAGCCAGGGCCCAATCCGGCTGCACTATTTCTAGATCCGAAGAAAAAGAGTTTGACACGATTGACCAACGAAAGCAACAGTTGAATTAAAGAGAGAGGCGTGAATGACGCAAGTCTGAAGTGGTTTGAAGCCTCTCTGACTGACTGTAAGAAAGAGGAGGATTGAAGAAAAGCTGACGCTTGATATATAGTCATGATCTTTATATATAATGTGTAATTTTAAATCTGGAAAAACGTTAAAAAAAAATATTTGTGATTTTCTTTTCTAACTAAAAAGCTGACGCTTAAAACGTAGTCCTGATCTTGATATATAATGTGTAATTTCAAATTTGCAGAAATATTCAAAAAAGTATTTTTTTTGTTTTCTTTTCTAACAGAAAACACATTTTTTTTCAACTTGAGCCCCCCCCCCGGAAAACATTTCAGAAGGGACTTGACGAATTTCTCCATTCAAAAAATTTAGATATTTAGTGTCAAATAAGAAACTTTTACGAAAATGTTAGTAAGTTTAAAGCGTACATGATTCTGTTACCTATGATTGCAAGTTGTGTTTATTTAGCGTTGCTCATCCATTTCCAATGAAGTGCACCGCATCCAAGGGATCTATCTTAGGTCCTTTACTTTTTCTGATATTTTTTGTTATAAAACTAAACTACATCCATCACAGGCATGTATTATCCTTTTCGTGGACAATGGTTTACTGCTTATGCCTGCCCTATTAATTGGGCTTTTATTTTGTAAAATGAAAACAGGGCTACTTGAGTTCATCGAATGACCTAGGTAAAATCTTTGTATTTTAAATTGTGGCAAAGCTTATCTTTTTCAATAATAGGCACAGTTTACATAAATCTGATATTGTACATGGAAACGAATAAATAAGATTCGTGTAATAAAATATTTGAGATTTATTACAGATAAGAATCTATCATAGAAGGAGCATGCTGGTTACAGATAACCAAGCGTTCTTTTACCAAATTTAACATTTAGTATATATATATATATATATATATAAACTGAAATAATTCATTCTGGTATATCTTATCCATGTTATGATATTTATTAACGATAGAAAACATGGTTAATTACAAAAATACAACAACATAAAAATTATAAGCAAACACACATTTATATCCAATATAATTTATAAATAGATTACCAAAATTAGTCCCTATGGGCCAAACTGTACCCAGAAACTTTTTAACTTCTTAATCCCCATAAATATTTTATCACTTAATAAAATATCCACTCGTTCCTCAATTATATACCACCTCAAAAAAATTTTCTTCCCTCGGTCCATGTGTATTATAGTTACTCACTATGAGTAGGCAACTTCACAACACGGTCTAAAAGAATTCAAACAGTCGAAAAACAGAAAATCTTCTTTTTCATAGGATCGTCCATTTCATAAATCTTCGCTTTCTGATTTTTTTTTTTTTAATTTTTTTTTCCAAAATAAGCCTTTTTAAGTTGTAAAACAAGAGATTACTAAATTGGCGCTTTCATCTTTAAATATTTTAGTAATATACTGTCTTCTTTACTTTAATTTTTTCCTACAAACATCAATTTCAGCCGTCATTAAGCTAGAGCTTCTGTTGATATTATGCCGAAAATCCAAATAAAATTCTTGTTTTTTGCAGAAATTACGTTTTAAAATTAAACATGAAAAAAGTAAAGAAACAGTGATTTAGCAAAAAAGACTCTTTTGGTAAAAAAAAAAAAAAACTTGCCTGTAATTGTATAATAATCCCTAGGAGCCTTTTATAAGGTTCAGATTCCTTCTCCAATGTTTCACGACTAAAAACTTCACCAATAATGGAGACAAGTCTAGGCAAGTTGCTATTATTTGGCCCAAGGATTACTTGATTGTTGCTTTCTATCAAATCACAAAGATAACTATACACGTAAGGGGCTTCATCCTCGTCTTCGTAAACTGGTAGCCAAGATAACCTTGAATCAAGATATCCTTTTTATAAAAATATGAAGTTAAACAATTTTGGGAAGAACTAAATACTGAAAAGGGGTTATCCTTTTTGAAAAAAGAGCCCGAGTCTTCTAAGGAACGTATGATATAGATGACGTATGTATTTCCAGGTGACTATTACACGTCTACTATTATGTTGACGAGATTTCAGAAATTTTCATGTACACCTAACGGGTTTCTGCTTTTGGACTACCAGCCCACTCCCCTCAAAGCTCCAAATATCCTTAGGTGCGATCTCCTGGGGGGTAAAAAACTAAAAATTTCGGGGGGGGGTCAAACAATATAACCCCTAGACCCAGAAGCCGTGACAAAATAAAAATCGGCGGCAGCGGATACAATTACGCCGGTGGCGGCACGCTGTCAATTGATCGGCGTTTGCTCTATTTTTAGGTGTTTTTTGGCTATTTTTAAAAAGTTTTGGAAACTTAATCGGAATCAGTTTTATCGGAATCCGGTACACAACTTCTTTTTAGCTTTATTACCATGACCAAAGCTATTTAGGGTGGGAGAGAATTCTCCCTCAATGGCCTCGACTGTAGTAGAAAAAAATTGACAGTAGAGAGCAAAGGTCACGCATCAGTTCATGTTCCTCATCATCTATAGCAAGGTAGGGCTTCCCAATTTTACACAAAATACTTGTCAGAGGGTCTTGGTATTGAATAATACTTTGCATCATACTATATCTTGCATTCCATCTTGTGGGCAAATTTCGTTTTAAGGACCTGTATTGTTTATATTTTGGTAAAATATGAGGCAGATGATCAGCAACCTGAAAAATGAGCAACTGAGCATCAGCATCAAGAACCTATTCTATATCAAAGCTTTTTCGTCAAGGTTGTTAGGAAGACAAAGAATTTTTTCATATAATTTTAGTTCTTCCACTTTGTACATGCTTCCATGTATACAAATCTCATTTTAATTAGAAAATACTATATTGTAGCGAAGAGGATAGAAACAAGTGAATGATAATCTAAATTCCATGGTTGATGAGTAGATACATAATGTTCTGAGAGGATCCAAAATTTTTGCATGTTCACCATTTCACCGTTCAAAATTTCACCATTAAACATTAGATTTTACATTATATTTGCTTCTCAATAGTCTCAGAAAATAATTCGGCGCTTCAAATTTCCGGCGGCGCAGCTTTGGGGACTAATAACCACTCACCCTGGATTATCCAGGCTGGATACAGCTTTGCTTGAAATAATAGCAGCCAACCCTAACCTGCCTTCTACGAAATTTCTAAGCTCCAGAAAAAAATTCGTTTCACGCATTTATTGACATTCCAAAGCGATTTTGAAAATAAAAAGATGCATGATCAATCCCATTTTTTTTTTATATTAATTGAGACCTGATATTGGGAATTATTGAGATAATTTGAGCAGCAAAAACAACATAAAACTCTCGTTGAAAATACGACATCTATCAAATTGTAAATACAGATTTATCCAACTTTATTTAAACTTGAATTTGATAAGTATTAGGTTTCGAATAATTATATATTTGTGTTTTTTCTCGTGAAACCCAAATGATTGATAGCGGGTTTATTCCAAAAAATACACAACAAAATACGTAAAGAAAATACTTAAAAGAAAGCAAAAAAAGCAATACAACAAAACAATTAACACTCCGTAAGCTTTCGCTTGCTTGGAGTAACCCCTTAAACATAGGAATTAACTTTAAAAAAGAGAAGAAGAGAAAAGAAAAAAAAGGAAAGGAGAAAAAAAAAATACATCTGAATTTGTCCTACTCCAGGTCACACAACCCTTCCAAACAAAAATTCATTCCACCAACCAACACACTCAAAAAACCCTTGTTTCCATCCAACAATTAAACAAATTAATTGCATTAAATGTTTTTTTTTTGTTGGCGGGAAAGAAATACAATTTAACAATTTTTCAAAAATCATACAACTGGTGACAACTGTTTAAAGATCTTTCCGGAAAACACCCACATTTGCTGAATTTTTCAAAAATTCGGGCAAATTATTCCAAACATTTGGCCCAATATGACGAAATGATAATAAAGATCTAGTTCTAACGACTTGAGATATCCTCATTTTATTAGCATATCGCGTAGGATAATTGTGTATTTCATCACCAGAAATAAGTAGATTTAGGAAACACTTAGGAACTAATTTGGAATAATACTTATACATGAATAAGCATGATAAACTTTTCTTAGACCTGACAGAGGGATAATATTTAACTGTGCATATTGGGATTCAACTGATGTTTCTTTACTATCTCCGGTCAACACTCGGAGTGCCATGTTCTGCATCACACGTAGTTGCTTCAAGTGGATAGAAAACGTACTAGAGCATATACTCACACAATAAACCCAATACGGGTGGACTAAAGAGAAATAAATTAGTCTCATCAAATAATTCGGGAATACGTTCTTTAACTTTCTTAATATTTCAACAATTCTTGCAATTTTACTACTAATAAAAGATATATGATTTTTAAAACTAAGGCATTCATCAACAATAACATCAAAATATCTGATATTATTGGTACGCTTGACTACATAATTATCTATTTATACATTAGTGATCCAAGGGTAATAATTAGAAGACCTACTACACATAAGAAACCCTGATTTATTATGATCTAATAAAAATTTATTTACTCTCATCCACTTATCTATGCATAGTATATCTCTTTTCATTATTTCTATTAAATGAGCTGAAGCCTTTGCTGTCACAGTAGAATGGGCGTCATCAGCAAAACTGGGAAGGATAACCATAGAAATAGTATATAAACCTTGAAAAGCTCAGTTAATCATTTATCAAACTCATTACAGAAAAGCTCAAGTCATTTATATATACTAGGAACTAAAGGGGGCCTAAAACAGAACCCTGGGGCACACCAAATTCAACTTCTCTTTCACTCGACTTAACTCCAGACATTCCTACATACTATGCCCTACCACTCATATCATCATTTACAAACGTAGTCAACATTAAAACTACCTGTTCCGTAGACATCCCTTTCCGAAAACCAAATTGATTAGGTGAGAAAACAATCTATTTTCCAAAAACTCAGATATTCTAATATTTATAAATTTCTCTAATAACATTGCTATAACAGAAAGGAGGGGTATCGACCTATAATTATTTACATTATTCTTCTCTCCTCCTTTAAATAATGGGATCACCCTAGCACCTATAAGCCACTCAGAATATAAACCATTCTTAAAACTTTCATTAATCAGGCACAAAATTTGGTGCCATACGACAGGAAAAACTGCCTTAAATACCTTCATTGACATTAAATCAGACCCCGCAGCCCTATTTCGCATATTTTTTTACCACATCATTCAATTATTTTTTAGTAACCGGTCGTAGATACATTCGTAGATCGTAGATACGTAGATACAAATAAGAAAATAAATCAACTCAATAGTTGATCCTTTCAGAATGGAATTAGTCTCGGTAACAAGATTAATCAGCATAATAGTTAGCATAATAATTAATTAGCGATTAATTAGCGTAATAATTGACATAAGATTAAAATAGAGATCCTCCTCTTCTTGAAATCAGACACACTGTAATTTATTTCAGTAGGATGAGTTGGAAAGACATACAGGTGCACAGAATCCAGAAAGTACGACAATAGGCAATATAAAAGTAAAATATAGGAAATTGTGCTGGCATTGACAATGAGACGTTTTTTTTCAGACATTCTCAAATGACAATTTGAGACGAAGTCCATACAAGACTATATTATCAATTCTCGTCTGAAATGGTATTGAAAGACAAATACTCACCAATGAGGGAGAATTTCGGTAACATTGATAGCTTGACTGTTGTGCTTCAAAATCTTAGTAACGGCAGCAATGGCGTTTTCTGTGGCATTAACATTTTCAACGTTCCTCGAATCAGGTGCAGTAATGACTTTAACCAATTGTGGCATCGCTTCTGCACAAGCACCTATAAATAGACATAAATACATACTTAATGATTTAGCATAAAAAATCCTATTTCATAATATTACAAGCTCAAACTGCCCAACGTTGCTCGGGAAAATGTATAGCAGTTTATTATATGCTCTTGGAACAGCGTCCCTATTTTTCGTGCTTCTTAATGTTACTTTACCTACAATAAAAATACACAATACTCTACCAAACAAATACCCACCCCCTCCAATAAAAAACCTCTTGACTTTCCCCTGCCGCTTACCAACGTTCGAGACCACGGAAGCAGAATTTTATCAGAATAAAATAGTAATTCATCCGGGATCGGATTTGAAATCTACTGTGTCAAACAGACGTTATAACCCCTACGCTACGGAGCCATGTAAATATACCTTGTTTAAATTATGATTTTAGTAAAGCAGGGCTCAAATTTGTCGCTTTTCCCCTCCTTTGAAATTCTCCTCTATACAAAAGCTTGAAATAGTTAACAGTAAATAACAGTAATATAATGAGATAATAACGGTAAACATTAAAAAATCAATACTTGAGCATAGTATTATCACTTTGTTTTCCTATCGACGCAAAATAGTAGTAAAGTTTGAAATATAAACCGCTCTAATTTTATGACTAGTTGCTTGACAATGGTTCTTACAGAAAATACTCTGTTTGACTTCATACTTATTTATTTGCTTTGTTCAGCATACTTAAATCATTTTAATATGAAATAAAATTAAATGGCACGAAATACCATTTATGGCATTATTTTATTTTACCATAATGCCCAGAATTTATTTTTTAAATGTTAATAAACAAAACAAACAAACCAAAAAACCCAAGAGAAAATATTAAAATCGAATATAAATATATGGTCCTGTAAGAAATTTTTTTTTGGAGACACGACTAGGGCAGATAAAAACTATAAGTCATACGATATGACACAAAATTTAACGATACCAAAAACATTATGTTCTAGAACCACACTATTGTAGTCACATTATTGAACATTTTATAAGCAATTTCTAAGATTTAATCGAAATCCAATAATAATGCTAGGCCCTGATTTCGATTATGTATTACTAACAAGTGGCAACTAAAATCGGTACGGGATGCGTGTCACTTAAAACCGAAAAGTCTCCAGCCTTCAATCAACTTACGCAATACAGTTTTTTGTCAGTTTTTTTTTCACTTTTGTCAGCTGGATCGTTTTCAATGCTACTAGTACATGGGTCGAGTTAGGGGTTGTGGCTTTCGAGTTACTCGTCAGTCGAACATGAAAACAAACTGCTCTTAACTGATTTTAAAAAATTATCCCTCTTTAGCCACGGCGGCATAGAATAACTATACCAACACAAACATTTTCCACACAAGCGGCAATACCAATTAACATGCGACTTCGTAAATACCTTCAAAGTTTTTGCTTATTCTGAGACTCTTTTGGTAAATTCCAGAATCATGCCAGAACAAGGCTAACTCACTTTTCAATTGTTCTTGGTTCATCCTAATCATCGGAAAGGAGTCAAGAAAGCTAAATAAACCTGACCATAGGCAATATACTTTGCTGTCTAAATAAGCATAAATCTTAGTACATTGACCAACGGCAAGATGTTTTATCTCAATTCAGCGGTGCAAAATTCCAGAAACTATCTCTGGAAGCTTGGGTAGTTGGATAGCCCCTGAAACAGAGTGGCATTATACCACGTCTGTACTGCCTTTGGTATTCTCCCTTCATATCGTTTGTCTCTTATCAAATACCAATCTTGCAACCTTCTTGGTCGGGCCTGCTAAAGTCTGGCCCTGGGCAAGACTCTTAGCTTATGACAGATTGCCGAATACTGAATGGCTAGCGTCCATTCGACCGGTCGCCACAACTATGACTGAGTTTTCTGCTTAAGATAATAATGAGAAAATTAGTCTGGTCAAGAAGCACATGCACAAATTTAACATAAAAGAAGAAAAAGAAGAAGTAAAAAGAAGATAACCCTGAACTTTCTTCATAAGCGGATGGCCAGCGCCATTCATTCCTAAATAAAAGTCGTCAAAAATTAATCTGATTCATTGCCATTATCCACTGTCGTCAATCAAAAACGTTATACTATGGGATTACTGGTAAATCTGGCCACTGACGCGAGGGAAAACAACGAAATCACAGCCTCTTAACAGGCAAAATAAGATAACATACCTGCAAAAGTGGCCCCAGCATACATCCCAAGAACACCAAGACCATAAGCAGCTGCCTGTCGCACTTCTGGCTGTTGATCTGCTGTATATACAAGCATTGGTCGAAGGAAAGCGTCTTGGTACCGGACACATTCAGGCCCACCGTGTTCAATTATGTCGTCAAAAACACACAATGCCCACTGATGATCTGGCCATGGTCTTTCTGGACTCTGAAATATATACCGTGAAAACAATTTGAGTGAAATAGGAATCAGCAATCAAGAGGGGGCCTCTTTTGGGGGTAGGAAAAGGAGTCGATGGCTTCGAAAAAACACCAATAATACCCGAATTATATCCACAATTTGAGAAATTACAGGGTTATCCATGGGCATATCAACATTTCAGGGAGGGGGGGGGGGTATAAAGCTCAATGCTCCTCCTTCTCCTCCTCCCCTCTTACGTAAATTCTGATAGAAAAGGGACAGAATTGACAAATTTAGTATCAACTTCAGTTATAAAGTAAAGTTGACGAATAAGCTACCCAAGACAACACCAGTTAGAATAAAAAAAAGAAGATTTATAACTGCTCTTGTTCCGTATTATAATGCGAATTATTTTCGATACCCATTAATCATCAGCCATTGACCCCCCTCCCCCCAACCCAAAAGAAAACAAAACAAAAATACTTGATATTAATAAATGCTGCTATACCCCGGCGCCGCGCCGATTAGGGAAGACCGGCGGCGGCCAAAAACAGCGCGCCGCGCCACCGGTAAGATGTCGGCGGCGCGCCGCCGGCACGATCAATGTTGACCGCAAACATTAATGTTTTCATCAGTCTTTCTCAAATCACAGCTTAAATTTACAACAGATTCGAGCCTATTCATGAGTTCAAAACTTCACAAGTCGCTGGCTGGAAACTGGTCTTCTTTGTTAATCATCAAGAGAAGTCGAAATCTAGTAGAAACGAAATGGCTGTGGCGTTTCAGAACCCTTGCATAATAGTTGAAGTATCTATTAGCTATGTATTCTTAACATAAATATCAAAATTAGTAGTTTTTTTCATCGAGCATTAGGCCTACTGCATACAAAACTTCAAATACTGTATCACAAAATTCGTCAATTATCTGGGTAAAAACTTTGAATATAAGTTTGAACTTAGAAGCTTAATTTTTTCATAATGCCCTTTGCCAATATCTGCGTTGTCACCTTTGAAATGGGCGAGTTTGATATTGATCGGTTTTTTTTTTTGCTCTTTTAGATTCCTAAAAACCTTTCCTTGTATTAAAAACAGGTTTTAATAACAATTTAAAAAAAAATACATCAAGTATAACTCACGAAAATCTTGTTAATTTTTAAATTATCATAGGGGTTGGACAAATATGTTGTACGGAGTATTTTTGCTTGGCTTCTTCCTTCTTTAATTTACATGTGTTGATTCATATTTCAAAACATTATCCAACTGTCGAAATATACCATACATAAAACATAAAACAATATTTACAATACACAAAAGAACATACAATTGCAAGCAGATATGAAAAACACATCAACCTGTCCTACCAATTTTTTCCATAATCATTTATAATCATTTTGAATAGGATAACTTAAAATTTCACCTTAAAAAATAATCAAGCATCAGTTCCCAATGACGAAATGTGGATGACCCACCTCAGTACTGGAAGGAAAATGAAAGATAATTTCCAATCAATGTGCCAGTCTCAACCAATTAGCTTGGTCGAACTTAAATGAATTTATATAATGGACGACATCAGAAAATTGAACAGCTTTTCGAAGAGCACGCATAGCAATTCAACGTAATCTTGTATGATTCGAATATGTTTCTCAATTATAATTAAACTAAAATGAAAACATTATGACGTTAAAAACTTTTAACTAAGACAGTGAACGTTTAGAAATTTTCCTTAGGGGTATTCTCATTGAATTTCCTTTCTTTTAAGATCGTGGCAACGCGTGACGGGTAAGCTGGCATACTAATGAAAGTCCAAATATTAGCATGTGCAGAAAAAAGCTATATTTCAAAATAGTGTGGAGGACAAAAAATCTAGGGGTCAACTGGTCGAAAAAATTCCTTGAGTCAAACCTGGAAGTCTATTCTAACTGCGGGATGTGGCTATAATTGTCATGAATAAAAATCAACTTATCCACTTTGTGTGGACTGAGGCTGCTTTCAATAAGAAAATTCACGATATCATTATTTGAATATAATAATTCCCTACCCCCCCCCCCCTCTGGACACCACCTTGATAGGATACCGTCTCTGCTTTAAATTTAAAAAAAAAATAACTTTTGGCATCCCTGCTTTCAGTAAAAAAAAAAAAAAAAAATCAAAGTACTATCACTTAAATATAACAACTCCCTATGCCCCCACCTCTGGATACCGTCTTGATAGGATACGGTCTCTACTTTAAATTAAAAAAAATAGCTTTTCGGCATCCCTACTTTCAATAAAAAAAATCAAGGTACTATCACTTAAATGTAATAGCTCCCTATGCCCCCCCCTCGGGATACCATCATCTTGATAGGATACCGTCTCTGCTTTAAATAAAAAAAGAATAATTAACTTATTGGTATCCCTGCTTTAAAAAAAAATTCGAGGTATTATCATTTAAATACGATAGCTCCCACCCCCCCCCCCCATCTGTATACCACCTTGATAGGATGCCTTCTCTGCTTTAAATTAAAAAAAATAACTTTTTTCCATCCCTGCTTTCATCAAAAAAATTTCTAGATATTATCATTTAAATGTAATACCTCCCTTCCCCCCCCTCTGGATACCACCTTGCTAGGATACCGTCTCAGCTTTACATTAAAAAAATAATTTATTTAATAATTAACTAGGTCACTATAAGGTTCAAACAAACACGCGAAATAATGTTAGACAGCTTAGTGTTCCTTGAAAAAAAATTAAGGGTATGAGTAAAGGGGTACAAAGACAACAACAAAAAAGGCGAAATTATTCAGATATACCTCAAACTATTGGAAAACTGAGTCATAGATTCGCCGTGGCATTCAATAAGATCCAAAGAATCTAATTAAAAGGGAGCACACACAAAACCAAATAAGGCCAGTAGCCTATGAGAAATCGCAAAATACCAAAGACAATGAACAAGTCCCAATGGGGGCCTTGGGTCTATCAAAATATTTCAATGGTTTCCCAGGGAATTTGATAGTATTTTCTTCCATCTCCGCTTTAAATGAAATTATTGCCTATAGGCAATAATTTACAATTTTTTATGAATCATATTTTTGGGGTAACTTCCGTTTCAATCTTTAACTTCCCAACCTTGTACATAGCTTAGTCTATAGCTAAATTTTGTCTCAATATAAGGTTATTTTTTTTTTTTGGGGGGGGGGGGTAAAATATTTTTCAGACAAAAGATTGTATTTTCTTTAATCTATCAGGCGTTCAACAATTTAGTATTAAACATTAAGAAAATCTTATCCAAAAACAGCAAAAGAAAAAAAAAAAATCTGCAAACTTACAATTCAGCTGTAGAAACGATCTTTCTGCTATCAATTTCAGAATCATACCGTAGTGAATGTTGCGTTCTAAAATTCTATTCAACTTGAAAATAAAATTCTTGACTACGAATGATGTAAGGAATTGCAAGTGTGAAACTGGATTTGAAATCATTTAAACTCATTTCATAAAGACGATACTTTTTTGTCAACATATGAAGAACTGTGTATATTGCAATATTTGCAATGCAATTGCATATTGCATCTGTCTGGTTTTTATGCAAAGTAACAAGAGACGAAAATTAACGAACCAGAGAGTAGTGAAGAATTATGTTATTCAAAGTAGTATTTGGCAGGGAAAGTCACTGGTGATAAATCGCTAGGGGTGGCACACTGATTGCGTGATTTTCGGGGAACCAAATTTTTTTCGGGGTGACGCATAGATTTTCGGGGATATACTCGAAAATTCGGGGATAGTGCAAGCCCTGCTTGATTTCTAATCAGGAAAATCGAAATACTAAACCACACGAGAAGGAAAAGCTCCGACTTAGTGGTTGACGCAACAAAGAATTGCCGCCGGCGCACCTGCGGCGCGCCGGCGGCGTTGCGACACTTGGGCGGCGTTCGATCGGGCCTCTCGTCGGCGGCGTTCGGTTGATACGCCGGCGCGGCACCGGGGTCTAAATGCAGCATACTTAAAAGAATTTTTTTCCAATTTAGAATACCTAGCAATAACAGTCAAATTAGACGCACACGTATGATTGTAAAAAGCAGCTTAATTATTAAAAAATCCATGCATTAACCACAAGTATTAAAAAAAAAAAAGAAAAAAGAGTAGGTACTTTCATTTCGGACCGGTATACAAAATTTCCAACACTGTTAGCATTTAACCGCTTACAATTATAGGAACAAGTCTGAAAACGACAAATGAGTTTGTCACAAAAAAATATACTAGATAAGATAATATTAGGATAAGATAATGTAAAAATATTAGATAAGATGCTGCCCATTTCAAAAAAAAAAACAAACAAAAAAACAAGAAACATTAAGAGCCAAAGGTATTAAAACAGAATTTTTCACCGATGTCTTAGTTTACTTCTTTTATCTGATCTCTAATATTATGCCTAATGTATATTATACCAATTTAGTGTCGAAGAAGGGAAGCAGCTACCACAAGACACTTTTACTTCGTTTCTTTTGCTTAACCCTCATATTACATAATCATCTACATAATCACCCTCATGTTACATACAATACTTGGTTACCTTTTTTGGCTCCAATTAGTTACTTAAAAAGTATGCCAAACTTCTCGCGACCACAGACTGAGATAGGACAAATTCACCGTCAAACTCGCAGTCCAATTCTGACTTGAATCAATAATTTATAATATAAATAAATACAATTTATAATCAATTAATTAATAATTATAATAATTTATTTTTATCCTTTTTACACACATTAAAATGCTGACAGAAGAGTAAATAAAGGAAAAAAGAAAAAACACATAAACACGCAACAGAATACAACCTAAGAAGTAAAGAACAATGAAGAACGAGTTTACATATCAATCAAACCAAACTACACCATAGGGAATTAAAAAGTAAGTAGAAATCTTTTTCAACGTCCAAAAATACCCCGGCAAGAATCAAACCAGAATCAAGAGCCAAATGGGCAAAATTCAAGAGGGGTACTCTGATGAAGGTTTAGCTCGTAAGTCAAGCACAATTCATGAAAAAAAATCTTCTATCTCAATAAAGACAAGAAGAGGGAAAGCATTTTGCTAGATAGGTGGTTATAGCAAGTTGTAAGCGTTTCGGAAACGTAAGATATTTGTTTACTTTCAAGACTCTCAAATTGACAATTCACTACAGAAGTATTGGTGAAATTGTTGTTAATAAATTTCAAGAGAAAAACAATTCACTTACCAAAAGTTTGACAAAATGGTGTACCAGCCCATCAAAGACTGGGAAAAACGAGGTTTTGTAGGTAAGCATTAATGCATGGATAACATCACTAATCTTGCTCAATTGGAAAACATCTTCGTCATCTTCTCCAACCAACTGCTCTTCAACAATCTATTCAAGCACAAATTAAAGCATTAAACCAAGTCACACTAAAAGAATAGGTCTGTTGAAATTTGATCTGCTGAGCTCGATGTATTTTGCAGCGGTATTATAATTTGTTTTAAATGACAAAACAACTCTGTAGTCAATATGATAAATAAAACTACTTTTAATGAATACGCCAGATCAATAACCCGAAATTCCAACCAAATTGGATGGCAAATTTAAAACGATATGAAAAAAACGCTGCCTCTTATATGACTTGAATAAATTGTGGAAAATTAAACGAAAGCCCACCACAAACCCATAACTACACAATTCAAAATATTAAAATTCAAAAGTATATTGGACTATAAGGTATAAGGGTTACCATCTCCTCTGAAAACTTGAATCACTCCTTCAGTCAAAATGGTAACTAAAACTACTTTTAATGAATACGCCAGATTAATAACCCGAAATTCCAACAAAATTTGATGGTAAACTTATAACGACATGAAAAAAACGCTGCTTCTTATACAACTTGGATAAACTGTGGAAAATTGGACGAAAACCCATTACAAACCCATAACTACACAATTCGAGATATTAGAAATCAAAAGTTTATTGGACTGAATCACTGAAAACTTGAATCCTCCTTCAGTCAATATGGCAAATAAAACTAATTTTAATGAACAGGCCAGATCAATACACCCGAGATTTCAACATAATTTGGAATTTGGAAACACTGCCTCTTGCACAACTTGGATAAATTGTGCAAAATTAGACGAAAACCTATTACAAATCCGCAATAACACAATTTACGATATATTTAGCCACTCACTGGTTAAATACACTGACAATTAAGCCCCTCACTCCTTGAAAAATTTGCTCGTTTTCTAAAGTCAAGAAAAGTGTTTGATAAGACATGGGATGAATAATCTTCATTGGTGGAGTAACCGCATATAAGGTTTGTTACGTCGTTAACTTTCAGCCGATCACTAGTCTTCAGCTCTGAAAACTACCCATGGGCGTTACACAACAGGTACCAAAAGCCTAAGGCCAAGCGATCATTTTTCATTTTCTATGTAGCATTGGCAGGTCTACCCTATTTTGTCTTACAGTTGGGGAATTGAGTTGAAACTTCCCTGAAGTTCGTTTTTATCAACAATGAAGCTGAACCCATCACATTCAAGTGCTATTTACTATAAGGTGATAGACTTTGTAGTAATACAAGGGGAAACTATGAATTATTATCAAACTGGCAAAGTAGTGCACCCTGTTTCTACAAGCACTCCACTTCCTGTTATGGGGGGGGGGTGAAGGGGGAGGGAGGAAAGATTTTTTTCGATCTTCATGAGAGTACCCGCTAGAGTCAACATACAAACTATTTTCTAAATTGGAAGTGCAATATGGAAAATTGCAATGAGCTAGCTATTGTCTGAAGAGAAAACCGGACAATACTCTTTGAGATTTTTTTGACAGGTGATTTTTGTAGATACACTTAACTATTAGAAACTTTCACGACGAGGCAATTATTTCTGGACGAACTCCGTACCATCCCAGGAATAAATAAACGTTATCGAACAGGAATTGACATCACCACAAGCATATTTGCTGTACGCATTAAGGAAATAATGATATCTTCAAACAGAGTTGCCATTTTTATACATACTTCTTTTTTTTCATATTGAAGCTGGATCAACTATATTCGAATGCTATTTCCTGTAGTGAGTTAAACTCTGTTGCAATAAAAAGTGAGCCAAAGACTTACCAAACTGACTGAGTGAGACACACTCTATACCAACCCACAAACAATTACCTAGAATTTACGCTACAGAGCAGGCATATTTTTTTTCTGTTTACATAATGAGATGGTTAGTTTGTAGCAATAATAAAGGGCACTCTGACCTTTTTTTGCTGATATTGAAAGTGGATCATTTATATTTTTTGAAAAAAGCAAAAAAATTATACTTTTATATTTTTTAAGTAAATTACATTTTTTATAAGTAAATATACACATAAAAATTAATATTTATTTCTTCTATTTTTTAAAGTTAAGAAAAAATTTACTTCATATTTTATATATCCACATTTTGTAATATTTTATATTTTAATATTTTTTTTATTTTCTTTTTTTAAATACATTTTTCATTTAATTTGTCATTTGTCTTTTTTTAAATACATTGTATTCTATAAAATTTTGTAATGTATTTAAAGAGGAGCAGTGAACCAATCGTTGTACACAGTTTAAAAAAAAGATTTAGGAACCACCCCGTGATTTTTCCCAGGGAAGGAGTTTCAAACCATAAAAGAAGTCAAATTTGCCAAGTAGGATTAAGTCCTTCAAATAATCTTAGGAGAAAATGTCGTATTCCTTCCCGGGTACAGTTATGATTAATTAAACTCTAGTACGAGATCTTAGAATATTACCAGATATGCTGTTAAATATTGTTTCTGAAAAAAATCATTCAGCCATCATTGGATAGCCGAAGGATAACATGAGATTTAGAAACTCAAATGTCCCGAATGTCTATTTGAATCTCCGTAAAACCTACATCCCCTCTGAATTTTTAAACAGTTCGATTTACGAGTTTGTTCTCGGTAAAATATGCAGAAAGCTCCGAGCTATACCCAGATTAAAATTATGGAATATACCCTTTCGTATGCCGGAAAAAAGTAATGATGAGAAATGTACTTGTAAAAAAGAATGACGAACATGAAAAAAAATTGTTGTTACAAAACAGGATAATATATATATATATATATATATATATATATATAATATATATATATATATATATATATATATATATATATATATATATATATATATATATATATATATATATATATATATATATATATATATATATATATATATATATATATATATATATATACATATATATATATATATACATATATATATATATATATATATATATATATATATATATATATATATATATATATATACATATATATATATATATATATATATATATATATATATATATATATATAATATATATATATATATATATATATATATATATATATATATATATATATATATATATATATATATATATATATATATATATATATATATATATATATATATATATATATATATAGAGAGAGAGAGAGAGAGAGAGAGAGAGAGAACCTATTTGCAAATCCAATCAAAACCGAAACTGTAGACCAGCTAAGGCTATTGCAAGGCAAAAGATTTTGGCTCAATCATCTTGGTAAATTCTGTTTCATTGATTCCTACCTGGTTTTTATTTAGTGTCTGTTGTGTCGTTGTCGGGTAAACTTCGAAAGGTTAGATTTTCGTTGTTTTTTTCTTTTTTGTTTAGCACTGAGGGCAACTTGGCGGAGGTCCTTGTCGAAATATTTGCTTATTCTTCGTCTTCATGTTTTGCCACTGGCTGACAAAATACTCATTTTATCACCTTTTTTTATTTTATTTTTCATTTATTATTTTCTTCGCTCTGTTAGTTTCATGTGTTTTAATTTTATCTTTCCTTCTCCTATTTTTATTTATTACTGAGAGAGGTCCTTCAAAGTGTTGTCAGGATATCCGCAAAAAGGGACTCCATTGTTTATTTATGCTCAAATAGCTCGTTCGTAAATGCACAGAAAATTTCACAGAAAAGGCACTGACCGAGCCGTATTTAGCATGCACACTGTAGTTCCAGGTTAACCACCCAACACTAGCAAAAACCACCCGAATGGAGGTATGTTCGTAAGAAAGCTATTATACAGGGTCAGGACTGGAAAAAAAAAACTCGACAGCCAACTGCCAGGACAAAAAGCTATTCCTTACCAAGTACTAAACTGGGTCTCAACAATTGGTATCATTAGATTCAACTGCACTTCGATTATATCACAGGTTAGTTCAACCTCAAACCCCAATTGGCATTGATAGGAATCCCATATACTGCCAGTGAATCATCATTCCCTGTTATGCCTTCTTACCATACCACCAAATTTTTAATTCTATTTCTGCATTTTTTTTTTTTCTCAATACTTTTTATGAAAAATGGTTTTAAACTGATTTAATTTTGGGTGTTCAGGTTCATTTGATTTATAAAATGAAATTACTTTAAAGCTATATATATATATATATATATATACAAAAAAAAAAAAAAAAAAAAAAAAAAAAAAAAAAAAAAAAAAAAAAAAAAAAAAAAAAAAAAAAAAAAAACATGAGCCGATTTCAGCAAAATAGAAAAATTGACCATGAGTTGTGTCTTACCAATTAGAGGACCTGTTATATAATTAATAAGAGAAAGAAAAAACGTACTTCATCATAATCTTCGTCTTTCCTCTTATTCTGCCTTTCTTGGGCATTTTCAAAATGTTCATTTAACAACTTATTAAGAATGTTGGACACTTCAAGCATAGCACTTTCGTCTAAGCATCCAGCACCCAAGGTTTCCACACACTTGGCCAATGAGTGAAGCTCCTCAGATAAAACCTCCTTTTCTGGCTCACTGCTAATCGCTTTCAAAAGATCTATACAAATGAATGACCACATTTCCTAGAAGAAAAAGAAACATTTATTTTTGAGTATCTAGCATGAAAATTAGCATTCAGCCAAAAACTTATATCGGGCTTTCTTAAGATAGAATTAAGAGCTATGATGAAATCTCCGTTTCTAATAGTTTAATCAACTTGTCTAGTTTAACATACTTTTTATGATTTTGGTGGGTGATAATAGGTAATTGTTGTTTTCCTTTCCTTTATTAGTTTCTCGTACTCCCGAATCAACAGTTTAACAAGTATCGCAGCAGAGCAGATAAAGAGGGGGGAGGCCTCCGTTACTTCTGCTATTTCATATAGCAACCACAGGAGCAATTAGAATAATCATTCATCCGACAAACTGAAAATGCCAAGGAAATACAAGTAACTGTCAGATACACCTTTTCGCTTGTAGTTGAGCAATATTATAATATTACATTAATAATATTATAGCAAATGTTCCGAACAACAGCGCTAGAATAGAAGCTTCAAAAAGAGCAAATTACCTTGTAGAAAAGGTACACACCCCTTACGCTCCCCTTAACGTATTACCTTATTATTACAATCATTTTAATCTCTACTCTCTTTACAAAACAATAAAAGTGCTGATAGACGAGTAAATCAAGGAAAAGAAAATAAACAAAAGCACACAACATTATAAATTAAAGAAAAACTTTGCCGATTACAAAACTTTACGCAAAAAATTCACTTAAGCGAAGTGAAAACCCCTCCAAAGAAATCCAATACTATTTAAATATGAATGTGATTCAGAGGAGGATCTTGTTCAAGCTTCCGAAACCACGTAATAAAAAATATTTGGGGAGTAAACAAAGTGAATCAAGTCTTCTCAGACAACCTCTTTATTATGGCATGTCTATGGCGCGGTAAGGTTTCGAGTCTTCCATAGATTAATTAAAAAAATATATTTCCACAAAATAAGTTTTTCAAAGAAAAGTAAATGAAACTCAGAGAGGAAAGAAAATAACAAAATGAAAAATAGAATAAAAAAAGGTGAAAAAACGAGGATTTTGTCAGCCAGTGGCGAACGATGAAGAAGAAGAAATAAGCAAATATTTCGACAAGGACCTCCGCCGGGTCGTCCTCAGTACTAAACAAAAAAGAAAGAAAAGAAAAAAAAACAACAAAAATTGAACCTTTCGAAGTTTACTTAACAACGACAAAACAAAAACTAAATAAGAACCAGGTTGGAATCAATGAAAAAAAAATCTACCAAGATGATTGGGCAATAATCCTTTGTTTTGCTATAGCCTTAGCTGGTCTACAAATTCGTTCATCATTTGATGTGCAAATAGGTTCTCTAAGTTATACCGGGCGAAAATATCGATTGAGTCCTTCAAATTAAACTGTCATATATTGGACTTAATGAAATGTCTCCAGTATCTCTATTTATTGCTAAATTTCGGTTTATACATTTTTTTTAATCTCAATTACCTCTTTAAAAGTTTGTGGTAGGCCATTTACAGTAGATATTAAGGTTGCTTCGTCAAAGAGAACAGGATGGGTCGGATTTTCGAAAATATGCAGGGCCAATGCCGAATCAAAGTTGTCATTGTCATTTTTCAATCTCAGGGACTTAACTATTGAAATTTTGTGTTCATGCAAACGTTCACCTAGTTGTTGATGGGTCCTACCAATGTAAAATTTCCCACATGAACATGGGATTTTGTAGACACCACTACCCAGTACAGAGTCAGTTTTATCCTTCCCTGAGTTGAAAAAATGTTCAACTTTTTGTTCAGTTTTGAAAGAAACAGAAAGATTATGTTGTTGTTTTTTTTTGTTTTTTTCCAAGTTTATCGCCAAGTTTCGGGATGTATGGTAAAGTGATGAAAGCAGGCCGTGGGCTAGGAACACTAGATAGGTATAGAAGAAAATACTACATATCTTCCTTCCAACCTAAATGAGTAAATGTATTGTTTTAGAAACAATACATACAAACAACAAACGATACTTTTCTTTTCTTTAGGCAAGAGTCCTTTCTAGGGACTCGCCTCGTTTTCTCAACCTAAATACTAAAAAAAAAACTAAAAGTACAAAAACATTTCTATTAATTCAATCAAGTTGGACAATTTAACATGCAAAGCAGTAGTCTACTGTGCCATCTAGCTCACAGTAGAAGGCACGACTTCATATGGACTAATAAGATGTCTGAAATAGCAACTCGTAAAGACAGAGAGTTGCGTGAGGATCACTATGTTCGAAACTCGAAAGTCGTCTATTTTCGAGTTTACTTCAAACCTAGAGGTAAATATCTAAGATCTTTAACTTATTTCTTGAGTCAGAATCATTTCTTGTTTTTGCTTCCAACGTATTTCACAAAACCGAATTGAATCAACAAAAGTTTGCTTTCTGACTTGGTTTTTCCAAATGCAGTATAGGCAGGCAATAAACAAAGACGTCATTGCAATTCAGATTAGCAGCTCAAACTCCTCATTCCCGTTAGACAAGAAGATTGTTTTAAGGTAGAAAAAGCAGCGGATGATTTTAATCATAACCATGCTAATCATATAAAGCCCATACACAATGAGATTTCACTAATACCGAGATTTAGCTAGTACTAATTTCAGCTAATCAGATTTTTAATGAAATTTTCTGATTCGCTAAAAGTTCTATGAATAATCCTGATTCACCTTAGTTAGCACTAGCTAAATATCCAGATTATTAAAATCTTATTGAGGATGGGGCTATAGTACGCCATATAAGGGCCGTACTTTTGCTCGAAGATCTTGCACCTAAGATCTCACATCTTTCTGCAAAGATTTCTGTTGTTTTGTTCATCTTTGTTCAAGATCTTACAGCTCACTGATGTTAGCAAAAAGTGTGAAAAACACCGTTTTTCTGCCACATAGAACAATAATGAGATAACTTTGATGATATGAGCATCATTGTTCTTAGACCGCTAATCAGAGCAGAATGATGAAAGACGTTTCAAAAGAACGCCTTAAGATGCAAGATCTTAGTGCTAAGATTTCACTTTTAAGCGTTCTTTGTCAAAAGATGTAAGATTTTCGCACAAAGATGAGTAAAAGAACAGGCCTATAGTCAAAGCAACCACACTTAACACAAAAATTTGTTAATTGAATTCAGCTAATTTGTTATTTAACTTCAGTTAATTGAACCACACAGTGCTTCTTCTAAAACATTACTCAGAACCTACACCCATTGAGCTTCACTACTAATAGCTACTGCAATCTCATCAATAAAATAACAATCTCTCATAAACTTTGAGAGTTATATCCTTGAAACATAGGAAATAGTTAAGTTTTTAAAAGTGGTAGTCATTATACGGTTGAGAGAACAGTGTGCAAAGTTTTGGTGCCATTCATAAAGTTCCAATTCACAGCAACAGAGAAAAATAAGGTGAACACACCTTCTACAGACTCCAGAGTTTCACAGAAGAGGAGAGAATATTCCATGCAAGTTTATGTATTTTCATGCTGTTAACAAAAATAATGAAATTTGTTTTGGATATAACCACCAAATGGCAAAAAAATGATATGAAATTATTCTATTTCTTCCTTAGATAGAAAACAGTAGGACCTATTCAAATCTAAATTGGCCATTTTTACAAAAATATTTCACCCTCAGATTGCACTTAATGTTTTATAAGAAAATATTTTTAGTCTATTTTATTAAGAAAAAGTCTAATAAATTGTGTCTAGATCTACTCGAAGATACTGAAGAGTCCTTGCTTGACCAACCTGAATACAGAAAGGAATAAAATTTTGAAATATTACAAATAGTACTACCTAATCTAAGACACAAATTAGACAGCACTTACACTAAATACAGCCAAAACAGCA
The DNA here is from genome assembly GCA_027921565.1 of Artemia sinica. Lineage (NCBI taxonomy): Eukaryota > Metazoa > Arthropoda > Branchiopoda > Anostraca > Artemiidae > Artemia > Artemia sinica. Next base: position 19,610,676 of record CM051271.1, on the reverse strand, counting down.
AAAAATAGTACTTCCCAGCTATTTGAGCAAAAAGGAAGGTCTATAGTAACTCGTTTGACAAGAAAATGGATAGCCTAATCTGACTCAGAAACGCCGAAAATTGCATAGAAGATTGTAGTGAATGTTTTGTACAAGTAGATACTTTTCGTCTATAGCTTTTTAGTAGTTTATTGAACTTATCTAATATATGGGTATAGCCTTACCTGAAGATACTGAGGACCCCTTGCTTTGGCACATTCAAGCAAAAAGGGCAAGCTCTCAGCTGCAGCTGTCCTGACACCGTCATGAAAATAAAATTTAAGCATCGGTACCATGAGTTTGACAACTTGCTCAACGTGAGGAGCAAAAGCACCCTTTAGTTCACGGGCATAGCATACCAACATTGTGCAAGCATTTGCTTTTTCTTCCAGACCTTATCGAGAAAAATCAATGAGTTGATGCACAAAAACACAAAAAAGACAGCTTGAACATGATAATAGAGAGGAGCGGAAATCAGAATAAATGGAGTAGAATAAGCATATATACATATATATATATATATATATATATATATATATATATATATATATATATATATATATATATATATATATATATATATATATATATATATATATATATATATATATATATATATATATATATATATACACATATATAAATTAAAGTTAGAAAAACAATATCCATTCTATTGAACTACTTTAAAAAGAGCAAAGACGAGTGAGTGGAATGGAGAGTTTGAACTACTGAGCGGACAGAACTTCTTTAAAGCGAAATGTAGGACAATAAAAACTACTTTTAAAGTATCAAAGAAACGTAAGGGGTGGAAAGAAAGATAGGGAGAGAGAGAGAGGGGGGGGGGTGGCTTTGTTTGTTTTATCTTTATTTTGGAGCCTCAAAAAATTAGATTCAAAATTAGAGAAATTAAAAACACTTCTTGAGACATACAAATTCGAAGTATTCTATGCAAACAACAATGCGATACTGGTAAGTATTAATATTAATATAATATAACTGGTAAGTATTAATATAACTGGTAAGTATTATATATCAAACGTTGGCAAACACCATTAAGTCCGAAGTAGTCATTAAATTATCTATTAAGTGAATTTGAATTTAAGGCCATAAAAAAAAAAAAAAAAAAAAAAAAAAAAAAAAACACATAGCGTATACTCTTTCGTGAGGACTGGGCGGAAATTGTTTTGCTCCCTCCCCCAAAACTCTAGGTTCGGAGTCAGCTTACCACATACCCACCCCAATCAAAGCTTCCCCTGACTTTTTTCAAACTCGATCCCCAAATTACAAGACAAAAAGGGCAAATTTACCAGAGCTATAAGATAACCCCCCTCCCTCTTTTAATGAAATTCTTAATCCATCTTAACACGTAAAATAATTTAATATTGTTTTATGCTCCATAAATGTACCTTTTACACAATAAAAAGATATTCTCGATTTTATCCCTTTTACGAAAAAAAAGTCAAGTATACGGCTGGTGTCACTCCTTGATTGAGTATTATCGATCAACCGCTCTCCCGTCTGAGCTGCAGAGGCTTTGTTAGTTGGTTTGTTATCCAATTTTATTCGTTAAAAATGCCATTTTTTTTTTACTTGTTGTCAATTCTCCTCCGGAATATTCATATGAAAACAAAAGGAATGTAAAGAAAGTGGAGAAAGCATTAAAATATGAACTAAGGAGGTGTGAAGTAGAGGCCATGGATAAAATTGCCGAGGATCTGGAAGATGCAGCTAGACGGCATAATAGTAAAATATTGTACTGGCATGTTAACAAATTGAGAGGGAGTAGTCAATCCGACCTGGCCCAGTTAAAGATAGGAATGGGGCCGCAATTAGCGATAAGGAAAAAAACTAAAGAGAGATGGGCCGAACATTTTGAGAATTTGCTTAACCGAGATAGAGTTGCAGGAAAAGATATAGAGGAAAATGAAAAAGTTTGTGATACCTTGGATGTGAAGGAAGATTTGTTTTGTGAGGAGGAATTAGCGATGTACTTAAAGGATTAAAAAATAATAAGGCTCCAGGTGCTGATAGGGTGGTAAATGAGTTTCTTAAATATGGTGGCTCTGAGGTTAGAAATAAGTTACTGAAGATAATGAATATGATTTTTGAAAAAGGGGAAATATCTAACGATTTAAGAAAACCTTAATTAAGCTACTTTATAAGAAAGGTGATAAAAGTGAGTGTGGTAATTATCGAGGCATTAGTCTGGTCTCTGTAGGTAGTAAATTACTTAGTAATATGATGCTATTTAGACTGAGAGATGCCGTAGACAAAGTTTTAAGAGAAGAACAGTGCTGTTTTAGAAAAGGTAGAGGATGTGTCGACCAAATTTTCACTCTTAGGCTAATAATTGAGAAGTGCCTGAGTTTCAAACACCTTTGATCCTCAGTTTTATAGATTATGACCAAACGTTCGATTCTGTTGATAGAAGAGCTTTAGTGAAGGTTTTATCCTTGTATGGTATACCAGACAAATACATTAAAGTGATTAGTGCTACGTACGTGAATAACACGCTGCTGCGGTTAAGGTAGGAAATGAGGTTAACAGCTGGTTTTGTATTAAATCAGGAGTTAAAAAGGGTTGTGTTCTATCCCCCCTTTATATGGATTATTTTGATGAACTTTGTATTAAGAAGCACAGGAAAGGCAATGGGAGCCCATGGAATCAAATGGGGAGGAAAAAGTCACCTGGACTTAGAGTATGCTGATGATTTAAGCATCCTAGATGAAAGTGTGAGCAAAATGAATGAAGTTTTAGAGGTTTTGCGAGTTCAGGGTGCTAGAATAGGTTTAAAAATTAATGTTAAGAAGACTAAGTCACTAAGACTAGGAATAAGTGAAGATGAAAAGGTGAGGTTGGGTAATGAAAAGATTGATCAGGTGGGCAGCTTCACTTACCTTGGTAGTATTATTAGTAAAGATGGTGGGAGCAGTGAAAATGTTAAAAGTAGAATAGCCAAGGCTCAGGGTGTTCTTTCACAGTTAAAAAAAAGTTTGGAAGAACAGGAAGATAAGTCTGCAAACCAAGATTAGAATATTAGAAGCTACAGTGATGACAGTGGTCAAATATGGCTCTGAAGCATGGGCGCTCCGAAAAGCGGATGAAGATTTGCTAGATGTTTTCCAGAGAAATTGCTTAAGGAATGTTCTGGGTACCCGGCTGACTGACCGTATTTCAAACAATAGGCTATACGAAAAATGTGGTTCAATAATGAAAGAAAGGTTGAGGTGACTAGGGCCCGTTGTTCGGATGAAGGATGACAGATTGCCGAAGATTGTTCTTTTCGGCCAACCATCTAGGGCTAGACGAAAAGCAGGTCGGCATTGTCTGGGGTGGGAGGACGTCATAAAGAAAGATTTAAAGGAAATGGAAACTTCGTGGGCGGGTGTAAAAAGGAAGGCTTTGAATAGATTTGGATAGAGGAGGAGCGTGCGTACCTGTGTTGGCCTCAGGCGGCTTGGTGCTGCGGTGAATTGTTAGTAGTAGTAGTAATATTCACAAGCTAATAGGAGAGTATTTCCAAATGCCAGACAAGAAATGTCTGGACGCAGCATTTTTTATAAGACAAGGAAGAACTGATAGGCCTATATCTTATATTAATTGAAAAAAAAGGCAACCCTTAACGCAGAGGTGGTTTTAGGGGCGGAGGGGGGGGGGCAAAGGGGACACTTGCCCCAGGTGCAGAAATTTTAGAGGTAGAAAAGTTCAAATAAATAATCGCAAAAGCTCAAATAAAATAAAAATATATAACAATCAAAGCAATATATTGCGATGATTTAGATCCCATTCAGTTGTTTCAGGAACTCCAATATATAGAAAATAATTCAACACCAACATACGTCCACAAATAAACCTATAAATATGTTAGAATTATTTGTGCAATACGAGAATGAAGAAGTCTTCGAAAACGTAAGTGTTGCCTATCCAATATTATTAGCGATTACAGTGTCAGTGGCCAATAATGAGCAGTCGGTTACCTTTGACCTCAGATTTTCCACAGCCAGGAATGGCGCATAGGGCGTCTAAAAAACTTCGCCAGCCATCAAGGAGATGAGCTGCAGCCCTGACGTTACCTTGGTTTTATCTTGAGTGTCACATGTCACAGAAATGTCACAGTGACATGTTTTCATGAAAAATGGCCCGTGGGGATGGCATACTTCGATGACTGTAGCACTTTCTCCCATGAAGGGTACTTCTAATTACATAGAAGTACCATACTGTGGCTGAAGAGACATCTCCCTCTACTCAGATCCAGCTCATACTGCCATTGCAAGGTGTCTTGTTCGACCTCTTTTGCACCCCCCCCCCCTTCGAGGCAACCCTCATAAAATGTACATGGGAGTCGATCCCATGGATGTGGACGTTGTCAAGGTAAGTCCATCTCCTACGTATAAGAAGGTCAGTTGCTAATTTTTGACTGGTTCGCCGGTGAACTCCTATGTTCGTGGCCTTTTCCTGCCACGATATGTTGTGGAATACACGATATGTATTCATGAATACACGATATGTATTCATGAGGCGGAGCTTCAAGCGCATAGAGTATTTCCCACTGCGCCAGATTCAGCTTTTTAAAAGGCGATGTAGCTTGTCCAATCCTCCTCTTGATTTCGTTGGCTAGTTCACCATTATAATGAATACAACTCCCGAGGCGGAGTCAGCGGACATCAGATACGTCGTATAACCATGCTCCAGTTGTCACAAATTAGTGCATCGCCCTTTTTGAAGAGTTTGACCAGTATGCCCCTGGTCCAATCTTCTGGGACTTTTTCGTTATTCCAGACAACCACTAAGAGAGTAGTCCAAACAGTTATGGAGGCTCGAAGGGATATCTTCAGCACTTCTGCCATGATCCCATCGACTCAAGATGTACGTCCATTTTTCAACTTTTTCACAGCTATCGTCACTTGCTTAGTGCTGGGGGGGGGGGGGGGTAAGAAGTTCGTCAATATGTAAGAAAGGTCAGATAGATCATGGACCATGATCAGATCGACTATGGGCCAGGAACGACTAAATGATTTAGCGTTAATGAGCATAGAACGCGAAGAATTGAAAGCAATCAACTGGGATGAGATAATTAGTAATTTTGCGGAGGCTAAAGTAAGAAAAGTCAGACCTAAATAAATGGAAAAAAAAACAAATAATAAATGAAAATTTTGTTAAAATTTGGCCTAGAAATTTCGGGAGAAAGGGGCGAGGGGGGAAGAAATCAAGATTTTGCCCCGGGCGCAAAAGAGGGCCAGAAACACCACCGCCTTAACGCGCCCGGAGTTAGTACCTACCATACTAAACCTCTACAGAGAGAATTACCAGCCCCAGATTTATTAACAGGATCAATACACGACAACAAAATAATAGCAATGCAACCACAACGCATAGCAACTAAAATATTCATTTTCGTTGCATAAGAAGCAATCTCAAAATAAGGGATAAAACAGTGAAAGCGCCTATAAGTAGTTGACGCAAAATGAGTATAAATGAATCAGTGGGTAAACAGGGATTCCTGTGACATTGGTCAAAAGAACCTCTCCTAGTAAAGTATTTAAAATTGTGGCCTTTAATACGCCTGCTCTCATGTTTTAGCCCCCCTCCTAACCCCCGAAATTTCCTCCATGGACACCTATGTTCATAACCAAGCCTGGAACTTTTTTTTAATCTAAAAAAAAAACGACATCCGAAGGACAGAAACATAAAAAAACAAAAGACACACCTGCTGTTTTAATTCCAAAATTTTGTTGATCTCCTAAAGACATAAATTGCCAATCACTATTATCCTCAACAGCATCAACTTCTTCTGAATCTAAAAGAGCCACTTCCGGTTTGATACTTGCTGCTCGAAGGACAGGTGGCATGACCATCGGCAGGTAAGGCTCAAACTGTGGTCCGAGGATTTTACAGATTCTAGCCCAAGCTGAGATCATGTAACCTAGTTGAGGGTCATCATCTGCCATTTCGCCAACATTTGTCTGAGAACGGAGAAGCAGGTCCATGACTTCACTTGCGTCAGGTGAAAACTGAGAAGGAAAGGACAGGATTATAATACAGGGCAACATTTCAAACTCTCAATAGGTTTGGTTACAAGCATGAGAAAAGGACATATTAAAACAGGGCAATACACTCCGCTCCCCCCTCACAAACAACGGAAAGAAGCTAAACATAATCTAAACATAATAGAGTAAATTTTACTCTTCGTTTTACTCTACTTTTTGACGGAAAATGCATGATTTTATATCAAAACTGATGTAAAAATCTACCCAAAATGCTATACCGGTCACAGGAAAATTAGAAATTTACCACCTAAAAATGTCTGGTTTTTCTCGCCCTTTCCCCCTAACAGAATAAAATCCTATGATACATCCCAAAGGGTAGACTGCAGTTTACCTATGCCCGTGATCATTATAGTTGTTTGCTTCTGTTGTTGCAATTGATTTCTTAAAACCCTTTTTTCTCAGTTCAAGGACCGTGCAATTCGGTTGCTCATTAACACACGGTCTCATTAAAATTTTCCACAGTAACTTGCAACTTGGCTTAATTCCAAATACACTGAACCTGCATTTTATTTTTGACTGAACTATTTATTCAATAAATTGTATTTGAACGACTCAAATTTTATTTCAAAGTCAATTTCAGGTGGAGACAGCATAAATCCATATGTTAATAATTGACTGAGGCAGTAAAACAAAGGCATATTGCAACTCCTTCGTGCACCCTCAGAACAAGTCTAAGGTGTCTAGACTACTCTTTCACGACTTATATACTTATATACATTAATAATAATAATTTCCCATTCAAAATTAAAACCTATAGCTGACGAAAGTATAAACAATAAAAAAAAAAAAAAAAAAAAAAAAAAAAAAAAAAAAAAAAAAAAAAAAAAAAAAAAAAAACAACAACAACTTATTTTACAATCTTTAACACAAATCATGGAACTATTGATGCATTAAGTAATTACATTAATTTCACAACAGAAAACAGAGCTCATAGTAAAAAAAAATAATAAAAAATAAAAAAAATACTTAAACCTTTATATATATATATATATATATATATATATATATATATATATATATATATATATATATATATATATATATATATATATATATATATATATATATATATATATATATATATATATATATATATATATATATATATATATATATATATATATATATATATATATATATATATATAGCAACTATTAATATACTAATTAATTACATTTATAATAGTTTCAGATCGGAAATCTTTCATATTGACTTAAAAAATCTTAAGAGCAACAGAAGATTTCACACAGTAAACTTAGAAGAATAAGATCTTGCAAAATAAAGCTCATGAATAAGAATAAGAATTAGCTGATCTAGCAAAAAAAAACTCATGAAAAATTAAGTGATCTGTATAATACAGTAACTTGATGTCCGTTCTTAAGCCCACCGTTTCCAAAAGAACGAAAACAGAAGTTACCTTTTCAGCACCAACAGCTAATCCTATAAGACTAACACATTCAATGGTTTTTCCTCTCAGTAGTTTCAATTCTGGAGTTGTGGCATTTTGGATGATATATTTGAGGCAGGGCATAAAGTGGTCGTAATAGTTGATGAACTTCTCTTCGCATGTATCCGCTACTGATGCTATCGTTGTAACTACTTGTTCAAGTACAAGCTTGGTTCCTTTAGCAACCAGTTCTTAAAAAAAAAATCAAATATAAACATACCCGCACAAAGGAGGTGGGAGAGGGACGGAAAGACGAAGATCTCCTCCCCCCCCCCATCAGCTCTCACTCACTAAACAAAAATTAATTTCTCAACAGTACAAGTCCACTATTGCACAGTTTTCACTTTTAGGGGTGGGGGGGGGTATTTAAAGGCTTTACATTTGACAATTCTTGCATCAAACCCTTCCACGAAGCTTCTCCTTCACCAGCAAACTAAAAGAAATCATTACCTAAAAATGTACTTGTTATGTATTTTTGACTCCCTCTCCCAAAAACTGGAACCTACGTACATAGGCGATTACAAAACACGAGAACTGAAAGAAAGAGTGTACACAAGTTCAAGGGCATAGAACCAGAACATGAGGGTACGAGAAAACTATATTTCTAGCGAAGGAGGGGGACTGAATACTTAAAAACGTGAAATGAAAGCCAAATATCTAAATTTTGTTTCAAATTTGTTCCACAAACTTAATATCGCATAAAGGGGCTTGGAGAACTTCATAAGAGACGATTCTATCTACCCATTGATTCTAGAAAGGATGGACAAATGCAAGGTTAAAAAAAAGTAATCAAGTGTAACAATCTTAAAATAACAGATACTTATAACTTGAATTGAAAGACATAATCTCCAATTCTATTAGAGATTAATTAAATATTGCTTAAATTAATGAGCTGTATTAATGATATCGCAAAGAATTTTAAAATCCCTCGGTACTGAGTTGCTTAGGTTTCAAAAACAAGACCGCAATTTTCCTGCACTTATTTGACTTTGTCTTTCTCTGATAAGGGAGATTCACGGGAAACACTAATCCTAGGCTAGAAACAAATCTCTTTTTTATCAGGGCTCATTTGAAATTGTCTTTGAAACTTAAGGAGGCCTTTTTGAGGGAGAAGGGAGATGGAAAATAAAAACAATGTATTCTAGACTAGAGTTTGTCAACTCTTGAGGCGTATCTAGATCCTTCGAAGTAGCCCCCGAAGCCGCGCCGAAAAGTCGGCGGCGCACCGTAGAAAAAAAAGTGGCGCACCGCCAAGCTTGCATCAACGCGGAGATGCCGCCACTGATTCTATCGGTGACGGCGTCACTGATACGCCGCCGTTTTTTTGTGTTTTTTTGCTCTCTTTTTTCTTATCAATATCGACCCCCGGGCTTCAACTGTCATCCCGGCTAATCTGTTTCTTAAAGATAAATACTATCATCTTGGGCTCACCATGTATATCGGTCCGTAAGAAGAAGAAGATTTTTTTTTTTTTTTTGAAACAAAAATTCTACTTTCCACTTTGAAATTCTGTTCATTTTTCTTTCTGATTTTTTGGATGAAAAGAGGTAGGTAAAAGAGCATTAGGCAATTCAGGATGTTATCTGGAAAAGAGCTAGAGCTAGTATAGAAATATATCTATAGAAATAAATTACTTTTTTTTTTGCACAGTGAGTAGAGCATAATGAAGTTGAAGTAGCCTTAAACTTTGACTTGAAACTTCATAACTCGACCACTTCTTTCAGAAAAGAATTTTAAAGGGTTATTCCACGTTGATAAGAAAAGAGGGTAAAGGTACAGTTTAGTTCCCCCTGTAGTGTAGGGCGCAGGGGCCCTATGGCAAAGGTGCAGATTAGTTCTCCCTGATAAAAACAACTTATTTCAGCAGATACAAAGAAGAAGCCGATTTGCGGCATTCTGTGCGAGCCCAAGGTCCAATGCTAGTATCAGATCCCGCGAGTAGCAGTTTACGCTCGTCAAGTTCTGGCTGTACCAGCCACAAGTGCCCCAGCTAGACGGCTTTTTAACACGACAGGACTGATAGTGACTTAATTAACCTTCTTGTAACCGCTGATTTAAAATTTTTGGTGTTGTTAAGCCATGGCATCTGACTTGTATACAGTGTTTTTTGCTGTTGTTATTTGTTTTTTTTTTTTCACTTCCTTTTCGTATGTATTTGATGAACAGGAGATGTTTGAACTTCAAACTTTGAAAGTTATACACACATTAGCCCAAATCATTAACAACAAGAAAATGACTAAACACGGGATTTTATAGGAACAATGCGATGTTAAACATAAACACAACATAGGTTTCCCTGGGTCTAGTGGCTAAAAATGAGAATTCTTCTTGGTCTGATCGACGGTGAACATAAACACTTTCCGCACGGCCCAACAAATTCCTGTCCTGTCATATTGTTCTTGTATGTTTTTAGCCAACCATTTAAAAATCCTTACTAAAATCAAGTTGAGGTTGAACGTGCTTGTGAAATGGAATTTTTATTATTATTTCTAATCAGAAAAATCCTTGCACCGCCAAAATAATTTCGACTTGTCTGGCGGCGCGCCGCCGTCGATACTAAATCACACATTCGCCGCCGTCATGTCGGCGCGGCTTCGGGGACTACTTCGAAGCGACCTCAGGATGGAAGAGTAAAAAGAAAGAAATAAAATGTTTTTCTTTCTTTTACAAATATAGCTACCTCCTTGTAAATTTGTAAACTCCACCAACGAGTTATTTTGGTACCTCAAGTTATATGGTAGTTTCAATCCTATTTCGATACGCAGCTCTGCCAAGATAAAAACAGCGTAGTGTGAATACAAAAGCATAAATACTTATAAGATATTACCGAACTAATATATTCACAACTTTTTAGTTAGAGGTAGAACAGCAATTACAGAATAATAAGAATAACAATTTGAGCATTCTAGCTCATAGGACGTGTTAAAAACGCTCACCATAAACTTCGGTACACAAATTAGCACGTTTGATAATGCACACCAAACGCACATTTTTGCATCAAGCAGAGGTACATCTAAACGTTCCTTGGGATTGTTCGTTGACCAATAACAAGTGTTTTTTGGAGTTCGCGCGCATATAAACATCCTCAATGCAATTGTTGAAACCATACCTAACGAACTGGCGAAAGTTTTCAGAAACACGTCGAGATTTGCTGAGTCAAAGTTCACGGTGAGCACTTGTCTTGATATTCGATTAAGAAAACCGAAACAAAAGGAACTTCTCGTCGGTGGCATGTCCATAATTGACTATTTTTACAGCCAATGACACCCCATGAAATGATGACACTATTCGTTTGACATTTGTCTTTGAAGACGAATACATTTCGATATAGAATATAGAGAGAACTACTCCGCGTTTTAACATAACTTGTCGTAATTACTTATTGAATAGGCACAATTATTGTGCTCTAATGAACGCCGTTTCGAAGCAAAATCAGTTTTACGCGAGTAATTTAAAAATTGAAAGAATTGGTCAAAGGCCGTAAGTCTAGTTGTCTAACTTTCCCTTACTATACACCATGTTGTTCCTATTATACCAAAAATAATAGTTGAAAATAAAAAAAAAAGTCATTTGAGTTAAAAATCTTGCCGCTCCATAGGACCTTTAACCCTTTGATGGCTGAATTACGTAACTGTGATTAGAAAAATTCGGTTTTGCTTTTCACTAGTTTCCTAGGGGTCCATGACATAGGGGCAACTGAGGAAAATCATTTATTTCAAATCTTCATTTCACATGGAATATGAATCTTATAAGGCACATCAGCTAAATAGTAAGACAGTCTACTTAAACACTTGAGTGGTATGCTTTGAAACAATTCTTGTCTTTGGTTAAACAAAGGTGCACATTACACTTCAGGCACTTGAAAAACGTGTGGGTGTGTTTTGCACAGGACTTGCATCTTTGTCTTTCGTCCAGCATCTCAGGCCAGTGGGCCGTGTTGTCAAAGCGAACACTGGAACTAGGGATGCTGTCACTCCACCTGTGAGCAGTCAGTCAGCAATATCCGCGCGAAAGCGAACAAGGGATAGGGGCTTCTCAGCGTCAGAGTGATGATTGCGCATGTACAGTAACAAAGCGCTGGCTACGCTGACGTTAAGGAAGTAATAGATTAAACGCGTGTGCCACTTCTTCCCCTTGATGTCAGTACGATACAACTCAATCAACATGTCACTCAAGTCCACCCCACCCATGAGCTTGTTATACTCTCTGGCGACATGAGGTCTGGCTACATCGATTCGAGCCTTCCCCTTTTTGTCCCACTGTTTGCATTGATCAAGTGGGTCAGACACAACAAATGAAGAAATAAGATGGACCGGCTTATTGTCGTACGTCACGACTATTCCAGAATGTTGCTCAACCCGCCAAACAAACAATCATCTTCCTGAGCTTTTCAGCTTGTCGTCAGCTTCCAAGGGTGGAAGTTTCACTTTCTGCATTCTGTCTATTCGGACTGTGCCTACTGACTGGATTCCCATTTCCCGCAGCTTTTCTAATAGATGAAAACTGCTGTAAAAATTGTCAAAGAACACTTTGAAGCTCTGGTGTTTCGGGAGATGTTCCGACTAGACGAAGCACTAGATCAGCACCAACACCAAGGTCTGAACCAACAGTGGTTCCTTTAACACTGTAAATTTCAAAGTCATAAACTATTCCACTGGCTCCGGCTCTTGTAAATACTCTTATCTCCCCTCCCCCCTTGTGTGGCTTGTCTTTGATGTACTACTTGAACCCAAGCCGGCCCTTGGACGGGACCATTTGTTCATCCACAGATTGTCATTCTTCATTTGAAACGTGTCGCATATTCTTCCGAAGCCTATAGTACAAGGGTAGAACCTTGAAGAGGGGGTCGTATCCCGGAGTCCCCTTTTTGATTGCTTTGAAACTATCATTTGCGTGGAAGAACTGTCTTATTCTCTTGAAGCGGTTGCGTGCCATAGCGTTAGCCACTGGAGGATAACGTGTAGCCGTTTCCCAGTACATAGACATGTGGGGAACTTTCACGATTCCCATAAGCAAAAGAATTCCAAGGAATTCTTCCATTTCTTTGATAGTACATTTCAGCTCCATGCCTTTCTCCTGCAGAGCATACCGACTCGTCTCTTCTACAAGGATGCTTATAATTCCAGAGTCGAAGTACTTTTGGAAGAATACGATTCGAGTAACCACAGACGAGCCGGGACTTGGCATTTACCCTTTCCAGTCTACGTCATTCTCTGGCACAGGGGTTTTCTTACAGATTCGTTTCTATTCAGCCGAAGATTTAGGAGCCACGTCTACTTCTGCTTCATCGCGAAGGGATTACAGACTTTAGGTGAGACTTTGCTCTTCGACTGAGTGGTAGATCTTATTCATCGTCGCTGTCATCCCAACTACTATCGTTCTCGTTTTCAGGTGATACGCAAAAGAGAGGGCCATTGTCGTCTTCAGAATCCTCCAAATTAAGGTCAGAGAAATCGCCGTCCGGCTCTAGGACATAGGGAACAGCAGTGATGAGATCCACTCTTCTTATAGTGCTTCCTGCAGACTTTCTTCACTCCTTGCTATTGCCCCACCGACTAATGAAGAGGTTGAGGGCTCCATAACTGGGCGGATAATGCACTGGGTTATATATTGATGGCCTTGCGGTTTTAAACAAATTCATTAATTTAAACTGATCTTTATATCCGCAAATTAGCTGTTTATAGGTAAACCAGGATCATTTATTATAAATTAGCTGTTTATAGGTCAACCAGGATCAATTATTATAAATTAACTATTTATAGGTCAACCAGAAACAATTATTATAAATTAGCTGTTTATAGGTCAACCAGGATCAAAATTGGGTACGGAATTTCATAATTTCCAGGATTTCCTTTTTGCCGCTCCCGACAAAGATGCCGCTGCTAAAAACAATTGCACCCTTACATTCCATAAAGCATTATAGGATTATAGTTTAACAGAATCAAAACAAAAATACTTGGCCGGCATGAAAACTTAAGCCTCCAAAAATAAGTGGATTTAATATTTGGAAGTAGAATAGTTCCAAAATAAGTATTCTACTACCAAAATAAGTACAAGTGGAAACACTGGCTACATTACTGAAAAATATTCCTGTTGATTGAGAAAGCTAATAGAAAGTGGAAACACTTCTAAGATTTTCGATGCAACGTGTGTAAACTATACTGAACTTTTTGGCGGGTCGGTATTGTACTCCCTCCCCTAGGGCGGATGGGCCTTATAATATACATACTTAAAACCGTCCTTGCTTGTAGATGAATAAAAAGTTTTGAATAAAAATAATACAGATTGAACCGTCAGACACTAACGAACACCAAAAGATTTTTTTCCTTCACCAAGCAACATAAACTTCAATACTACCCGAGTCAGATTTATTTCATTCCGCAAAATCCGAAAAATTTCACAATGTCAAATTCAGTACTTTGCGAACGTTGTTAGATGACTTATAAAGGGGCAAAGTGATACACCATTCGATAGCTCTTGTTCTCTTGTTTCTGGCTATGTAGATAATTTTTCGTTTCAACCAATCAGAAAGGAGCTATAGGCACAAATCTTGGCGTGCCTTATAAGAGCCACCAGCCATAAAAAGGGTTAACGAATGGTTGTTTCGGGATTTTTTTTTTTTATATATACATCCCGATAGATGAGTACACAAACAATTTTCTATCTAGATAAGAACGAATTGCAGGTTATTGAGCTCTGAAGAACACAGACGATAATCGATTTAACAGGTTCAATATGTACTTTTGAACGCAATTCAATTGACAATTACAATCGCAAAAATAATTTGATTGACAATTAAAAATTACAATAAGCTTATTGAACACATAGCTTAAGTTGTTTTTTTGCAGTATAGTCAACAATGAAAAGTATATGCGACCATCCTTTGACAACTGCATTGCTGTCATTACACGGGAATATCCCAAAGACTTGGGAAAAATAAATTGTGAGATTTTCAAGCTATTTGTAGATTATTAGTGCTAGCCCAGGAGCAATGAAGTCAATATCTAGCGTGTATGAGAACGACAGAGAAACGATACACGAAAATCGTGCATTGATTATTTGGTGTCTAAAGTATTCAAAAGTCTTTAGAGTGAGCTTTACCTTGAAATTTAGCCGTCAATATTGCTTGAAGTTTTTCCATTATACGATCTAAGTAGCTGGACAAAATCACTTTGGGACAATCTTCGCTGAAATTAACAAGTGCTGCAGCAGCATGAGCCTGCACACGGGGATTCGTCGCATCGTCCATGGTCGCCAATAGCCCAGGAACAACTCGATCGTGGAATTTTTTCTCAAAAACTGGAGCAAAATCAGTCGCCATTTGCCCAATGGCATTACATGCAGCAAAACGAACACGTGGGTGCTAAAATAATGAAATTTAATCATACAGACATGCATAGTTGAAATTGGTTTAATACACACGATTCCTTACAGCAAAAAAGTATAAATATCTAACTATCAACATTAAGACCAAGTGCTGCCCTCCTAGATAGCCTAAGTCTGTGCCATTTTAAGCTAAATTTAACACCTTAAAAACCTAGATGCTATCTTTTCTAGGAGCAAAATATCAATGACTGAAAATAAATTTTTAAGTTCTTTTCAACAGCAGGGACTTAGACTTTCAAGATATCTTCTTTCATGACGTCTCCTATTTTCATGAAAAAAGACCTCATTAAATTTCAGCGTTGGAGTAGAATATGGGATAAAATCTTGGTCAATTGTCACAATGGGCGTTCCGAGGATCATTTAATTGGGGCTGAGGGTGCGATCTTCGTAAATTTTACCGAATCGCTACCTGATTTATGCCAAATTTTCTGCAAAAATCAAGAATGTTGCTAAACTTCGGGCAATTTTGTAAAATTTGTGCCGAAATTTTCTTCCTTCGGCGAAAATTTTACCGAATGCCAAAAACGTTGGAGGGGCGGCGCGCTCCTCCCCCCCCCCCTCGGGACGCCCCTGGTTGTCACTCTTCATACACACTTTTTAAGTTCAAACAATTGGATGTCTCTTAGTTGTGCCAAAAGGATTACATGGATTAATTTATACTTGCATATATTACATACAAGGCATTGCCAATAAAAGTCTTCTAGAGACATACAATCTGCTTTTCCTCTTGCTTAGAATGAATGATTTCTTCACTCGCATAATTGGACTATGACAAAAAAAAAAAATGACATCTATTTACATGGTTGCAATCGTTACCACAAAGTGGCTCGAAATAGTATCCTGCCAAATCCAAAGGAGTCTGCATTGGTTACTAAAAACTGACTTATCGTAAACTGACATGACCTCGAAGCGAAAGAGTCTCTTTAGCACTGTACTGTGGAAACCAAAAATAGTTTTCAACTCATTACACTTACTACCAATGAGGTGTTTGACTCGCATCCTTGATTATTTGTTTTTTTGCAAGTTCATGGGCAGGCCAGAAGAATAAGTTGAAAGAAATGGTTTTTTATGTATTCAAAACAAATCAAATATATTTGTACTCTTAACCTTTCTACTTTTTTCATGAAATTTAAAAAAGTGTTTTCAACTATCTTCAGTTTATGCCAAATACTCATGTTGTTTATTGACCTGTTTTAGGTCTTACGCCAAAGTTAGCAATGAAATAGAGCCAATGGTAGCTGTGCCATCTAAACTACCTTTAGAGTACGCTAGCTACTATGGTAAGCGAAGAAAGAGTCAAAGACCTGGTTAATGCCTATCAAGTATTGAAGACAGTGCAAAGTGGACTAAATGAGCTTGTCAAATTAGTCGAGGAACACATAAAAAAATGGGAAGAGAGGCAACTCAAAATGTGGACTTTGATCAAGTGAGTCTCTTCTACTGAGTTTCTTGTCTGTTTCATCTAAGGGCAGAAAAGTATACTTTAGCGTTTAAGATCGTTTTTTTGTCAGTTTTTCGGTTTTCGGAATTCTGATGTTGTTTTTTTAATACCCATATATCTGTGTAACTGATAAGCCACAGGAAATATTGTTTTTTAGTAGTAGTTGTATATTGTTCACCTCAGTTTTATAATATTGATCATTATAGCAAAGCAAACTATCTGAATATATGGAATCAGAAGCAGAAAATTAAATTGAAGCTATTGTGTGTTTGGGTAACTCATGATAGTTCCTGTTTTGCAAAAAAAAATTGACTACCTAATAATTGAAACTTAATTCTTATGTTAAGCTGACACTTTGTTTATTTTCTTCTTTTTTCCTACTCAGCTGGGCTTAAACCAAGATTTTTTTTGTTTTTTGTATATTTGTGAGATTGGTCAGAGGTAGTTCTTCGTTTTTTTTTTGTTTTTGTCAAGGAAAACTGAGATAAAAGTAAGAATCTTCTACAACCGTGAAAATAAATTAGTAAATGTAATGCAGTATAGAGTCGCTGGAGTTGCTTTGAATGAATGAATGAATGCTTTGTGACTTTAAGCTTGAAACCTTATCTGATCGCTGTCAGAATCTCCTCAAAAATTTTGGCTTATCCCTTTGATAAATGCATACTGCTGAGTTATATTTTATTTAGAAAACGAATGACTATAACCATTTTTTCTAGCTTAAGAAAAGAGCCCCAACCTCTATGAAAGTAGTAAAAGATTAATATTAGGCCGAAATATCCGCACCACATTTAGACAAGACATAACCCTCATAGCTACTAGCATCTCTAGTAAATCCTTCAATAGGTTAGCTCGCTTGACCTACCAGCAAAGAAGTGGAAACCCCACAAATTGTAACCGAAGTAACAGAGAATGTCTTGTAACAGAGTAACACTATTAACTAATACATTTCATTTCCTATTAAACTTTCATTGCACCTTTTAAACTATCTTCAAAAATGAAGCCATGATATATAGTCTATTTAATTAGACATGCACCCTTCATAACAGTAAAGTAAATATGCTAGACAAAACATTGCCGGAAGTGCACAACTTGGTGCTGATACAGGGTTCCTTTTGTCAGGTATGAAAATCCTAGATGCAAAATTTCTTTCAGGCTATTATTATTAGCAAATGTGCATTACAAATACATTGGCTATGATGAGTATGATAAAAAATATGCTGATTCCCCCTCAATAGACAAAAAAAAAAAAAAAAAAAAAAAAAAAAAAAAAAAAAAAAAAAAAAAAAAAAAAAAAAAAAAAAATGCAGACTAGCCAGACAGAAAGAGACATTTAAGCAGATGGGAACATACATTTTCAAGCTAAACCCAACTAAAATGAAGAGACGTCTTAAACCTATGGCAGAGAACATTACGGAAAGCAAAAATTGGCTGTCCGAAACGTCTCCATATTCCAGAGCAAATTGGATATAACATGAGCATTATAATCAAACAGTTCGTGGTAAGAAACTGATGATTATTCAGCATGTCACACAACTTTACTGTAGATGTTTCAAACTCCTATATACAAAAATGTGAAATTTTGAATCTTTTTGCCGGACGCAAAATCACGCTTGCGTGTTCATATTTTTATTATTTTGTTTATTTGTTTTTACCAGGGGTGATCGTATCAAACCCGTGATCCTAGAAGATCAGGAGAGGGCTCATTTGATGAGAAATCAAAAGTTCTGGTGCCCTTTTTAAGTGAACATAAATATTGGAGGGCAGCTAGCCCCCACCACGCCCCCTTTTTTCCCCCAAAGACATCCGATCACAATTTTTAGATGGCCATTCCCTTCAGAATAGTCGAAAAATCTAATAGCTATGTCTTTGAGGATGACTTGACCACCCACAGCCCCCACGGGAAAGGCTGCAAGCTATGAACTTTTCCCATTGTTTACATATAGTATTGGCTATTAGGAAGTAAACTAATATTTTTCTGGGGAAGGGGGGATTTTCCTGGCAGACGGGGGTTTACACGGGAGCATCTTTCCATGGAGGGGGTACTAGATTTTCGGTATTATATATATAAAAAAAAAAATCTTTTGCGATTTTTGCGATTGTCGAAGACGAACTAAATCAGGAGGCTTCAAAATAATCCACTTTGACAAAACAAACGCATGGTGCTAAGGGTGAATTAAATAATTCGGTTCCTAAGGATTCAGCACTTGGGATGACGTTATAATGACTTGTATTGAATTTCGACTCCATTGTCAAGAAGCGGATTCATCAGCTTTGTATAAAAGTTGAACTTCCGCGGGCTACAGAGGATACACCTATGCTTTCACCAAATCTACTAAGCTTTTGCAGATGATAGCCATAGACTGGGATATCTAACTCACTCTACTATGTCTCGAAGTATGCTGTATTTAACTACAAACCTGCTACCCGTAAGATAAATGAAAAGGATTTGGTGGCATAGTCTGATGAGGACACAAGCGGTACAGCCCCCCCCCCAAAGTAAAAACTTTTCGCATTTTAAAATCAGAATATCTCAAATAATTACCACATAATGGCTTAAAAAAAAGCTATGAATGTACTAGAACAATCGCCAATAGAACAACCCACAAGAAGTTGAAAAAGTAGCAACTGCAGAAGGGGAGTCTAAAAACTATACATAACTACATTTTCTCTAAGGTCAAAAAGAATTCAGAAGCTTGAAGTAGTAATATATTAGAAAATGATTTGATAAAAAAAAAGAAGAAAAAAAAAGAAGAAAAACTAACCATATTTTGCTAAATGGACAAATTTGTGTTGGTAATCACTTTTCTCCCCATTATTACTGGTAACGTAAATGTGCTTAATAATAAAATGATTTAGTACTAATTGATTGTCTTTCAGGGAGTGGGGCCTGATCAGATTGATATAGTCAAGGAATTAACATGACTTTACGCTGCTGTGGTGATCTGAGTTGGCTATGTGCTGCAATGAGTCGTTAGTGGAAGTAACGCAATCTTCTATCCAAACCATCTTGCCTGCAGTTTCAGGGGACTTGTTGGTCATATGTCAATATTTATGACACGGTATTCCACGTTTAGACCACGAGCGGCCAGGCCTATTAGGCTTAGGTTTCACTTGTTCGCCGCCTTTAAGTCCAACCAAATTCAGTCCAAATTCGGACTGAATTATCCAACCAATTCTATCACCCAAAAATAAGAACAAAAAGAAAGAAAAGGAAAACTTACTGGGTCAGCGAGGTAATTTAGGACCCCATCCATAATCTGACTCAAAATTGGTTCCATCTGTTTATGACATCCTTCGCCACATGCTGATATTGCCATCAAAGCTGCATGTCTATGTTTCCAATCAGCACTTCCCATCATATTTGGCAATGCGGAAACTATATGTGGCAACACGGTTTTGCCCCCCAGAGCACAGGCTATTCGGTCAAGTGATGATTCAGCGACAACAGCATTACTGAAACCATAAAAACGTTCTTCAATAAGTGTAATTAGCCCTTTTTTTTATCGGAAACATTCAAAGACGCTCCTAATCTACTCACAACAATACCTCAGTTCCGCAATCATTACCTTACAATCAGGGCTTCCACTATCCCCGAAATTTCGTGTCTCCCCCAAAAAATTTATTTTTCCCCGAATCCCCGAAAATCACTCAACCACGGTTTGACCCCAAGTGACTATCCCTAGCAAACATTACTTTACATACCATAATTTTCCACTACTCTCTTGTTCGTTAATTTTCGTCTCCTGTGTTACTTTGCATAAGAACCAGACCGATACAATTTAATTATAGACGGTTCTTTATATGTTCACAAAAGCATCAATTTCTTTTATTTAGATTTAATAATTTCGAATGCAGTATTCCAAATGCTATAAGATTCTTACATTTACATCATTCGTGATCAAGTATCTTGACAAAATTAGCCAAGAATTATACTTGAAGTAGTTTAACGGAACGCTCAGTTAGATTCTGGATTTTGAAATTGAACTTCTAAAGAAAGAGAATTGTTCTGAAAACCGAATCATAAGTTTAAATTTGGTTATTATTTTGCTATTTTCGGTTTTGGACATACTGTATTAATGTTTAATACTTAATAATTGAACGCAAAATATATTGAAGAAATTGATCTTTTTGCCAGGAATTCTTACCATTTAAATTTTTGTTTCATTCGGTGTGTAAAATTTAAGTTCTTTTCTTTTTATCTGAGAATTGTATTTGTCATACCTCCCTTTATCCTCAAACGCATTCACCCAGCACTCCCTCACAATTATTATTTTGGTTCCTTCACCCGTGTAATATTTTCAGTGGGCGTAATATTTTAAACTGCAGTTTTAGGAACTTTTTACGGTCTTGCAAACCTGTTAGTTAGGCAAAGGAAATTTTACGGAAAATATATTCTGCTCAAATTCGGGATAGCCAAGTAAATTTGTTTAAAAACCTAAGGCCTACCTTTACAACTTCTAACGCTTTAACAATTAATAACCCTGTATGAAGGCTAATTCAGAGATAAAAAAAATTTTTTAAGAAAATGTGGTATAATTTTTTTCTTCCTAACAACTATTCCTAAATACGATCTTCTTACCATAAAAAATGCACAACTCCCTCCCCTCCTAATGAGGCAAAATTTAGCTACATATGCAAAAGGTCGAGGAATAGAGGATTCAAACGGAAGTAACCCCAAAAATATTATCCATAAGAAAATTTACAATACAGCTTAAAGTAAAAATTTGGGTATTTGACTCATATTGTTTTCTTGTCAAGTTTAAATATTTTTGGACATATTTATCACGAACAGTTGGTTAATAATGCCAAATAATGTTAGCGCGAAGTAAAAGAATTAGTAAATTTTATATGCTTTGTAGCCTACAGTTATCATGTCCAGGCATTAGCTGGTCTGATATAAAAATGAGACTGCAATAAGTATTATATTTAGAATATGGATGGTCACAGGGTTGGTGGGAGGGTTGGGGGTTAATCGGTGACTATATAGTAATTATGAGGTAACCAAAAGAAAGAAAAGCATAGTAGAAACAAACAATGAAAAAATGTATGTTCCGAAGGGGTATTTTCCGAACGGGGGTGGGTATTTTCCGAGGGTATTTTTCGCGGGGGATATTTTCCGCGGGGGTACTTTCCGTGGGGAATATTTTCAGCAGGGGAGCATTTCTGCGGGGTATATTTTAGTGAGGAGCGGGGGGGGTATTTTCCGTTTTTCCGTGGGAGGATTTTTTGGGGAAGGGGGGGGGGGTAAACCCCTCAGTCCTAGAAGCAGCATGAAAAACCAATAATGTCTCAATTGTCGTCAAAATTCACTTTTTAATTTAAGTTTAAATTTACTTGTTTAGTTTATTTCTTGTTTCTTTTAAGTTTTAGTATTACCCCGTACTTATAGGTTGAATTTGTCTATTTAATTTACTTATCTAGAAACCGCAAACAATATTTGTTTTTGTTTTTAAATATTATTAATGAATTTCTGAGATTAATGACTTATTTTTTTTTTACAATTTTGAAGTTTTTGCCACAATATCAGCAATAAGTATTTTCAGCTATGGGTTCCAATCCCGGTCTCTGGCTCTAAAACCTATCAAACAGTTCGTGGTAACGAACTGTAAGTAAGGAGCGACCTGGCTCAATGGTAACCGAAACTCTAGAAAACGGGATTTTCATACCAATAGATACATCAAAAGAATCAGATTTTAATGCTGATTTCAAATATTTAAGTTTCATCAAGTTTAGTGTTACTCATCAAAAGTTACGCGCCCGAGAAAAATCGGCTGATTTTAGAAAAAAGGGGGAAAGACC
This sequence comes from Artemia sinica, assembly GCA_027921565.1. Classification (NCBI taxonomy): domain Eukaryota; kingdom Metazoa; phylum Arthropoda; class Branchiopoda; order Anostraca; family Artemiidae; genus Artemia; species Artemia sinica. Next base: position 19,588,538 of record CM051271.1, on the reverse strand, counting down.
CCCTAAAAGTTATAGAACCTTAATGAAAATCACACCATCATATTCAGCGTATAAGACAACCCTACTGTAGAGGTTTCAAGCACCTATCTGCAAAAATGTGGAGTTTTGCATTTTTTGCCAGAAGAGAGATCAGGGATGTGTGTTTATTTGTTTTTTTTTTGCTGTTATTTTCCCCAGGGGTGATCGTATGACCCATTAGTCATAGAATATCGTGGGAGGTAACATTGGAACAGAAATAAAAAGTTCTAGTGCCCTTTTTAAATGAAAAAAAATGGAGGGCAACTAGGCCCCCTCCCACGCTCATTTTTTCCTAAAGTCACCCGATCAAAATTTTAAGATAGCCATTTTGTTCAGCATGATCGAAAATATGACAACTATGTCTTTTAGGATGACTTAATCCCCGAAGTCCCCGGGGGGAGGGCTGAAAGTTATGAACTTTACCCAATGTTAACATATAGTATTGGTTATTGGGAAGTATATAGACGTTTTCAGAGGGATTTTTTCTGGTAGGTGGGGGGGGGGGGGTCGGGGGTTATATGGGAGGATCTTTCCATGAAAGAAGTTTTCATGGGGGAAGGGACATTGCTATGAAGGGGGGTGCCGGATTTCCCATCATTATTAAAGAAAAAGATAAGAAATTAAATAAAAAAAAAAACAAGTTTTTTAACTGAAAGTAAGGAGCATTATCAAAACTTAAAACGAACAGAAAATATTACGCATATGATTAGGTTCACCCCCTAGTCAATACCTCGCTCTTTAAGCCAAAGATTTTTTAGTACTTTCATAAGATCTATTTATTCTAATTAACGGCCTTTGTGATTAAGGGGTCATTTTTAAAGAATTGGAACAAAATTTGAACTTTAGCTTAAAGAGCAAGGTATTGACTAGGGGGTGAACCCCCTAATATACGTATTAAAAATCTATGAATATAGAAGTTCGCTACGTAAGTTAATTCGTAAGTTACGTATATTTATTACCAATAAAAACGTTCGTAAATAAAATTAAACAAGTTTCGAGAAAGCCATTTAACCAAATAAAAGTAAAATTAATACGCAAATTTTGTTTTAATTATTCATGTAGGGTGAGCCAAAATCAAAACCTGCATTAATTCAAAAACGTTCAAAAATTAAATAAAAAAACAAGTTTTTTTAACTGAAAGTAAGGAACAACGTTAAAACTTAAACGAACAGAAATTATTCCGTATATGAAAGGGGCTGTCCCCTCCTCAACGCCTCGCTCTTTACGCTAAAGTTTGACTTTCTCACAACTCTATTTTTTTTTACAATAAAAAACGTTAGCGTAAAGAGCGAGGCGTTGAGAAGGGACAGCCCCTTTCGTAATCGGAATAATTTCTGTTCGTTTTAAGTTTTAACGTCGTTCCTTACTTTCAGTTTAAAAAAAACTTGTTTTTTTTTATTGAATTTTTGTAGAAGGCTTGATTTACTACGCAGGTACAAGCCCTTGAGCCTGAAAACGAAGCTAAAACCAATTTTGGCTCCCAAATTTTCGCAACGAAATTCCATTTTGTTTTTTCCCCGAAAAATTCCCGAATCTTGAAGACTTGTCCCCGAAAATTCCCCGAATTTTTCAGACTTGTCCCCGAATTTTAATTTTCGAGAGTGGAAGCCCTGCTTACAATCAACGACTGTGTCAAGGATTTTAGTGCACCCACCCCTTTTGCATGTAGTGCGCGGAAAAAATCGGTTAGTGTTTACAACAACCACTAAAGTGTATACGGCAGAAACGCATTACATCATTAAACGATTTGAATATTAGGCCAAACAAAAAGCGTAAATGATCATTTTTTAATTATTTTTTCCTTGCACCTATTTTGTCGACAACAGGGAACATTTCTATATTTCTGATACGTCAATAAAGTGAAAAGAGGCATGAATTTTTATCAAAGTTTGATCCCTATTTTAAGGAATATATCCCCCTCTTGCAAAATAAAGCGAAGCTTCTTAGGCAGATAGCTTTTTGTGCATAGTCCAAACTTTGTTTATAATTATACATTTGGAATATAAAAAGCCAATGTTTCCAACGTGTACATCCGGAGTTCACATGCGCAAAGTAAAAAGGTAGAACAAATGAATATAAACTATCCTAATGAAATGAAAATCGAAATCTCACTATTGGCAGCAGAATTAACAACAGAAAAGAGGTTCAAAGAAGTCTTAATTGGCTCAATCAGCTCAACTGTATATTCTTTTTATTTTAAATATTTGTAGTTGTTTATTCTCTTCATTTTTGATTTAGAAGTCACTTTTTTGGTTTTTTATTTCCTTATGGTTCCATTTTGCTTTTATTTTTTGTACTTATCTTGCAATTTTTTCACTTTTTTTGGTGCAGAAGATAGACTGAGAATTTTAATACAAAATATCTGATTCTTCTTTCGCTTTTATTGCTCTTAGCCCAAAGCTGAAATCGACGTGTTAAATATTGTACCGAAAAACTGAGAAACTTAGCACGATAAGATTAAATAATCAACAGAAGTATGAGACAAGACTAAGTATGACTAAGAATATTAGCAAGATTATGTATGAAACAGAAAAGAAGGCAGGAATAATATCAAAGTTCAAATACAATGGGAAAATTGCCTCGCAGCCTGTAAAAACAGACATTTGGCTTGAAAAAACAGTATTGCAGATCTCTTATTTTTATTAGAAAAAGTTTAAATGATTGCTTTTCTGATCTGTTTATAATTGCACATAAACTCTTTTTGTAAGGTTCATCATTACATTCTGCTACAGATACCATATGTATTTCAAATATACAACTATTCTAGTGTGAACGTTACTTCGTTTCTCCATGGCAGAGTTCACCGAATCAGAGGCAACTTTATTGGTTGTTCGCTGCTCGATCAACTCCGAGTAAATAAAAGTATTCGTCATATAGCCGGTAGTAGCACAGTGGAGTCGTGCTCTGTGTGGCAATACAGGGTCGGGGGTTCGATTCGAGCTGCCACGAAGTTGGGCCACAGGCTTGCAACCCCTCCAGTAAAAAAAAAAAACAGCAACTGAAACATCGATTGACACCACATACACGCTGATGGCTCTGGAAAACCTTCCCCTTTTTCGTCGAATATTTATCCTGACAACATTCGAATGCCATGCAGTCCGTCAGTCAGATCGGACTTCTATCTCCTGTACACGCCTCTGTCTCGCAGCTTTAAATCTAAATAAGCCCAAGCTGGCTATTATTACCGGCCTTTCTCTACTACCGGCCAAATCCCCTAGCCACCATAACTTCCACATTCATCAGATTCTAGGCCCCTTTTTTAGCACTAAGATCTTACATCTAAGATCTTACATCTTTCTGCAAAGATTATCGTTTTTTAACTCATCTTTGTTCTAAGATCTTACAGCTCACTGATGTTAGCAAAAAGTGTGAAGACCGCCACTGTTCTGCCATATAGAACAATGATGAGAGAACTTTGATGATCTACTCATCATTGTTCTCAGACTGCTGATCAGAGCAGAATGATGAAAGACGTTTGCACAAAAACGACCAAAGATGTAAGATTTTGTTCAAAGATTTCACTTTTAAGCGTTTTCTGACAAAAGATGTAAGATCTTAGCACATTGATGAGTGAAAAAACGGCCCTTCTATCTCCTCTTCCCGAATAATACCAAATGTGCCATTCTCCTAATGAAATTGCAAACCACTGTACATTTCATTGCTGGCTCTCCTTACTAAAAAAAGTACTGTCTGACTTATGTAATATCTTCAAGTTTCACAAGCTAGCCCTTTGCATTCAACGCTTAGTTCAAGGAGAATGTGAAAATGATAAGAAAGGAAAACAAAGTTCGTCCCTAAAAATAACCTTGTTTTGAATAAAGTTTTGCTATGCAACACTCAAGTCCCAGGTAAACCTATGATGAAGCAGAAAAATTTGTCCCCTTTGGCTGACATGACTGCCCTTTTGATCGATACCATCTGACCTAGTTTGAAAATTCAAAGCTTTCTTTATTTTTTATTTATTATCACATCTACCATAAACCCAAATTGTAATTTACGCCATTCGATTTTTTTTTAAAATAGTAAGATGGCAAATCTGCCATAAGCCCTTTTTAGGATTGTATAAGAATGATGTCATTTCATTTTTTTTATAGATAAATCGATCTATCATTCGTCCAAACGGGTCGTTCCTAGGGCAGAACTAAGGTAGATAGTCATAGAACTAAAGGATGAAAGATTGGATTGATTTTGGGTTGACGCGTAACAAACAATGTCCACTGGACTTGTATGCAAAATCTAGGACTGAACTTGCTTGAACTCACAGGTGAACAAGTGAAACCTAAGCCTAATATAGTACCAATAGTACCTAGGTATACTCCTTGACGACAAGTTATCCTTCATACATCACATCCACGCTGTGGAGCTGAAGCTCTCCCGTAATCTTGGCATTATCAGGAAACTGAAACACACATTCCCTCAAAAAACCCTTCGTCTACTTTATAATGGACTTATCATGCCTCATCTACAGTATTGTGCGTCAATTTGGCAGTCAACATTTATATCCCACCTGAAAAGGCTTGATTCAATCCACAAACATGCCCTGAAAATAATCGGAAATATGGACGATTTTCTTTCCCGTGAATCACTTTATCATTTATCGTGCTCAGTTATCGTTTTTAAATTTTTCTCCGGATTACTTCCATCAGCATTCCACAGTCTATTCCAGTTGGTATCGGAACAGCATCCTAGGAACACGAGATCTGCCTCAAACCTTCTGGTGAGACGAACACCTACAGTAAGGTCGGATTTTGCACCGGATGTGGCGTGCGCGAAAGTGTGGAACATGCTTCCACAAGAGCTGAGATGTAGGAGCTCTCTTGGGTCTTTTAAAAATAATTTGAAAAAATATCTTATTGAATATTCATTAAATAGAGTTTATTAATAATTGAGATTTTTTTTTTTTTTTTTTTTTATTATCATTATTATCTCGGTTTGTTTTGTTTTTTTTTTTCTTTTTGTTTTTTTTTATTTATTTATTGATTTTTTTTTGTATGGTTAAGGTAGCTGTGCTTTTGGGGAGGAAGGGGGGAATCTCTTAGATAGTGATTTGTATGGTTGAGGGATGTGGTTGTGTTGAGGAGTAAAGCGAGAGTCGTAAAGCGTGATTAGGAGGAATCGTTATTTTTTAAGGGACTCAACGTGCATTTTTTTGCATAGAGAAGTTTATTTATTTTTATTTATTTCTATTTGTTTTAATTAAACCCGATTGAATCTTAATCTTAAATCTAATAGGCTTGGCCGCTTGTAGTCTAAATGCGGAATATCGTGTCATAGAATCGACTCATGACCAACAAGTCCCCTGGGCTCGCAGGCGAATGGTGAAACCTATGGTTTTCCATGTGTTTGGTTAAATGGCACGGGCAAACGGCGGGAGTAAGTATGACTCTCTTATTGGACAAATACTTGTGTGTTGCTTTTGGAAAGGCACGCCCGCCTAGACTCTCAGGCAGGTTGACCAAGAATTTAAAATTAACACAGGACCGTTAGATTGCCTGGAATGAGAGGCAAACAAGGCACACCGGCCTATGTTCTCAGGCAGGTAGATCAAGAATTTAGAATTGACACAAGACCGTTAATTTTCGTGGAATGACAGGCGTCTAAAGCCAAATTGAGCCCATCGGCATAGTGTCAGGCAAGGCGAGTGATCCAATTCATAAACTCAGATATTTACACTAACAAAAACTTAATTCAATATTATGAATTAATATTGAATTGCCTTGAATTGCAAGGCCAATCAGTATCCAAAGCCTAAAAAGGTCTGTCTGCCTAGAGTGGTGAGTGATCCCATTTATTAGCTAAGACAGTTGTGCTAACAAACATTTATTATATATTGGTTGACCAATATTTAGTTGACTGTCTGTGTTTGTGTCTTGGGTTTGACTGTCTAAGCTTGTCACAAGCTCAGACAAAGTTGCTAACAAAAATGCCCAGACAGTCAATAAAATGGTATTACCCAAGACGTCAATGAAAAATTAACAAATAATTATTGACAAATTTTTAACTAATAATTAGTTAAAATTTCAAACCGGAACCCCTGATGATAATCCACAGACATTATATGAGGGGGTCACCATGGAAAAAAAAATAGCGAAAAATGAAATTTTCTCAGAATGCTGGTCTGAGCTGAGGCAATGAATAGATACTATTTGGTAAGGGATTGGAGCCGGCGGGCACCCCCTCTCCGCCTACCCTGAAGAGAGAAGCATCCATGCTTTAAGCGGCGGACATGGGCTAGTTGGGATCCATGTGAAAATGAACGTATTGTTGGTATGTGTGTAGCGCTTGGTTACAGCTTGAACAACGGTCTAACTATTAGCTTGAATGCTAAGCGGCGGACATGGGCTAGATGGGACCCCCATGTGAAAATGAATATATTGTTGGTATGTGTGCAACGCATGGTTACCGCTTGAGCAACGGTCTACCATCTGCGATTTAAAAAAGATCAAAAGAAGATGGTTAAATACAGAAATCTTAAGAAATCAAAATCGTTAGTCAAAGAAGTTATTGACAGCAATAAAAAACCAGTTACTTTGACCTATTCAGAGGCTAGACTACTTAACTCCACACAGAACACAAAAAAATCACAAAGACAAATTAATGAGGCAAAAAAAAGTATTGGAGTTATTTGATGACTGTATATGGGAATGAACATAGTGAATATTTTAAAATACATTTTAGCGTAGATCTTCTTGATTGAAATTTAAAATATTTTTTTCATTTTGAAATAATAATTTTAACCTTTAAGAAGGCGAAAAGAAAAGAGCTAATCAATTGATTGGAACCACAATTCCAGAAGATTCAGCAGCAGAATAAATCCTTGAGTGGCTCCATTACTACCAGTAAAATCAAACACTCACTCATCACTATCTTCATCGGTGACCTCATCACTAGTTGCCCAGTTTTCGTCTTCTTCTAAATCTGTCATCATAACTAGTAAGGTTTGCACTAAACCTGGAATATGTGACGATGCCATCTTACGAACAGTTGCAGGTACTGTTTCACTCAGAGTGACAACAACCTCGAGAGCCAAATGTCGCCAGGTATCTTCTAAAGACGTCTCTTGTACTGCTTTCATACACAAGTCAATAACGCCACTTAAATGGGGTCTGAGAAACTTGGGGGTGTTTTCGGCAATGTCAACTAAACACTAAAAAAAAAAACGTATATAGTTCGTGAATATGACTATAAAAATACAACAACTTTTTCCTTTTTTTCAAGCTGTGGTTTTTGACCACATTCGGCATCGGATAGTACACAGGTCTCAGCTGGAGCTAACATCTACTACGAAAAGAACTGTAAAGTTGACAAAACTTAAACCCCCTTGACTGCCAAGCTTGATTTTCAAAATGCTTATGCCCGTGTCTCTACACTGTGAGGTGGGAAGACGCCTCAGATTAATCCGAAGCCCAGCTACGTTCTTAGAAAATTTGCTGCTAAAAATGCATCTTTTCACAAATCAAAACAACTTAATCATACATGGGAGTCAAAGATCTAAGATGAAGAGGAAGGAACGAATAACAACATATTCTAATTATGATTTAACAAAAGAAAAAAAATGACAGAAATAGAATATCAAGTTACAAGGAGAAGATGGTGCGAAGGTTCTTTTGTTTATAAGCATCCATTTACAAAATAGAAAGTGATTATTTAAAAATGCATAGTGTTTGAGGATTATAGGGTTTTCTAATTTCATTTCTTTTTGTTTACAGGATTGAAAAACTGTAGTTTGGTTTTATTTAAAGCTTGTCAGAGAGAAACTTTTTCTTTTACAAAAAAATAAATAAAATAAATGCAACTGCTATTACTGAGAAATTCAAGGGGCACTGAAAATTTAATTGAAATGCTTTCCTTTTTCAAAGAAATTATTTACCATTAACTTATGGATTAAATTTTTAGAAAATGATATCCTCCAGTCACCTCTTTTAAGAAATATTTTCGAAATAATTTTTACTTTCAACTCAACTAATTAATTTCCTAAGAATAGGATTAAGATCCTCTAAATCAAATCTTGGAATACCGTTGAACTCAGTAGACATCCGGACAAAGTCGATAACGACAAAAACGGTTGCTAAAAGGAACTAATTACGCTATGTGAGAAGTACAAAATCATAATGTTAAGAGGATAGGTGATTTATTTTATTTTCGCTTAAAGCAATAGTTTCGGCGCTCAAAATACCACCTGACATGGGCGGCTGCGCTAAAAATAAATACGATATATTTAACCAAATCTGTCCAGGGAGGATTCCATGCTAGTGAAAAAAATGGTGTTTTTCACAACGAATTAGAGAAGCTAATTTTCGAAATTTTTTCTTCCACTACATATCAAATTTTTTTTTTACAAAAAGAAGAAAATCAGTGAGCTATTTTTGTGCTACCCTGTATAAACTCACGATTAACTTAGCAATTACTAACTTAACTAAACATAACCATTCAATTTAATGTAATACTAACATAAAATTAATTTCATTTAGCCATTTCGTTAGGAGCATGGAAAATACGAAAGTTAAATTTACAGCAAAAAAAAAAAAATGTAAGGGTTACGAAATAGTATTTTTATTTCCTCTATCCCGTACTTATGCTAAGTTAGACACATTAGATAAACGGTCTCCCCGCCTCTAAGAGCAGTTGATTGTCCGAAAAAAAATTACAGTTTTCTTCTTGTTCTGTAGACTATTACTAAAATTGAGCTAATTATAGTTTATCTCGCAATTACAGTTAATGTGCATGTAAAGTACACGCGTACATTAAACGTTTCACTAATGTACATTACAAGCTTTATTGTTGCACTGTTTAGCTAGGTATGTTCTCTATCACAATTAAACAAATGGAATGATGCAATTTCTGCGCTTAGTAGCAACGCAACAAGGTGGGAATATAAAAATTTAAGAACACTTGCCTCTTCTGGGGTATGAGATTTTTATGCTACCATTTTTGAACGACAGGAAGAGTTTAACGTATTTATTTGTTTAGAACGAGGTCTTCTCTCTATCTTAATGATACGCCTGTAGTTCCGATATTTGTGTACCTGGTCTAGAAACAACCCATTCTAGCTTCTCTATAATTTATAGCATTGATAATGAATACAGATGATGCTAGTTTTTTCAAAAACACCATTAAAAATATTTGTCATTATACACAGTTGTTGTTTTAAAAAATGTAGTTTTTTTTGAATAATCGGCCTCAATCTTTTCACCTATATAATTCTTATTATTATCATTACTTTTTTCTTTCTTCTTTATTCATTGATGCTGTACAATTTATGGAAGTATTTTGGCATGGACATAGCATTGTGACCATACCGTGTGAATAATCCACCGTTTCCCTATAACTATTTAACCAGTGAGTTTGAGCTTTGCTAAATACTTGCCGAAATATTCTTTTCTTCACGGCAATTGAACATGAACAGACTTATCCTAAACCCAACAATACCGTTTCAGATACTCACAAGCTACTAAAACTAAAAAACTATACTTTTTAGATGCAACCCTTAGCCATTTACGTCATTTTGTTCTTTTTTGTGGGAGGGCACAGCGATTTTAGGGGGGTGGGGGAGAGGGAGCATTTCCCCCAGGGGCGAAATTTTAGGGGCAGAAAATTTCGAATAGAAAATCAAACAATTATAATCATATTGTAAGTTTTTTAATTTTTTTAAAATGAAGTAGAGGGCGCAGTTGGAAAAGTTTTGTTAACGAATACAATTTTTGTTAAAATTTGGCCTGAAATTTTGGGAGGCAGGGGGGGGGGGTATTAATCAAGATTTTGCCCCGAGTACAAGACAGACCAGAACGGCAAGTGGGAGGGTATCAAGCTTACTAAAATAGCAAAAGCAGACTAATCATTAAAGAAGAACAAAGAGTCTGAGATAGGAGGGTACCAAAATCCCTCCAACGTATGTACCTGCCTGACTATACGAATAAATCCATGTAAACCTTTTCATTATTACTCTTTGCTAGTTGCATCAGCACCAAGCGTTTTCCACCTCACCTGGAATCTGAAATTCAGATGTTACGTGAGAATTCGTTTAACCGTAGGCCCTTTGGAAGGTCAACACTTGAAAAGGGAGATGAAAGGGGTATATTGAAGGGGGAAGGGAGGAAAAAATTCTAACCTTAAGTAGGGTATCATCGTCCTGTTTTTGCATACTTTCTGCAACAACGCTGATTAATGGAACTAACAAATCTTGAAATGACTTCTGGACATCTTCCTCGTCATTCAACAAGATAAATGCGGACATAGCCCGAACAGCTTGGAAACGAACGGTGTAATTGGCAACATCGCTTAAGCTCTGTTTAAGCATCTCCTTGATATGATTATAATATTCTGCTTGTTGATTTCCAAAAATTCCCGGCACCGAGCTAAAAGATTCCCAGACAGTTTTGGATTAGAACAACATCCCAGATAGCCTAAGATACTTAGGAAAAGCGAAGGACTATAAACAAACAATGATTGAAAGATAGGAAAGATGATATGTCAGCAATATGCTACAAGTAATTTCCACTAACTGTACAAGACATAAGAGTGGCTTCAATACAAAATGATTAGCTTTATAAAACAAAGCAACGGAGAAAACAGAGAAAAAGATACACAGCTGATTCTCATACAATAGTACTAGTTACGAAATGAAGAAAATAATCAGAAAACGTTTTTGCGCTTTTTCATGTGTTCGATGATAGAAAGCGTGATGAAAATAGTTGAGTATATTTGGAAAAAGTAAATAAAGGGTTAGAGGATTCCACAACAAACTTAAGAGTCACTAAAGTTCATTGACGTAAAAAACTTTTAACAATTAAAAAGGATTAAATCGAACTAGATTACAGACGGTTCATTTGTGCATAAACCACCGACTCCTCCCAGTAGGATCCGAAGGCAACCATGCCCCTTTATCGATATCCTGGATCTCCACCCCTACCGTTTGTGTGCAAGTATGTACCACACAGTGCAGGTATGCATCCTAAATAACCTGGATCACCTCTCCATCTTTTATGTACAAGTGAATATCACTATGTGCAGTTTCATAGGAAGGAACATACTGGATTGGGAAAATGGCTTTTGTCATCTTCGGGTAGTCTTTTTACTCTGTGTTCGGTACATGTATCACTAGCTACATATTTTCATTACTGTAATGAGATTTACGGGAGTGTAGTGATAGAAGCAAAAAATTAAATTTATTCATAAAAAAGGGTCTTGTAAAAAGCATTCTAGTTAGGAAGGTTTTAGTTCACTGTCGATTTATCACAAAAATAAATAGAAAATACATTTTCAGACGAAGGTAAACCCATATTCTTAATAGCAATTTAGTATTTTCTTCATTGTTAGTACCTTGACTCTCACTATCACAGCTTGTTTTGTTAGTCTTAATATTTGTCATCTTGCAGTCAGTGCATTTACATGCTTCTAAACTTAATGTAGACGCTAGTCCTTTTGTTAATGGCTTGCTTTTATTCTTCTGAATTTAAAGAAATCCGAGCATAGGACATGCGCTTACAAAGAAACTTATTTCAAGGAGGGCCTGACATCTATAGTGCAGGGAGGGGAGCAAATTTGAAAAAAACTAATAATTTGGAAAGTAATAGAAGTTACCAGGAAGTCTTTGACTTTCAGAAGTTTAAAGTCTTTGACCAATTGGCGCATGCCACCCGTTGCGAAATTGTGCCAAGCGTGGCAGAGCTGTCTCAAGCATTGCGGTGATTATGACAAGCGTGGTGGAATTGTGCCACGCGTAGTGGAACTGTGCGGCACAAGTGGCGCTCCGAGATGTAAACTAGATAACAGAAAGCAGATGACCCCTCGGAAGTCATGATGATATAAGAAATTTATTAGAAAAAAATTACAGCCCAGTTATTACGAATACGTATTTCGGAGAAAAAAAAAAAAAAAAAAAAAAAAGGCAAGAAGACCAAAAAAAGGTTTAAAACAACCATACCCTTAAATATAGAAAAGGATAAACCGTAAACCGTCATTTTATCAAATTAGACAAAATAATAAACAACAACAAAAAAAAAAAAAATGTATACGTTTTCTTTAATCTAGCGCAAATACAAAGTCGTTAAACGTTTGTTCCTGACCAGTGAAGCATATTATTCCATACCTCACCAAGCCTAGCAGAGCATTACCACTTCATGAATATTTTCTAAGCTAAAGCATGATCTTGAGGATGTAATGCTTCCAGTTAGTAAACAAAGAGTCATATTCTATGTGTTAGCTTTTTAAAAACCGCAATCCTATCCTAAGAAGACACCAGACTTACAACTAAAGATGAAATGAAAATCCTAGGATTAATTTTCAATAGCAACCTGAAATGGGATTCACATATACAACTTATCCTCCAAAAAGCTTCCCTCTGCCTTTAAATCATTTGCATGCCATACTCGCTGCAATATTCAAATCTCCATTACGTGCAGTTTCTGAATGTGTCTGATCACAAACCGAATATGCTTGTCCCCTTTGGATGGAACCTCATCTTCTTTGAAAATTATTCACAAGGCTCTTTTTCGGATAGATTCAATTTTGATTCTTCCCGCAAAATGCGGGAAGCTAGTATATGAGAAGAGAAATACAGTGAGATCAGCTCATGTGTTTCGTCACGTAAGTGTAACCCTCTGGAATCACCTCCCGGACAGCATTACTGGTTATGAGAGCAGGTCCCTTGTGAGGGTTTAGTTTTTTTTTCTTTTTTTTAGTGCATTTATTTATATGTTATAGATTATGCGAATTAATTAATTTGAGTAACTACATACAGGTTATTTGACCTTCTAGCAGTGGCTATGTTTATTTAATCTGATTTGTTGTTTTGTGAATTGACCAATAAAGGAATCTCATCATCATCAAAAAATGCCAGGGTGCCAAACTGGACAAGAATATTCAAGATGCTGGCGAAGAAGGTATAACTCCTAAAATAATGGAAATCCGGAACACAAAATTTATTCAGGAGCTTAAGGAAGAAGATCGATACATAAGCTTTGTAGATGATGTTTTTAATACGGATGTACTACTTTAAATTAGAAGAAATTGCAACACCAAGTAATTCAAGGAGGATTTAAAAATTTTAGGAGGAAAGCATTAAGAAAAGGCATGGGGATTTCAGGAAACACTCTGATATTATCGTGGATTTAGAACGGTGTGCTCTCATGCCTAAGTTCAAGGCATCATGTGCAATGTCGTTGAGGATGCTCAAGGATTGCTCATTAAATTTATAAAGCAGAATTCCGCGACCGTACGGTCACCAGAAAATTTCCAGCCGTCGGGATATTTCTTAGGGAGACTATTGATCATAGTGGAAAAAAAGGAGATTTAAGAGAGTACCTTGGGGTGCTCCATGGGAAGTAGAAGTGGATCTGGGGTTCCCGAATCGCCTCAGGTTAGTATAAGGAAGGATTACTTTCCTTTGGCCAATCTGCAAGGAATTCTTCATGTAGTTTCAAGAATCTAGGAGAAATAGAAATGGGACGGACAACTTCATACCTAGGCTTTCCGTCTTTCTTTTTTAAAGAGTTATGAAACCCTGTTTACATATTTGTGGGGATTGTCCAGCCTCGGTAATCTCGTTGAAAAGGAGATACAAGGGCTTTGAAAGGACATCACTAAAAGCATCAATAAAGGGAATGGGATATCCAAAGGACACACAATTGTTTTTCTTAGCTTTCCAATTCTTATTTCGATCTCAGACGGAGAAATAGAGCAAAAAGAAGGGGAAAGATCATCTTTTGGTAATTGATAACACAATGCTGGAAGGCTCTAGACGATGGAAGCGAGAAACCGGTTAAGATTATCGGGGGTAGCTTCTGGTGGTTCAGGTAGGTTGAAATTAGGCTGGTTTGCTGTACCAATTTTTTTGTTTGTTGTTAAACAATTCTTCGACCTTATTTTTCTAACAGGATTGAGCATATTTCAGAATTTCTTTTTTTAATATTTTTCTTGGTTTATTAGCTTCATTCAATTTAATATTTCTGAAAAGCTTCAATTTATTCCTAATTATTTCGTTTTTGATTTATGTAGGGTGTATCACTGTAGCACTTTTTGAATCTCTTTTTCCGGGAAAGAAATTAAACATTTACCATTTACGTTTTTATGAAAAGTAGCAATTTTTGTACAAAGATTTTGTAAATTGAAAACATTGGACTTATCATCGGTATTCAGCCAAGTACCAAAAGCAAGAAGGCCAGGATTGTAAAGAGGCTTATTGAGAAAGAAAGCTTAAAGTTGGAAGAGGAGGAAACAAAGAAGGAAAGATATTAACTCCCATTCAGTGAAGTCAAAGCTGAGGGGGGGGGGCTGTAAAAACTATTCATATTAGTTAGAATAAAATCAAGAAGGGCGTTCTCACAAGTAGTTGGTATTTTAACTATTTGCTTCACGTTAAGAGAAGAGCGAATCGAATCCATCTTAAGGTAATTGGCGTCACCAACTAAAAAGTAGGTCTTAGGTCATTGACGTCACTTAAAATAATCGTAAATTTTTTAGATTTCAAGAGAATGTGCTCCAAGTCCCCCATTCTGCGTGTGTGAATTATGATAAAAATACTATCCATTACACAAGAAAAAAAAACTCACCTAAATAATTGTAAAGCCGTTTCTTTCAAAGTAGTATCTGCACTTTGCGATGCTGTAAAAAGGAATTGCAGGACGTCTGGCCATTGGTTATTTCCATCGTCATCAATTAGATTCCTTGAGACTTCTGCTAGCACCTCACAGATTTTCTTTCGAACACTGGCACTGGGCTCTCTTTGAACAGCGGCCAAAACTTCAGCTTTAAAAGCACTTTGTCCTTCAACTGGCAACTATAAATATTATAAATTAGTAACAATAAAAGTTATGGTAACCTAGACACACTAGAGAAATGGCCTCTCAACGGATAAAATGGATGCTTTGTCTGGAAAAAAAACATTACAGTTCAAGGAATAAAGAAGGAAGAAAAGAACTAGTAACAAGTGATTCACGTCATTTTTATACACTTACGTAAACAGGTTGGCTACCTCCTGGAGAATATGTCAAATTGAAAAATCAAAATGATCCATATAAATAGGGATAGAACGCAACCCTGTTCACTCCTGTCTACTGACACTGAAGTAAAATACCGTTTTATTTTCTATTATTGTCTTAGTACCCTGTTACATGGTTAGGAAGAAGAGAAAAGAGAAGATGGCACGGTCTTCTCTAGAAGACTTATATATGCATTAGGACACATTCTGTCCTCTGTAGACTGCGTATAAGCTTTCGAAGGTGTAGTCCTTATGATCCTTATTAAACAAATCGAGACAGATTTTAAACCATTTGAGAGACAACAAAATTAAATGATGATAAAAAAAAGAACTACAAGCGATAATGGCATAGGAACTGGTTTCTCAGCAATATGTAAGATTATACATAAGTTTCCTCAAGTACACTTTAAAGAATCGTATTTCATACGTTTGGCAGGACAGGTCGTATAGAAAACTCATAATGTGCAGGAATTTAGGAAACATTAAAAAGAAAAAGTAAAAATAATCTGATATGAAAGCTTAGATTATTTGCTAAAAAGTCCTCATATTTACAAGAAATTGTATTTCAGGAAATAAATCAACAAATAAAGAAAAGGAAATGGAAAGGAAAAGGAAAGTGAATTTCAGGAATATATCAACGCCAGACACAATGGCAAATTGTATCTATTAAAAACACGAACTTAGGTAGTATTTTAGGTAATGCAGTTGTCCTAATGGTGAAAGGATGTCCATTTTACACTATGATTGAATGAATACTACCCGAAAGCATGCACAAATTGTCTTCTGTTAAGAAAACTTTGCATCCTAGTAAGCGAAAGTGCAACGTCTCGCAACATGAACAAAAATTGGCAACCTACCTCCAATCAGGGCTGAAGTGTTTTTGGGTTTCTGGTTAATCGCAGTTCTTCTCAAAATAAGGTGCATTTTGCCAATCTTATTTGTACTCCTGTTTTAATGGAAAACTCCCAGAGCATTCCAGGGAAAATCTTGGAGGAATCGAAAGAAAATGTCTCATGACCGCTCAAATAACTCGTTTTTTTTCAAGAATTGTGATTACATAATGATTATGTAGTAATCACACTTGCCAGAATTCAAATGACTGCCTGTTGACACAAAAACAAGACAGCGACAATGCTTTCGCCTGTATCACACATTATAATAAAAAAAATAGAGGGCACCTGATATAAGGCGCACTTCCGCCGTCCCAGTAGTTACAAGCAATTTTTAGTTAGGTTAGTTACAAGCAATTTTTTTAGTTGACCAACAAAAATTTTTTAAACTACATTTAAAACTACAGATTAAGTAGAGAAAAATTAAAAGGCTACATACATAAGTCGTTAATATCTTTTTAGTGAAGAAATTAGTATTTTTTAATCAGAGCTGGATCTGGATGAGGTGCAAAAGGGACAGGCGCCCCGTGCGGCACGCCCGAGGGTCGGCAAAGTCTATATATGCCCCAACCCATTGAGAAAAAAACTAACTCCGGCTTTGTTTTTAGTCTTGTGTTTAAATTCTTTGCTTTAACCTCGCGTTCAAAACATAGGAATAACTCCCTTCAGAAACATTTCGACTTGATAGAGGGATTCACTAACAACTGTTAGTAACAACTCTGTCGGCTATAGCCTGCAGAAATACATTTGTTGGTAAAATCGATGTACATCAATTTTTGCAAGGATGGCAGAAACAATAACTAGGTACCTGTCGGTGCTTTCTTATGGTACTCTTCCAGAACAAATCTCCTTCTTCTTTACTCATATTTCTAAAACCAAGCCATGGTGAGAATATTTGGTTTTTATGTTGACAAAAAAGAAAGCTCAACAACAGCATTCAATGGTTATAGTACTTCTGTTAAAATGCAAAAACAGAAAAACAGTAGGAACTTAAACAAGATGAGAATAGAAAAGACCAGTTTTAAAAATAAAATGAAAAACAAAGCAAAGCATAAAACAGTTGCTCCCAAAATCAAAAGGCATGTATTACATTTCGACAATTTTATAAGTAGGGAAAAGAAGAGGAGGAATAAAATTTGCTTTAGATGAGGGATGCAGTTTTTTTTATAACTTGAACAAGAAAAACAAAAAGCTAAATTGACACTGTGTACATGAAGAATTTGGGAAGCTTATTTTAGGGCACCCTGACATGTCAGGTTGTCTTTGAGCTAGATGTAGGGTAACATATTGTTATCAAATTAGTAAGTCAAATATTATATTTAACTTAATATTATATAAATACTCTTTTCTTCGCCTATCCAAAGAAACAACGTAGATCGCTTCAATTGATCAGAGAGAAATATTATTAATGAGCTTCCCACCTTGATTTGATTAAAGACAACATATAAACAAAAACAAATAGAGATGTTGAGAGATAGGAAATGCGCAAACACTGGTGCCCTAAGTATCTAAGGAAACTGAACTATCCCTATCCAAGACATCCGACAAGCGATTTTATGCAATTGAAAATTTTTCTCCCTTTCATACCCTCCCTATGTTTTATGTTAAAGTACCAAGGACACCTAAAATGAAAACTAATTCATTAAATTGGTCAAGTGCAAACTTACACAGCCATATACGTCTTAAATTAGCGTGAAAAACAGAAAATTCATTTTTTAAGGAGAAAGATCGCCAGTTTACATAATGTATTCCAATAGGAAAGTTCGTGGCCAATTTCAAAAATAAAGAACGTGTGTTGTTAAACAGCAGAAAATGAGCAAAAAATAAATAAATAAGCATACAGCCTTAGAAAGTGTTCACTTTTTTCAGTTTTTCAACCAAATTCGAAGAATTCTTAATATACGAAATTTGTGTAGACAAACGTGGTTTACAGATTGACACTAACCATTTGCTCAAAATACTTGTTGGTGACCTTGTACTTGACACAATTGGTCGTAATGGTAGGTTAGGCTTATGAATTTTGGAAGACCATATAATTTAGGGCACAAGGAACTGCGTGGCAGGCATTTGTAATAAAGTTGAGGTGTAATTTTTCTTCACCCTTTATTACACCTCAACTTTATTACAAATGCTCTTCTATAAGGAAAGCTGTTAAGAAATTTGGATTTGATTAGTGGCAAAACAGATTTGGAAGTTTCTGTAATTATGTATTTAGTAAGGTTGTGCAATAAGTTCTCTAATTTTTTTCAAGTTAGAGGGGAGTATTTCAAACAAATAAATGGTTTACATATGGGGGCCCCTTTATCCCCTTTATTAGCTAATATTTTTGTGGAGAATATTGAAACAATTGCGTTAGATTCATATCTTTTAAAACATATTTTCTGGGGCCGGTATATGGATGACATTATTTCAGTATGGGATTATGGGGAGGAGGAATTAAAAGGATTTTTGGAACATCTTAATTGTTTGGGGGGGGGGGGATTTAAAGTTTACTGTTGAATTGGAAGAGAATGGGAAACTTCCTTTTCTTGATGTTCTTCTTTTGAAAAATCAAAATAGTCTGGATTTAAAAATTTACAGAAAACCGACAAATAACAATAGATTTTTGTCTTTTAGTTCCGGTCACGCTCGCCAAGTAAAAATTGGTTTGATCATTTCTTTAACTGATCGGATCTTTAGTATTTGCTCTCCAAAATTTGTTGAGGAGTTTTCTTTTCTAAGAAAAATACTAATAAGCAACATGTATCCAGAATGGGTAATTAACCAGACTTTTTCAAAAAGAAGAAAAAGGTTTCTAGAGATTTCTAAGGAAGTCTTGGAAACAACTCGGGAGAATGATGTTTTTTGTTCCTTACCATATGTACCCGGGCTAAGTGAAAAACTTAAAAGAATTTTACAAAGCAATGGTCTAAGGGTAGCTTTAAAGAGTAATAACACTTTGGGTAGTTTCCTAAATTCTGGGAAGGATCTAACTTCATTGGGGCAACAAAGTGGGGTTTATCAGATCCCATGTACTTGCGGAAGCTCATATGTGGGACGTACTAACCAGTGTTTGGAAATGGGATTATTACAACATAAAGATTCTATTTCTTCGGCTTTAAAGCAAGATTCTAAGTCTGAAGATTTTACTTCAGCCCTTTCAGAACATATTTTTAATTTTCCAGACCATTTTATTTTGTTCGAGAATGTCTCTTTGATTTCTAGGGATCGGGGTTTAAAGCAAAATTTTCGTGAAACGCTTGAAATAAAGAAAATCTTATTCAAGAATATTGCTTTGAATCGGGATACAGGTGAATATGGGCTGAACTCTATCTATGATAATTTATTAAAATCTGACAGAGTAAATTTCAATTCACCCAATGTAGTTGACCTTTGTCCAGATGTTATATCATTGAACGCTAATGAACCGAATCCAAGAAGGTCAAAGAAGCTAGCTTCCGCCTTTGCTTTGAAAAGAATTAGAGATTTAAACAATATGTAGTTTTATTTGATTTAGTATATAAACCTTTGTTTTAAATTGTTTTAGTTTAGTTTTACTACTGATGACGGTCACTGTATATGTGACCGAAATATCTGGTATTTTTTGTGAAATTTATTATACACTGTCTATTAAAAAGGATTTTATCCCTATTTTGGACTTTTATTTTATCGTCATGGAAAGGCAGTGTGGTCTCCGAAATTATCTAAGACAATATTGCATTTCCTTTAAACATGGAGAATGGTATAAAGTCTTCTGTATAACTTTTTAAACATCAAATTATTATAGAGAAACACGAATAAAGTTATACAGAATACTTTTTGGTTTTCTTATTTAATATATGATCCACTAAAATGTCATACAAAAGAAATTACATTACCCCACTGATACATAGAGAAAACAACAAAGTCATACAGATGGCTTTTCATAATTCCAATTGTAGTCCAGGAAACTTGGTGGTCACATGTCAATCCTAAAACTTAGTCAACCTACCTGAGAATTTATGTGGCCAGGAAAATTAGGTTTAGGATGCTTCTTCATCAGCAAGTTCAGTAGACATTGTCTGTTATGAGTCAACCCAAAAATCTTAGTCATCTCTATTGTAATTCAAGTAGGCCTGTCCGCATAGAACCTAAGTCAGTTTGACCAAGTTATAGGATTAACATGACCACTAAGTCACCTGGACTTGCAGTCCTCAGTCAGAAAACCCAATTTATAAGCCAAGACAGTTACACTAAAACAGAATTAATTGAAAATTGGTTGACTGAAAAGTTGCTTGGCCTTGTATGCAAACAAGTGGCATAGGGACTACCCGCCCAAAGTCTTAGACATGCAACCCAGTTTATAAGCTCAGACAGTTACACTAACACAAAATTCATTCAAAATTGGTTGACCCAACAAGTTGCCTGGATTTGCAGGTGAACAAGTGACATAAGGTCTGCCTGCCATAAGGTCAAACCAGCAGCCATAATAATAATAGATTGATTTTTCAGAATATATATCCTATAGGCCGTCTAAAAATTATGGGTATTTACTAGTGAAATGGATGTCACATTGTTATACTAAAGCAATGCAAGAAAAAAAGGTACTGTTCTAATATCTGGGGAACATGCGAGAAGTGAAGTTTGGTTAATGCTAGTTAAATAAAACAAAATAGGATAAAAATATAATAGTTTAGAAACAAATTTTGGCTGTATATTTGCACATTAGGGGGGTGGGGGTAAAGCATAGCATATAATAAATACATAACCTAAACTAACCTAGGTACCTTTTTTCCTCCTAAACCCCAAAAAACTAAAGCTTAAATATAGTTCCTGGAGTGAGAAACCCCTTGTTTATAGAGCATAAGATAGGAAATTACTGGGTAATGTTATCTGATCTTGGCTTTTCTCAAGTTGCATTCTTGCATGTTGCCCAGATATTAGAACAGTACCAAAAAAAAATTAATGGAACAAAAACCGGAATTATATTAAGAACAAAATTAGAGAGTCATGGCTTCTCTGAATGACAAATGTTGATAAAATAAAGCAATACTATTAGATCATTATCTTTCATTGTTATTATGTAATACATATCATTGGATTATGAATTATATACAATATATTATTGTATTGTTTGTTCTTGCCAATGTACACTGTTTATTCTAATTCAGCATTAGGCCACATAATTTTGGGGTGCCAATTATGTGAGGGGGGAGCAGTTGCCTCAGTTAGACTTTGAAAAATACCTTCTTATTTCTATTTTGCTACTTTTTATTTTATCATGGCTAACTGGTTATTTTTGCCCCATTTACATTTTGAGAATTGGAATCACTGACATAATTACTAGATACAAATCATCAGCACAACTGGGTTATATTTTGTTTAATGATGAGCCTGAATAAAAGACTCTTACTTAGTTACTTTATAATAAATAAATTATTATAGTTGATAGACTTTGAAGTTGATACCACGAGCGTATACTTCCCCCCCCCCCTCCCTAAATATGGAAATATATAGCCTAAGTCAGCTTCAATCATTAGTCAGCTACAAATGGCCTATTTTTCACCCTAGCCAGTTATTTAAAGAAGCAAATTTTTGAGCATAGGGTTACTAGGTTTCTATGGGCTGTTCTGAGCCTTCTAGCCCCTTCAGGGCTCAAAATTAATAGTCCCTGTCAAGTGATTATTTAATTATAAAAGAGCATGGAAAATACTCATTATTTTGAATTGTGCTGAAACGCTAAATTTTGTTGAAAACTGCAGTCTAGGCTATGTACCAAAAATATGGTGTTAATTTATAATTCAGGGTATATTTTTCACCATTATGGAGGAAGGGGGGGGGGGTCTTAATAAATTTAGCTATATATGGATTCATATATAGATTCAGCTATATATGGATGAATCTTCAAATGAACTTCTCGGCTCCTCGGGAATTGTGCTATGATCTTGGACAACAAGAAGCTACATTGGGTGTCACAAGAGGCTGGAACTAGACCCCGGCGCCGGGCCGATGAAGGAAGACCGGCGGCGGCGGGGTCAAAAACAGCAAAACGCGCCGCCGAGAAGAGGTCGGCGGCACGCCGCCAGTAAGAGGTCGGCGGCGCGCCGCCGGCGCGATCAATGTTGACCGCAAACATTAATGTTTTCATCAGTCTTTCTCAAATTAAATAAAAAAAAAACAAGTTTTTTTAACTGAAAGTAAGGAGCGACATTAAAACTTAAAACGAACAGAAATTATTCCGTATATGAAAGGGGCTGTCCCCTCCTCAACGCCTCGCTCTTTACGCTAAAGTTTTTTATTGTTTAAAAAAATAGAGTTGTGAGAAAGTCAAACTTTAGCGTAAAGAGCAAGGCGTTGAGGAGGGGACAGCCCCTTTCATATAGGGAATAATTTCTGTTCGTTTTAAGTTTTAATGTCGCTCCTTACTTTCAGTTAAAAAAAAACTTGTTTTTTTTATTTAATTTTTGAACGTTTTTGAATAAATGCAGGTTTTGATCTTGGCTCACAGTACATGAATAATTAAAACAAAATTTTCATACTAATTTACTTTTATTTGGTTAACTGGCTTTCTCGAAACTTGTTTCATTTTATTTACAAACGTTTTTATTAGTAATAAATATACGTAACTTACGAATTAACTTCTAAACGAACTTCTATATTCATATATTTTTAATACGTATATTAGGGGGTTCGTCCCCTAGTCAATACCTTGCTCTTTAAGCGAAAGTTCGAATTTTGCTCCAATTCTTTAAAAATGACCGCTTAATCACAAAGGCCGTTAATTAGAATAAATAGCTCTTATGAAAGTACTAAAAAATCTCTGGCTTAAAGAGTGAGGTATTGACTAGGGGGTGAACCCAATCATATATGTAATATTTTCTGTTCGTTTAAAGTTTTGATGTTGCTGCTGTTGCAGTTGAAAAACTTGTTTTTTATATTTAATTTCTGATCTTTTTTTAAATAATGCTGGGAAGTCCGGCGTCCTCTTCATAGCAATGCCCCTTCCCCCATGAAAACTTCCTTCATGGAAAGATCCTCCTACATAACCCCCAACCCCAGGCACGTACGCAGGAATTTGTTTCGGGGGGGGGGGGGAATTTGTTTCGGGGGAGGGGGCCAAATCCTTCAAACCCATTATTCTGTGAGAAAAATCATAAAATTATGGGAAAATGAAAAAAATCGTGAGATTTCGGGGGGGCCCGGGCCCGGAGGCCCCCCTCCCTGCCCGACCCCCCCCCCTCACTACCAGGAAAAATCTCCCCTGAAAACGTCTGTACTGTATACTTCCCAATAACCAATACTATATGTTAACATTGGGTAAAGTTCATAACTTTCAGCCCTCCTCCCGGGAACTTCGGGGGATTAAGTCATCCAAAAGACATACTTATAATATTTTTGAACATGCTGAACAAAATGGCTATCTCAAAATTTTGATCGGGTGACTTTGGGAAAACAATGAGCGTGGGAGGGGGCCTAGTTGCCCTCCATTTTTTTTGGTCGCTTAAAAAGGGCACTAGAACATTTAATTTCCATTCCAATGAGCCCTCCCGTGATATTCTAGGACCACTGGGTCGATACGATCACCCCTGGGAAAAATAAATAAAAATAAACATGCACCCGTGATCTTTCTTCTGGCAAAAAATGCAAAATTCCACATTTTTGTAGATAGGAGCTTGAAACCTCTACAGTAGTGTTCTCTTATACGCGGAATATGATGGTGTGATTTTCATTAAGGTTCTATAGCTTTTAGGGGGTCTTTCCCCCTTTTTTCGAAAATCAGCCAAATTTTCTCAGGCGCGTAACTTTTGATGGGTAGGATTAAACTTGATGAAACTTATATATTTGAAATCAGCATTAAAATCCAATTCTTTTGATGTATCTATTTGTATCAAAATACCGTTTTCTAGAGTTTCGGTTACCATTGAGCCGGGTCCCAATAACCAATACTATATGTTAACCACAGTTTATATAATTATCCAGTATGATCTTTCCCTATCTCACCCATTATAAAAACCCGGACCAAGGTGCGAGTGCTCCAGAGAACGTTTTTGCAGATAGAAACATAGGCGGCATCAGATCTTTTCACGGGTAGACAAGTCAGACTGTGATCTAATCGGAAACAAGTGGAAACCCGCTATTACGAATAATGCACTTTGTTGGAAACAATCGGAAACAGACTAACCCGCTAATGCAGAAAGAAGTGGGAGGAGCTTTTTGTTCGTACCGAGAATGAAGACCAGAAATGATCTGCGATAAACTTACTGGATAATTATATAAACTGTGATGTTAACATTGGGTAAAGTTCATAACTTTCAGCCCTCCTCCTGGGGGCTTCGAGGGATTAAGTCATCCTAAAAAACATAGTTATAATATTTTCGACCATGCTGAACAAAATGGCTATCTCAAAATTTTGATCGGGTGACTTTGGGAAAAATATGAGCGTGGGAGGGGGCCTAGTTGCCCACCATTTTTTTTGTCACTTAAAAAGGGCACTAGAACTTTTAATGTCCGTTCCAATGAGCCCTCCCACGATATTCTAGGACCACTGGGTCGATACGATCACCCCTGGGGAAAAAAAAACAACAAATAAACACGCATCCGTGATCTTTCTTCTGGCAAAAAATGGAAAATTCCACATTTTTGTAGATAGGAGCTTGAAACCTCTACAGTAGGGTTCTCTGATACGCTGAATATGATGGTGTGATTTTCATTAAGGTTCTATAGCTTTTAGGGGGTCTTTCCCCCTTTTTCGAAAATCAGCCAAATTTTCTCAGGCGCGTAACTTTTGATAGGTAAAATTAAACTTGATGAAACTTATATATTTGAAATCAGAATTAAAATCTGATTCTTTTGATGTATCTATTGGTATCAAAATTCCGTATTTTAGAGTTTCGGTTACCATTGAGCCGGGTCGCCCCTTACTTACAGTTCGTTACCACGAACTGTTTGATCACAGCTTAAATTTACAACAGATTCGAGCCTATTCATGAGATCAAAAATTCGCAAGTCGCTGGCTGGAAACTGGTCTTCTTCGTTATTCATCAAGAGAAGTAGAAATCTGGTAGAAACGAAATGCCTGTGGCGTTTCAGAACCCTTGCATAATACGAGTAGTTGAAGTATCTATTAGCTACGTATTCTTAACATAAATAATTATCAAAACTAGTAGTTTTTATCATCGAGCATTACTGCATACAAAACTTCAAATACCGTATCACAAAATTCGTCAGTTATCTGGGTAAAAACTTTGAATATAGCTTTCAACTTAGAAGCTTAATTTTTTCATAATGCCCTTTGCCTATCACCTTTGAAACAGTTGAATTGGGCGACTTTGATATTGACTTTTTTTTTGCTCTTTTGGATTCTTAAAAAGACATCTTGTAGCCAATTAAAAACTAGTTTTTAATAACAATTAAAAAAATGCATTTTAAAGTTTTGTTTTGGCTTCTTTATAGAATATATGTCATGTAGGCTAAGGCTGGACTGCTGCTTTTTTATTGCTTTTGGCTGCTCTTTTGGATATGTTCATTTTTTCTTTTGGGGATTCATTCCAAATTATAAACTCATAAATACCTAATATCAGTCAAATTATAAACTGCATCTAAAAGGAGTAAATTTATCAAATCGAAAAATACATAATGAACACTTCAATTACATGGAAACAAAAAACACTTAATGGTTTATTTGGTATGAAGAAAAATTAAGTGCCAGCTATTTTCTGGTAAAAAAAAAAATAAAAAGCTCATCCGTTTTAAATGTAACTAATTGAAAAAATATGCAGACTGAAGTAGCTCCAGGAAGATGTTGAGATTTTCATCCTAGTTTGTCACTTTTAATCCAAGCAAAATGATAGGATACTTAGTATTAGTTATTGAGTTTAAGCTTTGATTTCCAAATGCTCACAAAAATTACCAAATTTAAGAAAGTCGCAACAATAAGTCACCTGTGGTCACAATACTCAAAGACTCCTCTTTGATTCCCACCCAGGCTCAAAGCTTCTGCAATGGTCATTTCCACGGAAATCTCCACAGAGTTTCTTTTTAAAATAGCTTTCAAGCGTAGTTAGGGGTATTTAGCCTTTTTTGCTTTTCTTCAAAGCTTTGAAAAAAAAGGGTTATAATATTCCAAATGTTACATTTGTTATATTTGCGCATATTTTTGGTAATCATTGGGGTGATCGGTAATGTGGTAATGTGTTTTTGGTAATGTGGGGTGATCGAATTTTTTAAACCACTGTAGATACGTAAGAATGTTGCGACATCTAGTACCCTGAGGTCATAAGACTGTCAAAGACTCCTCCTTGAACCTCCCAAATTGAAAGCTTTTATTAAGACCTGGCCTTTTAATGTAACTTGGGTACTGGACCAAGGGCGCCATTGTCACTCGAGCGCAACGTTAGATGGGGATGTCGATATCGCTTTCGTCACACCAATTCGTTTTAGTGTGAATCTACCTGGTACTTATGAATGAATGTTTTCAAATTAAACCCGTTTCATTAATAAGAAAAAAACGGGTCGGACGCATATGTCCCTTTCCCTTTGGGCGATAAAACCATGCAAGGGCTGTATCAAGTTTAACTCACGAAAATCTTGTTCATTTTTGTCAACTTTTCAACTTTTTGGCATCCCTGCTTTCAATAAAAAAAAATCAAGGTACTATCAAATAAATATAATAGCCCCCCCACTCTGGATACTATCTTTATAGGATACCGTCTGTGCTTTAAATAAAAAAAAATATTTAACTTATTGGCACCCCTGCTTTAAAAAAAATCGAGGTATTATGATTTAAATATTATAGCTAACTACCCCCCCCCTCTGGATACCGCCTTGATAAAATGCCGTCTCTGCTTTAAATTAAAAACAATAACTTTTTGGGATCCCTGCTTTCAATAGAAAAAAAAATTCGAGATATTATCATTTAAATGTAATACTTCCCTCCCCCCCCCCTCTGGATACCACATTGATAGGATACCGTCTCAGCTTTCATTAGAAAAATAAGTTACTTAATAATTAACTGGGTCAATATATGGTTCAAACAAACACGCAAAATAACGTTAAAAAGCTTAGTGTTCCTTGAAAAAAATTGAGGGTATGAGTAAAGGAGTAAGACAACAACAAAAATGTCGAAAAGATGTCGAAAGTAACAAAAGAGACGAAAATTAATGAACAAGAGAGTAGTGAAGAATTATGGTATGCCAAGTAATATTTGGCAGGGAAAGTCACTGGTGATAAATCGCTAGGGGTGGCACCGTGGTTGCGTGGTTTTCGGGGATTCGGGGTGACGCATAGATTTTCGGGGAAATACCCGAAAATTCGGGGATAGTGCAAGCCCTGCTTGATTTCTGGTCATGAATATCGAAATATTAAACCACACGAGAAGGAAAAGCTCCGAATTTGCGGTTGACGCAATAAAGAATTGCCGCAAAATTAATTTAAAGTCGACCGAACGAAGCCACCTCTGTTGGCGGCGGCGTGCCTGCGGCGCGCCGGTGGCGTTACGACACTTCAGCGGTGTTCAACCGGGCCTCTCGTCGGCGGCGTTTGGTCGATCCGCTGGCACGATGTCGGGGTCTAGCTGGAACAAGTATCCTGAAATGGTATCTTGCATACCATCTAGTGCTTGGTCATCATCAAAAATATTTTCTGACACATCAGAATAGTCACTTTCTGAACATGAGGTCATATTTTTTCACAAAATGTATTTTCACTAATATATATAACAATCAACAGATTCTGTAAATTTGAATTTTCAAAAATGAAAAACACAGTCGGATTCATAGGAAACAGTTTCCGCTAATATTATTCAGCTCCGGAGTTTATCATTGTTTTAATATTGACAACAGTGTTTTGCGAATTTATTCTAACTAAAAATGCTTATAGCAGCTAAGCAAAAACTCGTAGGAAATCCAGATTTTCAGGTATGAATAGACCTAAAATAGATTAAGAGGGCTAAATATGTTTTAATTTTGGTGTCCTTGGTACTTTAATACAACTCTGGAGACATGAGCAATGGATTAGAGCCCTAACCGCACTGACTTAAATCAGTCTACAGAAAATTTGGGTTTTCACGAGCTTCCTGCGTTTTTTTTCCATACCACCAGTAACAATTTCCTTCCAGACCTTCCTCTATTATTTTACGTTGCCTGGGAAGATTTTTGCTACCTCCTTGGTGGCTATTTACTGCTGGCGTCTTACAGGGGAGGCAATTTTGTTGTTTTCCGATTCTTTTTCAATGGAAATACCTAAAAATGGTATTTTTCAATGAAAATGCTAAAAAAAAGGATATTTTCAAGATCTTGGAGATAAAATTCACCCTCCCCCCCATCCACCAATTGGCACCCCTGGGGTCACCAAGGCTTCCACAGTGTTAATCGCAATTTGCTTTTGAATTAACTTGAGACATATGTTTTCTTTGGATGTGCTTGATTGTTTGCCTCTTATATTTGTGAAAGATAATTATAGTGCGGTGACAAATCACGTTATGTATGTCCTGAAAATTTCCACCTAAATTTCGGAGTATCTCAGGACTTCGTCCTTGTCTTGCTCCACCTTTTCACTAATGATTTACCTGAAGTTTTGCCACTTTCTAAAATTATATTGGTTGCTGTGGATGTTGTAACTTGTTCGTTAATTGTTACTGAAGATGAAAAATGATATCAATTCGCAAAGCTGACGAAACGATGAGAATGACTCAAAAATATCAACAAGCAAGCCCTTTCACCAAGCAAGATCCTCATCAACATTTAAATGTTATGACTTTTCTCGGTGACTGGAGGGCGGGGGTATGAAGGGAAGCTAGACACATACACAAGACTCTATGCAGTTGTAGAGGCCGATACTTCAGAAATAAGGAGGGGGATCAAAATCCCCCCCCCTCATTTCGGAAATTCGGAGAAATGTACAAAAATCCAGACGTTTCAGAGGAGGTGTTCCCTTGTGTACGCGCTTGGAAGGGAATCTTCCGTGTTAAAAAAAAAAAAAAAAAAAAAAAAAAAAAAAAAAAAAAAAAAAAAAAAAAAAAAAAAAAAAAAAGTTGTCTACTCTCGACAACTTTGACACCAGACAAAAGCGATACACACAGAACGCCCAAATGACACTGGTCATCCTTCAATATGACAACGACCAACGACACTCGACTAATATCACGCAAAAGGTTATACGGAAGGTCTATTGGAATGGTCTTTCAAGTCCGTCATATTCTTCAGACCTAAGCACATCCTATGTTTTCGTCACTTTGAAATGCTCTTTACTGAGTCTTCGGCTCCACCCACCTCGAAATGTCAGCGATTTACAACTCAGAACTGTTTTTGTAAAACTTGCACTTTTTTAAGGGCTTGTACGAACTTCGCCCCTTTCCTCCCAGAGAATCCAAATGCGAGTGCCTGCCTCCGGCTCGAAAGATTAAGTGATTTATAATGAATTCAGAAACTTCTGTCAGGAAGCAATTACCAAGAGATAGGAGCATAAACTTGACTGATTATACAGTGTAATTAGATACCTTGAAAAAACAAAATTTTTCGAACCTTACACCAAACCGCACAAACTTAGTGAAGTCACTCAGCCATTAAGTAAAAAAAAAAAGAAAAAAAAAACAATTATATAATTCAGTCACACAGAAGCAATGACAAAAAATGCGAATAGGAGAGGCACGTGCAAAGGATGAAAGAACGACCGAGTCCGTTGATTTTTGAATTTGATAAGCTTGGTGGAATGCTTGAGAGCCAAGCCACGGCTAATTAGAGCAAAGCCAAGACAGATAGTCTCTGTGAGAGCCATATAGTTTCTCATGTTTTGAATAAATAGTCTGTTTTTATGTTTCTGTTGGATGTATAACCTCCCCCTACATCCCTGCAGAGATCTCTGCATGTGGGCCTGGAATAAGATCGAGAACAAAGAAGAAAAAAATATCTCCTTTAATTTCCTAGAATTAAACTAAAAAAAAGACAATAATTTAGCAAAGCGGTAGGAATGATTTATTTCAATAGAGTACGTTGGTCAGGCTTGTGAAAACTGCATTTAAGTGAACATTAGAAGTAGCCAATAAGAGCGCAAATATCTGGATTCTCAATGTTTTCTGGCCAATTTAACACTACATCTTTGCGGAAACTTCACAAGGGAGAGCCACCCTGTTATTTACAATAATTAACTAGAATTCCATTGATTTCGTAAGCCAAGCACAGAGTATATTTTTAAAAAGTTCATTCTTCTTAATACACTATATTACTTTCGCTCTTCTTAAGGAGAAAGCAGTGGATGCTTGGGAATCATCAATGTGGAAAATATGATGTCATAAGTTTAATTCATCTCTAAGAATGGCTGAGAGCTATTTCCAATGAATCTTTTCCAGTGAAAATTTTAAAGGTAGAATGAAAAATGTTTCGTTAACATTTATTTAGATCTTTCTCAAAAATCCACCTGAAAATTAATTTTTGTTTTTCTAACTGAATTCCCCAAGAACTCCCCAAGAGATATTATAATCTCTCAGGAATTCAGGGAAAAGGAAGAAATTGTAATAATACTTTTCCGAAACAATAAAAATCTAGTACTGATTTAACTTCCTACAACCATTTTGAAAATTGTTCATTTCATTATTTTCCAGATTTTGAAAAACAAGTTTTCTTGTATTTTTTTAAAGAAAAAAAAACTTTTCTTTTTTCTTCATTAAAGAAAAATTCGAGCTCTCCCATACATTTCATGAACTGGCACCATGAACTTACTGTTTACCGCTCGAAACACGCAAGTTCTCGGGAAAAGCGGGTACCCACTTACCCTTCAAAATCTCATCAATTTTGAGATTCTTTGCAAATTTTCCAAAATTTCAACGATTCACCTGATTTATACAGTTTTGAGGTACACAAATGCCTAAACTCATTCGCCAACTTAGTCCATTATGTCTGACCTTATCATTTCTCAAAAGTGAACAAATGTAAAAGGCTTAAGACATCAGGGATACAGTAGATAGAAGAAAATAATAGTTGCAATACTAGGACTAATAGCAGAAAAAAAAGATTAATACACATTAAAAAAAAAGGCATTACACACTGATGAATCTGACACTTTCGAATCTGAGATAAAATTAAATTTTAAAAGGCAACAGCTATTTCCTGTTTCTAAGAGGAAAAAGGAATTTCTCAATCAATCAGAAGGATTTGAACAGATGCCATGATGACCAACAGGAAAAGACACACTTTAGATAGTGCGATACAAAAAAAAACAAAGATGTTTCAACTAATAAACCAAATTAAATAGGAGGGAGTGAAGCGAGAGACGGAGAGAGACTAAGAGGAGAGAATCATATAATCAATTCTTACAGACATAACAACAGAAAAATTGTATTTCAGTTTTATTTGTTTGTTGTCATTATGCCATTTTTTGGAAGTTTCGTGGCATTTTTTTAATAATCTAGTAAAAATGTGGTTTGACCTACACCAAATTGCTATACAAATGATTCTTTCACTACCCGACTAAAAACATGGACTGATTCCGGATCCAAAGTCTTCCGCTCTAGCTCTTTCATAATATTGAGTTTTTTGGAGTTTGAGGGATAACTTATTAATACAAAGAATGCCGTTCTGTAAAGACGCAATTGCAAATTAAGGATATGGTTTAGGGGTTTGATTTAATATCTGTACATACATCAGAATATTACAGCAGCTTGGATTGATGTTGGAGAGGAGGAGATAGTCTCAGAGGCAAATTTGAAGTACATAAATGTCTGGCTTTTTTTAATTAAAAAAACAAGCAAGTTTTTCCAACTGAAAGTAAAAAGCAACGTTAAAACGAACAGAGGTTATTCCGTGTATGAGGAGAGGTTGCCCCTCCTCAAGATCTCGCTCTTCGCGCTAAAATTTTAGTACTTTTAAAAAAGCCTCTTATTCTAATCAAACGGGCTTTGTGTTTCATGAGTCTTTTCTAAAGAATTGGAACAAAAGGTGAAACTTATAGCGTAAAGAGCGAGGTATTGAGGAAGGAGTATCCCCCCATATACAGAATAATTTCTGTTCGTTTTAAGTTTAAATGTTGCTCCTTACTTTCAGTTCAAAAACCTGTTTTTTTACTAATTTAATTTCTGATCATTTTTAAAACAATGCCAGGAAATCCGGCTCTCCATCCAAGGAAAATTCCCCCCCCCCCCCCCCAACGGAAAATTTCTCAAAGTTTAATTTCTAATCGTCTTTCGAATCATGCCAGAAATACCCGTCCGTGGAAAATTTCCCCGGGAATCCCTCCCCCCCCCCCCCCTCAAGTGGAAAGTTGCTTTTGAAAATTTCCCCATGAAGATTTTCTCCTGTGAAAATCCCCCCTCCCAACACGAAAAAATCATCCACACACTTCCGACCCGGCTGAACCTCCCCCCCCCCCGACAATTCCCCTGGAACATCTTCACATGTAAAATTGAGCCGGCAAAGCGAAAATAGGCAAATAAAAAATGTCTTAAAAGAAATCTGGAAAATTCCAGCAGTGTAAAATTTCTAAAGAAAAGTTCACCCCGGAAACTTCCCTCCTCATGGAAATTCCCCCGGCATAAAATTCCTCCCATCCCGGAAAATGTCTATATACTTCCCAATAATCATCACTATGCGTAAACAATGAGTAAATTTCATAATCTACAAATATACTTTCCCCAAGGTTTAAGGGGGGTCATATTATGCCCAAGGCATAATTATAATACCTTTAAACTATGCTGGATAAAACTATCTATACCAAAGTTTGATCGGACGACTTTGAGAAAAAATGGTCTTGTATCCCTGGCCATGGAGCCTTTCGAGGGGAATAAGGTTATTGTATTTTCATTTTGTATTTATTGGTGAATAAAACTCTCTCTCTCTCTGAATCTTTTTGGTTACTTAAAAAGGACACTAGAGCTTTAATTTCCGTTTGAATGAGCCCTCTCCCAGTATTCTAGGACCAATGGTTCGGTATGATCATCCCTAAGGAAAAAAAAACAAATGAACACGCATCCGTGACCTTTCTTGTGGCAAAAATACTAAATTCAACATATTTGGAGTGGAAAATTGAAACCTCTACAATAGGATTCTCTGATATGCTAAATCTGATGGGATGATGGGGCAAAGACACTGAAGGGGCAAGATTGGAACCAACTGCAGCCAATTGGAAGCCAATGCGATCTGGCGCAAAGTCGAAGGTCAGCAACCAGAGGCAGATTGGGTGCTTAAAAGCTTGGATAGACCTCAGTATATACTAGCTGGCGGGGCCCTTCTATATCGTTTGTCTAGGGAGAAACACAGCACGTAATCGGATATTTGCACCAAATACCTCGGTTATGTGACGCCAAGATATGGATTCACTTTTATGGCGCTTGAATAAAATTGAATCAATAGGATAAAAAAAGACGTTTTAACAAAAGAATATTCTATTAAAACAGCAAAATTAAACTGCAAGTTACAAATTTAACTGTTCCAAAAAAGTATTTTTTTTTCCTGTAACCCGGATAATTTTTCTTTATTGTTGTTGTTGATGTCTTGAAAATAAAAAATAAACATTTCAAAAGTCACTCTGTTTTCAGCAATGTACAAATAACACTGAGGCGAAGAGGTGGAAGAGGGAGAAGGGGGAGAAGAGGTAGCCCACTCTCATTTGTAATAAATCTGATTTGTAAACCTTAGTTAACAGCATATATTATTTTGTTCATGTTATAAAAAATAAAAACACAATGCACAAAATACATATCGTTTTCAGTGAAGTTCGAAGGATCCTCTGGCCTTTAGACAATATAGAGGGATAGCAGCCCTGCTTTTTTAACTTATTTTATCTTAAGTTTGGTTTGATTATTTGTTTTCAAATGTTAGTTTTAGGTTTTATTTCTTCATAGTACTCCTACCACTGCTACTAACAACTCAATTGAGCACCAAATCCCGTTTTAAGTTTGGATCATTGTTTGCTTTATTTCTGCTTGATTTAGGTTAGGATAGCACTCTACTTTTCTTTATATTCTTTTAGGAAAACTTTTTTTAAATTAATTCTGATAGAATTCATGCTTAATAAATTGATATCTAATTAAGTAAGCATAGGACTTAGGTGTACAACAGATATGTATTAAACACGCCTCTGCACTCATTAAAGGAGAATGAAAGTTGTGCAAATCATCTATGGACAAAAAACACAAATATCCTTCTTCAACAAACAGCTATTGCTAACCGCTTGAATTAAGTTATAGGAGTATTGTGGAAATTGCATCAGCTGCAAGATGTCTTCTTTTCATTTATAAGCAAAACATCCAATTCTGTTGGATTTTTGATTGGTAAATTGATTAGTCATGAAACCTAGATTGATAAATACAGGCTTCCAAAATAATTGTATCACCAATACTCTAAGAACTGGACCCTACCATTTCCTTAAAAAAGCTTTTTGTAAAATAAGCAAAATATATAGAAATATGGAGACAAAATACAAGATATTGTACTTACCTTATCATAGTACTGATTCCATTCATTTGATAAAAGTCTTCTTAATAAAACTGCTGCTATATTCCTAAGTTCTTCTCCAAAAGTTTGATTATTCATTGACTGTACCAGAAACGTTACTTTGGCATCAAGGGGAATTGTGTCATATGTAGCCTGCCAAAGAAATCAGAATTATTAAGTTATGGGCATTGTTAAAAAACGAAATAAACAAAAACATAGGCTATATACATCAAGAAAATTAATTTCATCAAAACCAAAAACCCAAGTGCCCATGTAACCTTCTAGCGGGTTTTCGGTTTGAAACAACTTTTTCAAAGAGCAAACTAAGCTTCATAGACACTTAGAGACTGTGTGAGAGGAAGACCCCAAAAATCAGTAAAATCATTCCAGCCTCTATTCTGTGAAACATGAGGTTACTCCTTGCATCACAGAATTAAACATGATGCAGTTTTCACAGCAATTCCAAAAGGGTCAATTAGCTTCATCTAGATGAAGGTGCTATGTTACACGACAGAAGAGACTTTACAATTTTTTAGCACATGACAAAGCAACAAAACGCAAATCTCCCAAGAAAAGATCTAAAGAAGATGAATATAGCTCCAATACTTCAGTCAAAAACCTACTTAGCTCTACCAAGAGATATATAGCAGATTTTTTTTGACAGACCATGAATATACTGCAGTCATAGGACATCAGCTAATAAAGTGAGACGCCAAAAGCGAATCTTGAGAATCAAATCAGGCAATAATGTCTGAAGAAAAAAAAGACAAACCATAAGCTGAAGGAAAAAAGTCATATTCAAAAGTCAAAAAAGTCTTATAATTTATTCAGACTCAAATCAGCCCTTGCCTCAATATCACCAAAACATTCAGACTACCCAGACAATGATACCTCCACCACTCTTGTACTATTGAACCAACTACTTAAACAAGGTATATCCACAAAATTCCAGTACATCCCAAGTCATATGGGTATTAAAGGGAACCACAATGCAGATGAAATAGCTAAATCTGCCCTTCAGTTTGAAATAATATCTGGAAGACCTATCTCAGTAAGAGATGTAAACCATTGGCGCCTAAAAA
This sequence comes from Artemia sinica, assembly GCA_027921565.1. Taxonomy (NCBI): domain Eukaryota; kingdom Metazoa; phylum Arthropoda; class Branchiopoda; order Anostraca; family Artemiidae; genus Artemia; species Artemia sinica. Next base: position 19,553,191 of record CM051271.1, on the reverse strand, counting down.
TTTATCTAGCAAACCAATGCCCACCAAACCTTTCTCCATTTACATCCCGGAAAGACTCAAAGATGTACCACAGAATACGATCAAATGCTACTGGTCTTAACGGCCAAACTTATCACTATCAAAACACAACCACTCCAACAGTAATGAGCCCTCTTTGCCGCCTATGCCAAACCTATGATGAGACCATCAACTACGTTCTTTTTAGTTGCCCCGTGGCAACTCTCAACCATAAAAAAGAAGGGCTAACTTTATCTGCTATATTCAAGCGCCTTAAGCCAACCCTAATATTGACCATCTAACACAAAGGAGACACTCTTCAACTGATGATGCCGAATTGTTTAACTGCCTAAATATAGGTGGTTTGATCAACGATGTATAAATTCTATTATTAAATAATAATAGTCTAATTTCTATATTTGATTTCCCAGAACACCCCTGACATAATCAGACAATACACAAAAGGTTAAATGGATTCATCCAAAGCCTATAATTGAAGAAGAATAAGAAGAAGAAGTCAATGGGATTTGGGATCCTCTTACTCATGGTTCTTTTGAAAAAACGTCTAAGAAGACTTTTGTTAGGTCTAAATAATGATAACAATTTTAAGTTGTTATGTTTTATATCTGTTTTTTTTCCTCTTTTTCATTAGTTGACACTAGTTCTCCATGTTGATTGGAATTTCTTTATTCATAATGTATTATGTTATTGTATTGGCTGAAGGGTGAGCTGGAGGTTTGGTTGTATTCATACAAACTGATGGTGAGTAGATTTATCATTATTACACAAATACATATATATTCCAGTTAAGTAATTTGATAAGCCGTCTGAGATCTGTTTGGATATGTATCTTAATTTTAATTTTTGGAAATAAATGAACTTAAAGTTGCTGAAATGCTCACCAAATGCAGTATGCCTGTCTTAAGCATAAAAAGACAAGCATGTTTCTCAAACTTTCTTTTGTAAAATCCTTAGAGAGAAAAAAGCAACCAATCCAGTTTTCAGGATGTTCACACATTTATAAAAAAGGAAGTGTTAGAATGTTTTATTGCAGATCCACCTAAATATTTTTGCACTATAGCTGCCTATGACACTTAAAATATATTCCCAATTAAGTATCAAGGTAAATCAAAAGACATTAAGCATTGCCATGTTGTCAAAATAGTGTGACTGCAGTGAATACAGAATTCAATTAGCCAAAGAAATATACTATTTTCTGCACTGATCAATACTCTTTCTGAATATAATATTTGTTACTATAATAATTGCGCCTTCTCCTTTTTTATACCTGGAAATAGCCCGAGGTTATATGCACAATTTACTTCATTTTTGTCGATATGCATTATTTTATGATTTACTTCTCATCAACAGTTAGCTCATCAACCCAACAAAAAAAAAAATAAAGTAATAACAATAATAAATATCACCAAACTTGTGTCAGCCAAGGGGTGCATCAAGACATTAAGGTGGGAGAGGGGGGGGGGATAATTGTGACAGTATGCTACTTTAAAGGTTCTGAATGGAATTTGCAATGGTAGCCATTGTTACATTTGGAGAAAGCATTGAAAGTAACATCTCATAGTAGGTATAAATTTTGGTTCTATATTAATAAATATTTGACAGTTTTACCAAAACATGTCGAAAAATTGGTATTTGAGACTTTGAGGCATACTATGCATTCTCAACAATTTTTAATGCAAAACTATTTAAAATGAAAATCCCAGCAGTTCTGCCCCTCCCCTTCCCCTCTAAAACTTTCCTGACACAACCCTTGCATTCACCTAACTTGACTATTTTCAAAGAGTGAGAAGCTCATGATCTAGAAGTTTACCTTTTCCCAGAGTTAAGATCTGTCTTCTATACCATATTCTAAGCCTCATAAATAGGGAAGGAGTAGGGATAAGAGCTTGAAACACCTTCCCAGAACATGATTTAAGCTCAGAATTCATTTCTGAAAGCTTTGTTCTCCAAACTCTGTTGCTTTCCAAGATAGCAAAAAGTCCACTTAATTTGCTTATAGGACAGAAATCACATAGGAACAAAAAATATACCATTCAATACTCTTTCCAAATACAATAACTGCTACTACGGCAATTGTATCCTAGTTCCCCAACTATTGGGAACTTGTATAGCTACTAAATACAAAATTTTGCTGATGTGCAAGGCTTGCCATTATTTTTTGTGCTTATTTCTCATCAACAGTAGGTTCATAATGCCGTAAATGTTGCCCTAGAGACAACAGTGGTGTCCATTCAAGGGAATATAGGGAGAAAATGGATTTATCAAAATCTAAGGTTTTTTTTTAATGAAAACACAAAAAGACCATTTTCCAGCAAAAATAAAGAAAAATACATGTCTCTCAAAATCTGGAGAGGGTGAGGCAAAAAAAATCTGGGGGAGGGGGGATTTGGGGGGTTAGCAAATGCCCCCTCTCCCAATTCACACCACTGAAAGTCAATTTGAAAAAAAAATCAGCAAACCTTTTGTATATAGCCTGAGGGTATATCTGGTCCCATTATGGGGGAGGGGCAGTAAATTTAGGGATGTTTATACTCTTTTGCTAGCTAAAAGAAAAACATTCAAATCAATGAATATCTCTTCACTTTTTCTCAATATACTAATTTCTAAAGCCACAAATTCCATTTTGAGCACTATAAGGACACTTTAGTTAAAGTACAAGAAACAAGGTCCTTAAGGGACCTTATTTCTTTTTGTTTCTTTTGCTAGCTAAACAAGATAGAACATACCATTTGATTCAAAACTTAATGCTATATTGATCTGAGACTGATAGTAAATAAGACAAATTACAAATTGCTTTCAGAGGCAACGCTGTAGCGTTGCCTATAGTAAAGGCCATACGGCTCCAATGTTTTATTATTTATTTTTTTCCCAAAGGCACTTCACATGGGAGGGGTCGTTGTAGAAACTTCAAAGAGGGCTCATTCGATTGGAATTCAAGAGTTCTAGTTCCCTTTTTAAGCGACAAAAGTGACTGGAAGGCAACTAACACACCTTCCATGCCCACCAGTTCTCTAAACACATCCAATCAAAATTTAATAGCCATTTTGTTCAGCATAGTTGATTTCCAGATAGAATTTATATTTTTTGGAGGACACTCCCCAAAGCACTCAGGGCAAGGGTTGTAAGTTATGTCCTGGGGGCATATAAGGTTTTTATAGAAAGCTTTGTTGTAGAAACTTCAAAAAGGACTCATTCGATTGGAAATTCAAAGGGCTAGTGCCCTTTCTAATAGTCGAAAGTGTTTGAAGAGAAACTAACCCTCCTCTCACGCCCACCTTTCCCGTTAACACATCCAATCAAAATTTTGAGATAGCCATTTTGTTCAACGTAGTTGAAAATTCAGGAAATTAGGTCTTTCAAGATAACAGCCCCCCCCCCACAGCCCTCAGGGCAAGGGTTGTAAGTTATGCCCTGGGGGCATATAAGGTTTTATATAGAAAGCGTTGTTGTAGAAACTTCAGAAAGGGCTCATTTGATTGGAAATTTAAATGGCTGGTTCAATTTTTAGTAGTCAAAAGTGATTGGAAAGCAACTGACACCCCTTCCACGTCCACCATATAAGGTTTTTATAGAAAGCTTTGTTGTAGAAACTTAAAAAGGACTCATTCGATTGGAAATTCAAAGGGCTAGTGCCCTTTCTAATAGTCGAAAGTGTTTGAAGAGAAACTAACCCTCCTCTCACGGCCACCTTTCCCGTTAACACATCCAATCAAAATTTTGAGATAGCCATTTTGTTCAACGTAGTTGAAAATTCAGGAAATTAGGTCTTTCAAGATAACAGCCCCCCCCCCACAGCCCTCAGGGCAAGTGTTGTAAGTTAAAGCATTGTTGTAGAAACTTCAGAAAGGGCTCATTTGATTGGAAATTTAAATGGCTAGTTCAATTTTTAATAGTCAAAAGTGATTGGAAAGCAACTGACACCCCTTCCACGTCCACCATTTCCCCAAACACATCCAATCAAAATTCTGATATAGCCATTTTGTTCAACGTAGATGAAAGTTCTGGAAATCATGTTTGAGCAGGACACTCGCCCCAAAATTTTCAGGGGCAAGGGTTTTAAGTTATGCCCTGGGGGCATATATGGTTCTTATGGAAGGAATGCTCGTATAAACTTCAGAGAGGGCTCATTTGATAGGAAATTGAAAGTTTTAGTTCACTTTTTAAGCTTCAAAAGATATTGGAGGGTAACCAGATCCCCCCCCCCCCAAAAAAAAAAACTTTTTTCCCAAATGCATCCAATAAAATTTTTAAGATAGCTGTTTTGTTCATTATAGTTCAAAGATCATATAACAAAAATTCCGATGTCAACACAACCCCCCACGGTCCAGAGCAGGCATTATAAGTTATGCCCTGGGGGCATAAATGGGTCTTATGGAAAGGATGCTCGTATTAACTTCAAAGAGGGCTGATTTGATTAGAAATTGAAAGTTCTAGTTCACTTTTTAAGAGTCAAAAGAGTTTGGAGGGAACCTAGCCCCCCCTCCACGCCCTTTTTTCCTCAAACCCTTCCGATAATAACTTTGAGATAGCTTTTTTTTAAAACAGTTCAAAGACCATATAACGAAAACTCCGGGGTCGACACAACCCCCAGGGCCCAAGAGCAGGTGTTGTAAGTTATGCCCTGGGGGAATATAGGGTTCTTATTGAAGTGATGCTCGTAAAAACTCAGAGATGGCTCATTTGATTCGAAATTGAAAGTTCTAGTTCATTTGTTTAGAGTCAAAAGAGATTGGAGGGCAACTAGCCTCCCCCCCCCACGTCTCTTTTCCCCCAAATGCATCCAATAAAAAATTTGAGATAGCCATTAAAAATTTTGAGATAGCCATTAAGTTAAAAATTGCTCTAAAGTCAGATAACAAAAACTCAGGTGTCATCACAACCCCCTAGGGCCTGGAGGCAGGCGTTGTAACTTATGCCCTGGGGCATATATGGTTCTTATGAAAGGGATGCTCGTATAAACTTCAGAGAGGGCTCATTTGATTGGAAATTGAAAGTTAGAGCTCACTTTTTAATAGTCAAAAGAGATCCGAGGGCAGCTAGCCCCCCCCCCCCATGCCTTCTTTTTCCAAACCCATCTGATGAAAATTTTGAGATAGACATTTTGTTAAAAATAGTTCAAAAGTCAGATAAGAAAAAATCTGCTGTCAATACAACCCCCAGGGCCCAGGGGAAGGCGTTCTAAGTTATGCCCTAAGGGCATGTATGGTTCTTATAAAAGGGATGCTTGTATAAATTTCATAGAGGGCCCATTTGATTTGAAATTGAAAGTTCTAGTTCACTTTTTAAAGAGTCAAGAGAGTTAAGGACAGCTAGCCCCCCTACGCTCTTTTCCCCCAAACCCATCTGCTACAAATTTTGAGATAGCCATTTTTTGGAAATTGTTCAAAAATTAGATAACAAAAACTCCCCCAGGACTCGAGGGATAGGCATTGCAAGTGTTGTCCTGGGGGCGTATATGGTTCTTATGAAAGGGATGCTTGAATAAACTTCAGAGACGGTTCATTTGAATGGAAATTAAAAGTAGTAGTTCATTTTCTCAGAGTGAAAAAAGATCGGAGGGCAACTAGCCCCTCCTGCCTTCCACACCTTTGGGTTTATCAGATGGATAAACCCAGCCGATAAAAATTTGAGGTGACCATTTTATTAAAAATAGTTCAACCATCAGGTATTAAAACTTTGGTTGGAGAAACACAACCCCCCAGGACCCAGGGACAGGCGTTGTAAGTTTTACCCTGGGGATATATATGGTTCTTATAGAAGGGATACTCATATAAGCTTCAGAGGGCTCATTTGATTGAAAGTAGAAAGTTCTAGTTCACTTTTAAAGAGTCAAAAGAGACCGAAGGTTAATTAGTCCCCCCCATGCCCCTTTCCCCCTAACAAATCCGGTAAAAATTTTGAGATAGCGATTTTGTTAAAAATAGTTCAAACATCAGATAATAAAAACTCTGAGGTTGACACAAACCCTTTTTTTCACTATGATATTGTAACTTTGATACCAGTTTTGATACTTTGATGAATATTTGATTTTTTTTTTTTCAACAAGTTTGATTTTGAAATAAGGAATTTTTAAAAATTTGAAACTTTTTGCAATCAAAAACGAATAAAATTAATTAAAAAAAAAAAAACTTTCCGAAAAATAAGTTTTTCAAAGAAAAGTAAAGGCCATTTTAAACTTCAGCTCAGCAGATACAAATACCTTTTAAAATTCAAACTCAAAACGACCAGAAATTACTATTAAAGAATAAATGAAACCCAAAACAAACAGAAATTAAATAAACAATCATAGCAAAAATACAACAAGTAATAATATAAATGAACAAATAGATCTTGAAGCGAATAATGCTTAGATTGAATATGAAAATTAAGCTTAAAACGAAAAAAAAAATATTTTCCTATTGAAGTATGAATGAAACTTAAAACTAACAGAAATTAAGTAAACAATCAATGCAAACAAACATACAATAGATATCAATGTAAATTAATAAATAAATCTTAAAACGAGTGAAACTTAAATTGAATATGCAAATCAAGCTTGAAACAAACAAAAATCACTACAAACAAGAGTTTGGGTATCGCTGTAGGTTTTGTAGGTTTTAGACTGTAAAAGTCTAAAACCTACTGGGTTATTGTTGCTTTACTGAAATCCATGTGTCTTGAGCAGTTTTGGAAAGTATAAACAACATCAAATTGAATATTTGATGCATAATGATATTAATTGTTGAAAGATCCGTCAGTTTAAGAATTTACTACACTGTAATTTTATTTTTATTTTCAATGCTGTAAGAACTGGAAAAGAAAATATTTGTAATATAATTCGTTTTCAGTTAAGCACCAATGATGCAGTAGGCTTTTGGTTTTTATTTACAGTTAGGAAAGGAGGCAGTATCCAAACACTTGTTTGTAGTCAAACTATATTCGTCTTGAACAACTTTAAAAAGAGCTAATAAATTAAACTGAATATTTGATGTATAATGATATTAATTGCTGAAAGCTCATCAGTTCAAAATGTTACTATAATTTTAATGTTTATTTTCAATATTAAGTACAAATGAAAATATTTGTCACCAAATTGGTTTTCAGTAAAGCTTGAATGACGCAGTAGGTTTTAGACTTTTACAGTGAGAGAAGGAGGTCATACCCAAACTCATGTTTGTATTGATTTTTGTTCATTTCAAGCATGATTTGCATATTCAATTTAAGTTTCACTCGTTTTAAGATTTATTTATCAATTTACATTGATATCTATTATATGTTTGTTTGCATTGATTACTTATTAAATTTCTGTTCGTTTAAGTTTCATTTATACTTCAATAGGAATTTTTTTTTTTCGTTTTAAGCTTGATTTTCATATTCAATCTAAGCATTATTCGCTTTAAGATCTATTTATCCATTTACATTATTACTTGTTGTATTTTTGCTATGATTGTTTATTTAATTTCTGTTTATTTAATTGCTGAGCTTAAGTTTAAAATCACCTTACTTTTCTTTGAAAATTTATTTTTTGGGAAGTTTTTTTTAAATTAATTTTTAAAAAGCTGAAAAAGAGATGAATGACAAAGAGACAATTTTAGCAAAAAGTTTATTGCAGAGAAAGGAGAAGTAATATTTGATACTTGAAGAAAGAAAAAGGGAAACCACACAACGAGATTCCCATTCTGAACTAAATATTATAACAACAAAAGAGTAGCATCATTTGATTGTACAACCATCTAGTTTTATGATTGTGGCCACCTAGTGTCAGTACATTTTATGTCTTCTAATAGGCAACTAATTATCATAATAGTTTAGTAATTTTGGCTAGCAAAACAATAATCTGATTCCCCCCTCAAAACTATTTTCGAATACAATAATTGTCACTGTGACAACTGTATCCCCCCCCCCAGTACAGTCTAGTAGGGCCAGATGTAACACTTAACTATAGATAAAACTTTGATTAAATTGGCATTATTTTACATTATGAGCAACTGTTGATGAGAAATATGTACAAATAGTCCAAATCAACAGAACACCAAAGTTTTGTATGTAGTCTATGGCTATATCTGGCACCATCAGGAGGGATCTGGGTTGCAATTATATTGGTACCAACCAGTAACTCTGAAAACAGATTTGAAATTAGGATATCAAATGGTATGTTTAAATGCTACTCTTTTCTTATTATGGTGCCTAGTTTAGAATGGGAATCTTGGTAAAAGTTTACCTAGAAAACTATATGAAATTCAAGCATTTAAAATATTTGACTTGACAAATGAATGTTGAAAATTAAATATTAAATTGAATGGTATATTTCTACCTTAGTTCAACACCTTTCATCAAATAACATAAAAACAAATGTTACCACACAAGGTAAAGGGTTTTTATTCAACCAGATCCCTGTCTACTGGACAATATCTTATCAGCATTCTATATACTGAGACATTTTTTGGCTGCTGTTTTTCCAATTTACAGAGTTGTTGAAATTAGTAATTAGTTGTTTTTATATTTGAAAATTAATGCCCTTCTTCTATTAAAGAACACAATTTTCAAATACTATCTATGATTAATAGCTGTTAATATGCAGCCTAAGGTTCAACCAGCTACAGTTTTATGCAAAAAAGCTATTTTTAGTCATATTTCATATTTAGCTGCTAGGTCATACATCATAAGGATCCAATGGTTTAATTGTAATTTTTCAATGGAGTTGTATGAAATTGAGTTTCAATGAAAAATGTATCTATAAAAATTTAAAATTCATGTTTTACAGTTTGTAGTTTTCATTAAAGTATAGGATGTATACACTTGCAGCAAAATCTGACAAAGATGTAAAACTGTTGTTTTTGTATGAAAGCGCAGTTGTGTGCACAGAGGATTATTTGTCTCTTTTAAATCTATTATTCCTTAAATAAGGAATACTTTTAAGAAGAATTGAACTTCATCACATTAATAAAGGCATTAAATTTCACTGAATAGAAAAGGGTCCATATTACCAATATGGCAAATTTTTCTTTGTCTTTAAAACCCATAAAGTGACTTAGTGTGTAATTTATTTATTTAGGTACACACAAAATAGAGTTTGAGTGTGATATTATATCTAAATTTTGAAGTTCTCTATTTTGTCAAGAATTTTTTTTTCAAAAACACAGCATAAGCATATATACAGATACTTTGAAAAGTTACTAGTAAACAGTCATAGTATTAAAAAAAAAACAGGCTAAAAAATTATCCTTTTTTCCAGTCTTTTGGCTGATAGTGTAGATTGTATTTGTATAAACAGGTTAAAGCCAGATTCTGTCTAGTTTCAAAATGGACAATAAATGAATTTTTTTCTTACCTGAAATTTTTCAGGGCACATTGTAAGCTTTGCAAGATTTTTTTTTTTTTTTTTACTTTAAAAAAAAGTTTCATTATAAAGAATTTTGTACTGTAGTTTTAACAAAGTTAAAACAGAGAGAAAAAAAAAAAATTTCACAAAAGTTGGCTTGCAACATTAACAATTCTAATTTTCTTTCTTTTTTTTTTTCTTTGAAACACAAGTACCACTAATATCAAAATTTACTACAAGAATTCAGCAATGTGGAAAATAAGCATTTAAAATGCAAAGTTCCCACTGAGCTATTGAAATACAGCCATTATTTTTGAAATTTTATTTCAGTCAAACTAAAAATTGTGTAATAACTGCAGAGTGATTATTGTCAGATAAAAAGGGCTAAAATTATTAACAAACTTAGACTAAAAAATATAAAAAATCCATTTTAAAAATTACTAGTCAATGGTAAAGATTTGGTCTTCATTTGCTGCAGTCTGAAGTAGACTTCTAGTAGTTTTTGTCATGATATCATTAATTTTTGACAGTTTATATTTTGCTCAAGTTCCAAGCAGATATTGGGAATTTTCACCCCTTTTTAGAATTCTTTAATTCTATGTTACTGATGACATCTACTTTGGAGAAAATAAAAATTCCATGGTGGCATTTTAAATGTCAGAATGGTAAATCTTCAAATACTGCAATTTGTGGACATTAAAATGGTATACATTTCTTGAATTTTAGAAGACCACAAGCTAAACTTTTATACATTTAAAGTCAGGACCATGTTTTTGGGTTCTATAAATGCCTTAGTGTTTCATTCAGAATAGGATTGAAGGTACATGATTACCAAAGTTTTTCAAGTATGACTGGTTTTCTGCAGCATAATCTGCACAATAGATTTTAATATAATGTGCCTATCTGTATAAGTGGCACAAATGCAGAAATGTTTCCTTTTTTAACACACAAGGTCATGATTATTGTCAAATGAGAATCTAGGGTCAAAAGATCAAGTCACTCAGGCTAAACTGAATATCTTCAGGCAGACAAAACAGATGCAGCAGATCAAAACCTAGAAACAACAACAAAGAATATATTATTAGAGCTAAATGGGTCTATCAGAGGGGAGGGGGAGTCTGGAGACATGGTAATGAGTTTTATGTTGAATAGGTGCAGTGGATCTATTTTTCAAGTTGTCACTTTTATGACACAAAGACTGTAAAAGATGAGTGCTTTTTGGAGGGGGGGGGGGGTAATTGGATTTTGGTATTTTAAGATACCTTCCCAAGGGATCATTACAGCTTTACCTCACCTTAATTCACACTTGCTAAAAATGGGATTTTCTAAAACCCATTTTAGAAAATACTGTTCAAATGTTCAAATTGATCATCACATTTTTGCAGTTTAGAACACTGTATCTAAACTGTGTTTCTATATTTTAATAGTCTTTGGTACTTCATAGTAATTTATCAAGTTTTAAGAAGATTTCATGGTAACAGTCTTATCTATGGTCTTTTCCGAAATAATTAAAAAAGCAGTTTCACAAAATAAATTTTTTGAAGAAAAGTAAACAGCTAAAATAAACCAAAAATGAGCAGAAATAAATTCAAATAATTTTCTAAGCAGAAAAAACCACAGATCATTACCCAAGACAAACAGAAATTACAATAAGTAACCAAATCATTCACAAAATGAGCAGAAACTAAGAAAAGCAGGGCTGACATGCCCCATGCCTTCTGAAGACCACAATAATTTGCACTTTACTGAAAATAATCCTTACTTTAAGCTTAATATTTCTATTTCTCATAATACTAAAAAAAAAAAACACCATCATAACCAAAATTACTGAAAAAACAAAACAAATGAATATAGATTACAGTTTAATATACATATATTGATATTTATTCTTTAAAGTCTAAATCATTTTGGATTTATCACAGTTAAAAAAGTGAAAATATTTAAGATATATTTTGTTTTCTGTGGAGTGCAAATTATGTTCTGGTCTTCAGAAGGCATAGGGAGATGTCAGCTCTACTCATCTTAGTTTTTACTTGTTTTGAGTTTGACTCAGTTATTTATTGTAATTTCTGTTTGTTTTGGGGTAATTTACTTTTTGATGGTGATTTGTGGTAGTTTTATGCTTGGAAAATTATTTGACTGTATTTCTGCTTGCTTTTGGTTTAATGCACATCTTTACTTTTCTTTGAAAAACTTTTTTTGTTAAGTAGTTTTTTGAATTAATTTATGCTAATTTTTTAGTGACACAGTCTTTTTCATTGAAAAGAAAGGAATATTTTTCAGTTTTTTTTTCTATAGAAATCCATTGTTATTTACATAGCCATTATAAGAGCACACCTAGCCATTATAAGAGCACACCTAGAATCTAATGAAATCCTAATGAAAAACAGGTTTCTGCTGCTTTGTGAAGTATTGCTCACTCCATATAAAACACTTAAACTTTAGTTTTTCAGGGTTGGAGGGGCAAAAAAGGTACCTAGGTTAGGTTAGATTATGTATTTAATATATGCTATACTCCCCCCCCCCTTAATGTGCAAATATATAGCCCAAATTTGTTCATAAACTATTATATTTCTACTCTATTTTGTTTTATCTCATTAGCATTAACAAAACTTCACTTCCCATGTGTTTACCAGATTCTTAACAAGTACCATATTGTTTCATTTAGTTTTATATTTCTTAAGGTTTTCCTGAAAAACAAACTAATTTTGTATCTATGATATTTTGACAATCTGGATGTACTTAAACTCTTGATTTAGTTCAATAGCAAGAGCAAAAGTAGTAGTATCCCTGAACGTTTTAAATTAATACCCTCAGTTGTTCTTGAGATATTGTTGAGATACCTTATTGGCAACCAGCACACACATAGTGCCTTTTGATTTAGTTTTAAAGCAAAATAAACTTTCCATGAAAGTTTCTAGTTTATATCCTATTCTAGGGTGTACCCTATACCCTTTATAGTAATAGCAACAGGTGTAGTATTAGTTATTGTAGTAGTAATATTAATACAAGCTGAAATGGTAATCACATTGTGCCTTTTTAGTCTAATACAACCTTCTCTCCACATGCCCTGATAGTTTCAACTTAATACTTTAAGCTGTTTTTCAGATATTTCTGATATGTCCTGTTGATAACTTGCATGAACATAATAGGATTTAATTTAGTCTAACCTCCCCTCAATAGTTTTGAAAGTTCCACATCAATACTGTTAACCTTTGTAATATTAAAACTAATAACAGTAATAGCACAAGTACAACTGCTATAGTTTGAAAGAACAAAAGCATTTTATTTATGTATTTTATTTTATTCAATACAGGAGAAAGCTATAGGCTTGTTGCAAGTGGTAAAATTATGTTACAAGTGTTAAAATTCTATTTTTATTATAATTCAGTGGTAAAGTAATACACTTTGAAGGTGATACAACAGAGATTTGTATAGCAATTTGACAGTTGAAGTGGTAATTAGCTGTTTGCCTAGGCTACTGGGTATCTTGCCCTCAGTTAATGACCTACTTATAATTGTTTTAAAGTTGGCTATTTTTCAGAATTTTTTTTAGTAAATATTTAGCAGTTTTACTCTTTTATAAGGAAAAGGAAACTATCCTAGCCTACTTTGAAGCATCTCAAATACACACTTCTGGTGTTCTTAAATGCAGGCCATTTAACCTTACCTACCACTGTTTTCTCTCCCCTCCCCCCCCTAATGGACAAATATATAGCACATATTAGGCTTATGTCTAACCTAGGGTAAAAGACCTCTTTCTTTCTTTGGCATTCTGGAAAAATAGCCATTTGTTTTTGATCCACCCCTATTTTACTACAACATGATGCAATGTGAGGGCAGTAACAGGAACCCTGCCTTCTTGGTAAATTTCAACAATAATTTGTCAGTATAAATCAAAAATGTGGTCTCTGTTTTGACAAGCAAGTGAAAAGAGAAAATTGTATTTAATATTTGTGATTTAGCCTATAGAATATATATCAAGCAATAAAAGTTACATTTTTAGAATCTGAAGAAAATCAGCTTTCTGTTAATATGTGAATAAAACTGAAATACTAAAAGGATATATACATCAAAATAGGATAATTGGTATTTCCAAAAAGAGGTCCTTGTAGGTAGGTCAATAAACTAATAATTTCTAGTGCTTGATCTTAAATAATTTTAATAATAACCATATTGGTGTATAGCTTAAGAGTTTTAGCTTTTCTCTGATATATACAATTCTTCTCAATTTCTCTTTGGTAACAAGATGTGAGGGTTTTAGTTTTACATAATTTTGCTCAATTGGATACTGGTTTTACATCCTATATACAACACAGCACCTAGCTGTCCAATTTCAACAGCTATTTCATTCTATCTGTCACTTATTTCATCAGTCATTTTTATAATTTTTTTTTATCTTCTCATTCATCTTAAAGGAGCAATAGGTTTTTCCTTTCTTAAAATAAAAAATCCTATCACCCTCACAGGGTTGAGTTGAAAAAAATTCAACTCAAAAATCCTACCACCCTTTAAGGAAAACCTTATAGGAATCCTATCACCCTCAAAGGATTTTGACAAAATCCTATCATCTGTTTGAACCTTTAGTTGTCTTTTTGTAGAAAGGTGAGCTTTTAGCATCTCCTTGCTAAAGTAACTGTTGCAAAGGTCAAACAGACACTTGGGATTATTAAAATACCATTCACAAGGAGATTTCCAACTACCATGACTGAGCTTTACAAGAGTTTATTTTGACTGAGTTTCAGGAGCAAACTTCATAGATTTTACCTAATTACTACCTTATTTTGACCAAATTTTGCAAAAAAAAAAAAACATTGACCTTGAAATATACTATAAAATCTAGGGATATTATAACATGTATAAGATCAAAAATAGAAAGAAATTTGTCAAGTTTTCATTCTTTTCTACTTTTGAATTATCTGAGACAAGTTGCACTTGTCAAGAAAATCAGTTTCACAGGCTTCTTCTTCTATTTCACAGCAGGCAGGCTTTTCAGTAATACTATTTAGCCCTTTTCCTTTTGCTTCACTCTGTGGGCTACAGAGCTACTGGCTTGATTGCCTCTTATTTATTAGATATTTTCAGATATCTTTCAGTAGATCTTTCGACTCAAGGAGTTCAAATATAAGATGATAGATGTCAATTTCTATGCTCTGTGTGCAGGTATAGTTGGCTAGGCTCTTGGCTGATAGTGAGATTTTGTGGTGTTTGAAGCATTTTAACAGTTTACAAAGCAAGGTATGTTGTGCAGACATCAGCATATTACATTCAAATAGGCAGTGGTCAATTGTTTCATTATTCATATTACAATACCTGCAAAGAGGGGACAGAGGAACTGAACCACTTGAATTAGGAAACTGGTACAAGAATGCAAGAAAGTTTAGTCCATTTGTTCCAGAACGAATTCTATGATAAATTTTAGAAAAATACTTACTGGGAAAGGGGGAAAGGATAGGATTATTCTTATTAAATGTAATATCTGATAGTCTCCATTGGTAAATATCTCTAATGGGGATTGTTCTCCCACTTGGCTGGTCAATATTTATAGCATTTTTTGCTATTTCATCAACCTGATGATTACCACTTATACCAGAGTGGCTAGGAATATACTGAAGATAAGTTCTTATGCCACTTGAAGCAAGATTATCTATAATACTAAGACAATGATAAGTGTCAATGTCCAACTTATACTGAGGAGCTGAGGCCAGCAACTCAAGCCTTGATAAAGAGTCAGAATAGACTATAATATTTTTTGAATTAGGGTTGGTTTTCCATAAGGTGTTCTAATGCCATGATTATGGCATTTAACTCAGCAGACATTATAGATACATTATTATACAATCTCTCACCCATTGCAATTTTCAGGTGAGGAATGAAAGCACCACTTGCTACCTTCACATTCATTTTTGACTCATCAACAAATATTTGGAAGTGGTTTTTACAAGTAATTGTAATAATTTCAGCAAATTTTTTTCTGGACAAAAGCAATGGGGGTTAAATCTTTATTCCACTTTGAGATATCAGTATTTATTATGGGAATTGACCAATTCCATGGAGGGGATTGGGGGAAAGTAGGTGCAATAGACTTTGCCAGTACAGGGAACTTCTTCTGAATATTGGCATACTCATCTGCAATGCCTCTATACATGGCTGGATTTCTTAACCAATTATGTAGGTTGTGTGAGCTATTTGATTCAATTTTTGTAAGATGTTTTGTCAAGAGAAAGCTACGGCTCTCCCTTATTGTTGTTAATCCACTCTCCATAAGCAGAAACTTGGTGCTTGTGGGTTTCCTAAGACCAAATATGAGATGTATTATATTATTTTGTATTGTTTCAATTTTTTGCATCTGAGTCTTTGCACATTCACCATAGACAATGAGCCCATAGTCAATATGGGGTCTTATATGTGATTTATAAAACTGGAGTAAGGTTTTCTCCTTACAGCCCCAGGGTGTGGAAAGAAGTCTTTTTAGTATATTTGTTTTCCTATAGCATTTTTTTATTGTGTTTGAAATGTGGAAAGGAAATTAAGTTTTTGGTTGAGCATGAGACCTAGGTAATTAATATGATTATCTTCTGGAATAGTTGTTCCATTTAGAGTTAGTCTTGCATTAACATGATTTCGCTTTCAGTGAAATTGGATCATTTTTGACTTGGTAGGTGGAATGGGTAAATCTGAATGTTGAGAGAATTTTTCAAATTGGAAAAGTGACTTTTGCAGCTTTGACTGTGCTATCTCAAAGGTGTTGCCAGATCATCAGCATATTGTAGATTTGTGTGGGGGAGGTTCATGTCCCAGAGATATAGGGCAAAGAGGAGGCAGCTGAGGACTGCTCCCTGAGGAGCAGTCCTTTGGTTATTGTCTTTTGGGGTGAAGACGCTGAACCTACACAAACAATGAAACTTTGCAATTCTATGAAAGATTTTATGAAAGATACTAGCTTGGGGGTAGTCCAAGGTTTGCAAGTTTATTTAAAAGGATTTGGCGGTTCACATTTTCATATACCCCTTCAAAATCTAAGAAAGCTGCAACAAGGACATTATTTTTTGAGAATGATTCATTTATTGCATTTGTTAACAATATTAAAGCATCTTTTGAGGAGTGGTGTTTCCTGAAACCAGTTTGAGTGCAAGGGATCATATTACTTTTTTCAACAAACCAGAGGAGTCAGTAATATATCATTTTTTCCATTATTTTCCCCTTCACAGGAGTAATCATTATGGGCCTATAAGACTCAGGGTTATTTTTGGGTTTATTTTTCTTTAGGATTGGTAGGAGGGACAAACATTTCCATATATTGGGGAACATAGAAGATGCCCAAGCATGATTATAACAACTTAGAAGTTCCTGTTTGTATGAAGGGGTGAGATTCTTTATCCATGTAGGGTGTATATTGTCATAGCTGCCGCTAGTCTTGGTCCTAATATGATGTATTGCATTATTCTTTTCCTGGATTGAAAATGGGTTGGTTATATACTCAGATCCTGGGCATGGTTGGTAACTTGGGTTCATAGGAATTAGGGACATTTTGCTGCAATTATTTGATGTTAGCTTATTAACAAAAAGAGTGGCAAATAGCTTAGCTTTTTCATTATCATTGTCATAATGGGTATTATTATGTGTAAGCTCATACAGGAGTGGGTTGGGGGAAGTCTTTTTCCCACAGATGTGGCTTATGACTTTATGTATAAATGGCTCATATGCTTCTCTGGAGAGATTATTTGCAAAATTATTCCAGTAGTTATATTTAGCATTTATTATAGTCCTTTTAAGATTAGATTCTGCTTGTAATTTTTTTAAATATGTAGTAGGTGATGGTTTTTTTATGAATGTTCTCCTAGCTGCCTTTTTTGTTCTCCATTTATTTTGGCACTCATTTGTCCACCATGCTTTGGGAATGTGTTTAGGGAAGGTTTTCTTGGGTGTTGTCCTGGGGATAGCATGATTAGCTGTATTTATTAGTAAAGATGCCAAAACTTCAGCATGTGTGTCAACTGTTGTGTTTGAGATGCATGAATCTTGGGTGAAACTTGTAATTTCATCATTTAGCTTATTTTGGAACATAGGCCAATTTGCTTTAGTGTTGATATATTTGGAGGTATGTGATAGGGTTTCAGCAGGTTTGTTTAGGGAGCAAACTATAGCAAAGTGGTCAGTCCATAGACTATCAATTTTATTTATATAAATTTTATTCAAAATATTTAATGACACAATTTGTAGGTCAATTGTAGAGAAGCTGCCACTTTTGGGGTTGAAATATATATTCAGGTTTGGAGGGGTAGCAATAGCTAATTCAATATTATTTGAAGTCATAAGCTCAATGAACTGACCAGCTTTATTTGCTGGTTTATTCCCCCACAAAAGGCTGTGGGCATTGAAGTCTCCACAAATAATGATATTTTTTAACATATTAGAATTATTTATATAGCTAAAGAAATCCATGGCATCTGTAGTTTCACCATTAGGGTTATAAAAGCTTATTATGTAAGTTTTGTATTATTCAGCCAAACACTGATACCAATTGTATCAACATCATTTACAAAATCTGGAAAGTTGATGCCGCAGAATTTTATATTATTTTTAACTATTAAAGCTACTCCACCTCCTTTTCTCTCTGATGATCTATCCTTTCTCAGGATAGTGTGTCCCAGAGACTTAATTTGTTTATTTTTGGTTGAATGAGTTTCCTGGAGGCAAGCAATATTGATGGAATTATTATTCATAAAAGATATTAGTTCATTTAGCTTATTTTCTGTGAGTGATCTTATGTTCCACTGGAGTATTGATGTGTTGTGTTGTTGATTTATTTTTCATATGACTGTGCATCAATGTTCAGCTTTGTTAATAGTAAAGCAAGATCTTTTTATGCTTGAATGAGCATATCATCAGGGATGTAGATTTTTGCCAATTCTGCAATGATTTTTGTTTTCTGTAGCTGATGTATATTCATGGCCTGAACTGCATTACAGTTTAGAATGAATAAGCATATATTTGGGGATTGCATGTTTAGTTGTGCATCCTGTTTGTCAGTTAAGGGATTAATTCCTGTTAGTGTTTCTGGTTTGTTTCTTCTTGGGAGGGGGGGCCAGGCTGACCTCATCTAACTGGACAAGGAGGCTTGTTGACTTGGTGATTCTTCCTGATAGGGATGTGAGCTAGGGGGCTTAGAGGATGGTGTTTTATGTGGAGTACTTGATGCATTGGCGGTGTTTGACTTGGGGGTTTTGGTTAGTTTCATTATGGGCTTTATTTGGTATGGTTGGGCAGTATTTGCTTCCATAGCTGCAAAGGGGTATGGAATGGCCTTCTCAGTTGCTATTTGGAGTGTTAGTGCTCTTTTCTTATATGCAGGGCATAGTGATTTATTGGTAAATTCATGTGGGCCTTTGCAATTGATACATGTAGGCTGAGTGTTGTTGCAAGTAGTCAACTCTTTAGGATGGGATGCTTTACAATTACTACATGCTAGGAGAATTTCATTGCATTTGTTTGTTGTGTGTCCCAGTTTGAGACACTTTTGACACTGGACAGGCTTTGGTTTGTATTCCTTGTGCAGTTTGATTTGCCCAAATAGGAATAACTTTTCTGGGATGTTAATTTTTTCTTCAGTGTAAATAAGAAAGATCTACTTGTTTTTAGGCCATTAGAGTTAGGTTTACCAAGTTGGGTAACATCTTCAACTGGGATTGTGTTGCCAGCCCTATCTGAGAGCCTTTTAACTCCTGAATGGGTATTTCTGGGGGAACATTATAAACTACTATTTTTGTTGGGGATTGTTTTGGGTTCCATTTAGATGCATTAATTAGGATATTCAGAAGGGATTTCAGATTATTTATTGTGTCTGCTGATTTCTGATCTTGAACAGCTATTAGCAGAGATCCATCATGTTGAATATTAAGAGAGAACATTGATTTCAGCAATTTGAAAATTGCATCTCTTATTGCAGTAATCTTTTTTATTTCAAAGGGGGTATTAGGAGAAATTTTAAGGTAAATTCCTAAGTTTTGGGAGGGAGGATCTTGGGCAGGGAGAGGGGAAATACTTTTGATTGGGGAGATTTTTTTCCTTTTTTAGAGCTTCTAGAAAGGACCTCTTGAAACCCATTATCATCATTTATAGTGACATTAGCCCCTACACTGATCATTGTCCTATTCTCAGAATTGGAGCTATCATGTGAACTTTGTGATAATGAGCTTGACCAGCCAAGATGGGTATCAATTTCACTGGTATTTGGGGTGGGATCTGGGGGGACTTTTTTTGGAGGAGTTCTATGCATTGCCTATTGGAATAAGCTTTAAACTAAAACAAGAAAGGATAATACTATGATAAGAGACTGTCTGCACACTACTGTGGGGAAAACTCCACCATCCACAAAAGAAACACCACAGTATGGCCCTGGGGAGGATTGTGAGCACAATTGGTTTGGTACAACTACTGATAAATCAAGATAATAATTCATAAGATATTTATTTGTAAATTTCTTAAAATGTTGCTGACACAGGCTAGTGTCAGCAGGTGATGAAGTTGTTTTTCATACATTGTAGACCTAAAAGCAATTTTCACCAACTTGAGCTAGCTAAATATTCTTTCTTCTTTAGCCAATGTTACAGGGACACTCTTTGCCATCTGGAACAGTTTCCATACTAATGGGAAAGCATTTTTTGGTTCTTTTCCAATAGTGAAGGCATTCTTAAGTGTTATATCAATGTTGGCTTAGATTTTTAGCTATTCATTAATTTTTATATATTTTTTTTTTCAATTTCTCTTTGGTAACAAGGTGTGAGGGTTTCAGTTTTACATAATTTTGCTCCACTGGATACTGGTTTTTTACCCTACTCACTGAATATTTCATAGGCCTAGCACAATTCTGTTCTTCCAACTAGGTATGTTTTTTATTCATGGCAAGTTAATTACAAGACTTGCAATAGGATATTGAAAATCCATTGAGTATATAGGCTACAATTTGGGCTATACGTTTATCCTGTATGGGGGTAAAGTAAATCAAAGCAAATTTAGAAATTGGCTAATATTGTTGGTAAATCTGCAGGTGGCATAATAATTTAGCTAGGATGTAAGTAAATACATCATTTGATGCCTTTTTTATGCTCTTTCATAATCTAATGACTGCTTCTGTCCTTGAGCCCTTAAAGGGGCCCCAAAGGTATTTTATATGAAAAAAACATCATATGATGTTTTCACTTTCATCCTAGCTAAAATATATGGTCCACTGCAAAGTTGCCATGAAATTTACCCCCACCCACCCCCACAAAGTGCAAAAATATACCCTGAATTGTTGACAGCAAAGTTTTGAATTACAAAATCCAGTGTTATTTTTGTTGACAGCACTTGAAAAACTTGATATGTTAGGAAAACAGTTTATATTTGTGTTGCCCAATAAACAGAGGTTTGAATTGTTACACATAAGTATTCTTGGAATATACTACTCTTCAACAACTTATTTTTAAACTAGTGATATGTTTTATTAACTTTTCAATAACCTACTCTTGATAACTTCTTTGTGTGGTTACAAAAATGAAATACTTTTGAGCAATTTGCAACAGAAGCAATTATTGAATTATGAAAAAGCATAATAAAAGGCATCAAATGATGTATACACTTTCATCCTAGCTAAATTATAGTGTCACCTGTAAATTTACCATATTATTATTATTATTGTTCATTTATTGCCCATCAAAAAAAGGTACAGTAGACAGAGTAATCACTAAAGAAAACAAAAAGAAAAAAAAGAAGAAAAAGAAGGACACAAACAAACATTGAAAATTCAAATACATGACAAAAGAAAACTCTTCATTACACTAATACAAACAGTGACTATATGCATTACATTAATACAAAAAAACTATTGTGAACAAATTGGTGACCATGGATGATTAAACTTACTTTGAAAATGGGATAGAGATTTATTAATGCTAATATTAGGGTCAGATAGCTTATACAAATGAATAATTTTACAGTTTCTTGTCCAAGGGGGCAAATGTAGAAGATATTTAGCAAATCTGAAGAAGATTGATTGTAGGTGCTTTTTATCTGTAACTGTAAAGAATTTCCAGAAAGGAGCAATGTAAAGCAGATGTGGAAGGGCTGTGGCATTGTAAATGGATGCTAGAAGGTAACAGTTGAAATGTAGTTGTCTTTTTATGATTACAGCTTAAGAAATGCTAATTTTACACTCAACATGAGAAATCAGCAAATGATGTGTGTAGCCTATAGATGTGCCAATTGGAAGGCCTAGGTATGTAATATGGTCTGCGGGTTTAACAAAAGAACCATCCATATTTAGAAGAGAAGTAGAGGGATTTTGCAAGTTAAAAAGGATAACTTAAGATTTCTGAGGATTAAAAGACAGACCAATTTTTGAATATTCATCTTTGAGGATTCTGAAATTCTGTTCAATGTGCTGGATCATATGGCTGAGATTCAAGATGTCATCAGCATAACAAATAAGAGACATATCAATTCTCCCAAGAATGCATAAAGGAAGACACTTTGCCTGAGCTTCCAGGACACTTTAGGCCTAGCCTAATTGTTTAGGCCTAGCCTAATTGTTTAACAATATGGTAAAGTACATTAGTTTTCTAGATTCTACACATTCCTTCTGCTTCTTTTGGTAAAATTCTACTTTAGCAACTTTTGGCTATCTTGGAAAGGGGTTAGGTTAGGAAAATGAAACTTTAAGGGATGGGTCTACAGGCTGAAGTATATGCTGGAAAGTTATTTTGAAGTACCTACCTCTACTCCTTCTCTCTTTAGAGGGTCTTTTGGCTATCTTGGAAAGGGGTTAGGTTAGGAAAATGAAACTTTCAGGGATGGGTCTACAGGCTAAAGTATATCCCAGGAAGGTATTTTGAAGTATCTACCTCTAATCCTTCTCTCTCTAGAGGGTCCTGATCTTTGATGACCTTTAAATCTGTGGGTTATAAAAGTGAAAACTTGGAAAATAGATCTTCTGCTTTAATGAAGTACAACAAAATTGTTTTTAGCTTCTCAGAGTTGATCAATCCTAATCAAGGAGGCACAGTTGTGCCTCTATAAAGAGGCGACCCACCACAATGTTAAGCGATTTCAGGTCCTAGAGGTCGCAGAGAGACAGCGGTAATCGCATTTTGTAGCCCAAGCTCAAACTAAGAAACTTGCAAAATTTCATCCTCCTCCGACTTTATCTTCATGGGGTAAACTGGGCCCGAAGTTTGGACCCTCCCACCACAGCCCCCCTTTAACGTTGACCGATTGGGCTGAAATTTAGAAGTTAAGCTTTCCTAGGGCCCGGGAGCTTATCCTCGAAATTTCAGCTCAATCTGATCACTCCTTCCCTGTTTTCAAAAAACCAAATATAGCCACTTAAAATTCATTTCTTTTTTTTTTCTTAGCCACGCCTACAGGCCACAGTTGGCAACAGATCCGGTTGAATGAGGACTCATTCGAAGCAGAATTCGACCTGTTAGGGCCTTTTGATATTTTCAGACCGAAAAAATTATCCCCCGAATTTACATTTACGAAAAACCTTGTTTTCCTATATTAGCCCATGTTAATTTTTCCGACCACAACCCCCCTTTAATGTTGTCTGATCGGGCTGAAATTTGGAAGTTAAGCTTTCCTAGGGCCCGGGAGCTTATCCTCGAAATTTCAGCTCAATCTGATCACTCCTTCCCTGTTTTCAAAAAACCAAATATCAAGTTTTTTGGGAATTTGCTTGCGTTGAAAATAGCTTCCATATACTAAAAAACAATTACTGTTGTGTCTGTATAGTCTAGCGGTTACACTCCAGACTTTCAGGCGGAAAACCCGGGTTCAATTCACCATCAGAGCAATTTTTTTAATACTGAATTCAAACTTTAAAAAGAAACCCAGTTTCTTTTTTAAATTATTTGAAAAAAATTACGTTTTCTAAAGAGTTAAAGAGGCTGAGTTACAAGGAGCAATAATAAGTAATAAACTGTACAAAAACGTGCAGAAATTATTTGAAAAAAACTATGTTTTCTAAAGAGTTAAAGAGGCTGAGTTACAAGGTTGAACCTTAAAACGTACAGGGATTAGGAGGCACAGTTGGGGGGCTGCCGCCCCCCAAACCCCCCGCTTTTGCAGCCTTTAAATAAAAAAAAAAGTTTTTTAAACTAAAAGTAAGGAGCAACATTAAATCTTAAAACGAACAGAAATTATTCTGTATATGAAAGAGGCTGTGCCCTCCTCAACGCCTCGCTCTTTACGCTAAAGTTTGACTTTCTCACAACTCTTTTTTTAAACAATAAAAACTTTAGCGTAAAGAGCGAGGCATTGAGGAGGGCACAGCCTCTTTCATATATGGAATAATTTCTGTTCGTTTTAAGATTTAATGTTGCTCCTTACTTTTAGTTTAAAAAACTTGTTTTTTATTTAAAGGCTGCGAAAGCGGGGGTTTGGGGGGCGGCAGCCCCCCAACTGTGCCCCCTAATCCCTGTACGTTTTAAGGTTCGACCTTGTAACTCAGCCTCTTTAACTCTTTAGAAAACGTAGTTTTTTTCAAATAATTTATGGTAAAGTTCTATGAAATCATATTATTGAGTTAGGACTAAAGTGGATACATGATTTGATGCCTTTTTTTATGCTGATTACAAATATAATAAGCATTTCTATCGGAAATGAATTTCAGACCCCTCCCCCCCCTAAATATGCCAATTCAGGTTTAGTTTAGGCTAGGTATAGCCTATATAGGGGGGGGGGAGCTGAAATTCATTTCTGATAGAAATGCTTATTATATCCATAATCAGCATAAAAAAGGCATTGAATGGTGTATTCACTTTAGTCTTAACTCAATAATATGATTTTGTAGAACTTTACCCAATTTACAAGGTTTTAAAGATATACAAATACATTTCCTAAGTTTTGAAAAAAAAAAAAACATTTGTATGGTTTAAAATTCTACTCAAATAGGTTAGGTTCTCAAACTTACCAGGAATTGCATTCTCAGAACTAAACCTAGAGAAAAAGAAACTGATAACTGAAAGTTAAGGTAAGATGTTGTTTTGCCAAAATTTCAATAGACCTGTCATGTAGGCAAATTTCAGGACCCTCTAGAGGGAGAAGGAGTAGAGGTAGATACTTCAAAATACCTTCCAAGGACATACTTTAGCCTGTAAACCCATCCCTGAGAGTTTCATTTTCCTAACCTAACCCCTTTCAAAGAAAGCCAAAAGTAGCTAAAGTAGAATTTTACCGCTTTCTTACAATATGCCCCTGATCTGCACCTTTACCCAAGGCCAACCTATAACCTAGCCAAGCTCATACATAGCCTTATCCATCTGTAAATCTGACAGAGTAAGAACAGAAAAATTTGTTGAAAACATGTCATATATACCTCAGCTTGCGTCCTAATTTCATTTTCTGTAGATAAAAATCCAACCAATAGCTGTTTAAATTGTTCTTGCTCGGCCATGTCACCGGTTACCGCGTTTTCTGCTTTTTATCTGTAAACCTTTAGGTAGCGTTACCATCAACAGCAACAAGCCTAAGCCCTAAAGTCTTATCCTCATCTGTGATTTTCCAGAGAACAGGATGACGAGCCTGATGCGCCTTTATGTCGGCACCTTTCTAGCTGTAGCACCATACCCCATACCCATTGACAAGAAACTCAAGCTAATCTTTTACCTGACAAAATTAATTTTAAAAAACATTTTTCATAAAGGAACTTTTTCAAAGAAAAGTATAGAGCTAAACTAGACCGAAAATAGTATTTCGTTTCGCTATTCTACAAACGTTATTCTACACTGAAAAGGCTAAAAGTGTTCCTCAGCCAGATAGAATTTCGTAGATGCAGAATGGCAAAGATTAGAGTTGCTAGAGGAAAAAAGTGACTCTTCAATAAACTCCAGCTGAAAGCTACAGTAAACGATGTTACATTAGGAGCCTCATAGTTACATTTGGCACTTACTGCTGGTGGGAAAAAATTTTTTTATTTTAGCGTGAGGAATCATCTCTTTCCCTTACAATTTTCTTCTTCAATACTCTTGTTCAAAGACGGCTTCTGAACGTCAGGATGAGGGTAGGGGCGATAATAAAGTCTGTGACGGCATATCACGGCCGGGCTCCATTGCAATTGAGATTCCTGCTTAAACGGTAATGAATTTGAGTTGAATTGATGTAAAAAATTGCTTCATTATCTAAATAGCTGTTCGGGTGCCTAGGAATAATGTGAAGGAATGCGCCTCCTCTTGAAACTTACATTTCTTACATAGCATAAAGACACAGAGTTGATTCTAATAATTTAGCCTAATATTCGAAAAAAGCGCAAATGCAACCATGATCAGCGGCATTTCAAGCCTGTTTTTATTGGAAGGGGGGAGTGGACTTTATAGAATTTTCGAAATTGATGCCTGATTGGTACTAAAAAAGTGAATTTCCTTCTAATAAGCTATTAACCAAAATCTGTACAAAATCAAGATCAAAGCGAGATTTTATACATTTTAATGCTGTTTCACCTCTGTCCTATCATAAAAAAGTCGCTATTGCTACATTTTCACCGGGGGGGGGGAGGAAGAGATGACGAGCATGTGCTGTTAGGATCTAAATTATGCCGACTATTTATTAGAAATTGTGTGAAGTAATGAGAGTTTCTTTTTTTTTGGCAAGAAATATTTTGAAAATATAGCAGTCAAAGCGGCAAATATGTTTGAAAAATATATTACTGAAAAGTTTATTCAAACACTCCTGGAAGGCAAAATTTTCAATCCATGACTCTACTGTTTTACTTTTCACCGAATCAAATTAGAATTGCACTATTTCAGTGATTCCTTTTTCTCTAGATTAGTAATCTCGAAATCTTCCATTTTCTCATTTTTCTTCCATAGTGGACTTGCAAATAAACTGGCTCATCACAAAACATAAGAAATCCCAGAGTTGCAGAGAATTGTATTCTTCCAAGGTGATAAGAGTTTAAGGGCTGGACACACGTAGCTGATTTCGGGAACTGGTTTCCAAATTAGTGACGATTTTAAAAGGAATCGGCGTCGATTTAAGCTTGAAAAATTTTCTAGTTTTCGGCGTCAATTTACAAAATCAGCGCCGATTTTCATCATGATCTTAACAAAAAAAAATAGGGATACAAATAAATAGTCAGCCAGAGATGTCTGTGGTGAAAGACCCCGCTACTGAGCTGAGGACTAAACTGAGAACTAAGCCGAAGTAAATTATACAACTATTAATAAACTCCAGTTGACTATTTGTGTCCATGATTTTTTGTTTTTAAAATCTTGCGCAGTAAATTTTTCTTTCAACAAATTTTTCTTACCGCTATCGTTTGTCCACTGATGCTGAAATTGGTTCTCGGAATCAGCTACGTGTGCCGAGCCCTTTAGATAAGGTCCCATAAAGTTTTTTAGCAGCTTAAAAGCCTATCAGGGCTGTCGCTCTACTCGTCTACATTTATCGCTCTACTCGTCTACTTTTTACAGAGCCAAATTATAATTATGCTATTTCTACGACTCGTATTTCTCTAGATTTTGCCATCTCCGAATCCTCCATGATTGCACATGGGGATCCAATGACATTACCATGAAGTTTCAAAAAGTAAAAGTGTGCTGTGACATAGGTGAAATTAAGTAGAAGTCAAATGGCTCGTAGGTGCAATTCACTCCCGGATTGTGATTTCATAACAATTGGAAATTTCCTTCTTTTGGATGGACAAGAATGACTTTTAACATGACCTCCCAAACTTGATGGCTTGAATAAGAAAAAAAAAATAGCGATCCGGTGAAATTCTAAATGTGGCTTACCTCAAATATGAGAAAAATCAGAATCAGAAGGAATTGCAGTTTTCGAAGTGATAAAGCTTACATAATGTCTTATATAGCTTTTTAACAGTCTTTAAGCCTTTCAGGCTTGTTTAAGGCTTATATTTGTTTGGATACATATGTTGGGGAAGTAAATCAGAGGCAACGCTATAGGGTTGCCTGTAGGAAAGGCCATACGGCTCCTATGTTTTATTATTGTTATTGTTGTTTTTTGTCCCAGAGGCACTTCATATGGAAGGGGTCGTCGTAGAAACTTAAAAGGGGGCTCATTCAAAAGGAAATCGAGAGTTCTAGTGCCCTTTTTAAGGGTCAAAAGTGATTGGAGGGCAATTGCCCCCCCACGCCCATTATTCCCCCAAACACATCCAATCAAAATTTTGAGATAGCCATTTTGTTCAGCGTAGTTGATTTCCAGATAGAAAATATATTTTTGAGGAATATACTCCCCTATAACCCTCAGGGCAAGGGTTTTGAGTTGTGTCCGGGGGGCATACGAGGTTTTTATAGAAGGCGTTGTCATAGAAACCTCAGAAGAGGCTCATTCGATTGGAAATTCAAAGGGCTAGTGCCATTTTTAATAGTCGAAAGTGATTGGAAGGCAACTAACCCCCCCCCCCCCCCACGCCCATCATTTACCCTAACACATCCAATCAAATTTTCGAGATAGCCATTTTATTCAGCGTAGTTGATTTCCAAACAGAAAATATGTTTTGAGGAGGACACTCCCCCACAATCCTCAAGGCAGGGGTTTTAAGTTATGCCCTGGGGACATATAAGGGTTTTATAGAAGGCGTTGTCGTAGAAACTTCAAAAAAGGCTCATTCGATTGGAAATTCAAAGGGATAGTGCCCTTTTTAACAGTCGGAAGTGATTGGAGGGCAACTAGACGCCCCCCCCCCCCCCCA
This sequence comes from Artemia sinica, assembly GCA_027921565.1. Lineage (NCBI taxonomy): Eukaryota > Metazoa > Arthropoda > Branchiopoda > Anostraca > Artemiidae > Artemia > Artemia sinica. Next base: position 19,525,181 of record CM051271.1, on the reverse strand, counting down.
ACGCCCATCATTTCCCCAAACACATACAATCAAAGTTTCGAGATAGCCATTTTATTCAGCGTTGTTGTTTTCCAAACAGAAAATATCTTTTTGAGGAGGAAACTCCCCCACAACCCTCGGGTCAAGGGTTTTAAGTTAGGCCCTGGGGGCATATAAGGTTTTTATAGAAGGCGTTGTCGTAGAAACTTCAAAAAGGCTCATTTGATTGGAAATTCAAAGGGCTAGTGCCAGTTTTAACAGTTGAAAGTGATTGGAGGACAACTAGCCCCCCCCCCCCGCGCCCATCATTCCCCCAAACACATCCAATCAAAATTTTACTGATAGAAATTTGAGGTAGCCATTTTGTTAAAAAATAGTTCAAAGATCATATAATAAAACTCCTTTACGTATGACCATTTCGTTAAAAACACTTCAAGGGTCAGATAAGAAAAACTTCTGTGGCTACACCCCTCCCCCCAGGGCCCGGGGCAGGCGTTGTAAGCATTGCTCTGGGGGTATATATGGTTCTTATGGAAGGTATACTCGTATAAACTTCGGTGAGGGCTCATATGACTGGAAACTGAAAGTTCTCGTTCACTTTTTAAGAGTCAAAAGGGATCGGAAGGCGACTAGTCCCCCTCTCCACGCCCTATTTTGCTCAAACCCATCCGATAAGAACTTTAAGAGCTTTTTTTTCAAAATCATTTAAAGGTAAGATAACAAATACTCCGGTGCCGACACAACTCCCCAGGGCCCGGGGGGCTGGCACTGTAACCTATTTTCTGGGACCGTATGTGGTTCTTATCAAAGGGATGCTCGTATAAAGTTCAGAGAGGGTTCGTTTGAACGGAAATTAAAATTTGTAGTTCATTTTCTCAGAGTGAAAAAGTTCGGAGGGCAGCTAGCCCCTCCCACGCTCCATAAATTTGGGTTTATCGGATGGATAAACCCATCCGAAAAAAATTTGAGGTGACTATTTTGTTAAAAATAGTTCAACCATCAGACATTAAAACTCCGGGGTCGACACAACCCCCAAGGGCCCAGGGACAGGCGTTGTAAGTTATACTCTGGGGATATATATGGTTCTTAAAGAAGTGATGCTCGTATAAACTTCAGAGAGGGCTCATTTCTTTGAAAATAGAAAGTTTTAGTTCACTTTTAAAGAGTCAAAAGAGTCCGAAGTTTAATTAGCCCCCCCCCCCCCACGCCTTTTTTCCCCAAACCCATCCGATAAAAATTTTGAGATAGCTATTTTGTTAAAAATAGTTCAAACATCAGATAATATAAACTCTGAGGTTGACACAAACCCATTTTTTCACTTTGATATTGTTACTTTGATAACAGTTTTGATACTTTGATTAACATTTGATTTTTTTTTTAAAGTTTGATTTTGAAATAAAGAATTTTTAAAAACTTGAAACTTTTTGCAATTATAAACGAAGAAAAACGAATTAAAAAAAAACTTTCCGAAAAATAAGTTTTTCAAAGAAAAGCAAAGGCCATTTTAAACTTAAGCTCAGTAGATACAAATACCTGTTAAAAATCAAACTCAAAACGGCCAGAAATTACTATTAAAGAATAAATGAAACCCAAAACGAATAGAAATTATATAAACAATCATAGCATAAAACATACAACAAGTAATAATATAAATGAATAAATAGATCTTAAAGCGAGTAATGCTGATATTGAATATGAAAATCTAGCTTTAAACGCAAAGAAAAAAAAAATTCCTATTGAAGTATAAATGAAACTTAAAACAAACAGAAATTAAATAAACAATCAATGCAAACAAACATACAATAGATATTAATGTAAATTAATAAATAAATCTTAAAACGAGTGAAACTTAAATTGAACATGCAAATCAATCTTGAAACGAACAAAAATCACTACAAACAAGAACTTGGGTATCACCTCCTTCTCTCACTGTAAAAGTCTAAAACCTAATGCGTCATTGGCGCTTTACTGAGAACAATATGCGTCTTGACCAGTCTTGGAAAGCATAAGCAACATCAAATTGAATATTTGATGTATAATGATACTAGTTGTTGAAAGATCCATCAGTTCAAGAATTTTATTTCACTGTAATTTTATTTTTATTTTCAATGTTGTAAGAACTGGAAAAGAAAATATTTGTAAAATAATTCGATTTCAGTTAAGCTCCACTGACGTAGTAGGCTTATGGTTTTTATTAGCAGTTAAGGAAGGAGGCAGTATCCAAACACTTGTTTGTAGTGAAACTATATTCGTCTTGAACAACTTTAAAAAGAGCTAATAAATTAAACTGAATATTTGATGTATAATGATGTTAATTGCTGAAAGCTCATCACTTCAAAATTTTACTATAATTTTAATGTTTATTTTCAATATTAAGTACATAAGAAAATATTTATCATAAAATTTGTTGACGTAGTAAATGCCGCGGTATATTTTAGACTTTTACAGTGAGAGAAGGAGGTGATACCCAAATTCTTGTTTGTAGTGATTTTTGTTCGTTTCAAGCTTGATATGCATGTTCAATTTAAGTTTTACTCGTTTTAAGATTTATTTACTAATTTACATTAATATCTATTGTATGTTTGTTTGCATTGATTGTTTATTTAATTTCTGTTCGTTTTAAGCTTCATTTATGCTTCAATAGGGATTTTTTTCTTTTCATTTTAAATTTGCTTTTCAAATTCAATCTCAGCATTGCTCGCTTTAAGATTTATTTATTCATTTATATTATTACTTGTTGTATGTTTTTTGCTATGATTGTTTATTTAATTTCTGTTCTTTTTGAGTTTCATTTATTCTTTAATAGTAATTTCTGGTCTTTTTGAGTTTGAATTTTAACAGGTATTTGTATCTGTTGAGCTCAAGTTTAAAATAGCCTTTACTTTTCTTTGAAGCAACTTATTTTTCGGAAAGTATTTTTTAATTAATAACTATAAAAAACAATGCATGCCGAGAAACGACTGGAATTTTTTAACGTAGTATTAGAAAAATTAAATCTAAAGGTGAAACAGGAACTTTAATAGAGTAGAGCAGAATTTTAAATTAGTCTTTGAGGGCTGACGTGATTTTCCTTGTATTTTCTCTAAAAAAAAACCGTCAGGTATTGACACACCAACTACTTGCAGAAACTTGCTGAAGATGTAAAAACTGTGATTCACATAAAAAAAACATATTCTTACCATTATTCAGATAAAGAATGGTAAGAACATTTTTCTTCTTCTTCGCTAGAAAGCATTTGGACTCCATCGTTCGGTGTCCTTCTGGCTTCAAAAGTTGATTGATTCTTCTCCCTAGCATTGAATGTTTATTCTTCCAAGGGCGAAAGAAAACTAATTAGGCGTTTTCATAAGGGTCAAGCAAGGGAAGCGTAATGTCCTGCTACCCTTTCCCCGTAATTTAAGAGTAAATACTCGGCATGTACCCCTAAGGCTCTTGCGACAGGACCTTCCCCTTCTTCTGCTTATCGACCCTTCTTCTTACCATTTCTTGAGAATTCAATGATCCTCTTGAAGATCCATCCCTCTTCCTTGGCTGGGAGGTTTTATCATCTCTGGGAGGTGTTTCTGTCTGGGCATGAGGGTTATCAGCCATACGCATGCCAATTTTTGATCGTTTTGAGTTTGACTCGGCTATATATTGTAATTTCTTTTCGTTTTGAGTTTCATTTATTTATTGATAGTGATTTGTGGTAGTTAACGCTTGGAAGATTATCTGACTTTATTTCTGCTCATTTTCGGCTTAATAGAGCTCTTTACTTTTCTTTGAAAACCTTGCTTTGTGGGAAAAGTTTTTTAAATTAATTTCCGCTCATTTTTTATTGACATAGTCTTTTTCATGGCAAAAAAAATAATATTTTATACCCTTTCTATTTTTTTTTTATAAGAATCCATAGTTTAGGTTGCTATTTGTACGTTGGAGAAACTTGTTGAACATTTTTAAATCCTGACACAAACAGTAGTTTTTAATTTAATTTTGTAACTACTGAAGTTAACCTGAAAAACTGGATTTAACATCATTTCCAAAAGATTCTATCTATTCTCTTTGACAACCTGGATACACTTAGACTCTTTTTTATTAAGTTAAATTGTAAGAGCAGAAGTAGTAATAGTAGTAGCCCCAAAAGTTTCATCTCAATAGCCCCAGTCGTTTTCTATATATTGCTGATAGGTCTTATTGGCAACAAAAAACACAAAGTCTTTTGATTTAGTTTAAAGCAGCATTTAGTTTTACAGTATAATGAGCCAATTGCAGAATTGTGGGGGATTGAAAAGCCCAATATCTCTAAATACATAATTGCTTGACCATTCTACTATACTGAACAAAATGGCTGTCTCAAAATTTAGACTAGATGTGTTCGGAAAATAAATGTGCTTGAGAGAAAGGCTGCTCGCCCTCCAATTTCTTTTTACTCTTAAAAAGGGTACCATAATTTTTAATTTTGAATCGAGTTAGCTCCTTTAAAAGTTTCAATTTTATTTCTATCTATTATGGAGTGGTGCTGCCTATAATATTGCTTATATGCCGTTTTGAAAGCCTGTATGCATAGAGTTTTTTCATTTAATTGAAACTCCTCCTAAACGTTCCCTAAAAGTTTCACATCAGTACCCTTAGCGTCATTAGTTGCAGTAACTGTAGTGGTAGTATTAAAAGTATGCACATAGTGCCTTCTGGGTAGTACAAAATCCCCCACAACTTATCCTTAAAGGTATAACCTAATAATACAAGAAGTTCTTCGGATAGTGCTTCGTCAACTTTTTGAAGTCCACATGTTCATAGTTTGTTTTAATTTAGTTCAACATCCTTCTAAATATCCCTTGAAAGCTTCACCTTAATACTCTTAGCTTGCGCAGTAATAATAGTTGTAGCAGCAATAGTATCAGCATGTTTATAGTACCTTTGGTTTCTTAAACATCCCCTTCAACACATGCTGAAAGTTTCAGCGCAATACCATCATCCGTTTCTGGGGCATTTCTATTGTATCCACTTGACAACCTGTGTGTGCACAGTATATTTCGGACTAAGTCCATACAGTTTGCATTCCAAATTTTTCTCCTTAATATTCTTAGTTTTAATAGCAGTAGTAGTAGCACTAGAATCAATTTTAGTAGCTTCAGCTTTAGTGGCAGTAGTAGTAATAGCAGAAGTAATAATAGTAACTGTCGTGGTAGTATGAGTAGAAGCAGTAGCATTAGGATGTAAATATTTTCTATTGGTTAGCTTAAGATCCCTTGGAACAAGTCCTGTTAGTTTCAGCTTCACACACCAGACTCTTCCTAAGATATTGTTGTTACACACTTTTGAAAACCTGCATACAGACGGCACGTTTTGATTCAGTTCACCTTCTCCCTTCGAAATTCCTTGAAAATTTCACCTTCATACCCTTAGAAATAGTTGTAATAGTAGTCACAGTAGCAGTATTGATATTACTAGTAATAACATCGAATAGTGTTAGTACTACTAGTGGCAGTAATATTATCATATTGCCTTTTGATCACTGGAATATCCCTCTCATCCAGACCTGGAAGTTTCAACTTAATACAATTAGCCATTGCAATGACATTGTTGATATATCCTTTCGATAGCCTGTATGTTCATAGACTTCTTGAAATTTTCATGTCAATGCTCTTAGCCTTACAAGTATTTGCAATAGTAGTAGTAGAAGTAAATGTAGCAGTAACAAAAGTATTAGCAGTAGTTTACACATGTTGCTTATTGGTGAGATTATCTTCCTCTTTAAGCATTCTCTGAAATTTCCAGCTTAATCTGATTTAGTTCCAATTTCCTCTTAACACTGTAAGTGGAGTAGTCTGTAGCCCCTTAACACTGTAAATGGAGTGGTCTGGTAACACTCTAAATGGAGTCGTTGTAGCAGTAGTCCTAGCATGTATTATTTCCTTTTTGATCATATCCCTTATCATTTCCTTAATTTTCCAAATAAATATACTGAGTTATTCCTGTGTTTCACCCTTTTGACAATCCTTATAAACATAACGTGTTTTGATTTAGTTCAACAATCCACTCAGCATACTCTAAAAGGCTCACCTGAATGCCCTTCTTCTTCTTGGAAAGTAAAGATCAAACAAACATACCTTTCTCAATAATACTCGTATATACTATGTGTAAACATTGAACGAATCGGCTAATTTACAGCCCCTGTCCTAAGGATTGTGGAGAGGTTGACATCCCCAAAGACATAATTACTCAACCTTTCAACAAGGCTGAACAAAATAGATCTCTTCAAATTTTGATTGGATATGTTTTGGGGAATGATAGACTTGGAGGAGGGGCAGATTGCCCTCTATTTGTTTTTGACTCTTAAAAGGGGCACTAAAACTTTCAACTTCCAATCAAGTGAGCTCCTTCCGATAAAAAATTTATTCGACCATCCGTTCCATAAAGACGCTAATGCCCCGGGGTATAACTTAAAAACCTTGCCCATGGGCTCTGGGGGATTGTGGCCACCCTAAATACATTGTTATATAATTTTTGGACTATTGGTGACAAAATAGCTATACCACAGTTTCAATTGAATAAGTTTCGGGAAAAGAGGATGTCAGAGAGAGAGAGAGAGAGAGAGAGGGGGGGGGGGCTAGTTGCTCTTCATCATGTCTGACTCTTACAAGGGAACTAGAACTGTACATTTCCAATCAAATGAGCCTCTTCTAAAGTTCACACGACCACACCTTTCACAAGAACCTTATATGGCCTTTGGGCATAACTTACAACCCTCACCCCCAGCCTCTATGGGATTCTGTCAACTCTAAAGACCCTATTATATGATTTTTGGACTATTTTTGAACAAATGATTATAAGATGCATTTGTGGAAGACATGACAAAGGGGAAGAGGGGGGGGGGTTGGCTGCCCTTCGATCACTTTGACTCATAAAAAGGGCACTATAACATCTGATTTCCAGTCAAATGAGCCCATTTCAGATTCTTACGACAACCCTTTCCGTAAAAACCTTATATGCCCACGGGGCATAACTTATAACCCTTGCGCTGAGTGCTTTGGGGGGGGGGGGTGTCATCCTCAAAGATATAATTTCCAGACCTTTCAACTACGTTGAACAAAATGACTATCAAAATTTTAATTAGATGTGTTTTGGGAATTTACGCATGGGGGGGGGGCTTGTTACCTTCAATTACTTTTCGCTATTAAAAAGAGCACTACCCTGTCAGTTTCCAATCAAATGAGCCTTTTTCGAAGTTTCTACGACAGCAAATGACTATTTCAAGATTTCTATCAGATGCATTTCGGGAAAATACAAGGTCCCCACCTTCGTGGGACCTTGATTGAAGGGGGGGGTATCCACCCTTCGATTACTCTGAATTTTAAAAAGGACACTAGAACTTTAGATTACTAATCCAATGAGCCCCTCTGAAGTTTATGCGATCATCCTTTCTATATAAATCTTATATGCCCCCAGGACATAACTTACAACCCTAGCCCTGAGGGCTGTGGGAGGGGGTGTAATCCTCAAAGACATAATTCTCGGACCTTTCAACTACGTTGAACAAAATGGCTATCTCAAAATTTTGATTGGATGCGTTTAGGGAAATAGAGGGGGTGGGAGGGGATTAGTTACCCTCCGATCACTTTTGACTATTAAAAAGAGTGCTAGCCCTTTAAATTTCCAATCGAATGAGCCCTTTCGAAGTTTCTATGACAACTTCTTCGATACGAAGTGCCCTGGTCTAAAAAAAAAAAAAAAAATTAAAAAAAAAAATAATAATAATACATTGTACCCATATCGCTCTTAACAGCGCAATTCTACTGCACATGATCTCTATTAATTTTTACCAGCCCAAAAGCTTAGTTAACATTTGTTTTACTTTTCGATATTAATTTCTTGCTTGGTTTCATTCTTATCGTCTTCATGATTTTTCCCTTTACGTTTCTCAGATTTTACCATATCGACCCATTACTCAAATTTATTCCCACTTTCTTTACTTTCTTCAATTTTGTCATTCTATACTTTAGCAATTGGGGTAGCAATTTTTCTTCTTTATCTTTTTTAAGTAGCTTTACTTTGTCTTGACCTTTCTCTTCAATGTCGTCCAGTGGTATTTTGTCCACTTCTTACTTATCATCATCTAATTTCAACAAAACCAGTGACGTGACGTTAGTGACAGATTGTCATTTTCTGGTGTTCTGACATCAGAATAGAGTTTCTCCACTTTAATGTTAAGTTTAACTTTAATGTAAGGGACAAGAGCTGATAGCCTGGCTTCTTCTTTTTCTTCAGTTTTCTTTTTTCTCTATAAATTTTTTGATTAATCTTCTTTTTCTCTTTTATATATATATATATATATATATATATATATATATATATATATATATATATATATATATATATATATATATATATATATATATATATATATATATATATATATATATATATATATATATAATATATATATATATATATATATATATATATATATATATATATATGTATATATATATAAATATATATAATATATATATATATATATATATATATATATATATATATATATATATATATATATATATATATATATATATATATATATATATATATATATATATATATATAATATATATATATATATATATATATATATATATATATATATATATATATATATATATATATATATATATATATATATATATATATATATATATATATATATATATATATATATATATATATATATGCATTGAATAAGCGTGAAAATTCAATACTTTTGGTGTATCCATTGTTAACAAGACTCTGTTTGTTAGAGTTTATGTTACTATTGAGTTGCATCGCTTCTTACTTATAGATCGTTACGGGCTCCTAGGCTCCTATTTTTTTCATAGCTTGCAGCCCTTCCCCCAGGGGCTTTGAGGGGTCAAGTCGTCCTCAAAGATATATTTATTAGATCTTTCGACCATGCTGAACAACATGGCTCTCTCAAAATTTTCATTGGACAACTTTGGGAAAAAGGGGGTGGGAGGGGGGTTAGCTACCCTCCAATGTTTTTGGTCACTTAAGAAAGGCACTAGAACTTTTGATTTCCGACCAAATGAGCCCTCTCCCGATCTTATAGGATCACTAGTTCGATGCGATCACCCCTGGAAAAAAAATAAACACGCATCCGTGATTTTGCTTCTGGCAAAATTTTATTCAAAAACAGGCAAATTTTCTCAGGCTCGTAAAGCTGATGGGTGGCGTTAAACTTCAGGAATTTTATATATTTTGAATAAGTATCAAAATTCTATTCTTTTGATGTATATAATATTATCAAGACACCGTTTCTTACAGTTTATTTACTATTCACAAAGAGCACAGATCTGTAGAAAACCGCTACGGACTGCGTTTTGCGGAGGAACGCATGTTTCTCTCGCCACTCATCCTTGTGGTTTTCCCCAAGGCACATGTGTTGAAAAAATCCAACGCATGCGGTTAAAACGCTTGCGGTCTTTGGAAGGAAAGAACATGGATGTTGTTAAAAGGCAAATTTCAGCTTTTATATTTCATCATATATTAAGCATAAAAAATCTGATTTAATTCAAAAGGCTTGGGAGAAAGTCCCGAGAGAGACGAATTTGCCCGATAGGCAGGGGGTGTCCCGAAGAGGGGGGCGGGGAGGGTTACCCTTCCAACTTTTTGGCATTCGGTAGAATTCTCACCGATGGCAAAAATTTCGGCAGAAATTTTGCAAAATCGGCCAAAATTTAGCACAATTCTTGATTTCTGCAAAAAATTCGGCATAAATCAGATAGCGATTCGGTTAACATTACAAAGATCACCCCCCCCAATAAAATGAGCGTCAGGACGCCCCTACCGATAGGATGTGGTGAACGGTATGCTGAACTGTTTTAGCAACAAGCTAAAACAGGATTTTGAGCAAGCTCACAATCCACTAAAAGGAATGGGGGAGATATTTGTCTTACTGTTTTGGGCTCCCACCCTTTTTTGACAAATGCAAATGTTGGTTTGGTAATGTTACTCTAATAACCCAACCTATGTTGATCTAGACTGTGAATTGGGCCATAGTCATGAAAAATTTGCAATATACTGTGTCAGGGTTTATGCAGGGCGAACTTGTTTAAAGAATTGAATTTACTGATTCAGATGCTGAAAAAGTTACCAACTGCACAGATCCTGGTAAATTTGGAATATAGGACCGTAATGATATAGCTTAGAAATGCAACTTTTGACGTGAACAGAGTCGTGGGGTTTCACCACTTCGGCAATGCAATTCAGAAATCGCACGGCATTGCGTTTTCTGCAACGCACCTGTCTATGTGAATAGTAGGTTACGGATTACGTTTACTATTGTGCTGCAACGCTCCGTACTTACAGTTTGTTAACACGAACTGTTGTGCCCCGTGGAAGTTCGCCTGACTGAGATATTTATATTGTTGTCATTTTCCTGCAACCGTTACCTCTGAGCTGTTATCTATAAGAAAATTACATCAGTGTGAACCAAGTGTACCGCAAAAACAAAATGTTTGTTTGTGCCTGAAAATTTAGCTGTGATGACCTTGTCTAAAGCAAACTTCTACGCGAATATTTAAATGTAAAGAATATGGATAATTCTCTGAATTAAAGATGCCTATGGATCTTAGATAATTAAATTAATTTTGTAAGTATAATAAACACATTGAACCTAATAAAAGCTAAAGTAGTAGTCAACCTTTCTTTCCCATAATATCCTTATGTTGAATTTCAGCAACTACAGACTTTAGCCTAGACTGCACAGTAATGACAAGGACACCCATTAGGTTACTAGGAATTATTGTGGACTTATCAATCATATTTACTCTGTAAGTATTCCAAATAATATAAAATATTTAAGTGGGGTAGACTTAAATTGGCTAGACCAGGGTAGTCTGTTATACTTAGGCCTATAGGCCCCTTTTAGCTTTGACAATTCTCCTCCCAGGATTAGAGTTAGAGTTCTAATATCAATGCATTTTGAATGGGTAATGTTTATATAAACAGCTTATTAAGGTAGCTAAGAAATAAACTTACCTCTATAGGCCTAGCAAGAATTGCATCCTGAATCCTAATTTAACATGCATTTGAATCAGAAATGAACTTTACCCCCACCTCAAAATGTAGAAATATATACCCTGAATTAGAATAAGCCCTGAATTGATATATATATATATATATATATATATATATATATATATATATATATAGATATATACATATATATATATATATATATATATATATATATATATATATATATATATATATATATATATATATATATATATATATATATATATATATATATATATATATATATATATATATATATATATATAGATATATATAGATATATATATATATATATATATATATATATATATATATATATATATATTATATATATATATATATATATATAAATTTATATATAAATATATATATATATATATATATATATATATATATATATATATATATATATATATATATATATATATATATATATATATATATATATATATATATATATATATATATATATATATATATATATATATATATATATATATATATATATATATAAATTTATATATAAATATATATATATATATATATATATATATATATATATATATATATATATATATATATATATATATATATATATATATATATATATATATATATATATATATATATATAATATATATATATATATATATATATATATATATATATATATATATATATATATATATATATATATATTGCATGTTACTAGTTGTTTTGGCTCACATTTCATCCCATAATACTATCATAATTATAAATACCTGCTTACCTTAAACAACTTCAGCATTTAACCTTGTTTATTAAAATATATTCCAAAATCCTATTTTCATTAATAGGCCTAGTCATTTAATTTTCTTCCATAGGCCTAGCTGATGTTTGTTATGGTATAATAGAACTGGGTTTGTGATGTCACAAAACTTTGCATATCATAACCCCTTAAGGGTAGCTTACAGGTGGAGACAACAGCAGTGGTGTTGATAAGCCATTTAAATTTTCTTAATTAGTTGATGTTGCCAAAGGATTTGACAAGAGATAGACCAGTAAAAAGATCCAAATCATTTTTAGAGGACAAATTATGTCATGGGAAGATGTTTTTGATATTCCCCTTTCCCCAAACTCAAAAATTTCTAAAATTGTAGTTTAAATACTTTATACCATGGTTGCAGCAGTAGCTACAACCTAGAAGATATCTCTGAGGACTTTAGTGGACAAGTTATGTCATGGGACAATGTTTTTGAAATCCCCCTTCACCTCAAACTCAAAATTTTCTAAAATTCTATTTTAAAACTTTTTAAATATTTCTAATGCACTAATAGATAGAGTGCTACAAACATCAGAATCAACTTTAGAGGATAAATTATGTTATGAAAATATGTTTTTGAAATCCCCCTTCACCCCAAACTCAAAATTTTCCAAAATTCTACTTTAGAAGCTTTTTTAAACATTTCTAAAGCACTAAGACATAGAGCACTACAAACATCAGAATAGACTTTAGAGGACAAGTTTATGTCATGGGAAGATGTTTTTGAAATCCCCCTTCCCCCCAAACTCAAAATTTTCTAAAATTTGACATTAGAAGGTTTTTAAATATTTCTAAAGCACTAATAGATAGAACACTACAAATATCAGAATCAACTTTAGAAGACAAATTATGTTATGGGAAGATGTTTTTGAAATCTCCCTTTGCCTCAAACTCTAAATTTTCCAAAATTCTAGTTTAGAAGCTTTTTTAAATATTTCTAAAGTGCTAAGACATAGAGCATTACAAACATCAGAATAGACTTTAGAGGACAAATTATGTCATTGGAAGATGTTTTTGAAACCCCCCTTCCCCCCAAATTCAAAATTAGCCTATCTAAAATTCTACTTTAGAAGCTTTCTAAATATTTCTAAAGCACTAATAGATAGAGTGCTACAAATGTCAGAATTGACTTTAAGGACAAATTATGTAATGGGAAGATCTTTTGAAATCCCCCTTTGCCCCAAACTCAAAATTTTCCAAAATTCTAGTTTAGAAGCTTTTTTAAATATTTCTAAATTGCTCAGACATAGAGCACTACAAACATCAGAATTGACTTTAGAGGACAAGTTATATCATGGGAAGATGTTTTTGAAATCCCCCTTCCTCCCAAACTCAAAATTTTCTAAAATTCTACTTTAGAAGCTTTTTAATATTTCTAAAGCACTAATAGATAGAGCGCTACAAACATCAAAAACAACTCTAGAGGACAAGTTATGGTATGGGAAGATGTTTTTGAAATCCCCCTTCCCCCCAAACTAAAATTTTCCAAAAGTCTACTCTAGAAGCTTTTTTAAATATTTCTAAAGTACTAAGACACAGAGTGTTACAAACATCAGAATCTACTGTAGAGGACAAGTTATGTTATGGGAAGATGTTTTTGAAATCCCCCTTCTCCCCAAACTCAAATTTTTTTTAAAATTCTACTATAGAAGCTTTCTAAATATTTCTAAAGCACTAATAGATAGAGTGCTACAAACATCAGAATTGACTTTAGAGGACAAATTATATAATGGGAAGATGTTTTTGAAATCCCCCTTCTCCCCAAACTCAAAAATTTTTTAAAATTCTACTATAGAAGCTTTTTAATATTTCTAAAGCACTAATAGATAGAGGGCTACAAACATAAGAATTGACTGTAGAGGACAAGTTATGTCATGGGAAGATGTTTCTTCTTTTTTACCAGGTTATTTTTTTTTTTTTTTTTTTTTTTTACTGGGGGAACCCACATAACTGGGGGAACAACACCTTGCTCTTTATGCTAATTTTTTTTTTAGTACTTTCAAAAGAGCTATCTAGTCTCATTAAACAGGCTTTGTAACTCAGGGATTTGTGATTCAAACAAAATTTGAACTTTAGTGTTATATTTGAACCCATAATACACTAGTAACAAAACTCCTTCCCCCTACAGAAATAAACAAATAAATAAAACTCAAATAAAATTCTGAAATTTGGAAAGCCTTCTTTTCCACAAGGGGGGGGGGTATTTTCCAGGGGGTACAGTATTTGAACAGTTTGAAGTTGGTAATTTTAATTTCCATTCAAATGAGCCATTAAACATCTCTTAATGATGCTCTGGTAACCCATTTCCCTGGTAAAAAAAAGAAGAAAAATAACCTGGTAAAAAAGAAGAAACATCTTCCCATGACATAACTTGTCCTCTACAGTCAATTCTTATGTTTGTAGCCCTCTATCTATTAGTGCTTTAGAAATATTTAAAGAGCTTCTAAAGTAGAATTTTAGAAAATTTTGAGTTTGGGGTAAAGGGGGATTTCAAAAACATCTTCCCATTGCATAACTTTTCCTCTAAAGTCGATTCTGATGTTTGTAGTGCTCCATCTAATAGTGCTTTAGAAATTTTTAAAAAGCTTCTAAAGTAGAATTTTAGAAAATTTTGAGTTTGGGGGGAAGGGGGATTTTAAAAACATCTAACAAATAACCTGGTAAAAAAGAAGAAACATCTTCCCATGACATAACTTGTCCTCTACAGTCGATTCTGATGTTTGTAGCACTCTATCTATTAGTGCTTTAGAAATATTTAAAAAGCTTCTAAAGTAGAATTTTAGAAAATTTTGAGTTTGGTGTGAAGAAGGATTTCAAAAACATCTTCCCATGACATAACTTGTCCTCTAAGGTCTATTCTGATGTTTGTAGCGCTCTATCTATTAGTGCTTTAGAAATATTTAAAAAGCTTCTAAAGTAGAATTTTAAAAAATTTTGAGTTTGGGGTGAAAGGGGATTTCAAAAACATCTTCCCATTGCATAACTTTTCCTCTAAAGTCGATTCTGATGTTTGTAGTGCTCTATCTAACAGTGCTTTAGAAATTTTTAAAAAGCTTCTAAAGTAGAATTTTAGAAAATTTTCAGTTTGGGGGGAAGGGGGATTTCAAAAACATCTTCCCATGACATAACTTGTCCTCTAAAGTCTATTCTTATGTTTGTAGTGCTCTATGTTTTAGCACTTTAGAAATATTTAAAAAAGCTTTAAAGTAGAATTTTGGAAATTTTGAGTTTGGGGCAAAGGGGGATTTCAAAAACATCTTCCCATAACATAATTTGTCCTCTAAAGACGATTCTGATGTTTGTAGGGCTCTATCTATTAGTGCCTTAGAAATATTTAAAAAGCTTCTAAAGTAGAATTTTAGAAAATTTTGAGTTTGGGGGGAAAGGGAATTTCAAAAACATCTCCCCATGACATAATTTGTCCTCTTAAAACGATTTGGATCTTTTTACTGTGTAATGCTTCTGGGTTGGCACTGATGTTTGTTCAAAAAACACTTAAATGAAATATTACATTTACTTTATACTAGGATGTTTTTTTGTTTTGTTTTTAGTTAACTTTGTTTTTTTAGTTTGGCCCTGGATTCGTAATTGAAAGTTTTATTTTCCTAACCTAACCACTCTCCAAGATAGCAAACAGTGTTTTTCTAGAATTTGACCATACTTTAGCCTTAATCCATTTGAGAGCTTTAAGCTCTTCTCAATCTGTAATTCTCAATCTGGAGCTTAATTTTGGTAGCTTCTTTGAGTGTCCTCTTGTGAGATGATGGCTGGTACTGCAGCTGTCTATGAAGATCAGGGTGGAGGTAAATTTTATTTCTGATGTAAATGGGAAGTAAGTTTTAAACTTTACCCCACCCCCCTAATGTACAAATATATACCCTGAATTTGGTATATATAGCGGTGGGGGTAAAATTCATTTCCAACAAAAATGATATGTGGAAAGAGCATAAAAAAAGGCATTGAATGGTATGTTTACTTTATTTGTAAGTCAATAATATGATTTGCAACAAATTTAACCTTTTTGGTAGATGACAGTGATGTTCTTTAACTTTCACATATAGAATATTTTAAAATGGATAAATGCAGTCAAATATGTTTATTTTTCACAATTTTGTTAAAAAAAATGTACAACAGTGAAAATAGTGACTATAAAGGTGCACCCCCAGCAATATATGTTAACTAGGATTATTTTGCATATTAAGAAGTAAGAATTGTTTTCTTAACATGTCTCCTCATGATGGGGACTGATCCTAAATTTATATAAAAAACTCATTGATATGGCTTGAAATTATAGTCAAATAACAGGAATTGCATTTTCAAAGCTAAAACTAGAGAAAAGGGAATAGAAAATTAAGGCATAGCATTGTTTTGTAAAAATTCCAATAGGTTCCCAAATTTCTAAGACTTAGAAATCAGAAGAGGGTTAACATAGTAGCTTGGCAATACCTTACTGGAGTAATTTTTTTTTTTGGCCCTGGATTCATAATTGAAATTTTTATTTTCCTAACCTAACCACTCTCCAAGATAGCAAACAGTGTTTTTCTAGAATTTGACCATACCTTAGCCTTAATCCATTTGAGAGCTTTAAGCTCTTCTCAATATGTAATTCTCAATCTGGAGCTTAATTTTGGTAGCTTCTTTGAGTGCCCTCTTGTGAGATGATGGCTGGTACTGCAGCTGTCAATGAAGATGGTATAGTTTTCCTTTTGGAGCTTGACTGTCAGTATCATATCACTATGCATGTGTCTGTAGATGAGGGTAGGTAGCTTGAGTTGCTTGAGGCAGTCCTCATATGAATTTCCAGGAAGCCTCTTTCTTTTAGATCAAAGGGTCCTGGTCTTGAGACTCGTTGCCTCTAGTTAAAACTAGCTTACTTTGATCTATAAATTTTGAAGCAGTAGTCTATCTTTTTATTAGGCTAGAAGGATTGTAAGTTTTTAATTTCTAAATCAGTCTAACCTGGTTTGCAAGCTGAAAGATAAATATATCACCCAACATGCTTTTTAACATTCTTTTTAAAATACACTAATTGCTACCTTCATAAATTCCATTTTTACCCCTAAGAAAAGTTCTGTATTTTACAGTGACATATAGGGGTGAAGCTAGGGTTTTGAATTTGTGTGTGTTGGGGAGGGATATAAAGAATTTACAAAAAAGTATCCAGTGTGCAAACAAATGCAGACATGTTAGTTTTATCTCCACCCCTCTCAGTGTGCAAACAAATGCAGACATGTTAGACATGCTATTGGCTGTACTAGAGCTTTGTAGATAAGGCAAAGGGTATTATCATTTCCAAAAGTGAAGATGCACCTTGAAATTCCTGCAACATAATTTGCTTTCCCAATAATGCAATAATATTATAATAAATGATGAGTTAGTCAATCATCTAGATAGCAACCAGTTACTCTTTGGAAAGGTGCAACTTGACCTTCTGTTTCTGAAGCTAAATATTTATGATGTCCATGTTGAGGTTATAGGCTGGATTCAGGCTTTCTTGTCAAAAACAACACCAAAGGTTATCATAAATACCAAAAATGGTGCCATCTTCTCTGAGCCAGCCATAATTCTCAGTAGTGTCCTGCAGAGAACCATCTTGGGGCCTATACTCTTTGGTAGGTACATCACTGCTCAATAAACCTGAAGAATCCTCTGGTGTTATATGTTGACAAGTGTAAGCTACTAGGACAGACCAGGTATAATGAAGAACCCTCAACTGTTCAGAAAGACCTCAACGGGCTTTCAAGATTGTCTGAAGAGTGCAGCCTGCAGTTCAGTGCACCTGAATGCAAAATTCTGCAAGTTTATACCACACATACAGAAAAAAACCTCATGAAGAGTGTCTTAGATGACTAAAAATTGCAACAGTGATATACAGAAGAAAAAGGGGAGGTGTCATCATGACTTGCAGGATGCTTGAACATGCAAATCTAAGTTCAGTTTTCTCTCCACTGCTCTCAGTGTGCAAACAAATGCAGACATGTTAGCTAAATTAAGACATGCAAAGTTCCATGGCATTGGCACTATGTGCTGTTCATCTTCAGTTATTCCTAGCCTTCTAGTCTTCTAGAAGGCTAGAAGTCTTCTTAACATTTAATTTTCAAACCTATTCTAGTATTCTGTACTTACAAAACCTCTAAAAGTTCATTAATTTTGCTCTCACTTTCACCTAGGATGCTTAAATCATCAACATAATCCAAGTCCAGTAAACTTTTATTTCCCATTTGGTTCTGTGTTCTCCTATTGCTTTTCCTGTGCTCCAAGACAGAGTTCATCAAAATGATCCATGTAAATTTGCATAGAACGTTACCTTGCTTAACTCCTGATTTAATACAAAACCAGTTACTAACCTCGTTTACTACCTTAACTGCAGGAGTGTTATTCTTGTACATAGCACTAATCACTTTAATTTATTTGTCTGGTATACTATACAAGGATAATACCTTCACTAAAGCTCTTCATAAAAGCAATAGTCATTGTAAAATTGCAAAAAATACCAAAAAAAGTTAAGAAACCTTACCAGAAAGGTAGCCTACTGAAAAAAATGAAGACTTGATTACTGCTGAATAAAAAAAAATCAAAAAAAGTTTGGTATTAAATATCCTCTGCAAATCCTTCAAGGTGGTGCATCCCTCTTCTCAACACAGACCAACTACTAAGGTAACTAATCCTAAAGACATTTGTGATATGCTGAATGATAGCTACAGTACAAATTTCTCTACTAAGTCATTGCCCAATCCACCACCTACAGTGCTGTCACCTCTGGTTCTTATATCTGTGTCTCTCCCAGTTATAACCACTGAAAATATTCTTAAAAGGATCAAGAAGTTTGATGAGAACAAGGCTGCCAGGCCAGATAATATTTGTCCATGATTACTCAAAGAAACAGCCCAACTTTTAGCTGAACCTATTCTTAAGCTATTCCAAATGACATTAATTTCAAAAGTCCTTCCTAGTGAGTGGAAACTTGCCCATATCAAGCCCATTTTTAAGAAGGAACAAAAAGACCTAGCTTGAAACTACCACCCCATCAGCCTTACTTTTGTACTTTACAAGGTTCTGGAAAGTACAATAATAATAATATAATATAATGCAAAACAAATAGGCCACAGGGCCTCTACAAAAATCTTTTAAATTGACAAAAGTTATAGGCACTTTCACTATAGTATTCGTCCAGTTTCTGCTTGAAAAAGTCTAATGAGTTGGCATTGATGACTTCAAAGGGGAGCTTGTTCCAGTGTTGTGTTACTCAGTTCTTGAAAGCCCATCAGCCATTATCCTTTTGGTACCTCTCCTCTTGAAGCTTGAGGTTGTGACCACAAAGGTTTGTGTGGCTGAAGTTGAGAACATTGATAGCCTGTATTTTTTCATAGGCATCATAGCAAAGCTTGTATACCTCAATGAGGTCTCCTCAGTGCAGTCGATAAGCTAGTGAAGGAAGCTTGAGCTTGCAAAGCCTATTTTTGTAAGGAAAGTTTCTCAGAGTTGGACAGAACTTTGTTATTTGTCTTTGAACTTTTTCGAGATCTTTAATGTCTTTGTTGTAAAAAGAACGAGTAGTGCAATGACCGTATTCAAGGATCGGCTGTACTAGAGCTTTGTAGATAAGGCAAAGGGTCTTATCATTTCCAAAAGTGAAGTTGCACCTTGAAATTCCTGCAACACGATTTGCTTTCCCAATAATGCAATAATATTATAATAAATGATGAGTTAGTCAATCATCTAGATAGCAACCAGTTACTCTTTGGAAAGGTGCAACTCGACCTTTTGTTTCTGAAGCTAAATACTTATGATGTCCATGTTTAGGTTATAGGCTGGATTCAGGCTTTCTTGTCAAAAAGAACACCAAAGGTTATCATAAATACCAAAAATGGTGCCATCTTCTCTGAGCCAGCCATAATTCTCAGTAGTGTCCTGCAGAGAACCATCTTGGGGCCTATACTCTTTGGTAGGTACATCACTGCTCAATAAACCTGAACAATCCTCTGGTGTTATATGTTGACAAGTGTAAGCTACTAGGACAGACCAGGTGTGATGAAGAACCCTCAACTGTTCAGAAAGACCTCAACAGGCTTTCAAGATTGTCTGAAGAGTGCAGCCTGCAGTTCAGTGCACCTGAATGCAAAATTCTGTAAGCTTATACCACATGTACAGAAAAAAACCTCATGAAGAGTGTCTTAGATGACTAAAAATTGCAACAGTGATATACAGAAGAAAAAGGGGAGGTGTCATGACTTGCAGAATGCTTGAACATGCAAGTCTAAGTTCAGTTTTCTCTCCACCCCTCTCAGTGCCCCCAGGGGAGACAGCCAGGAACTGCAGGTCTCCAGAAGTCAACAATGTTCAGTTTGGGTCTGATTTTCTTTTACTCTAGGTTTTGGACATAATAGGTTAAGATTGAGTGGATAATAATGCAGAATAATTATGTATTTCGTCTCGTGAGGACAGAGAAAGACAAAAATGTTAGCTTAACGTTGTGGTATATGGAATACCAGAATTGTGTGATGAGGCTGCTGACATTCAAATGGTTGTTCAGGACCATCTTGCCAATTGTACAACTTGCCATCTGTCAATATACTGAAGCTACATCAACTTGGAAACAGTTCTCCATAACCAGGTTATCACCCTGGGCCTTTTGTTTTCCTCAGAGACAGTTACAACGTTAAAAAGGAGATTGTAATTAAATCAAGAGAGCTGAAGGGGGATGTGCAGTTTCACTTTGATCACACAATGGCAGAAAGAGGATAGCAAAAAAACATAATCAGATGTCAAAAAAAAGGGCAGTAGTGGAACATTTACTCAATTGCCCATAAACACTGCCACAACCAAACCGGCCTATTAAAAGGGCTATGAACCTTAAGAAAAAGGCTTTTTCAAATTATAAGAAATGCAAATGCACACACCACTGGGATCATTTTGCAAGAGCAAGGAATAAACTGAGGCAACTGACTAGGCACTTCATAGCTGACTATGAAGATAACCTGGCATTGAACATCAAAGACAACCCAAAGAGGTTCTGGAGATATGTATCTGCTAAAGATAAGAGTAGACAAACTATTCTATTCCTGCTCAACCCTGAAGAAAAAAACCTGGAAGATCTGGAGGACATTGCAAATTTACTGAACGACACATTTGAATCCAACTTCTCAGTGGACCCCCCTGACAAGCCACCATGCCCTGCCCTCAGGGTGGTCAAGCACCCAATGCTAAAAAAATTTTGTCACAATGGACATGACTAAGAAAAGACTGAGTAAACTAGACCCCAAGAAAGCTAAAGGCCCAGATGGTATAAATCCCAGGCTCCTTAAAGAACTTACAGATATAGTAACCGAGCAGCTCTATTCACTAGTCAAGCTGTCCCTTCAAACTAGTTGCCTACCTGCTGATTGGCGGACAACCATAATTACTCCAATATTAAGGAAAGGATCTAGAACCGATCCTGAGAACTATTAACCCATTAGCCTGACCTTGGTTGTGGCCAAACTTATTGAAGGGATAGTCAATGATGTAATCATAGTGCATATTACCAAGAATGGCCTTCTTTGTGGTGGTCAGCATGGCTTCAGGAAAGGCATGTCTATCAAAACAAATCTAATACTGCTTATGAATCTATAACTGATCTGCTGGACCAGGGTTTTCCTGTCGATGTGTTCCTACTGGATCAAGCTAAGGCCTTTGATAAAATGTCTCACTGCTACCTGATGATCAAGCTGTCAGTATATCAGATAGACAATGATGTTGCCCAGTGAATCCACAGCTTCCTATCTGATAGAATCCAGATTGTCACTGTATATGATGAAAGAGGTCACCTCATCTACTCCACACCAGTTCACTTTGAGAGTAGTGTCCCACAAGGGACCAAACAAGGCCCAACAATGTTTAACCGCTACATAAATGACGCTCCTGAGGTGGTCGGCCAGATCAGTTGACAGCTTCAAGATTGGTGTTGACCGTGATTGGTGTGGCAAGTCATGGGAGACGCAATGGGACGAACCAGTATCATCCAGCAGGGTCTATTAGCTGCTACCCGCCCCTTTTAGTCCTCAAATTTGCCCGGCAGGCTATACATCTAGTGACACCCTACAATGAACCCAAACTGTCCTGTATATATGTAAATATTGATGATCCACTCATGAACTATGACATGAATATCGACTCAACGTTACCTGGTGACATCTACAGGTTCTTCAACCTTAGTCGCTAGAAGATGCGATTTTTGGTAATTAAATGGATTGATCTTTTTGCCAGGAATCATTGCCGTTTAAATTTAATGAGTTTCGTTTCATTTTGCATGCAAAGCTAGTTACTTTTTTTATATGAGATTTTTTTTTCTAAGTGCATGTAGAAATAGTCTTATTCCTAAGAAAATGTATCCCAAAATAGCCTATATACCCGTGCTGCTCCACCCACTACTACTATTCCGGTGCCTACTCCCCCCCCCCATGAAATTTTTTTGTGGGCGCCCTTGATGTCATAAATCTAAATTATGTGTCCCTTTTTTACCCTTTTATGTCTCAACTTTCTGAAATATGTCACTTTTTTGTCCTTTTATGTCATTGTGTCCTGGCACTTGGGAATGTGTCCTTTTGACAGAAAATGTGTCCAGTTGGCAACCCTGATTAAAGGTAGCAGATTATACTAGAGGAAGCGCAAGACGCAAATCATTGAACTTTCAGACATTCATGAATAAAGCAAACACCCTTGAAACCTTTGACATATGAGTTTCACATATAATGTAACAAAGCTAAAATTGGCTTCAGGTTCCATCATAAATATAACTAACAATGTTACCTCCAAAACAATCAAATTTATGATATCCATAAAAAGATACTGTTAAGGTCAGTTCACAATGAGATTCTACTAATACCAAGATTTAGCTAGCGCTGATTTGAGCCAATCAGAATTTTTTCAGCCAATCAGACAATTCTATGAAAAACTCGATTCGCTCAAGTTAGTGCTAGCTATATCTCGGTATTAGTAAAATCTCATTGGGAATGGACCTCTAGTGACACTGCTGATTTTGGTGACGCATACTAGTTTTGGCAGCAGTTTCAAATTCACAAAAATACCTTTTTTTTAAGTACTAAATAGAATGCATTAAAGGTAAAGATTCTGCCAAGAGAAACCTGCGTCATGCTTAAAAAAGACAACAGACATTTTTGTTATTTTAATTTTTAACTTTTTGTTGTAATGGAACTTTACTGAATACAAAGTATTTACCCAAACGAAAGTGTCAATAAACAAAAACACGTTTTTCGCATCTTCTTTTAGACATGTTTGCATTGCGGTATCATTATGATAGCTTATATCGATTTTTTTTTGCTTTTTTTGCTGAAGTACCAGTCAGTCACTTTAAATTTACGTAGAAATAAGAATATAGAAAAGAATCGTTTGAGGCCCAGTTTTTAGCTTAACATTTTACAAAACGGATTCTAAAATGTAAACATTCATTTTACAGAGTTGATTCTCATTTACATCGTATAATAGGTCAAACATAGAACGAACAAAAATGACTGTAAATGAATGAGCGAACTGTAAAATTAAGAGAAATTACAACACATAAAAATGGGGCCACCACCCCTCTAATGGCTAGAGTATCATTTGTGTTACTGAAATTTATTTGTATTTCTAATACTATATTTTTCAACAACATATGAAAGAAGAAATCACAATACTATTAAAGTACAAGTGCTACCATAAATAAGAGTGGTTCTGCCGGGCCCCTAGAACCCTCTAAAAGGGCAGTCGTTTGTGCTTTACTGAAAACGGAATGTATTTTGAACAAAGCGTTTTTTATTTGTCAAAACATTAACAATAAAAAGAAGAAAATCGCAACACTAATAAAGATTATAGGAAAAGATAAAAATGTTCTCAAAATAACGACATTCATGGCAGAAACTTTTCTATTTGATTCTATTTAATTTGAAAGTATATATAATTGATGCCTAAATAAACCTTCTGAAACGAACATTGGTAATTGTCTTAGTATTTTAAAGGAACCCTTTTTAGTTTTTTGAAGCTCTGATTAATACACTAATGATTCACCAATTGTTTTCTGTGTATTTAAAACGAATAAAATATTGATGAAATGCTGCATATCGAGACTAATGAAGCCAGATTGACTATCTAAAATACAATAATATATACAAGAAGGAGCTCCTGAACTTGTGCAATTTTTTATTCTTTAATCCTAGAAAAACTGTTTAAATTATGTTTTGTTTTCAGTAAAGCGTAAATGACATTCTAACCTTCAGAGGGCCCATATGGGCGGTAGTCCCAAATTTATTTGTTTTAAATTTTGTGTACCTCTTAAGTTTGACCTGGTGTCTAATTTAATTTTTGTTCGTTTTATGAATGCCAATACAAAGTCGTAGTTTTATACAGTATTATGTTACTTTGAAACTGGAGGTGGATGGGAGGGAGATTCTCAATTATACGCATTAAAAATCTGCATTCTTTTTGGTTTTCTATTGGATTGCAGCCATCCTGACCCCCATGCTATACAAATCTTTAAAAACACGTATCTTAATCCACCATATTATCAAAAGAAATGTTCATGCTCAGTTTTGTTGTAACTGTTAGTGGGTGGGAATAACTGCATGTGTAGGTCAATTATAAAAAAGATTCAAACTCCTCCAAAAAAAGAGTTTTTGATCCTTTTTTCGAGCCTATTTTCTGGGGAACCACAGTTTTTCATTTTTATTCTTGTTCACTGGGTCCCCTTGGCCCAACGAATGATGGATATGTTTCAAAAAAGTTTTGGCCCTTTTTCGAGATCAATTTTGGGGACCTGCGTCACATTAGGGTCGCTTTTGCCCTGTGAATCACGGTTGTAAGTTTCAAACATTTAAGAAAGTGATCCCATCTTCAGGCGAGCCGGTATTTTTTTTTTCGTTTTCATTGTTATTATTATTATTTTTTTTTTTTTTTGCTTTAGGGTTCCAAGGAACTATAGATATAGGTTTTAAGCCAAAGAATGTGTTTTGCCCCATATACGGGCTCCTTTTGTAGGGGTGTGTGAAATTAACCCTATTTTTGTGTTTTAGGGTTCTCTTGGCCCAGCAAATCACAGATATAATTTTCCAACGTTTTGGAAAAAACAAGTTTTTTGAACCTATACGTCTGGGGGAGCCAATTTTTGTTTTATAATTTTTAATTATATATTATGGTTTTCTTGGTCCAAGGACTTCCGAATATTTCTCAAGCTATTGAGAAATTTCTCATTCTATTTCTCAATAAATGACCTATTTTTAGCCCTGTTTTGGGCTGTCCAGGAAAAAATGGCCCTTCTCCATGTCCGGTTTTCAGGCGATACAGTTTTTTTTTCATACATTGGAGTTCCTTTACCCAATGATTTTCAGATGTAAGTTTCAAGCCAACAAAATATGTTAAAAGTAAAATATTTTCTGCTGACATCAAATGGGACATTGCCCCCCCCCTCAGCCAAGCGGGCAACAATGTACAGAAAAGTCTTGCTTGGCAAAACCAATGCTTTTATCAGCTTCTCGAAAGGCTACTGCAACTGCAACTCTTCATTTTGCCCCAGCAGTCTAAATCATGTTTCTTCTCATTTTAGATTTGATGTTATGTACAGACTGAACTTTGATCGTTTAAAATTCAAATTAAATAAAAAAAAAAGTTTTTTTCGAATGAAAGTAAGGAGCAATATTAAAACTTAAACGAACAGAAATTATTTTGGATATGAGGGGGGCTGCTCCCTTCTCTTCCCCTTGGTCGTTACGCTGAAGTTTTTGTGCTTTAAAAGACTTCTTATTTCAATTCAGCGAGCCTTGTATTTCAGCAGACGTTCTTAAGGTATTGGGAAAAAAGGCCAAACTTTAGCGTAAAAAGCAAAGTTCAGAGGAGGGACAACCCTTCTCATATACGGAATGATTTTGTTTGTTTTAAGTTATGATGTTACTCCTTACTCCCATTTAAAAATACTTGTATTTCTTTACTTAATTTCTGATCGTTTTTCAAATCATCCCAGGAAATCCCCTCTTTGGAAATTTCCCCCAGGAAAAATTTCCTGCTCATGGAAAGTTCTTCCCATGGACCCCCTCTCCCGATAAATTTCTGTATATTTTCCTATAACAAATACTATATGCAATCAGTGGGTAAATTGCATAACTTACATCCATTTCTCCAGGGATATTGGGGGCCATGTCATCCCCAGAGGTGTAGATATTAGACCTTTCAACTATGCTAAACAGCATGGCTATCTCAAAAAAAAATTTCGTATGTCATTAGGGAAAAAGAGGCATGGGAGGGGGCCAGTTTTCCTCCAATCTTTAAGGTCATTTAAAAAGGACAACCGATTTTTTAATTTCCGTCTGAATGAGCCCTCTCCCAATTTTTAAATTTGTTTATTCAATAAGTCCGTCTATTAATCTTGTTTTGTTTCTAGACGCTCATAATAGACAATTATAATTGGAGCTGATATTGGACATATATTTTCCTTGCGGTGGGGGGGGGTGTCTTTGAAAAACTCATTAGTTGCTGGAGAATTATGGGGAGTGTAAAAAATCATTTCAAATGTCGCACAAATGTTGAGATTACGCGGGACACGGGCTCAAGAGCTCCCCTCTGCTTATCAATCTGATTTTGGTAGCCTTTTTCGCACCAATCGCACAAATATCGAGACTTTTAAGGGACACGGACTGAGTGTCCGAATATGGTGGCCCTGTCCTTTTCATTTTTTCTCATCTGCCAATAAAGAAAAACATAGTACCTTTATGCACTATTGACGTTCTGGCTCGTATGGGGGGTTGAACCACCAAAGTCCTTATTCTGAATAACATATTGCTATTAGGCCAAAGATTTTGTTACAAGAGCAGGAACGTGAAAGTAGGAAAACCGTTTTTTTTTGTATTCCACCGGAATTCCCGATTGAATTGCTTAAATACAGTAACTAAGAGAACAGTCCTAATGGACAACCTCTTGAAAATAATCTGTGTATTATCTGCAATTTTGTACCGTCCATTATTATTTAGGCTAATAACTGCAACTCAGTTGCAACTAGAGACTATTCATTACAGCTTTATTAACACAGACTATGGCTTACTGTAATTACTACAGAGCTAAATTGCCATTTTTATCTTACTCAGAAGAACATCCTGCTTCCATGCCAAGGGATTGCACGTTACCGTATCGTAGGATCAGACACGTTCGGTGGATTAATATTTTTGGGAGGAGGGGGAAATTGGTAAAAACAGCAATTAATACTGAAATTTAATGGTAAAACTATAGAAAACTCTGTAAAAATATTACAATTACAAGACTACGTGGGGAGGTGTGTAGAACTGGGTCTGTGCCTGTGTCAGCCTAGGATAAGAAAGTCTAAACAAAATCACCGGGATGGCCGATTCTTGATTTTAAGAGCAATCACAAGAAATCTTAATGATTAAGTAGGTGAATTAAAGTATAGGGCAAAAATTTTATAGAATGAAAAATAGCAAGGAATCAATTATTTATGTACAAAGTCATTTAAACATTCATTGAAGCGTAATATTCTAGTAAAAATTTGCAATTTGTTAACGGTTTTTGGTCAGGAAAGAAGATATTAATGAAAAAAAAGCTTTTTTTCCATAGTAAAAAAAAAACCTTTTTTTCCAAAAAGAAGACTTTCAGAGAAAGGTAAAGACCCATATTAAAATCTAAAACGATGCATATGAAGTGAGGCATATTAAAATTAAAACGATATGGGACTATAGAGAGTTAAACTTAAAATAAACAGAAGGTACTATGAATAAATAAATTAAAACTAAAACGAACAGAAACTAAAATGAACTGGGTTTATGGTACAAGGGCAACGTGAAATGTTACAACCACCTCTTATCGGCATCGCAGTAAAAAGGGTTGTGGGAGTAACACTTTGATTTTGTTTTTGCCATCGATTGAATTTTGTAGTTTCCAGCCCCTCAAACTTCAAAAAGGGTAGGCTATGTATCAGAAAGAATTTCTATGAAAAAAAAAAACAACAACAACAGATGCCACGTTCCTTAAAGATGGTCTACAAATACTTCGTATGAATAAAACCAACTCTATTATCTATCTCGTGATATCTGATCAATGCTATTACTTTTAAAATGTGCCATGTATAAAATCTAATGTTTTATTAATTTTCCCTAAAATATGAACCCTAAGAGTATCCATGTTTTTGCTTCTAAAATTGCAGTACATAGCCTACGCGCTAAAAGTACGTTACTTTGCCTATTAATTGTTTCCTATGTAATTAATATTAACGTAATTTCCAGTCGCTTAGAACTCATTTACGTCACTTCATATTAGCTTCTGGTCATTTGAATTTGACTTGTTATATGACTTTATTTCCTTTCTTTACTTTTCCTTGAAGAGTGTTTTCTTTCAAAATTTTTCTTTCAACGAAAAGAAAAAAAAATGACTTTTCCCAATTTTTTTCTTAAATTTGCTCTACTTATTGAGGTCCCCTTGGTCCAGTCTTCTTATCCTGAAAGTTCTAAGCGCAATGTCTGGCCTGCTTTGTGGCGTCACGAATTGATACAATCAATACAACCCATTTTTTTTAAAAATCTTTTCTCGCCTTAGATTCGTCTTGCCCAGTTGCAAGCCGATCACAGGCTAAACAATTTAGGGCTTATTATAGGCACCTCCAGTCAATTTAACCAATCGTTTCAGTTTATTTTGACTTTATTCTTGTCTCTTTGTCTAAATGCCCTGCAAGTTTCAAATAAATTGGGGAAATTTTTTTGGATAGTTTTGCATCAGGAATTCACCATTTTTCTGCAACCATTTTTTTAAAATTTATTTTTGTCTTCATTTGCTCGACCAAGAGGGTCTCCCTTCATCCGCAAGCCTTAGTCTACATGCCTAGTATATTGAAGCCAGGTAGATAAAGCAAGATTTCAGAGATAAAAAGGCCTTAGCCCTCTGATCACATCTCCAATAAACGGACGTAAAATTTGAAGCCCCCTTTCCCTACCCTTCCCAATTGTCCCTAAGATATTACAGATTTACTTTTTTTAATAGCCTGGCTGGACATTAATTTCTTGATTTACCTTGCTGCTTTACCGTGAAAAAAGACCCACAGGTAGTCATAACGCAAAGACTTTTAGCCGCATCAGAGACGAACATTTGTTTTGGGCACCCTTGTCACAAGTATCCCATTGGAAGTCCTCTTCTACCACTCAAACACCTCCTATATCCCCCAAGCTGTTTCTGAGATATTGGAGATATGTTATTTTGATAAACTGGGTTGACGTAGTGTTCCTTGATTTACCTTGTATTTTCACCGTACATTTATTCTAAGTTCCACAGGGGCCCACAACGCAAAACGTTTAGAAAGATTGGCGACAAAAATACTCCCCCTTACTTCTCCCTAAAAGTCAAAATTTGAGGCCTACTTGGCCTCTCCAATGCTCCCTCAAAATTTAACTCTCGTTTCACAGGTAATTTTCGAGCAATTGTAGATTAAAACCTATTTTGATAACCTGGTCTCAAACTGTGTCTTTCTATTTATCACGCTACTTATCCGTGAATATAGTCTAAGTCCTATTGGAGATTATTGTTCAGACAATTGCAGGTGGATCGGAGACAAAATGTGTTTCCCCCTCCTGCGAACCTCTCTTAAATCAAAATCTGGGTTCCGATTAGCGCTCCCCCCATTACTACCTCAAAGTTTCAATTCTCTCCCTCAAGCGTTTCCCGAGATATTGCAGACATGTTGTTTTGGTAACCTGGATACACAAATATAGGGTGGTGTACATGGTGGCCGGCGTTTACCCCCCCCCTGGGAAATACCCCCTGCGGAAAACACCCTCCGGAAAATACCCTCTTGCAGAAAATACCCCCCCCCCAAAAAAAAAACGCCGTGGAAAAGAAGGTTTTTCAAATTTGAGAATTTTATTTAAGTTTTATTTTTTTTTTTAATTTCCGTAGTGGGATGGAATTTTGGTACTTGTGTATTATGCGCCATTCACTTAAGTTTACGCTGTGTAAAATTCGAGAACACACCGGTTCTTCTGTTAGTTTCTTCGTTCCTTTAGAAATAAAATTGCGCTATAGATTTGCACATTAGGGGGGGGGGGGTAAGCATAACGGGTCTGCATGCAAAATGTGTTTGGTACAATTATTCTGCATATTAGATGGATAGATAACTAAGTGTATTTTAAAGCCAAATATACGGCCATGAACACAGTAAAATAACATAAATGAATATAGTGAATGGGGGTGGGGGGGTGGGGTGTTTAACCCCATGATAAATGCCCTCCTCCACGAAAAATACCCCACGAAAAAGCTATTGACCAGGGATTCAAGGGACCGGTACCTCAAATTATATTTTGGTTAGGCCTTGGTATGATTTGGAAAACAATCAGAAATCATAGGCAGCGCGCTATCGCTGCCTAAGTAAAGAACGATGTGGGCACAATGTGTTTTTTTTTTCTTCAGCCGGGCACTTCGTATCGAAGGAGTTGTCGTAGAAACTTCGAAAAGGGCTCATTCGATTGGAAATCGGAGTGGCTAGTGCCCTTTTTAATAATCGAAAGTGATTGGAGGGCAACTAACCCCCCCCCCCCCCCACGCCTATCACTCCCCCAAACACATCCAATCAAAATTTTGAGATAGCCATTTTGTTCAGCATAGTTGATTTCCAGGAGATAATATGTTTTTGAGGAGGACACTCCCCCACAACCCTCAGGGCAAGGGTTTTAAGTTATGCCCTGGGGCCATATGAGGTTTTTATAGAAGGCGTTGTCGTAGAAACTTCAAAACAGGCTCATTCGATTGGAAATTCGAAGGGCTAGTGCCCTTTTTAATAATCGAAAGTGATTGGAGGGCAACTAGCCCTCCCCCCACGCCAATCATTCCCCCAAACATATCCAGTCAAAATTTTGAGATAGCCATTTTGTTCAGCGTAGTTGATTTCCAGATAGAAAATATGTTTTTGAGGAGGACACTCCCCCACAACCCTCGGGGCAAGGGTTTTATGCCCTGAGGGCATATAAGAACGATGTTGGCACAATGTACTATCTATTACTTTTTTTCCTTTAGAGCAGGGCATTTCATATGGAAGAGGTCGTCATAGAAACTTCAAAAGGGGCTCATTCGACTCGAAATTGAGAGTTCGAGTGCCCTTTTTAATAGTCGAAAGTGATTGGAGGGCAACTAGCCCCCCCCACGCCCATCATTCCCCCAAACACATCCAATCAAAATTTTGAGATAGCCATTTTGTTCAGCGTAGTTGATTTCCAGATAGAAAATATGTTTTTGAGGAGGACACTCCCCCACAACCCTCAGGGCAAGGGTTTTAAGTTATGCACTGGGGGCATATAAGGTTTTTATAGAAGGCGTTGTCGTAAAATCTTCAAAAAAGGCTCATTCGATTGGAAATTCAAAGGGCTAGTGCGCTTTTTAATAGTCGAAAGTGATTAGAGGGCAACTAGCCCCCCCCCCCACGCCCATCATTCCCCCAAACACATCCAATCAAAATTTTGAGATAGCCATTTTGTTCAGCGTAGTTGATTTACAGATAGAAAATATGTTTTTGAGGAAGATACTCCCCCACAGCCCGCAGGGTCAGGGTTTTAAGTTATGCCCTGGGGGCATATAAGGTTTTTAAAGAAGGCGTTGTCGTAGAAACTTCAAACAAAGCTCATTAGATTGGAAATTCAATGGGCTTGTGCCCTTTTTAATAGTCGAAAGTGATTGGAGGGCAACTAGCCCCCCCACGCCCATCATTCCCCCTAACATATCTAATCAAATTTTTGAAATAGCGATTTTGTTCAGCATAGTTGATTTCCAGTAGAAAATATGTTTTTGAGGTGGACACTCCCCCACAACCCTCAGGGTAAGGGTTTGAAGTTATGCCCTGGGGGCATATAAGGTTTTTATAGAAGGTGCTGTCGTAGAAACTTCAAAAAAGGCTCATTCGATTGGAAATTCAAAGGGCTAGTGCCCTTTTTAATTGTCGAAAGTGATTAGAGGGCAAATAGCCCCCCCCCCCCTTGGCCCATCATTTCCCCAAACACATCCAATCAAAATTTTCAGATAGTCATTTTGTTCAGCGTAGTTGATTTACAGATAGAAAATATGTTTTTGAGGAGGATACTCCCCCACAGTCCTAAGGGCAAGGGTTTTAAGTTATGCCATTGGGGCATATAAGGTTTTAAAAGAAGGTGTTGTCGTAGAAACTTCAAACAAAGCTCATTCGATTGGAAATTCAAAGGGCTAGTGCCCTTTTTAATAGTCGAAAGTGATTGGAGGGCAACTAGCCCCCCCTCGCCCATCATTTCCCCAAACACATCCAATCAAAACTTGAGATAGCCATTTTGTTCAGCGTAGTTGATTTACAGATAGAAAATATGTTTTTGAGGAAGATACTCCCCCACAACCCTCAGGGTCAGGGTTTTAAGTTATGCCCTCGGGGCATATAAGGTTTTTCAAGAAGGTGTTGTCGTAGAAACTTCAAAAAAATCTCATTCGATTAGAAATTCAAAGTGCTAGTGCCCTTTTTAATAGTCGAAAGTGATTGGAGGGCAACTAGCCCCCCACGCCCATCATTCCCCCCAAACATATCCAATCAAAATTTTGAGATAGCCATTTTGTTCAGCATAGTTGATTTCCAGATAGAAAATATGTTTTTGAGGAGGACACTCCCCCAAAACAATCAGGGCAAGGGTTTTAAGTTATGCCCTGGGGGCATATAAGGTTTTTTAAAGAAGGCGTTGTCGTAGAAACTTAAAAAAAGGCTCATTCAATTGGAAATTCAATGGGCTAGCTCCACTTTTTAATAGTCGGAAGTGATTGGAGGGCAACTAGCCCCCCCCCACGCCCATTATTTTCCTAAACACATTCAATCAAAAATTTGAGCTGGCCATTTTGTTCAGCGTAGTTGATTTGCAGATAGAAAATATGTTTTTGAGGAGGATAGTCCCCCACAGTCCTCAGGGTAAGGGTTATAAGTTATGCCCTGGCGGCATATAATGTTTTTAAAGGCGTTGTCGTAGAAACTTCAAACAAAGCTCATTCGATTGGAAATTCAAAGGGCTAGTGCCCTTGTTAATAGTCGAAAGTGATTAGAGGGCAAATAGCCCCCCCCCCCCTCACGCCCATCATTCCCCCAAACACATCCAATTAAAATTTTGAGATAGCTATTTTGTTCAGCGTAGTTGATTTACACATAGCAAATATGTTTTTGAGGAGGATACTCCCCCACAGCCCTCAGGGTCAGGGTTTTAAGTTATGCCCTGGGGGCATATAAGGTTTGTAAAGAAGGTGTTGTCGTAGAAACTTCAAACAAAGCTCATTCGATTGGAAATTCAAAGGGCTAGTGCCCTTTTTAATAGTCGAAAGTTATTTGAGGGCAACTAGCCCCCCCCACACCCATCATTTTCCGAAACAGATCCAATCAAAATTTTGAGATAGCCATTTTGTTCAGCGTAGTTGATTTACAGATAAAAAATATGTTTTTGAGGAGGATACTCCCCCACAGCCCTCAGGGCCAGGGTTTTAAGTAATGCCCTGGGGGCATATAAGGTTTTTAAAAAAGGCTTTGTCGTAGAAACTACAAAAAAAGCTCATTCGATTGGAATTTCAAAGGGCTAGTCCCCTTTTTAATAGTCGAAAGTGATTGTGGGGCAACTAGCCCCCCCCCCACGCCCATCATTCCCCCAAGCACATCCAATAAAAATTTGAGATAGCCCTTTTGTTTAGCGTAGTTGATTTCCAGATAGAAAATAATATTTTTGAGGAGAACACTCCCTCACAACCCTCAGGGCAAGGATTATAAGTTATGCCCTAGGGGCATATAAGGTTTTTATTGAAATCTTTGTTGTAGAAACTTGAAAAAGGGCTCATTAGATTTGAAATTCAAAGGGATAATACCCTTTTTAATAGTCGAAAGTGATTTGAGGTTAACCAACCCCCCTCTCACGCCCACCTTTCCCCCAAACACATCCAATCAAAATTTTTAGATAGCCATTTTATTCAACGTAGTTGAAAGTTCTGGAAATTAGGTCTTTAAGGATGACAACCCCTCCCCCTACAACCCCCAGGGTAAGGGTTGTAAGTTATGCCCTGGGGCATATAAAGTGTTTTAGAAACTTCAAAAGGGCTCTTTCAATTGGAAATTGAAAGGGCTTGTGCCTTTTTAATAGTCGAAAGTGATTGGAAGGCGACTAACACCCCTCTCACGCCCACCATTTCCCCAAACACATCCAATCAAAATTTTTAGATAGCCATTTTGTTCAACGTAGTTGAACGTTCTCGAAATTAGGTTTTTTAGGATGATAACCCCCTCAGAGCCCTCAGCGCAAGGGTTGTAAGTTATGCCGTGGGGGCATATAAGGTTTATATAGAAAGTTGTTGTATAAATCATAGGCAGCACAATCGCGCTGCCTAAGTAAAGAACGGGGACACTCGAGAACAAGATAAGAAACGGGGACTAAGTAAAGAGGAGGACACTCCCCCACAACCCTCAGGGCAAGGGTTTTAAGTTATTATGCCCTGGGGGCATATATGAACTATGGTGGCACAGTGTATTATTTATTAATTTTTTCCTCTAGAGCAGGACACTTCGTATCGAAGAAGTTGTCGTAGAAACTTCGAAAAGCGTTCATTCAATTGGAAATTGGAGTGGCTTGTGCCCTTTTTTATAGTCGAAAGTGATTGGAAGGCGACTAACACCCCTCTCACGCCCACCATTTCCCCAAACACATCCAATCAAAATTTTTAGATAGCCATGTTGTTTAACGTAGTTGAAAGTTCTGGAAATTCGGTCTTAGAGGATGACAACCACCCTAACAGACCGTAGGGTAAGGGTTGTAATTTATGCCCTGGGGGCATATAAGGTGTTTATAGAAAGCTTTGTCGTTTCCAAAAGGGCTCATTCGATTTGAAATCGAAAGGCCTAGTGCCCTTTTTAATTGTCGAAAGTGATTGGAAGGCTTGACATATTTATAGTAAAGATCGAAGTGGGTATAATGTATTATTTTTTGTTGTTGTTGTTGTTTAGACCAGGGCACTTCGTATCGAAGGAGTTGTCGTGGGAACTTCGAAAAGGGCTCATTCGATTGAAAATAGAAAGGGCTGCTGCCCTTTTTAATAGTCGAAAGTGATTTAAGGGTAGCTAATCCCCCTTCCACGCCAACCATCCCATTTCTGCTCTTAAAATTTAACCAAATCAAAATTGCGTAAATGTATGCCTTCCCAAGGCCAGAACAAAATTTGCACTTTACTGAAAAAAATACAAATGAATGTTCATTGTCAGTTTAATTTACATATACTGATATTTAGTAATAAAAATGTTAATATTATTTGATTTATTAAAGTTATAAAAGTAAAAACATTTATATTTTTTCACTAAAGTGCAAATTTTGTTCTGGCCTTGGGAAGGCATAGGGGTTTTGCGCTCAACTTGTGTTAATTTCTGATCGTTTTGAGTTTGACTCGGTTAATTATTGTAATTTCTGTTCGTTTTGGGTTTCATTTATTTATCGATGCTGATTTGTGGTAGTTTCACGCTTGTTAGATTAGTTGATTTGATTTTTGCTCATTTTTTGTTTAATGGAGTTCTTTGCTTTTCTTTGAAAAACTTATTTTGTGGAAAAAGTTTTTTAAATTAATTAATTAAAAACAGAGCTTTTCAACTGAAAGCAAGGAACAGATTCGAAACCTATTTGAACAGATTATTCTTTGCATGAAGGGGGCTGTCTCCTCCTTATCTCCTTACTCTTTACTGTGAAGTTTTGCTTTTTTCCAATTTTTTTTTAGAAAATTTGCAATTGAAAAAAAAATATTTTCCAAAGCGCTAAAAACTTTTTTTTAATGAGCAAGATGTCGAAAAGGGGGCAGTTCATCTTATATACAGAGTGATTTGTAACTGTTCTAAGTTTTAAACTTGCTCCTTACTTTAGTTGAAAAACCTTTTCTATTTGTTAGATTACATTTCATGAAACTGTGCGACCTGGCTCAATAATAATCAAAACCCCATAAAACGGAATTGTGATAACAATAGAAACATCAAAAGAATTGGCTTATAATGCTGAATCCAAAAATATTAGTTTCATTAAGTTTAGTCTTACCCATCAAAAGCTAAGAGCCTGAGGAACTTTGTCGGATTTTCGGAAAAAAAGGGGAAAGACCCCCTTGAAGTCATATAATTTTAATGAAAATAACGTCATCAGATTGAGCGTATCAAAGAACCCTACTGTAGATGTTTCAAGCTCATATCTGCAAAAATGTGGAATTTTGTAATTTTTACCAGAAGATAAATCACGGATGCGTGTTTATTTGCTGTTTTTTTTTCCCCAGGGGTGATCTTATCGACCCAATAGGCCTAGAACGTCGGGATAGGGCATTAGGGCTCATTTTCATGGAAAGGAAGAGTTCTTGTGCCTTTTTTAAGCGACGAAAAAAATTGGAGGCATTACTATGAAGAATTTTTTTTTTTTTTGCTCCAACCAGATCATATAGAAAAAAAATTTGTAGAAAACTTGTTAGGGGTCACTCAGTCGCAAATTAGAACTTATATTTTTCCTTATTATGGGTCAAAATCTATTGACAGGCAGCCAACAATGGGACAACAAACATTTTTTCCATGGTTTTTTCCTATTCTGCTTTTTTTTTCCTTTGGTTTCCTTATAATTACTAAATAGTCCCAAATTTACAGTTGGGGGTCATGATACCCCCCCCCCCCTTGCTGGTGCCCATGGCCTCGTTAAGCCAAAAATGAGTAGGAATTAATTCAAATAATTTTCCAAGCGTAAAACTATCACAAATCACCATAAATAAATGAATTGAACCCAAAACGAACAGAAATAACAATAAATAACCTATTAAAACTCAAAATAGCAACAATTAGCATGAGTAGGGCTGACAGCCCCCACACCTCCTCAAGACCAGAAAGTAATTTGCACTTCACTGAAAACAAAATACATTTTAAATGTTTTCACTTATTTTACTTCAACAAATAAAGAAGTATTAAGACTATAAGGAATAGATATCACAATATGTATATCAAACTGACAATACACGTTTTATTTATTATTTTTTTTAGAGTAAAGTGCAAATTATTTTCTGGGTTGAAGAAGACATGGGTGTTGTCAGTCATACTCCTTTTACTTTTTGCTCGTTTTGAGTTTGACTAGGCTACCTATTATAATTTCTGTTAGTTTTGGGTTCCATTTATTTGTTAATGGTGATTTGTGGCAGTTTTACACTTGGGAGATAAGAAAAACAAACTCGTAGATTTTGAAAACGCTTTTGTCCGTAAAAACTTAAACAATTTAGAATGTGTTGGTTCCCAAAGCGAACTATCTTTTCAAAGGATAGCCAAACCTTCTTAAACCTTTTGGTGCCATATGTTTTAGCTTAATTTTGATGATTGTTTGTCTAAATTGTTTTTCTTCTTCAATTTTTTTTTTTAATTTGGCACCCGCTACTGCCAAAAATTACAGAAAATCATATTGAAGCCTTTTCAACACAAATAGATTTGTGCTTTTTTTTCTAGGTTTTTTAAGACACTTCTGGTGTGTAAATTCCTCTTTTTCGCGTTCCTTAGCACTTTTCAACGAAATTAAAAAAAACTCAAATAAAAGTTTCAAGTTTAGAAACCTTACTTTCGAAATGGGGGAGGGTATTTTCCGCGTGGGTATTTTCCAAGGAGGGGGTATTTTCCTCGGGGCTTACTTTCCGTGGGGGGGGGGGGTATTTTTGGTGGGAGGGGTATTTTCCGGGGGGTTAAACTCCCCCCCCATTCACTGTATTAATTTGTGTTATTTTACTGTGTTCATGGCCGTATCTTTGGCTTTTATTTGGTATTTTTCGAGGGGGTATTTTCCGCGGGGAGGGGTATTTTCCGCGGGGGGGGGGGGGTATTTGCCTAGAACCGGTGTACGTAACGTCTTTTGATTTACTAAGGCGTGTGTGTCGTTTCAGGAATATAACTTCTGGAAATTCTTGGAAACTAAGAAATCTTGTTCTAGTGAACGATTCCTCAGAGTTCCAGGCTGAGAGGACAATCAAGAGCAAACGTTACTTCGTTAAACGTCCTTTTGTTGCGTGTCATTTGACATGGAACACCCTTCCTGATTCGGCTCGAAAATATCACTCGTTTGGCACCTTCAAAATACTCGTAATTTTTTTTTTCTTTTCATGTGATTAATTTTTCCTTGACGTATATAGAGCTATCCATTTTTTTTTGTATTGTTATTATTATTATATTTATAGATGCTGTGACTCATTGCAGTTTGATAAAGCTTATTTAGTGGACTATCCATGTTTTTTTTCTACATTTTATGAAGCAAGTGCTTTACAAGTTAAGAATTTAAATGTTTATGTTTATATGTTTAAATATTAATGTTTATGTGATCTTTTCATAATCCCCCTTCTACAGGCCATGGAGCCTTTGTGTGGATTTGTAAATTGTATTTTACTGCTGTATGGAAAATAAATCTATCTATCTATCTAAACATTCCCGCCTTTTCTATTATAATATATTACTGAACAATGGGCAATTTACATAAATTTGGGCCATCTACCTCTGGCTGTGCGGGCTTTATATCGACTCCGGTGGCATAATTTTTTAATTTTTGACATTTCTGAATAAACTGGGTATCTCAAGTTTTGATTTGATCCCATAGGAGAAGGACTACGGGGTGCCCGGGGTCAACAAAAGGCATGAAAGAATTTGCCCTCTAGTCACTTTGGCCCTTGAAAAGTGCACTAGAACTTTCTTTATCCGAAAGTCCTATTTCTGATCTTGCCTCCGTGACACTTAAACACGTGAATTTACCAATTGCGCAATCCTTTGGTCTATATAGAGAAGCATCAGCTTAGCACAAACTGCTGCATAGACCGAGTCAATAAACCTTCACTTTTTTAGTCATAGTGGTTATAAATTTATGGCCTTATACATACGAGTTTGGGACCCCTTATTGGGAAAAAAGACTCATCTTTTTAACAGTGTGTGTTTTTGAGTTGCATCCATCATTCATTCAGGAAGACTCCGAATACAAAACCTTCCAACGAATGATGTCATCAGCGCTTTTAAGGAAGCAATACCTCTTGTAACTGCTAAATTACTTATGCTATGACGCAATTCCATGCATTAAAGCCGCTAAGATTTTGCTCGAAATTATGAGGGACTGTACACTTATTTTAACTACGCTTCAATCTGTTCTAATTTATAAAAGACAAAATATAGCGATTAGGGTTAAACCCAACCCTTAAATCCAACTTTAAAATCTGTTATAAATTAGGAAGAAACGTCATGACCGAAAAGATGTTCGGCTTGCGACACAGGCAACGGAATCACGGATGCCATTTGAGAAGGCAGCACGTTCTGCTCTCCAGAGTTTCTGCTAATAGAGCAGACTGGGAACCTCAAAGCAATACATATGAAACATGAGCTGCGGCAGTGCCGTTTAACCGTTTGGGTCTTGGCAGATAGTTACAAAATAGTTTTTTTTTCAATAAGGCCCTTGTGGATTAAAGGGTTTTGAAAGTGATGGCTCCCATGAATATGAAGTGATTGTTGAGAGCTCACTCTGCATATCCAAAAGTGTCATATTTTGCCACAGAGTGAAAAGCTAGCTCTTGCACATTTTTTTTTCGTTAATTATGAATTCGAGTAATCGATTAAATAGAAAAGTAGACGGTTTGTAATAAATTGGACTAAACACATGCATATATCTCTTAAAATAAAAGTTGGTTTGCCAGAAATAACTTTGATTGGCCCTTTATTTGCAAGACTGACAAGTCTTAAGTGTGTATTTAACAGACTTTTGATTTTGCAATGAGAATATAGTATGTTATAAATGTATTTTTTTTTTAATCGGGTTGATTGACTCCTCGATGTGTACAGGAGGAGAAACCTGAAAAAAGGGAAAAAGATTGAATTAACCTTATATGCCTTGGAAGATAGTAGAATTATATAAAATTATATCTCTTGAACTAGAGACGGTTTTAGAGGAGGGACAGAGGGGCACTTGCCCTGGGCGCAGAAATTTTAGGGGTACAAAATAAAGAATAAGGGCGCAGTGAATAAATGAAAATAATTAATAAATTGTTAATCGGTTGATAAAATAAAAACATTGAAAAATAGTTTAAATAATGAATAATTAAAATAATTAAATTAAAATAATGAATAATAATCAAATAATTAAATAGTAAATTGTTAATTAATTAATAAATTGAAAATGATTTAAAAAAGGAAAATTTTGGCCTGAAAATTTTATGGGAGACAGGGAGAAGGCGCTAATCAAGATCTTGCTTCAGGCGCAAGAGAAACCAGAACCGCCACCGTCTTGAACTCTAAAAATTTTATCCATTTGCGAAAGAATGAATTACAACGGTGCGAAGTTTTATATTTGTGATGATTAGGGATTGATGAGAGAAAATCGAGCATTTGTTTTGTTTTTACTATTTGGTTGTGTTCATATTTTTATTATAGCCTACTTTGTCGGCATTATCTTTGTTAAGACATGATAAGAAAATTAAGCTATTCGGTTGAGTTTCAATTAATCAAGTGAATTTTTTGAACGTGACATATATATGTTTGGTGTAATGAGAATGCTATGTTCCATTTCAGCCAATCAGAAAATCCTGTGGAAAATCTGATGGCTCAAACCAATGCTAGTTTGTCTGACAGACTATGCGTGGGCCTATGGTCTGTCAAACATAAGAGGGATAATCGTCGTCAATCCTTGTCTTAATAGCAAAAAGTATCAGTCGTAAATATCCAATTGAAAATTAAGCCGGCTTGTAAAACATCTAGTGAAAGTTATCGCGAATATTAAGTAAGCTAAAAAATTATTTGAAAATTAGGCCGCTCTACCATCGTCCAACTTTTTTCAATAAATTGTATCTCTTTATGATTCTGCAACGATTCCTAAGCTACTATTTAGTTTATGAAGTTGTTAATTTACAAAATAAATGAAACAGTGAATGCATAGGTCGTTTTAAAGCCATGAAGGTGATTAAATTAAAAAACAAGTTTTTTCAACTGAAAGTAAGGAGCAACATTAAAACTTAAAACGAACAGAAATTATTACGTATATGAGGGGGGTTGCCCCCTCGTCAATACTTCGTGCTTTAGGCTAAAGTTCGAATTTTGTTCCAGTTCTTTAAGAACGACTCTTGAATCACAAAGGCCGTAGGATTAGAATAAATAGCTCTTTTAAAGTTACCAAAACCCTTAGCCTAAAGAGCGAGAAGTCATTTACGCTAACGTTTACGGTAGCGTAAACGCTATTAAAAGCAAAAAAAGTGAAAAGAAGCAAAACGCGATCACATTAAGACTTCCATGGTTTTGGCATATAGAAAACTGCAAACAACGCTTTTGTTTGTAATATTTCTACCTGTATTACTTTCTACTTATGTACATGCCCTGTTTTGACATTTCGATTACTGGAAAAACTGTTGTTTTCTGAAACTTGACTGATGGTGATACGACAGTAATGCACCTAGTCAGTGCTACTACTTCTACAAACTCATCATAACCTTAAACCACAAGAGGCCTAACACTTAATTCTCTTGCCATTGTAGTGGTCTATTGTGGTAGAGGGATCTGTCTCCAAGGAAACGATGTGCGTGGAGGGAGGAGTGGGTGTTAATTCAAAACACAAAAAATGATATGCATAACGGAGCCACCTAGTAAGTTAAGCAAGGAATTTGTAGCGCAAAATTATAATCTGATACAATTCTTTTACGTCTAGTAGTCCAATAAGATATTGTGAACATTCTCACCTCTTTTTTTTGTGTCTAACTTTTCGAACATGCTACACACGGTGTTTTCGTAGCTCTATTCTTTGACGCAATAGTTCCAGCTTAAATAGGGACGTAGCTCCATCATTTCTATTTGGGGGGGGGGACAAGAAGGGTTCACATCCAGTGATTCAAGCAGCATGACCTATATAGTAACTTTTTTCTCCGAGTTATTGGGGGGGGGGGCAACTGTACTTTACCCCCCTCAAACGACGCCACTGAGCTTAAATAAGATATTGTTTAATAGTTACTGGAACAATTAATTGGCGATTTCAAATGTCGATGGAAGTCTCAGCAATCAGAATTCCTGCCGATACTCTACTGGTCTATAGTCATATTATTTGAAAAAAAACTACGTTTTCTAAAGAGTTAAAGAGGCTGAGTCAAAAGTTCGAAAACGTACAGGGATTAGGAGGTACAGTTGGGGGGCTGCCGCCCCCCAAACCCCCCGCTTTCGCAGCCTTTAAATAAAAAAAAAGTTCTTTTAAACTGAAAGTAAGGAGCGACATTAAAACTTAAAACGAACAGAAATTATTCCGTATATGAAAGGGGCTGTGCCCTCCTCAACGCCTCGCTCTTTACGCTAAAGTTTGACTTTCTCACAACTCTTTTTTTAAACAATAAAAACTTTAGCGTAAAGAACGAGGCGTTGAGGAGGGCACAGCTCCTTTCATATACGGAATAATTTCTGTTACGT
Source organism: Artemia sinica (assembly GCA_027921565.1). Taxonomy (NCBI): domain Eukaryota; kingdom Metazoa; phylum Arthropoda; class Branchiopoda; order Anostraca; family Artemiidae; genus Artemia; species Artemia sinica. The sequence goes on along the minus strand of CM051271.1, from coordinate 19,482,912 downwards.
GATCTTTCTTTTGGAATTTTTTTTTTATTCCAGATTTTCTAGCAGTTCATGGTAACGAACTGTAAGTAAGGAGCGACTCGGCTTAATAGTAACCGACACTCTAAAAACCGGAATTTTCATATCAATAGATACATCAAAAGAATCAACTTATTATGCTGATTCCAAATATATAAGATCCATCAAGTTTAGTATTACCCATCAAAAAATAGATCCTGAGGAAAAATTTGCCTGATTTTTGAAATAGGGGAGAAATACCCCCCTAAAATTCAAGGAATATTAATGAAAATCCCGCCTTCATATTGAGCGTACTAGATAACCCTACTGTAGAAGTTTGAAGCTCCTATCTGCAAAAATGTGGAATTTTTCTATTTTTGCCAGAAGACTGATCATGGATGCGTGTTTATTTGTTTTTTTTTCCGCAGGTGATCGTATTGAAATAATGGTCCTAGAAGATCGGGAGAGGGTGCATTCGAACGGAAATTGATAGTTCTAGTGACCTTTTTAAGTACCAAAAAGATTGGAAGACATTTGGGTCCCCTCCCACTCCCATTTTTCCCCAAAGTTATCTGATCAAAAGTTTCGGATAGCCGTTTTGTTCAACATAGTTGAAAGATCAAATAACTATGTCTTTAGGTGGAAAATGACCCCCCATAGTCCGTGGGGAGAGGACTGTAAGTTATGAAATTTGCCCATTGTTTATGCATAGTATTTGTTATTGGGAAGTATACAGACATTTTTGGGGTGGGGGTGTGTGCGCTTAGGGTGGTTTTCTTTAGGGAGAACCTTTCTTGGGGAGGGAAATTTCTAGGGGGTGAATTTTCCAGGGGATATGTTACACTCGGGGATTTGACAGAATTACTATACGAAATTCTTTTTAATTGTCTTACATTCTCTTTGCCAAAGTTTTCATATGGAGATGTTCCGGGGGAATTATCTGGGGGCTATTTTCCGTGTGTTTTGATTTCTGGGAAATAATTTCCATGGAAGGAGGTATTTCTGGAGTGATCGAGAAACCGATTAGAGATTAAAGCCTTGTTCAAATGAACGAATGCTAAGGAATTTTTTTTAGGATGAATCGTTCGCAAGTAATTTTACAGGGAGGGAGGATTCTCAGCGAGGATGGAACTGTCTGGAGGACATTTGACGGGGAGGGGGTGCACTTGACGTTGAATGAAATTTCTGTTTTTTTTATTTAATTGTAGATAGGAAACCTCTGAAACCTCTACAGTAGAGTTTTTTGGTTTGCTGAATCTGATGGTGTTATTTTCTTTAAGATCGTTTGACCTTTTGGGAGTGTTTCGCCCCTTTTTCGAAAATTAAGCACATTTTCTCAATCTCGTACCTTTTGAAGGTTAACATTAAACTTAATAAACTTATATATTTGGATTCAACATAAAAAGCCAATTCTTCATGTACATGTTGTTAACAAAATTCTGTTTTCTAGATTTTTGGTTACTATTGGGCATAGTCGCTACTTACTTACAGTTCGTTACCACGAACTGTTTGGTTTGAACAAGAATCTTTTTTTAAGTAGACACTGAGTGTTGTCTCAAATGTTTGCAATCGAAATAGCAGGGTTATTAAGTAGTGGTGTATCCAACCTGAAGTCGTTAACAAAATAAATTTTTAGGCGCGTCTATCAGGTATGGATCTTGAGGCCTTTGCCTTCCTTCCCAAAATCTGAAGACTATCGTCAGCATGTTTTTATTTTTGTTAAATACGTTTCATATTTTTTTCCTGCGTTTTCGGAACACCTGAACTAGTTAGTACTCCAAATATATTCCATCCACCTACCTTTGGCCAATATGCCGTTGTTTCATTTTTGTTAAGTAAATAATGCCATTTAGTATGCAATAGCGTTAAAACCTTGCGAGGGATCTCAGCCGCTCAGTCCTTTTTTCTTGCTAACTCGCTAACAACCGATTAATCTTTGTTTCAGGTCAGTCTGGGTTCCATTGACTGTCAAGTCCGACAACCATTTGAATATCCACATATTACCGGGTCGTAAATAGTTTTATAGTGGCTGATTATTGATTATCTTCGAAAAATATAAACATTAATTTACTTACGTCATGTGAAAAGCACGTGTTCTCTTTTTCAAGTTTTATTTTTGTTCAGTCGAATTTGAGCTTTCCGAGTGGATTATGCATCTCCCAGGTCTCTAGCCTTGATTTTAATACCAGCAGAATTCTGTGATCTTAAACATGTGGAAGCTGAATCTCAAGCGTTATTATCTTAATTAAATGGTGAGTTACTGTCATTACGATTTTTTTCAGAGTTCCTTTTGCTTGAATTTTTTACAGATTTTAGAAATAGCTCGTTACTAAATAAATTCACCCTGGTCGAGCATTCGTTCTTGTAATTTCTGAAAACAAAAAGACATTGAACTAGACGATTCGTGTTATTTTAATCATTCTGCGTTAGTTCCCAAATTAAACTGTCCCAAATTTCATCTCGATTTTTATTAATTAAAAAAATGGTTCCCCCCTTCAAGAACTATGGCTGCAGGGTCAAATGCATGAGTTTTTTAGCACTACAAATTTTCGTAGACTATTTTTTCCTCAAAGTTTTAAAATATTTTAGAAACAGCCAGTTTCTCGACGCTAGATAAATTTATCCTTGTCTAGCGTTAATTCTTGTACTTTTTGAAAACGGAAATAAATTGAGGTTCGCCAAGGACGACACTAATGTATTATCTTAATCATCCTGAGTTAGTTTTCAATTTAAACTGTCTGCAACTCCTCCGTAATTTTTAATTGCAAAAAATAGATAAGATTAATTTTAAAAAATTGGGCTTCTCCTTGAAAAGCAAAGCTGGTTGAACATGGGGACGTGTAACAAGTTTAAAATTCACTTAGCTAAACGTCATTTTTGGCCCAGGAAAATAATTTTCAAAAATATACACTCAGGTAAAAAGCAGACAAAGATTAGAAAGGGGAAGAGATGGATCACAAAAGAGATATTTCTTCAATAGATACATAATTCTGAGTAAGTTCCTAATTTGAACTGTGTCGTTAAAGGACGCGCATCCAGGATTTTTGTTCGGATGCGCATCCGAACAAAAATGTTCGGCTGTATCCAGGGCACGCATCAAAAACTTGTTTATATGCATTTTTGTTATGTGGTAATGAGTTGGAAAAATTTCAGGGGGTAATCCCGTGCCCCTTCCCCTGGATACAGCCTTGGTCTCGATATTATTCTTCCCCAATTTTGGCCTAAAAACAAATAACTGTTTTGAAAAATGAGCTTTCACTTTGAAAAGCTAATGGACTAGTTGAGTTTTCCCTTTAAAAGTACCGAAAGAATGGATGCAATAAAGAAAAGTTGGTGCTTACGCATTATATGAGCCTTTACAAGGAAGCCAGTCACGAAAAACCCGCCAGACAGGTTAATTCAAGAGACTGCTATAGAGTAGTGCAATGCAAAGCGTGGTTTTCATTGCGTTTACGATATTTAAACTGTTGTTTTTTTGGGGTTTAGGAGGAAACAAAGGTACCTAGGTTAGGTTAGGTCACGTATTTAATATATGCTATGCTTTACCCCCCCCCCCCTAATGTGCAAATATATAGCCCAAATTTGTTTATAAATTATTATATATTCGTCGTATTTTATTTTATTTCATTAGCAGTAACCAAACTTGACTTTTTGGAAGGGCCCATATAATGCGTAAGTACCAAAAAGTTTCAAGGATCAACCCAATTAATTTATTAATATTAAAGAGAATAAATGTGTGTATTACACATTGGGTGTGTTCCACAGCTCGATTATCATTAAATATAATTAATGGCAATTAATCGTTAATTGTCATTAAAATCATTAACCATAGTAAAAAATAATCATTTGTTATTGCCTTCAGCCTAAAATTACATATAGCAACAAGTTTAGCCCTTAAAAGGCCTATCAAACAGTTCGTGGTAACGAACTGTAAGTAAGAAGCGACCCGGCTCAATGGTAACCGAAACTCTAAAAAACGGAATTCTGATACCAATAGATACATCAAAAGAATAAGATTTTAATTCTGATTTCAAATATATAACTTTCATCAAGTTTAATCTTACCCATCAAAAGTTACGCCCCTGAGAAAATTTGGCTGATTTTCGAGAAAAGGGGGAAAGACCCCCTAAAAGTTATAGAACCTTAATGAAAATTACACCATCATATTCAGCGTATCAGAGAACCCTACTGTAGAGGTTTCAAGCTCCTATCTACAAAAATGCGGAATTTTCCATTTTTTGCCAGAAGAAAGATCACGGATGCGTGCTTATTTATTTTTTTTTTATTATTTTTTTTTCCAGGGGTAATCATATTGACCCATTGGTCCTTTAATATCGTAGGAGGGCTCATTGGAACGTAAATTAAAAGTTCTAGTGCCCTTTTTAAGTGGCCAAAAAAATGGAGGGCAACTAGGCCCCCTCCCACGCTCATTTTTTTCTCAACGTCACCCAATTAAAATTTCGAGATAGCTATTTTGTTCAGCATAGTCGAAAATCTCATAAATATGTCTTTTAGGATGACTTAATCCCCCACAGTTCCCAGGGGAAGGGCTGCAAGTTATGAACTTTGCCCATTGCTTACATATTGTATTGGTTATTGGGAAGTATACAGACATTTTCAGGAAGGATTTTTTTCTGGTGGGGGGGGGGCTGGAGGAGGGGGTTACTCGGGAGAATCTTTCCGTTGAGGATGTTTCTTTGGGGTAAGGGACACTTCTATGAAGGGGGCGCCGGATTTCCAAGCATTATTTAAAAAACGATCAGAAATTAAATTTAAAAAAAAACGAGTTTTTTCAACTGAAAGTAAGAAGCAACATTAGAACTTAAAACGAATAGAAATTATTACGTATATGAGGGGGTTCTCCCCCAAGTCAATACCTCGCTCTTTACGTTACAGTTTTTTTTAGTGCTTTCAAAAGAGCTATCTATTCTAATTAAACGGCCTTTGTGATTCAGGGGTTTGTGAATTAATTTTTTTTTAAATTTTAACGTAAAGAGCGTGGTATTGACTAAGGGGAGAACCCCCTTATATACGTAATAACATATACCTAATAAAAAAAAACAATAAAAAAAAAACTAGCGATACGGCTCAATAGTGATCGAAACTTTTAAAAACGGAATTTTGATGTCAATAAATGTATCAAAAGAATGGGCTTATAATGCTGATTCTAAATATATAAATTTTATTATGTTTAGTGTTACTCATCAAAGGCTACGAGCCTGAGAAAATTTACCTGATTTTTTAAAGAGGGGGGAAACATCCCCTACAAGTGAAAGAATTTTAATGAAAATCACACCGTCAGATTCAGCGTATCAGAAAACCCTATTACATAGTTTTGAGAGCTTTAAGCTCTTCTCAATCTGTAATTCTCAATCTGGAGCTCAATTTTGGTAGCTTCTTTGAGTGCCCTCTTGTGAGATGATGGCTGGTACTGCAGCTGTCAATGAAGATGGTATAGTTTTCCTTTTGGAGCTTGACTGTCAGCATCATATCACTATGCATGTGTCTGTAGATGAGGGTAGGTAGCTTGAGTTGCTTGAGGCAGTCCTCATATGAATTTCCAGTAAGCCTCTTTCTTTTAGATCAAAGGGTCCTGGTCTTGACACTCGTTGCCTCTAGTCCAAACTAGCTTACTTTGATCTATAAATTTTGAAGCAGTAGTCTATCTTTTTATTAGGCTAGAAGGACTGTAAGTTTTTAATTTCTAAATCAGTCTATCCTGGTTTGCAAGCTGAAAGATAAATATATCACCCAACATGCTTTTTAACATTCTTTTCAAAATATACTAATTGCTAACTTCATAAATTCCATTTTTGCCCCTAAGAAAAGTTCTGTATTTTACAGTGACACATAGGGGTGAAGCTAGGGTTTTGAGTTTTTGTGTGTGGGGGAGGGATATAAAGAATTTACAAAAAAAGTATCCAGTGTGCAAACAAATCCAGACATATTAGTTTTCTGTCCACACCTCTCAGTGTGCAAACAAATGCAGACATGTTAGACATGTTATTGGCTGTACTAGAGCTTTGTAGATAAGGCAAAGGGTATTATCATTTCCAAAAGTGAAGTTGCACCTTGAAATTCCTGCAACATAATTTGCTTTCCCAATAATGCAATAATGTTATAATAAATGATGAGTTAGTCAATCACCTAGATAGCAACCAGTTACTCTTTGGAAAGGTGCAACTTGACCTTCTGTTTCTGAAGCTAAATATTTATGATGTCCATGTTGAGGTTATAGGCTGGATTCAGGCTTTCTTGTCGAAAAGAACACCAAAGGTTATCATAAATACCAAAAATGGTGCCATCTTCTCTGAGCCAGCCATAATTCTCAGTAGTGTCCTGCAGAGAACCATCTTGGGGCCTATACTCTTTGGTAGGTACATCACTGCTCAATAAACCTGAAGAATCCTTTGGTGTTATATGTTGACAAGTGTAAGCTACTAGGACAGACAAGGTGTAATGAAGAACCCTCAACTGTTCAGAAAGACCTCAACGGGCTTTCAAGATTGTCTGAAGAGTGCAGCCTGCAGTTCAGTGCACCTGAATGCAAAATTCTGTAAGTTTATACCACACATACAGAAAAAAACCTCATGAAGAGTGTCTTAGATGACTAAAAATTGCAACAGTGATACACAGAACAAAAAGGGGAGGTGTCATCATGACTTGCAGGATGCTTGAACATGCAAATCTAAGTTCAGTTTTCTCTCCACCCCTCTCAGTGTGCAAACAAATGCAGACATGTTAGCTAAATTAAGACATGCAAAGTTCCATGGCATTGGCACTATGTGCTGTTCATCTTCAGTTATTCCTAGCCTTCTAGTCTTCTAGAAGGCTAGAAGTCTTCTTAACATTTAATTTTCAAACCTATTCTAGTATTCTGTACTTACAAAACCTCTAAAAGTTCATTAATTTTGCTCTCACTTTCACCTAGGATGCTTAAATCATCAACATAATCCAAGTCCAGTAAACTTTTATTTCCCATTTGGTTCTGTGTTCTCCTATTGATTTTCCTCAACTCCAAGACAGAGTTCATCAAAATGATCCATGTAAATTTGCATAGAACGTTACCTTGCTTAATTCCTGATTTAATACAAAACCAGCTACTAACCTCGTTTACTACCTTAACTGCAGGAGTGTTATTCTTGTACATAGCACTAATCTCTTTAATTTATTTGTCTGGTATGCTGTACAAGGATAATACCTTCACTAAAGCTCTTCATAAAAGCAATAGTCATTGTAAAATGGCAAAAAATACCAAAAAAAGTTGAGAAACCTTACCAGAAAGGTAGCCTACTGAAAAAATGAAGACTTGATTACTGCTGAATAAAAAAAATCAAAAAAAGTTTGGTATTAAATATCCTCTGCAAATCCTCCAAGGTGGTGCATCCCTCTTCTCAACACAGACAAACTACTAAGGTAACTAATCCTAAAGACATTTCTGATATGCTGAATGATAGCTTCAGTACAAATTTCTCTACTAAGTCATTGCCCAATCCACCACCTACAGTGCTGTCACCTCTGATTCTTATATCTGTGTCTCTCCCAGTTATAACCACTGAAAATATTCTTAAAAAGACCAAGAAGCTTGATGAGAACAAGGCTGCCAGGCCAGATAATATTTGTCCATGATTACTCAAAGAAACAGCCCAACTTTTAGCAGAACCTATTCTTAAGCTGTTCCGAATGACATTAATTTCAAAAGTCTTTCCTAGTGAGTGGAAACTTGCCCATATCAAGCCCGTTTTTAAGAAGGAACAAAAAGACCTAGCTTGAAACTACCACCCCATCAGCCTTACTTTTGTACTTTACATGGTTCTGGAAAGTACAATAATAATAATATAATATAATGCAAAACAAATATTCCACAGGGCCTCTACAAAAATCTTTTAAATTGACAAAAGTTATAGGCACTTTCACTATAGTATTCGTCCAGTTTCTGCTTGAACAAGTTTAATGAGTTGGCATTGATGACTTCAAAGGGGAGCTTGTTCCAGTGTTGTGTTACTCAGTTCTTGAAAGCCCATCAGCCATTATCCTTTTGGAACCTCTCCTCTTGAAGCTTGAGGTTGTGACCACAAAGGTTTGTGTGGATGAAGTTGAGAACATTGATAGCCTGTATGTTTTCATAGGCATCACAGCAAAGCTTGTATACCTCAATGAGGTCTCCTCAGTGCAGTCGATAAGCTAGTGAAGGAAGCTTGAGCTTGCGAAGCCTATTTTTGCAAGGAAAGTTTCTCAGAGTTGGACAGAACTTTGTTATTTGTCTTTGAACTTTTTCGAGATCTTTAATGTCTTTGTTGTAAAAGGAACGTGTAGTGCAATGACCGTATTCAAGGATCGGCTGTACTAGAGCTTTGTAGCTCTAAGGCAAAGGGTCTTATGATTTCCAAAAGTGAAGTTGCACCTTGAAATTCCTGCAACACGAAGAGGTTCTGGAGAAGGGCCATTTTTTCCTGGACAGCCCAAAACAGGGCTAAAAATAGGTCATTTATTGAGAAATAGAATGAGAAATTTCTCAATAGCTTGAGAAATATTCGGAAGTCCTTGGACCAAGAAAACCATAATACATAATTAAAAATTATAAAACAAAAATTGGCTCCCCCAGACGTATAGGTTCAAAAAACTTGTTTTTCCAAAACGTTGGAAACTTATATCTGTGATTTGCTGGGCCAAGAGAACCCTAAAACACAAAAATAGGGTTAATTTCATACACCCCTACAAAACGAGCCCGTATATGGGGCAAAACACATTCTTTGGCTTAAAACCTATATCTATAGTTCCTTGGAACCCTAAAGCAAAAAAAATAATAACAATGAAAAAGAAAAAAAAAATGCCGGCTCGCCTGAAGATGGGATCACTTTCTTAAATGTTTGAAACTTACAACCGTGATTCACAGGGCAAAAGCGACCCTAATGTGACGCAGGTCCCCAAAATTGATCTCGAAAAAGGGCCAAAACTTTTTTGAAACATATCCATCATTCGTTGGGCCAAGGGGACCCAGTGAACAAGAATAAAAATGAAAAACTGTGGTCCCCAGAAAATAGGGTCGAAAAAAGGATCAAAAACTCTTTTTTTGGAGGAGTTTGAATCTTTTTTATAATTGACCTACGCATGCAGTTATTCCCACCCACTAACAGTCACAACAAAACTGAGCATGAAAATTTCTTTTGATAATATGGTGGATTAAGATACGTGTTTTCAAGATTTGTATAGCACGGGGGTCAGGATGGCTGCAATCCAATAGAAAACCAAAAAGAATGCAGATTTTTAATGCGTATAATTGAGAATCTCCCTCCCAGCCACCTCCAGTTTCAAAGTAACATAATACTGTATAAAGCTACGACTTTGTATTGGCATTCACAAAACGAACAAAAATTAAATTAGACACCAGGTCAAACTTAAGAGGTACACAGAAATTAAAACAGATAAATTTGGGACTACCGCCCACATGGGCCCTCTGAAGGCTAGAATGTCATTTACGCTTTACTGAAAACAAAACATAATTTAAACAGTTTTTCTAGGATTAAAGAATAAAAAATTGCACAAATTCGGGAGCTCTTTCTTGTATATATTATTGTATTTTAGATAGTCAATCTGGCTTCATTAGTCTCGATATGCAGCATTTCATCAATATTTTATTCGTTTTAAATACACAGAAAACAATTGGTGAATCATTAGTGTATTAATAAGAGCTTCAAAAAACTAAAAAGGGTTCCTTTAAAATACTAAGACAATTACCAATGTTCGTTTCAGAAGGTTTATTTAGGCATCAATAATATATACTTTCAAATTAAATAGAATCAAATAGAAAAGTTTCTGCCATGAATGTCGTTATTTTGAGAACATTTTTATCTTTTCCTATAATCTTTATTAGTGTTGCGATTTTCTTCTTTTTATTGTTAATGTTTTGACAAAAAAAAAACGCTTTGTTCAAAATACATTCCGTTTTTAGTAAAGCACAAACGACTGCCCTTTTAGAGGGTTCTAGGGGCCCGGCAGAGCCACTCTTATTTATGGTAGCACTTGTACTTTAATAGTATTGTGATTTCTTCTTTCATATGTTGTTGAAAAATATAGTATTAGAAATACAAATAAATTTCAGTAACACAAATGATACTCTAGCCATTAGAGGGGTGGTGGCCCCATTTTTATGTGTTATAATTTCTCTTAATTTTACGGTTCGCTCATTCATTTACAGTCATTTTTGTTCGTTCTATGTTTGACCTATTATACGATGTAAATGAGAATCAACTCTGTAAAATGAATGTTTACCTTTCGGAATCCGTTTTGTAAAATGTTAAGCTAAAAACTGGGCCTCAAACGATCCTTTTCTATATTCTTATTTCTACGTAAATGTAAAGTGACTGACTGGTACTTCTACACCTTACAAAGCAAAAAAAAAAATCGATATAAGCTATCATAATGATACCGCAATGCAAACATGTCTAAAAGAAGATGCGAAAAACGTGTTTTTGTTTATTGACACTTTCGTTTGGGTAAATACTTTGTATTCAGTAAAGTTCCATTACAACAAAAAGTTAAAAATTAAAATAACAAAAATGTCTTTTGTCTTTTTTAAGCATGACGCAGGTTTCTCTTGGCAGAATCTTTACCTTTAATGCGTTCTATTTAGTACTTAAAAAAAAGGTATTTTTGTGAATTTGAAACTGCTGCCAAAACTTGTATGCGTCACATGCGTCAAAATCAGCAGTGTCACTAGAGGTCCATTCCCAATGAGATTTTACTAATACCAAGATATAGCTAGCACTAACTTGAGCGAATCGAGTTTTTCATAGAATTGTCTGATTGGCTGAAAAAATTCTGATTGGCTCAAATCAGCGCTAGCTAAATCTTGGTATTAGTAGAATCTCATTGTGAATTGACCTTAACAGTATCTTTTTATGGATATCATAAATTTGATTGTTTTGGAGGTAACATTGTTAGTTATATTTATGGTGGAACCTGAAGCCAATTTTAGCTTTGTTACATTATATGTGAAACTCATATGTCAAAGGTTTCAAGGGTGTTTGCTTTATTCATGAATGTCTGAAAGTTCAGTGATTTGCGTCTTGCGCTTCCTCTAGTATAATCTGCTACCTTTAATCAGGGTTGCCAACTGGACACATTTTCTGTCAAAAGGACACATTCCCAAGTGCCAGGACACAATGGCGTAAAAGGACAAAAAAGTGACATATTTCAGAAAGTTGAGACATAAAAGGGTAAAAAAGGGACACATAATTTAGATTTATGACATCAAGGGAGCCCACAAAAAAAAATTCCTGGGGGGGGAGCAGGCACCGGAATAGTAGTAGTGGGTGGAGCAGCACGGGTATATAGGCTATTTTGGGATACATTTTCTTAGGAATAAGACTATTTCTAAATGCACTTAGAAAAAAAATCTCAAATAAAAAAAGTAACTAACTTTGCATGCAAAATGAAACGAAACTCATTAAATTTAAACGGCAATGATTTCTGGCAAAAAGATCAATCCATTTAATTACCTTAAATCGCATCTTCTAGCGACTAAGGTTGAAGAACCTGTAGATGTCACCAGGTAACGTTGAGTCGATATTCATGTCATAGTTCATGAGTGGATCATCAATATTTACATATATACAGAACAGTTTGGGTTCATCGTAGGATGTCACTAGATGTATAGCCTGCCGGGCGTATTTGGGGACTAAAAGGGGCGGGTAGCAGCTAATAGATCCTGCTGGATGATACTGGTTCGTCCCACTGCGTCTCCCATGACTTGCCACACCAATCACGGTCAACACCAATCTTGAAGCTGTCAACTGATCTGGCCGACACGATAGATTCGCTGAGTGAATACCACAGTGGAACAACGCAAATGGTGAAGTAGTTGAACTTCTCACGCTTTCTGATAAATTTTTGACGCAGTTTTATGGGGTTTCCTCGTGTTCTGATATATTAATTGTGATCAAAAACGGGCTTAATGGTGTCACTGGTCCTCATCTTAAATGCGTCATCTTCCTCGGCACTCTGAATGAGCATATGGGCACCTGCAGAGTCAACCATGTGACAGCTATGGCAGGGGTTGCTTGGACAGAGATGCAGGACTTTGCATTTGCATGGGTTGAACTCGAGCGTCCAGGTTATTGCCCACAGACAGAGGTTGTTGAGATCTTCTTGCAGAGAAGAGCAATATTCTGTTGATGCTGCTATACCAAAGAGTTTGGAATCGTCTGCCTACAGTTCCAAGCCATACTTGACCACCTCAGGAGCGTCATTTATGTAGCGGTTAAACATTGTTGGGCCTTGTTTGGTCCCTTGTGGGACACTACTCTCAAAGTGAACTGGTGTGGAGTAGATGAGGTGACCTCTTTCATCATATACAGTGACAATCTGGATTCTATCAGATAGGAAGCTGTGGATTCACTGGGCAACATCATTGTCTATCTGATATACTGACAGCTTAATCATCAGGTAGCAGTGAGACATTTTATCAAAGGCCTTAGCTCGATCCAGTAGGAACACATCGACAGGAAAACCCTGCTCCAGCAGATCAGTTATAGATTCATAAGCCAGTATTAGATTTGTTTTGATAGACATGCCTTTCCTGAAGCCATGCTGACCACCACAAAGAAGGCCATTCTTGGTAATATGCACTATGATTACATCATTGACTATCCCTTCAATAAGTTTGGCCACAATCAAGGTCAGGCTAATGGGTTAATAGTTCTCAGGCTCGGTTCTAGATCCTTTCCTTAATATCGGAGTAATTATGGTTGTCTGCCAATCTGCAGGTAGACAACTAGTTTGAAGGGACAGCTTGACTAGTGAATAGAGCTGCTCGGTTACTATATCTGCAAGTTCTTTAAGGAGCCTGGGATTTATACCATCTGGGCCTTTAGCTTTCTTGGGGTCTAGTTTACTCAGTCTTTTCTTAGTCTTGTCCATTGTGACAAAATTTTTTTAGCATTGGGTGCTTGACCACCCTGGGGGCAGGGCATGGTGGCTTGTCAGGGGGGTCCACTGAGAAGTTGGATGCAAATGTGTTGTTCAGCAAATTTGCAATGTCCTCCAGATCTTCCAGGTTTTTTTCTTCAGGGTTGAGTAGGAATAGAATAGTTTGTCTACTCTTATCTTTAGTAGATACATATCTCCAGAACCTCTTTGGGTTGTCTTTGATGTTCAATGCCAGGTTATCTTCATAGTCAGCTATGAAGTGCCTAGTCAGTTGCCTCGGTTTATTCCTTGCTCTTGCAAAATGATCCCAGTGGTGTGTGGATTTGCATTTCTTATAATTTGAAAAAGCCTTTTTCTTAAGGTTCATAGCCCTTTTAATAGGCCGGTCTGGTTGTGGCAGTGTTTATGGTGCCTTCACAAATGAACTTGAAGTGTGTATCCTCTCAGCTTGGAGCAGAGTGTTCTTAAAATTTTGCCAGGCTAGTTCAATGTTTCCCTTGACAATCACTTCGTCCCATTTTACTGCCCATATTATCTTCCTGATTTTGCTGTAGTTGGTGTACGTTTGTTTAGTACAATTGTTTGTTTGTTGACAAAGCAGCAAATCATGGCAGATTCAGATATGGTCGCTGGCACCAACGGGAGTAAGGTACTCAGTGTTCACTAGCAACCCTGGGTTGTTAGTGATTTTCAAATCTAGTAGGGATGGCATCTGCTTATTCTTATACCACGTTGGTTCGCCTGTTACCTGATATACACTATTGCTACCCAAATATTCAATAAATGGGTTAATGACAATAGAGCTTTGTTGATAACCCAAGCTCTCAACCCATTTGACATCCAGTAGATTGAGGTCTCCAAGAAGAATTGTCCTGAATATCATGATTGGATGCTTGTTCAGCCAACTGAATTAGAACTAGGTAAGACGCAAGGGCATCTGGGGATTCTATATATGCAACCTATCAGCAATGGTTTTCCCTCATTAATAATACTGACAAAAATACTCTCAACCCATGGGAAATAATCATAATTGAAAGATAAATCTCTAAACTGTGTTCGATTTTTTATGTAGATGATGGTGCCTCTGCTGGGGTTAATAGACAGATTTGAGAACAGGTGATATTCAGGTATCCTGACATGGTTTTCTGCCAGTGGTTTGCTGGAGTTCTTAGGGTTCAATTCAAAAATATACAGTATATTATAATATTCAGTGATGGCTGCCAGTTTCAATTCCGGAAGCTTGTTTGTCACTGTATTAATGTTTGTGTAAACCAGATTCAACATTTTCTTTCCACTGACTGGGTTGTTATTATGTATCACTTTTGGTAAATTTTTGTAACTAATATTTGTTGAGCTAGAGTTCGAGTACAAATGGAAAGCATCACTATTATCATCATCAACACTAACACTACCATACTAGAAAACAAACTATTTACAGTTGGGCTTGTTTCAGTGGGCAATTGAGTAAATGTTCCACTACTGCCCTTTTTTTTTGACATCTGATTATGTTTTTTTGCTTTCCTCTTTCTGCCATTGTGTGATCAAAGTGAAACTGCACGTCCCCCTTCAGCTCTCTTGATTTAATCACAATCTCTTTTTAACGTTGTAACTGTCTGTGAGGAAAATAAAAGGCCCAGGGTGATAACCTGGTTATGGAGAACTTTTTCCAAGTTGATGTAGCTTCAGTATATTGACAGATGGCAAGTTGTACAATTGGGCAAGATGATCCTGAACAACCATTTGAATGTCAGCAGCCTCTTCACACAATTCTGGTATTCCATATACCACAACGTTAAGCTAACATTTTTGTCTTTCTCTGTCCTCACGAGACGAAATACCTAATTATTCTGCATTATTATCCACTCAATCTTAACCCATTATGTCCAAAACCTAGAGTAAAAGAAAATCAGACCCAAACTGAACATTGTTGACTTCTGGAGACCTGCAGTTCCTGGCTGTCTCCCCTGGGGACACTGAGAGGGGTGGAGAGAAAACTGAACTTAGACTTGCATGTTCAAGCATTCTGCAAGTCATGATGACACCTCCCCTTTTTCTTCTGTATATTACTGTTGCAATTTTTAGTGATCTAAGACACTCTTCATGAGGTTTTTTTCTGTATATGTGGTATAAACTTACAGAATTTTGCATTCAGGTGCACTGAACTGCAGGCTGCACTCTTCGGACAATCTTGAAAGCCTGTTGAGGTCTTTCTGAACAGTTGAGGGTTCTTCATTACACCTGGTCTGTCCTAGTAGCTTACACTTGTCAACATATAACACCAGAGGATTCTTCAGGTTTATTGGGCAGTGATGTACCTACCAAAGAGTATAGGCCCCAAGATGGTTCTCTGCAGGACACTTCTGAGAATTATGGCTGGCTCAGAGAAGATGGCACCATTTTTGGTATTTATGATAACCTTTGGTGTTCTTTTTGACAAGAAAGCCTGAATCCAGCCTATAACCTCAACATGGACATCACAAGTATTTAGCTTCAGAAACAGAAGGCCAAGTTGCACCTTTCCAAAGAGCAACTGGTTGCTATCTAGATGATTGACTAACTCATCATTTATTATAATATTATTGCATTATTGGGAAAGCAAATCGTGTTGCAGGAATTTCAAGGTGCAACTTCACTTTTGGAAATGATAAGACCCTTTGCCTTATCTACAAAGCTCTAGTACAGCCGATCCTTGAATACGGTCATTGCACTACACTTTCCTTTTACAACTAAAGACATTAAAGATCTCGAAAAAGTTCAAAGACAAATAACAAAGTTCTGTCCAACTCTGAGAATATTTCCATACAAAAATAGGCTTCGCAAGCTCAAGCTTCCTTCACTAGCTTATCGACTGCACTGAGGAGACCTCATTGAGGTATACAAGCTTTGCTATGATGCCTATGAAAACATACAGGCTATCAATGTTCTCAACTTTATCCACACAAACCTTTGTGGTCACAACCTCAAGCTTCAAGAGGAGAGGTACCAAAAGGATAATGGCTGATGGGCTTTCAAGAACTGAGTAACACAACACTGGAACAAGCTCCCCTTTGAAGTCATCAATGCCAACTCATTAAACTTGTTCAAGCAGAAACTGGACGAATACTATAGTGAAAGTGCCTATAACTTTTGTCAATTTAAAAGATTTTTGTAGAGGCCCTGTGGCATATTTGTTTTGCATTATATTATATTATTATTATTGTACTTTCCAGAACCTTGTAAAGTACAAAAGTAAGGCTGATGGGGTGGTAGTTTCAAGCTAGGTCTTTTTGTTCCTTCTTAAAAATGGGCTTGATATGGGCAAGTTTCCACTCACTAGGAAGGACTTTTGAAATTAATGTCATTTGGAACAGCTTAAGAATAGGTTCTGCTAAAAGTTGGGCTGTTTCTTTGAGTAATCATGGACAAATATTATCTGGCCTGGTAGCCTTGTTCTCATGAAGCTTCTTGATCCTTTTAAGAATATTTTCAGTGGTTATAACTGGGAGA
This sequence comes from Artemia sinica, assembly GCA_027921565.1. Classification (NCBI taxonomy): domain Eukaryota; kingdom Metazoa; phylum Arthropoda; class Branchiopoda; order Anostraca; family Artemiidae; genus Artemia; species Artemia sinica. Next base: position 19,466,502 of record CM051271.1, on the reverse strand, counting down.
GACACAGATATAAGAATCAGAGGTGACAGCACTTTAGGTGGTGGATTGGGCAATGACTTAGTAGAGAAATTTGTACTGAAGCTATCATTCAGCATATCAGAAATGTCTTTAGGATTAGTTACCTTAGATTTGCAGAGGATATTTAATACCAAACTTTTTTTGATTTTTTTTTATTCAGCAGTAATCTAGTCTTCATTTTTTCAGTAGGCTACCTTTCTGGTAGGGTTTCTCAACTTTTTTTTGGTATTTTTGCAATTTTACAATGACTATTGCTTTTATGAAGAGCTTTAGTGAAGGTATTATCCTTGTACAGTATACCAGACAAATAAATTAAAGTGATTAGTGCTATGTACAAGAATAACACTCCTGCAGTTAAGGTAGTAAACGAGGTTAGTAGCTGGTTTTGTATTAAATCAGGAATTAAGCAAGGTAACGTTCTATGCAAATTTACATGGATCATTTTGATGAACTCTGTCTTGGAGTACAGGAAAAGCAATAGGAGAACACAGAACCAAATGGGAAGTTAAACTTTACTGGACTTGGATTATGTTGATGATTTAAGCATCCTAGGTGAAAGTGAGAGCAAAATTAACGAACTTTTAGAGGTTTTGTAAGTACAGAATACTAGAATGGGTTTGAAAATTAAATGTTAAGAAGACTTCTAGCCTTCTAGAAGACTAGAAGGCTAGGAATAACTGAAGATGAACAGCACATAGTGCCAATGCTATCGATCTTCGCATGTCTTAATTTAGCTAACATGTCTGCATTTGTTTGCACACTGAGAGGGGTGGAGAGAAAACTGAACTTAGATTTGCATGTTCAAGCATCCTGCAAGTCATGATGACACCTCCCCTTTTTGTTATGTGTATCACTGTTGCAACTTTTAGTCATCTAAGACACTCTTCATGAGGTTTTTTTCTGTATGTGTGGTATAAACTTACAGAATTTTGCATTCAGGTGCACTGAACTGCAGGCTGCACTCTTCAGACAATCTTGAAAGCCCGTTGAGGTCTTTCTGAACAGTTGAGGGTTCTTCATTACACCTTGTCTGTCCTAGTAGCTTACACTTGTCAACATATAACACCAGAGGATTCTTCAGGTTTATTGAGCAGTGATGTACCTACCAAAGAGTATAGGCCCCAAGATGGTTCTCTGCAGGACACTACTGAGAATTATGGCTGGCTCAGAGAAGATAGCACCATTTTTGGTATTTATGATAACCTTTGGTGTTCTTTTTGACAAGAAAGCCTGAATCCAGCCTATAACCTCAACATGGACATCATAAATATTTAGCTTCAGAAACAGAAGGTCAAGTTGCACCTTTCCAAAGAGTAACTGGTTGCTATCTAGGTGATTGACTAACTCATCATTTATTATAACATTATTGCATTATTGGGAAAGCAAATTATGTTGCAGGAATTTCAAGGTGCAACTTCACTTTTGGAAATGATAATACCCTTTGCCTTATCTACAAAGCTCTAGTACAGCCAATAACATGTCTAACATGTCTGCATTTGTTTGCACACTGAGAGGTGTGGACAGAAAACTAATATGTCTGGATTTGTTTGCACACTGGATACTTTTTTTTGTAAATTCTTCATATCCCTCCCCCACACACACAAACTCAAAACCCTAGCTTCACCCCTATGTGTCACTGTAAAATACAGAACTTTTCTTAGGGGTAAAAATGGAATTTATGAAGTTAGCAATTAGTATATTTTGAAAAGAATGTTAAAAAGCATGTTGGGTGATATATTTATCTTTCAGCTTGCAAACCAGGATAGACTGATTTATAAATTAAAAACTTACAATCCTTCTAGCCTAATAAAAAGATAGACTACTGCTTCAAAATTTATAGATCAAAGTAAGCTAGTTTTGACTAGAGGCAACGTGTGTCAGGACCAGGACCCTTTGATCTAAAAGAAAGAGGCTTCCTGGAAATTCATATGAGGACTGCCTCAAGCAACTCAAGCTACCTACCCTCATCTACAGACACATGCATAGTGATATGATGCTGACAGTCAAGCTCCAAAAGGAAAACTATACCATCTTCATTGACAGCTGCAGTACCAGCCATCATCTCACAAGAGGGCACTCAAAGAAGCTACCAAAATTAAGCTCCAGATTGAGAATTACAGATTGAGAAGAGCTTAAAGCTCTCAAATGGATTAAGGCTAAGGTATGGTCAAATTCTAGAAAAACACTGTTTGCTATCTTGGAGAGTGGTTAGGTTAAGAAAATAAAACTTTCAATTATGAATCCAGGGCCAAAAAAAAAATTACTCCAGTAAGGTATTGCCAAGCTACTATGTTAACCCTCTTCTGATTTCTAAGTCTTAGAAATTTGGGAACCTATTGGAATTTTTACAAAACAATGCTATGCCTTAATTTTCAATTCCCTTTTCTCTAGTTTTAGCTTTGAAAATGCAATTCCTGTTATTTGACTATAATTTCAAGCCATATCAATGAGTTTTTGATATAAATTTAGGATCAGTCCCCATCATGAGGAGACATGTTAAGAAAACAATTCTTACTTCTTAATATGCAAAATAATGAAACCTATTACATAGGTTTCAAGCTCATATCTGCAAAAATCTGCAACTTTGTATTTTTTGCCAGAAGAAAAATATACGAATATAGAAGTTCGTTACGTAAGTTAATTTGTAAATTACGTCAGAATCAAATTTAGAGACAGCCATTTAGCAAAAGAAAAGTAAAATTTTTATGCAATTTTTGTTTACTTATTCAATGACTGTGAGCCAAAATAAAAGCTGCATTAACTAAAAAAACGATCAGAAATCAAATAAAAAAAAACAAGTTTTTTAAACTGAAAGTAAGGAGCGACATTAAAACTTAAAACGAACAGAAATTATTCCGTATATGAAAGGGGCTGTCCCCTCCTCAACGCCTCGCTCTTTACGCCAAAGTTTGACGTTCTCACAACTCTATTTTTTTTAAACAATGAAAAACTTTAGCGTAAAGAGCGAGGCGTTGAGGAGGGGACAGTCCTTTTCATATACGGAATAATTTCTGTTCGTTTCAAGTTTTAATGTCGCTCCTTACTTTCAGTTTAAAAAACATGTTTGTTTTTTTATTTAATAATAGATAAGAAGCTTTAACAATATAGTCTGTTCTACATTTATGTAATAGAAGGTGCCCACAATTTCAGTCATCCATTGTCTTGGAACGATAATGAAATACATAAGCAATTACAATCAGAGCCGTTTCTAAGGTTGGTGACGCCCGGGGAAAAATCAGTTACAGCCCTCCCGAATAAAATACAAGGAAGAAAAGCCTGATTAAAGTGAAAAATTGGAACAAAGTGGGCAATTCCCCAGCCTTGGCGGAGACCCCCCCCCCCACCCACCCACGCCACGGTGTCTGGGGCAACTTCCCTGGTTGCCCCGCCCCAGGAACGGCCCTGATTACAGTTAAAGGTACCATAATTGAGTTCTGGAACATACCTATTAACGGAGGCTCCAAATCCCGAAAATACAGGAAGGGGGGGCCAGGATTTACCAGTCTTTTTCCTAATGAAGATATAAAGAAGTTGTTTTTAACAATTTATGGGGACATTTCTTTTCTGATTTCGTTTTTCAATGGAAGACGAAAAAAGTGTATTGTTAAAATCGCCTCTCCCTCTCTCCTTCATTGGTGCCCCTGCTCGAACTATTCAATATGTTGTATTAGGGTGCTGATTCAACATAGTTTTAAACTCGAAAATGTTTTTACTTTTATAACTTTAATAAATTTATAACTTTAATAACATTTTGATTACTAAATATCAGTATATGTATATTAAACTGACAATGCACATTTATTTGTACTTTTTCAGTAAAGTGCAAATTTTGTTCTGGCCTTGGGAAGGCATAGGGGTTTTGCGCCCAACTTAAGTTAATTTCTGCTCGTTTTGAGTTTGACTCGGTTAATTATTGTAATTTCTGTTCGTTTTGGGTTTCATTTATTTATCGATGCTGATTTGTGGTAGTTTCACGCTTGGTAGATTATTTGATTTATCTTTGCTCATTTTTTGTTTAATGGAGTTCTTTACTTTTCTTTGAAAAACTTATTTTGTGGAAAAAGTTTTTAAATTAATTTCTGTTCGTTTTATATTGACATAGTCTTTTCAGGGAAAAAGAAAATAATACTTTAAATCTTTTCGTTTTTTAAGACTTTATAGTTTGGCTTGAGCTGAAATGGCAAACTTGATACCATTCGCAAAAAACTCTGTTTACTTTCTTTGATAGCTTGGATACACTTACGCTATGTTGATTTGGTTAAATTTCAAGAGCAGAAATGGGAGGGTTGGCGTTGGAGGGTGGGAGTGGAAGGGGGATCAGTTGCCCTCAAATCACTTTCGACTATTAAAAAGGGCATCAGCCCTTTTCTATTTTCAAACGAATGAGCCCTTTTCGAAGTTCCCACGACAAATCCTTCGATGCGAAGTGCCCTGGTCTAAACAACAACAACAACAACAAAAAATAATACATTATACCCACTTCGATCTTTACTATAAAAATGTCAAGCCCTCCAATCACTTTCGAATATTAAAAAGGGTACTAGCCTTTCGAATTTCCAATCGAATGAGGCTGTTTTGAAGTTTCTACGACAACGCCTTCTATAAAAACCTTATATGCCCCCAGGGCATAACTTAAAACCCTTGCCCTGAGGGTTGTGGGGGAGTGTCCTTCTCAAAAATATATTTTCTATCTGGAAATCAACTACGCTGAACAAAATGGCTATCTCAAAATTTTGATTGGATGTGTTTGGGGGAATGATGGGCGTTGGGGGGGGCTATTTGCCCTTCAATCACTTTCGACTATTAAAAAGGGCACTAGAACTCTCAATTTTCAATTGAATGAGCCCCTTTTGAAGTTTCTACGACGACCCCCTCCATATGAAGTGCCCTTCTCTAAAGGAGGAAAATAATACATAGTATACTGTGCCAACATTGTTCTTATATGCCCTCAGGGCATAACTTAAAACCCTAGCCCTGAGGGTTGTTGGGGAGTGTCCTCCTCGAAAACATATTTTCTATCTGGAAATCAACTACGCTGAACAAAATGGCTATCTCAAAATTTTGATTGGATGTGTTTGGGGGATTAATGGGCGGGGGGGGGGCTAATTGCCCTCCAATCACTTTCGACTGTTAAAAAGGGCAATAGAACTCTCTATTTCCAATCGAATGAGCCCCTTTTGAAGTTTCTACGACAACCCCTTCCATATGAAGCGCCCTGCTCTAAAGGACAATATTTAATAACACAAGAAAACCAAAAAAGGATTTCTTTACTTCCTTTATTGATATGAACTAAAAAAAACTTTTTGACCGAAAAGTAAAGAGTCGTATTAAAACCAGAAATGAAGACATACAATGGGTTAAACGTAAAACGAATAAAAACTAATATGAATGAATACATAAAACCTAAAGCAAACAGAAAAAAAAAGTAAAAACAACAGATGGATCAATAAACGAAGCTTAAAACGAACATCTGCAGTAATTTTTACTGCAAATAATTGTGGAGCTATCAACCTCTCAAACCCTGTAAAGGTTAGAATATCATTTATGCTTTGCTGAGGACAAAATATGATTTATCAGTTTTTCTTTTATAATTATAACCTCAAAAGGATCAGAGACGAAACCAATTTTTGGCCCCTTTCCAGGCGTCACAAATCTACATAGCCAAGTTTAATTTCAAATTAAGTTTTCTTCATTGGGATCTCCTAGGCCTAAAGACTTATGAATGTAATTTTCAAGTCTATATGATGCACAAAACTATTGGGCCCATTTTTGGGTGGCATAAATTTTCTGGTCTTGGCTGATCAAAAATTAATTGTTTGAAACAGTATCCCTTTTCAATTTTTTCTTGGGCATTGGGGCCTCTTGGCACAAGAACATACAGAGAATAGTTTATATCCATCTGGTCTCCATCCAGTGTCTTCATTTCTGGTTTTAATACAACTCTTTACTTTTCCGTCAAAAAGTTTTTTTTAGTTCATATCAATAAAGGAAGTAAAAAAAAAAAACCTTTTTTGGTTTTCTTGTGTTATTAAATATTGTCTGACTTTCCTGCTTTTTTTTTTTTTTTTTTTTTTTTTTTTTGAGCAGACCTTTTCAATCAGTTTCTAAGATAACTTTTAAAATCGTTTGATCGTTTTTAATTTTTACGTTTCAGATAAGTCATTGGGTTCGAATCTCACTCGAAATGTTGCAAAATACTCATGTTGCAATCTCAGACGTTGAATTAGTGACAGAAGATATGAAAATTCGAATCCAATCGAAACTTTATGGAAGCGTAACAGGGTAAGAATTTTTTCAGACAATCTTTTACTGGTGTTTCTACTCTAAATTTGCCAATGTGGTGTGGCTGGTCGGTCGGGTAAAATCAAAACAATTCCTCTCCAATTAGAAAATCTAGAATGACTGCTTTTTAAAATTTCTATATTTTACAAAAAGGAATAGCAAATAGTGTGTCTTGATCGAATATAATTAAAAAAGTAGATACCTAGTTAGCAGATGTAAGTAATTTATGCAGCAAGGACGGTTATCATTTATGGTGTATATAATTCTTCACACCCCTTTTTGCAGAGAATACTGATGCATTTCTGACGGCTAATTTCTTAAGGAAGATATGCAAAGACCTAAGGCTCAAGAAAACGGCAATTTGTTTTACCAGTCCATTAAAAATTGTGTTTTCGCAAGCAAAACAATAAATAAAGAACATTATAGGAGTAGTCAAAAGGGTAGGCCGGGTAATAAGTTAGCTCCCATCCCTTATGTTTTTTTTTTTTTTTAATTTAAATACGGAATATTTAAAGTAAGAATTTTGATAATGTCAACACGTTGCACCTTTGTGAGGGATGTTCAGTACATTAGTTCCTAATTTCTTAGAACCGTCATCAGGTTCTGACCTTGGTTTTGGTCCCTGTTTTAATCAATTCATTTGAGAAAAAACTCGAGCTGTGTGGGAATATATTGTACGTTTATGGCTGGACAGGGAATTTCTCCCATGTATGCATGGACACAGGGAATTCTTCCCGCACGTCCTAAAGATTGATCCCAATGGCTCTGCTCTATGGGAATTCAAAAATCTCCATGTATAATGTAGTTGTTTTGGTTTTGGGCTTCCAAACCCTCCATTGTACTTCAATATCCACATTACCTGTAGGGTATGACCTGTGTTTGCCTTTATAGAATATATGGGTAGTTTCTGTGGTTACTAAATTTGGCTATTGTAAGTAGCGTTGTCATCCACTATAGACGGTGTTTATTATTAAAAAGTCACTGTCTGCAAATATATGAGCCATAAAGATCTGCCATATTTGGAGTTCATATTGATAATTGATGTCGTCCCAAGACATTTGGTACTAGTATTTTCTATCCGTTTTAGTTATTTCAGTTATTATTAAAATAGGCAAACTCACTAAACTGAGTAGAAGCTAAGGCCACAAGGGTCTATTGTCCCCCCTCCCGAAAAAAAGCCTAGCGAGCAATTTAGGGACTGGAGGTTATTTTCCCCATCCCGACCATACCCCTCGCCAGCTGTCGGGTATTAATCTTGAAAACTATGTACTCCAGCTTAACGTCCAATTGATGAAATGTCTTCAGCCGGCATCTAATCCTGACCGGACATTCTTCTATTATTAATAGATGACTACTTGTTTCCATTCCATCTGACATTTTGGCAAGTTGGGGAATAAGGTCTTACAATTCGATTGAGATGATTCGTAGAATTCCCAATTTCTGTATTGGCTGTGATAACCATTCGTATTCCAGACCTTTTTAGTCGAAGAAGATGTTTGATTAGTGTGGGGTTAAATTTTAGAAATATTTCCATTGTTTCTTTACATCCCACCTTCTTGTACCAGTTTTGTTCCGCCCTTTGAAGGGTTTGTCCCTTTATAGCTGCTTTCAAGAATCTCTGAGAGATGGGAATGAAAGGTTTTGGTCCGTAACAAGTCATTAATACCCCAGCCTTAGCTGCTTTACCCGCAAATTTATTATCCGTAATCTGAGGATGTCCTGTGGCCAACATTGGTATTGTACGGTTACCGTTGTATGCTAGTCTGTTTGAAGCTTTATAGTACTCCCACTCTCTTTTTTGCCTGCTCTTGGTATTGTCATGGGCCTTCACTCATGCTTATGCTTGGTTATCAGATGAGATACATATGTCCCTACCTGTAATTTTTAATTGGTCCAGTCTCTTTGCTGCCTGTTCTGTTCCAAACATTTCAGCCTGGAGGGCCGTTAAAAAATTCACCCAAACAGTAACTTGTTATGTCTTCATTCTTACCTGGGGCAATTTCGTTTATCACCGTTCCACTCTCCGGTTTTCTGTGGGTGTACTAGCTATCTGTATAACAAGATTATTGTGTTATTTTTGTGGAGCAGTGCAATTTCCTGCTTCCTAGTTCTACCTATGAGAAAATATTATCCTTGGGCAAATGCAGCTCCCCAGATTTGAGCAGTAGTGAGTTGCCTGCGTCCACGTGGCTGTTTATTTTTCCACTCCAAGTTTGCCGTCTCTGATTTGTTTGTCAGCAATCTTTAGTATGACAGCACTTTGTGTTGCTTCTTCCTCTAGAAATTTTTCTATAGGTTGGAGTCCTACCCATACTTCTGTAAATGCCGTGGCAGTTCCATAGCATGCTGATGTGATCATTAGGAGCCAAGCATTTGTACCATTATTAAAGGGGTCACATGTGTCTGAATTTTAGCCACGTTAGCCTAGACCACCGCGCGAATGATAGTATTGGTCGAATTACTGTCTTGTTATACATGGTCTTGTTTGGCGCTAAGCCACAGCTTTTTCCACCATTTGCAGGTACTGGCTAAGGGGTGCTGTAGCTTTCCGCCCTTTCTCGGCACAGCGACCTTTGCAGCGCAACTGATAATCAATTATGATACTCAGGTATTTTAGTCGTGTTTTAGTATTATCAGGTGACCATATATATTAAAACCAAGAGGGACTTTCCGTTTCTTCTTATTAGTGAATACTGCCGCTTCAGTCTTTTCAAGAGCAAAACGCAATTCATGCTTTTGTACCCATATCTAGATTGTGTTGAACATGTGCTGTCCTAATTCAAACAGAGTTTTCAGACATTTATCTCGTGGAAGAGATAATAGATCTTCGGTGCTTATCAATTTTTACCCAAAATGCCATTTTAGCAGTCTTAAAAGATTATTCATAAATCATAATAAGGGTCCACATATATGGAGAGCTGATACCTCCTTGATGGCAACCTATTAGAATAGCTTTAGTTTTTTTTTTACTCCCTTAAGCTTCTTGACGGTTGCTGGGCATATCGGAATTCCATCTTGTGTAGTTTCATATATTTTCTCTTATTCCTCTTATGGCTAAAGCATATTCCTTGATTTCCAGTGCTTGCTCTATGTGCCATACCAATTGGTGTACAGCTGTTTCTGTAGAGAATCCGGTTTTAAAACCCATTTGGTTTTTGGTTATCAAATTTTTGGCCTCAGGTTTGCTCATGAGGTACCAATGAATTATTCGTTTAGCTGAAGGTGAGTTGTACTTTCCTTAATTCAAGATGGTTCCGCTGTCCTCTTGTAAAGCGCTCTAAGGAGTATATGTCCCCCTATACCAGTTAATAGTTGGAAATTAAGCTTCTCAATTTCATCAACCAGGTCCATGTTAATGGATAAATGAGTCTGTTAATATTTCCCTTGACATGAGACGTGGCTATCCCTTATTTTCTTAAGCCCAAAGAACCTATTGCAGGCCACCAGAAGGCCAACTAGACTTTCTGGTGGGCCCCACAGGACTTCACGCAGAAATATTTCTTTGGAGGTTGCCTCTCCTAGTGGTAGGGCTCACCACTATTTATCATCTCCTTCCCCCCTGTGGCTATTTTTTCGTCCCAACTTTGAATCCTGAATGAACCCCCCTTCTATCTCGTGGAGAAAATGTCTGGACACAAATCAATCCGGCTCAAGATTCTATCGTCCATTGTATCTATAATGCAATGTGTGTCGTCATCTTTCTAACTTCTCACCGAGACTGCTTATCACGCTGATTGGGGTAAGTGTAGCAGCCACCGTAAAGTTTTTTTTTTTTTGGGGGGGGGCAAAATAGGATTTTTCCCTTGCCTTTTTTCTATTCCTTTCGTTTTCGTTACTAGAACCACCAGTACCAGTATGACAACTAGGGATAATCCTCCCATATTCAAGCCTAGTCATTTTGACAATTGGTGCCCCCTTGGGCGTGGTATTTTGACATCTTGCTTGCCAATCGATTTTTGTTCTGTTTCTAGACAAGCCTTCCTCGGTAGCGTCCAGTTGTCTGCGATTACTTCCACGCTCCTTCAGAAAGCCCTACCTGCCAGTTTCAGACCACCTTTGGTTGGTATCCCTCACCCTCAAAGGAGAGGCAAGGGTCACCCACCACTTGCCGGTCGTCGGCAGCAAGTGGCACTCGATTCTCAGAAGCATTGCTGACAAGGTAAATTCCTTGTTTCAATGGATTTTTCCTGCTTAGTTGTCGGTGCTTGATATCTCCAGAGAGATTCTTCCCTCCATCATGGTTTGTGCAGCCATTTACTGGATTCTTTTGAGTCTCTTCAGCTATAACCATCGCAGACGAATAACCATCAGTAAAAATGTCCGAGTCCCCGCTTGTGCAATCTGGGGATTGAGGATCCGTTATTTTGACGTACTTATTATTAATACTTCTTATAACGACATAAACAAAATAATATCCTGCTAGACATCAAGTCCAAGGCATCCGTTCAGTAGCAGAGAGTCATCATGATAACATCCGGATATCAGCTTTGGGTGGAACCTGCCGTGCATCGTTTCGGCCTCCCTTCTTGTTTGCCGGTAGCCGCTTATTGATAATGTACGATATTGTTCGCCTAATGATAGAGCATATTCCTGTTTGGCTAGAACACGTTCGGCCCCTGTACATTTTGGTGACCCTGAGCACGGGCACAACTAAGATTTATATATTGTTCCTTTTCCTCAGGATCCACCTAGAATCATGTACCCCCTCCCCATCAACCACTTTACGGAATGTAAGTTTCTACTAGTCAATCTCAGCTTGGCTGTGAATTCCATAACATATTTGCCTCATGGCCAGACACTGGGGAGGGTGGCCAATGGCTGGGTGGCGACTGGAATTAGCAGTGGTAGGCCAATTTGTGAAATGGTAATGACAATGACTGCTGCTCTCAGTGACTACAGGTGACTGTTGCCACAACTGCTCCCAATTACTTCGGTTAGGGCGGGTTGCGCTTGTGTCTTCCCAGGCTTTCTATGAAGATTGGGATTTAGTTTTCCCGACTTGAAGCCAAATTAAGATTTATAATTACATTTCAAAAGCTTTAACATTTCCCCATGTGTGTTAGATGATTTTATCTTACTACTAGTTTCTTACGCTGGAGCAGGAAAAATAGGTGAACTACGTAAAAATAATTAGGGCAAAATAATAAAAATAATGAAATCTTGGAGTAAAATGGGCCCAATCCCTTTTTACCTGCATGATCGCTATCACTGCCAACAATTACGGCGTCGTTATCCTTAAGAAAATAATCAACTCTTTTAAGGGAAGAGATTATTACGATGTTTGTGCTGAAGAACTTCAAATGTGATGGCTGTGAACTTTGGTTTGGACATAGTGTCTATACATGCTAGATACTGATTACATTCGTTTTACCGTACGCCTAACAACTGGATTTGCACTTTATGCCCAATAAGTGGTGCTGTTGCAACAACAACAGAAATGGAGTTGGCTAGCTAACATCAGACTCTCAGGCTTCATATATGGCAGTTCTAGAATAATTCTTTTGTGTGTTCAAAGAAATACGTGTTTGAGCAATTAGGTGAGACGTTGAATCATAGGCAACGCAATCGCGCTGCCTAAGTAAAGAACGATGTTGGCACAATGTATTATTATTATTTTTTTTCATACCCGGGCACATCGTATCGAAGGAGTTGTCGTAGAAACTTGGAAAAGGGCTCATTCGATTGGAAATTGGAACGGCTATTGCCCTTTTTAATGGTCAAAAGTGATTGGAAGGCAACTAACACCCCTTCCACGCCCACCATTTCCCCAAGCACATCCAATCACTTGCACCAATTGAACATAATTTGCACTTTACTGAAAAAAAAATACAAATCAATCAATCAATCAATTTATTCAATCAATAAATTTAACAAAATACACTTCAATATAAACTCCCCCGTAAGGCTCTATGGCCAGGAAAAAAACAGGGGAAATGTGAATTGTCAGTTTAACATACATATACTGATATTTAGTAATCGAAATATTAATATTATTTGATTTATTAAAGTTATGAAAGTAAAAACATTTATATTTTTTCAGTAAAGATCAAATTATGTTCTGGCCTTGGGAAGGCATTGGGGTTTTGAGCCATACTCATGTTAATTTTTGCTCGTTTTGGGTTTGACTCGGTTATTTATTGTAATTTCTGTTCGTTTTGGGTTTCATGTATTTATCGATGCTGGTTTCACTCTTGGTAGATTATTTGATTTTATTTTTTGCTCATTTTTGGTTTAATGGAGTTCTTTACTTTTCTTTGAAAAACTTATTTTGTGGAAAGAGTTTTTTTTTTAATTAATACTACTAAAGAGCGGGTAACTACCTTGGAGCAGGAAGTTTCAACAAAGTTTACCTTAAAAGATGTGACCGACAAAATTCGTGAAAGTGTCACGGACGGAATGATGGCTCCAGGTGGTGATAGCGTAGCAAAAGAGTTATTCAAATATGGTATTTGGGAAGTTTGAGGTAAATGACGGAAGATTTGGAGTATGATTTTTGAAAAGAGGGGAAGTATTTAGTAATTTTAAGATAACTTTAATTACCTTTTGTTGGCACGGGAATAAGAGGTAAAGTTTTAAAAAAAGAACATTGTAGTTTAAGAAGGGGAGAGATTGTAACGACCAAATTTTCATACTTAGATTATTAATTGAGAAGTATCTGTATCATCAAACCCTTTAGTTCTCAGTTTTTTAGATTACGAATAGGCAATTTATTGAGCTCTTAGAGAAGCTTTAGTGAAGGTCATATCCTTGAATATACCAGATAAGTATGTTGATCTGATTAGTGTTAGGCACAGTTTATGAAAATATAGTTGCTGCGGTTAACGCAGGAAGTCAGGTTAGTAGTTGGCTCGGTTTGGAATCAGGAGTTAAGCAGGGTCATGTCCTATCTCCTTTTGTATGGATTATTTTGGTGAACTTTGTCCTAAGGAAATGACAAAGGCTATATGAGAAAATAATATTAAATGGGAAATTAAAACTTTCTTAGACTTAGATTACACAGATGATTTGAGTGTTCTAGATAATTTTTTCTGTAAAATTAATGAATCTTAAGAGCTTTTGATAGTCCAGGGTGCAAGAATAAGTTTGAAAATTAATGTTAAGAAGACTATGTCGCTTGGTTTAGGTATAAATGAGGGTAAAGGGGTAATGTTATGTAGCGAGAAAATCGATCAAGTGGAGAGCATCGCTTATCTCGGTAGTATCATTAGTAAAAATGGTGAATGGAGTGAAGGTGTAAAAAGCAGAGTAGCCAAGACAAAGGGTGTTTCTTCGCATGTGAAATTTTTTGGAAGGATTGGAAGATAATCCTGCGGACTCAGATTAGATTATTGGAAGCCACAGTCATGACAGTGGTAAAGTATGGCTCTGAAACGTGAACACAATGATAGGCGCTGAGAGAGATTTAAGTTTTTCAAAGGAAATGTCTTAAGGACAGTTTTAGGTACTTCTTTGGCTGACCATATTCCAAACAGTAAGCTGTTCGGAAAGTGCGGTTCGATCCCACATTCTGAGGTTCTTATGAAATAAAGGCTAAGATGGCCAGGACATCTTTTAGTTATGAAGGATGGCAGATTACCAAATATTGCGGTTTTTGGTCATCGTTTTGGGGCCAAACGAATAGCAGGTCGTTCCTGAATGGGGAAGAGCCAATAAGAAAGGATTTAAATTAAATCGAAACTACTTATGGGAAATGAGGGTAAAGAGTGAACCTTTGATTAGATTTGGGCAGAGGTGGAGTATGTGCAGTTGTTTTGGTAAAAAAAGCAAAAGAAAGAAAAGGGAGAATGGGGTTTTGTAAGGCTAACGAAAATACTGCGTGGAACAAAACAGATATCTTGAAAAGACAACCGCCTCTCTTCTTCAAAGCTAAACGAGAAAGTTAGAAAAACAAACAATGCGGAAAGCAAACAGAAAAAAAAAAACAAAATTGGAAGAATTAAAAAACCTGTTACGTCATGTTTAGTAAAGTGATCTTTTACCGTTTGGCTCCGACACGATCGATTGCATCACAAGGGGCTAATTAAGTCAGTATTTTTGTCTCCAGTTTGAACAGATGCTTTACCTTCTTCTTTGCAATTATGCAAGTTGAATTAAAAAGTAGCTACCAGTCTTTCGCATCTCTCACAACAAAAATAGAATATAAATTCTTGACATACGAATAGCAGACGTTGGAATAGCATTCCTTGTGAACAAGATGTATTTCGAGAAGAAGCCGAAACACAAGTCCAGTAGTTAGTGTTGGGCGATATTTCGATTTTTCGATATATCGATATATCGATATTTTCACTTTCGATATTCGATATATCGATATCGATATTTCGGAACCGTTTTGGGCTCCGATACACTCTTGTTTTTGCCAAAGTTAAATAATGAAAATCGTAGTTAAAGAGTATTTTGCATCATTTTTTTTTTATAAAAACTTCGAATAATACAACATTGAACAATTAAAAAACCAACTTTGATTATATGAAAGAATATCACGAAAACCCAGACATGAAACTACTTGGGCTCAAGAAAAAAACGTGGCTGTATTTGGCTATTCAAAAACAGCAACATGTCAATGTTTTTCCCAGAGAGTCGGTTTCGCCGCTCGGTGATCAACTGACCGGCCTTGGAAAAAACTCTCTCAGAAGGGACACTGGTGGCGGGCACAGACATAAATTTCATGGCAACCTCGTACAGATATTTCTGAGAGCACATGTTGCGAGAATTCCACCAATTGAGTGGATCCGTTTTTCTTGGAACTACAGATTCCCTGTTAAAAAGCTGCAGAGCCATGATAGACTCGGCTGCTGTCGAACCACGTCCTGAGTTGACTACCAGAACTTCGTCATGTGAGCCCCACAAACTGTCATGAGCCTGTCGATGCTGTCTCGCTGGGTTTGTGACGGTACTTGTACCTGCTGCTACAGATTCAGCAGACAGCAAGGTCAAATCCATCTCTCTTGGTATTTTGCCCTCAACCGAGACAAGATCATCAGGGGAAATATACATTTTCTTGAAACGCGGATCAAGGTATGTGGCAATCGTCACGGGTTTGACCTGACGAGGCTTATAAACCTAGCTTGCATTTTCTCCATCAAAGCCTTGCGGAGGTCCTCGGCGACATTTGAAAATCCACCACAATCTACCTGAACAAGGTGGCGTCTCAAAATCTTGGATAAAGGCAGGACTTTTGAGATGGAGGGATAGCTTTCAGAAGAGAGCTCGATTGTGACCTCGTCAAAAGGGGTAAGTACCGCGATCACGTTTGAAATAACATCCCACTCACTTTCAGTGAGTAGTAGATCTACTTTACCGAGAAGCACAAGCAAACTTGGTACCGACTCTTTCAAATCTTGTAGACTACGCAACACAGTGAGAAGCGAATTCCGTCTAGTGGTCACATTAGGTATCAGTTTTTTGGTGCAAACATTGTCAATAGAGATCTGAACCTGGCGCAGCTTGTCGGCAGCTACAACACTACGTCTGAAAAAGCTGACTATGTTCCTAGCTTTTTGGACAAGAGGTGACAAGTCAGCAGTATCATCAATAGCACCCCTCACAATCAAATTCAGAGTATATGCGAAGCACGAAACATGTCTCCAGCCTTTACCTACAGCAGATGCAGCATCCTTTACAGCCCGTACCACATTTGCTCCATTATCGGTAACTACAGCTACAACCTTTTCCTTAATCCCCCCCTCAGTGGCAATTTTCAGAAGATGAGCTGTGATAGCATCAGCAGTATGCCTTTCTTCAATTTTCGCAGTAGTAAGCACGTTGCTGCAGAGGCAGCCTTTCTCATCAATGTAATGTGCAGTGACAGCCATGAAACCCTCAGTCGCCCGGGAGGTCCATATATCTGTGGTAAGGGAAACATGTCCTACTTTTTTTAGCGCCTCCTGCAGTTTCAATTTCTCTACAGCATAGATTTCAGGGAGAAGATCTCTTGTCACTTTAGCTCGGGATGGCAAAGTATAATTGGGGTCAAGGCCCTGCACCAGATCAATAAACCCAGGATTTGAAACAACAGAGAGGGGTTGCATATCTTTTGCAATGAAAATCACAACCAGTTTGTTCATTTTTACAGTTTTCGGGTGCTTTGCACTGTACTTGGTCTGTAACAACGAGTCAATTCTCGGCTGCTTTGCACTTGGTGCTCCTGAGTCAGTCTGGTCACTTCTATCATGGGTAACTTGGGTAGGGTCACTAGCTTGACTCAAAGGTCTGGTTGAGTTTTTGCTATGTGATGGGACAATTTGACTTGAATCATGTTAATCATCAGATGGACACGAATCAGAATCAGGGTTAACACTGGCACCCCCGGCCGATGTACTTCCTTTTATGCTTTGGTATTGTTTTTTGTGGTTTGTCTTGAGATGAGCATTAAGGTTGGTGGTATTTCCAGAGGTAGCAACACTTTTTTTGCATATTTTGCATAGTGCAGACTTAGCCGATACTTTTTTAAAATATTCCCACAAAGGACTTGGCATTTTTCAAAAACTGGTAGAGACCTGGACCTGCAATATATTAAACATTCAGAGGCAAATAGAATCCAATGGAACTGATTTTGTTAAATAAAGTGGTAGTACCAACCAGCAAATAATGGACCAAATGTGGGGATTCGATTTGGCATATAGGGTTGGATTTTGCTATGTACTCTAGATCAATAAGCAAAAGAAAATGATGAAAAATTACAGTATATTATCAGCTAAATTTCTAAATATCAATTATTTGGCAAAATATCATATTTTGCCAATCTGTTTTACAGAAATGTTATCTACTAGTCCAATAGGCATGTAGCAAGACAATACTCTGACATTAATGAGATTTCAAAGTCAAGACAGTGTTACCGCCTAGAGTCTAGGCGGTAGAGTCTAGGCTAGACGAGTTGTCGGAAACGCATCTGCCTAAAGAATAATCAAATCAACCGAGCACAACCTGGAGAGGCTGTGACACTATTTAATTACCAAAGGAAAAAATCATCAGACTCATTCTTCCTGACTGAGCATAGAAGCAGCATAAAAACAGGACACACAAACAGGCAACATTACAGAACCCTTTAGTGCACTTCTACATTTTTGAAAGACGCCCTCTGACTTACCCATTACATACTTCATACCAGCTTCAGCACAGGGACCTATGCAACCTCGGACTGTTCGGACAAGAAACTAGTGCCGTGGTAATAGAAGTGTCAATCTAACCTTCAAACTATAATTTAAGCCTCCTGACCCTGTGTGACAAAGGGAGGTTGTTAATTTCAGTTGAAGAGCTAAAATTATGGTCTAAAAGCTTGATTGATACTTTTTATCACCAACGTACGAGGCTATATCAGTCTGAGGTTGCATATTTACCTAGCATAGGTTCCCTGTACCTGACTTAAACCCTGATTTTTACGAGGTGGGCTGAGAAATTCTACTTCTACACTTACCCAGCTGGGAATTAATAAAAGTATTTTGGGTTATGGGGCTATAAGCCCCATAACCATCATTGTCACATCATTGTCACATCATCATTGTCACAATGATGATTTTATTAACAAACAGGCCTTAAGGGTGAGTATACAGGGTTGCGAACTTTTTGGTCAATGAATATGTCCCTTGAGCATCCAAAAATGTTTCCTTTTCAGCCAAATTATGTCCATATTTTGTCTATAGTATGTCCATAATATATCCATCTTGAATTCTCAAAAACTAGTTTTCTTACGACTTGTATACCTCTTTCAAAGTGGTCAGTTAACATCGAATATAATGAAAACGAATAAGATTCATTTAATCATCCATAAAAAATGAACTAGTGTGAAAGCACAAAAGTCATAAAAACATATAAACAGTAAAAAAATAATTGTCGGAGCTTTAGGCTCATCTTCCTACGAGAGTTCTGCTTGACAAGTATGGTCGGCATGAGGGTCAGCATTTTCACTTCTTTTGGTAGCTTTTTGTCAATCAGAGTATTTCTTGCGCATGTCATAAGGTACAATCCAGGAGTCAAGCGACGTTGCAGAGTGCTAGGTAAGCTGGGTTGCCCTTCAATCAGGGGGGTGACATCCCTCATAATTCAGTAATTGCTTCTGTTGCAAGTTGCATCTTGAGCCCTTAAAGGGGCCCCAAAGGTATTTAATTTTTTTAACCACACAAAGAAGTTATCAACAGTAGTTAAGTTACTGAAAAGTTGTTAAAAACATATCACTAATTCATAAATAAGTTATTCAAGAGTAATATATTCCAAAAAATAACAATCAAACCTCATTTATTGGGCAACACAAATATAAACTGTTTTCCTAATGTTTCAAGTTTTCAAATGCCGTCAACAAAAGTAGCACTGATTTTTGCAATTTGGGACTTTGCTGTCAACAATTCAGGGAATATATTTGCACATTAGGCTGGTGGGGGTGGGTAAATTTCATGGTAACTTTGCAGTGGACCTTATAATCTACTAGAATGAAAGTGAAAACATCATTTGATACTTCTTATGCTCTTTCATAATTCAAATAAAATACCTTCAGGGCCCCTTTAAGGGCTAAAGATGCAATTTGCAACAGAAGCAATTATTGGATTATGAAAGAGCATAAAAAGGCATCAAATGATGTATTTGCTTTCATCTTAGCTAAATTATTGTGCCACCTGCAAATTTACCACCAATACCAACAGCCTAAACTTATACATTGTGCCCAAGATTGGGAGCCTGTTTTAAATGTTTAGGAGGAGTGTATTTTGATCAGGATAGCCTACTTGTCAAAGATTATGCATTAGCCAAGCACTGGGAGGTTTTACCCAATATAACCCCTCCACTATAGCCTAGTCTAGGTTAAGTTTGTATTAGTTTCATAAAAGTTTTCCAGAATCTTACTGGGAATTTCACATAAACCTAAGGGTGACTCATTCAAACAGGGTGCGTGACTGCCTTTGTTCCAGCAACACTTTACTAGGCTATAACTCCACACAAAGTTTTCATATAGCCTAATTTGTTATCAACCAGGTAGAATCACGACCCTTCTAAGAGACCCTTAATGAAATTATTTGAAAAAAACTACATTTTCTAAAGAGTTAAAGAGGCTGAGTCACAAGTTCGAACCTTAAAACGTAGAGGGATTAGGAGGTACAGTTGGGGGGCTGCCGCACCCCAAACCCCCCACTTTCGCAATCTCTAAATAAAAAAAAAAGTTTTTTAAACTGAAAGTAAGGAGCGACATTAAAACTTAAAACGAACAGAAATTATTCCGTATATGAAAGGGGCTGTGCCCTCCTCAACGCCTCGCTCTTTACGCTAAAGTTTGACTTTCTCACAACTCATTTTTTTAAACAATAAAAACTTTAGCGTAAAGAACGAGGTGTTGAGGAGGGCACAGCCCCTTTCATATACGGAATAATTTCTGTTCGTTTAAGTTTTAATGTCGCTCCTTACTTTCAGTTTAAAAAACTTTTTTTTTATTTAAAGGTTGCGAAAGTGGGGGGTTTGGGGGGCGGCAGCCCCCCAACTGTACCTCCTAATGCCTGTACGTTTTAAGGTTCGAACTTGTGACTCAGCCTCTTTAACTCTTTAGAAAACGTAGTTTTTTTCAAATAATTTCTGCACATTTTTTACAGTTAATTACTTATTATTGCTTGACTAACTGTTAGCTGATCGTGTCAGGAGTTAAAGTTGGGGGGCTGTCGCACCCCAAACCCCCCGCTCTTGAAGATTCTTGTGTTAAGGCTTTTAATTCCTGAATACTCAAATCAAATACGCAGCAAGATTTTCTTTTTTCAACTTGTCTTCGAGCGTGCGGGTATACGGCATGTTATTAAAGCAGTGGAGACTTACCTGTAACCTGAAGGCCGACTGTGATATTCTTCTGGAGACGCCTGTTGAGCCGAAGGATTTAATAGATTGGATTTAAAAAAGAAACTGAGTTTCTTTTTTAAACTTTAAATTCAATATAAAAAAAAAATTCCTCTAACTGGGAATCGAACCCGGGTCTTCCGCCTGACAGTCAGTAGTAGCGACCACTGTACCACAGAGACAATTGTTATAGTATTTTTAGTATTTGCTATCTATTTTTGAGGCAAGCAAATCCCCACAAAACTTGATATTTGGTTTTTGGAAAACAAGGTAGGAGTGATCGGATTGAGCTGAAATTTCGAGGATACGCTCCCAGGCCCTAGGAAACTCTAAATTTCAGCCCGATCGAGCAACGTTAAAGGGGGGCTGTGGTGGGAAAATTTAACATGGGCTCTTATAGGAAAACGAGGTTTTTCGTAAATGTAAATTCGGGGGATAATTTTTTCGGTCTGAAAATATCAAAAGGCCCTAACAGGTCAAATTCCGCTTCGAATGAGTCCTCATTCACCCGGATCCATTGCCAACTGTGGCCTGTAGGCGTGGCTAATAAAAAAAAGAGAAATGAACATTAAGTGGCTATATCTGGTTTTTGGAAAACAGGGAAGGAGTGATCGGATTGAGCTGAAATTTCGGGGATAAGCTCCCTGGCCCTTGTAAAGCTTAACCTCCAAATTTCAGCCCGATCGGACAGCGTTAAAGGGAGGCTGTGGGGGGAGGGTCGAAACTTCCGGCCCAGTTTACCCCATGAAGATAAAGTCGGAGGAGGATGGAATTTTGCACGTTTCTTAGTTTGAGCTTGGGCTACAAAATGCAATCACCTCCGTCTCTCTGCGACCTCTAGGACCGGAAATCGCTTAACATTGTGGTGGGTCGCCTCTTTAAAGAGGCACAAGTGTGCCTTCTTGATTCAACTTGTAAATATGACAAGAAAACTTGTTAACTGAGACTAATTACACATATTTGGAGGATATTGCACTTCCAGCATGAAAATGTACTTACCAACACAGACATGTTATGATTTTTTGAAAATTGCGGTAAATTCTAAATAAAACTAGATAAAATCGCACATTCCTCTGTTAGTTAACAAAAGTTTCAATCATTCCATTAAAAAACATACAAACTGTGGAATGATAAGGAATGACAATGTCATTGTTGTTTATTTCAACGTTTCTGGAGCATTCATTAGCTCCGTCTTATGAGTCATTGGATTTCATAGGTTATTCTTCTTCTTCTGGAAGATTTGGAAAACTTTTTTCTCTGTGGGACCTTTTCTGTTGGTCGTTCACGAGTAGATGGCGAGAAAAGCTGAAAATACTGGAAAATTCCGAAATATCGTTTTCGATATCGATATTTACGTTTCGATATTAGATATCGATATTTCGTCCGATATATCGATATATCGATATCGATATCGAATATCGCCCAACACTACCAGTAGTGATAATATGTAATGTATGTGACTTATACATAGGCTACATTGATTGTCTGTCGTCAAAATAGGTAGTTTTGTGGAATAACCAATACTCGTTGACCCCATATTTTAACAAAAGTATTTCCAAACTATTGAAGTGATGAAACAATTTAGTTTCAGCAATTGGTCTATTCAGCAGTTTATTACTGAAAAAGTCCGCCCAACGTGATGATTGTATTTATATTCATGGAAAAAAAATAATCTGGGATTAGTGACCAGGCTCGTGCGTAGATGTAGGGTTTGAATGTTTGACAGTTGATATTAAAACATCCTCTAGGATTATTCCTAAAGGCAGAAAAATTACCATTAATATTTTTTTAGAAATCGAACTGACCTGAACTGTCTTATATTTTTCTTCTTTTTATAGCTGTGTTTGTCAGTTCATTAAGTTGATTTTACAATGTTAATATTTCAAGACGTTTTTCTAATCTTCTTTGCTGTTATGTCAACATTGAAAAATATGATGTTGCGAAGGTTCTTGAATAGTTATGAAAAAAGTCATGACCGCCCCTTGGTTCTATTTTTTGTATTAAAAAGTTCTATTTGCCGGGTAGTAAAATCTTCTTTCAATTTTTTTTTTTACTTTTTGGTGTCTTCGGAGACAAAAATGTTTCTTTAAGTACCTCTACTAGATCTGACCTTGTAGTTTAATTTCACGCGCAGAAGACTGCCCTTTAAATGGCTACGAACATCACTTACAATGTTTGGATCAAAGTTTGTGCATCTAATTAAATTCTTCTCTGTCTCGAATTATTAGCTACATTACTCGAATCAATTCTTCTCCGCCTGTCAAATATGGTTACGTTACGTACGTATGGTTACGAGTGAGTCTTGTTAAACTTAAGTGCTGAGGGTATTACAAAAGCAATTTCTGAGGAAGGAAATGAGGAGGTTTGGAAGATGAACTTGTCCTCGCAAACTTCACAATCGTTCTCGTCAACTTAATGGTGATGAATTAGATCCAAATAGCTAGAATTTTATAAGGACCAGAGAGTTTTTCTGGGGAGGAGGTATCTGGAAACGCAATAAAATTCTTTTTCTGGCCCAATTTTCCCTCCACCCCCAATGTTTTCAGCTATGAGTGGTCTAATAGAAAGATACAAACTGGAATAACGTTCCTATATACAACGTGATATGCCCGATGGCCTTTAAATCCAAATGTGTTCACAGAAGTCGATTTTCTGCCTTCTGAAGTGACAAACCGCCCAGATCCAGCCGAACAGAATGCCCCAGGAACTTCCAATATGGATGATCCTCACCCTGGTTTATTTTGTGATTCATCTCCTGTCATGATGGGTCAACAGCAGTCAAACTTGCCTACAGCAATAACTCCTGAAAGCATCAGACCATATCCACAGGCAAAAATGCAAGTGGGTCCGCGCAAAAACCGTAAAAAAGGCAAAAGTAGAATTCTGACAGAAACGCCAGAAAAAAGAGCACTAGAAGCAGAGACTGAGCTAAGGCTTGCTAAGGAAAAGAAAAAGTCACTAAAAAAGTCAAAGGTTTCACTCATTGCTGACAAAACTAGAGACAGCATCTCAGACATTGATAGACAGCTCAATGACGAGTCAGATGACGAGTATTTACATTGTGGAAGTATCAGTGAGTTTGAGACAGATGAAGAATTATCTTGTGGAAATTTTGTGCTTGTGAGGTTTATGGTTGGAAAGAAGCACAACTCTGCTGTTTACTATGTTGGTGAAATTGAAGAAATAAGTGGCAGAGTAGCAAAAATAAACTACCTGCGCAAGTCTGGTAGGAAGTTCATCTTCCCTGAATGTCGAGATTGTGCAGAAACTGACTTTCAAGACATTATTATGAAGCTTCCCGCACCGGTATCAGTAGGAGGAACTGGGCGAACAGCCAAAGCTCTTGTATTTGGCTGTGATTTGGCCCAATTTCCCATAAAATAAATTTAATGTTACATTTAACTTGTACATTATCTGAATTAAATGTTAATATTATCTGAATCAATAATTACAAGCATTAATTAATGAATATCCGGAAATGCCCCATGTGTGTCCGAAGTCACCCCCTGGTTGGGGTGACTTTGGACACTTGAAGAGGTCACACATTTTTGGGTCTCACCAAGAAACAACTTTATGGATGTCATTGAAAAAAATCACCAAGAAAAGTGAATAATTGAGTTATCTATTCATGTATAAAGGAAGTTTGTATCTTTAGAAGTACGCTTTTTAGGGGTCAAAATCCTCAAAATATACGGTTTCACCCCTCTCTCCCCTACCTGTTACAGGTGAGGAGTCTCTGCTGTCGACTTCATAAAGGCCAAAATTGAACTGAAATATTGAGATGAATGCACGTAGCTTGTTTTAACAGTTATTATTGTTGGTAATGTAACTGTCACTTTTGTTTGCAATAATATTGTTATTGTATAAGCTACTTTAAGTACGTGCTGCGAAGATAATCCCACATACCCTACATGAGAAAAAAACACTGAATATTGGTTCACAATTTGTTGGAATTTGTTATCTTATTAGTAATTAGATAAGGCATAGTACTTAACTGCACAATTAAAAGCCGAAGTATTAGTTTGCTTAGATGTATCATTCTAAGAATTGCCAGTAAAATGATTTGCTGCAGGAGATCCCAGGAATTTACAAAGACAAAGTAAAATTCAATTTTCAGTTCTTCGTTGTTTTCCGAAGGACAGGCCTTTTGAGCTTTCGATTGAGGAAGGACTTTCAAGCATAATTTGTACTTTACTGAAAAAATATAAAATGTTTTTACTTTTATAACTTTAATAAATCAAATAATATTAACATTTTTATTACTAAATATCAGTATATGTATATTAAACTGACAATGCGCAATAATTTGTATTTTTTTTTCAGTAAAGTGCAAATTAAGTTCTGGCCTTGGGAAGGCATAGGGATTTTGAGCCCTACTCATGCTAATTTCTGCTCGTTTTGAGTTTGACTCGGTTATTTGTTGTAATTTCTGTTCGTTTTGTGTTTCATTTATTTATCGATACTGATTTGTGGTAGTTTCACGCTTGGTAGATTATTTCATTTTATTTTTGCTCATTTTCGGTTTAATGGAGTTCTTAAATATTGACATATTGACGAAGACCACACTGCCTTTCCATATCAAAATATTTTGATATTTCCATATTCCATATTTTGAATGGAGTTCTTTACTTTTCTTTGAAAAACTTATCTTTGAAAAAGTTTTTTTTTAATTAATTTCTGTTCGTTTTATATTGACATAGTCTTTTCAGGGAAAAAGAAAATGAGACTTTAAACCTTTTTTTTAAAGACTATATAGTTTGACCTGCTGTTTGTATGCTGGAGAAAAATTTTCAGAAAATTTTAACAACATACACCCTTTTGAAAATCTGGACACAAATAGTAGTGATTAATTTAGTTTCATACCTCCTCTAGTTGACCTGAAATAGAAAACTTGATACCATTCGCCAAAAAATCTGTTCACTTTCTTTGATAGCTTGGATACACTTACGCTATATTGATTTAGTTAAATTTTAAGAGCAGAAGTAGCCTCGAAAGTTTGAACATAATACCCTCAGTCGTTCTTGGGATACTGCTAGGAGGCCTTACTGGGAATTAGCATTAACACAGTGCATTTCGATTTAATCTTAAGGCAACATTTAATTTTTAAGCATAATGGGCAAATGGGAGGGTGGGCTTAGGATGGGGACTAGTTGCCCTCCAATCACTTTCGACTATTAAAAAGGGCATTAGGCATTTCTATTTTCAATAAAATGAGCCCTTTTCGAACTTCCTAAGACAGCTCCTTCGATACAAAGTGCCCTGGTCTAAAAAAAAAAAAAAAAAAAAAATAATAATAATACATTGTACCCATATCGATCTTTACTATGAAAATGTCAAGCCTTCCAATCACTTTCGACTATTAAAACGGGCACTAGCTCTTTAAATTTCCAATCGAATGAGCTCTTTTTGAGTTTCTATGACAACGCTTTCTATAAACACCTTATATGCCCCCAGGTCATAAATTACAACTCTTGCCCTGAGGGCTGTGAGGGGGTTGTCATCCTCAAAGACCTAATTTCCAGAACTTTCAACTACGTTAAACAGAATGGCTATCTCAAAATTTTGATTGGATGTGCTTGGGAAAATGGTGGGCTTGAGAGGGGGGTTAGTTGCCCTCTAATCACTTTCGACTATTAAATAGGGCACTAGCCCTTTGAATTTCCAATCGAATGAGCCCTTTTTCAAGTTTCTACGACAACGCTTTCAATAAAAACCTTATATGCCCCCAGGGCATAACTTACAACCCTTGCCCTGAGGGCTGGGGGGGGGTTCATTCTCAAAGATCTAATTTCCAGAACTTTCAACTACGTTGAAGAAAATTCCTATCTCAAAATTTGGATTGGATGTGTTTGGGGAAATGGTGAGCTTGAGAGGGGGGTTAGTTGCGCTTCAATCACATCCGACTATTAAAAAGGGCACTAACCCTTTCAATTTCCAATCGAATGAGCCCTTTTTGAAGTTTTTATGACAACGCTTTCTATAAAAACCTTGGGCTATATGCCCCAGGGCACAACTTACAACCTTTGGCCTGAGGGCTGTGAGGGGGCTATCATCATCAAAGACATAATTTCCGGACCTTTTAGCTACGTTGAACACAATGGCTATCTCAAGATTTTGACTGGATGTGTTTGGGGAAATGGTGGGCGTGAGAGGTGGGCTACTTGCCATCCAATCACTTTCGACTATTGAAAAGGGCACTAGCCGTTTCAATTTCCAATCGAATGATTCCTTTTTGAAGTTTCTACGACAACGCCTTCTATAAAATAAAACCTTATATGCCCCCAGGGCATAACTTACAACCCTTGCCCTGAGGGTTGTGGGGGGAGGGGGAGGAGTGTCATCATCAAATCCAATGGATTGGAAATTCAAAGGGCCAGTGCCCTTTTTAATAGTCGAAAGTGATTGAAGGGCAATTAGCCCCTCCCCCACGCCCATCATTCGTCCAGACACATCCAATCAAAATTTTGAGATAGCCATTTTAATCAGCGTAGTTGATTTCCAGATAGAAAATATCTTTTTGAGGAGGACACTCCCCCACAACCCTCGGGGCAAGGGTTTTAAGTTATGCTCTGAGGGCATATAAGAACGATGTTGGAACAATGTATCATTTATTATTTTTTCTTTTAGAGCAGGGCACTTCATATGGAAGGGGTCGTCGCAGCAACTTCAAAAGGGGCTCATTCGATTGGAAATTGATAGTTCTAGTGCCCTTTTTAATTGTCAAAAGTGATTGGAGGGCAACTAACCCCCCACGCCCATCATTCTCCCAAACACATCCAATCAAAACTTTGAGATAACTATTTCGTTCGGCGTAGTTGATTTCCAGATAGAAAATATGTTTTTGAGGAGGACACTTCCCCACAACCCTCAGGGCAAGTGTTTTAAGTTATGCCCTGGGGGCATAAAAAAGTTTTTATAGAAGGCATTGTCGTAGAAACTTCAAAACAGGCACATTCGATTTGAAATACAAAGGGCTAGTGCCCTTTTTAATAGTCAAAAGTGATTGGAGGGCAACTACTCCCCCCGCCCACGCCCATCATTCCCCCAAACACATCCAATCAAAATTTTGAGATAGCCATTTTGTTCAGCGTAGTTGATTTCAAGATAGAAAATATGTTTTTGAAGAGGACACTCCCCCACAACCCTCAGGGCAAGGGTTTTAAGTTATGCCCTGGGGGCATATAAGGTTTTTGTAGAAGGCGTTGTCGTAGAAACTTCAAAAGGGGCTCATTTGGATTGGAAATTCAAAGGGCCAGTGCCCTTTTTAATAGTCGAAAGTGATTGAAGGGCAATTAGCCCCTCCCCCACGCCCATCATTCCTCCAGACACATCCAATCAAAATTTTGAGATAGCCATTTTAATCAGCGTAGCTGATTTCCAGATAGAAAATACGTTTTTGAGGAAAACACTCCCCCACAACCCTCAGGGCAAGGGTTTTAAGTTATGCCTTTGGGGACATATAAGGTTTTTATTGAAGGTGTTGTCGTAGTAACCTCAAAACAGGCTCATCATATTGGAAATTCAAAGGGCTAGTGCTCTTTTTAATAGTCGAAAGTGATTGGAGGGCAACTAGCCCCCCCCCCCCCCCCCCCCACGCCAATCATTCCTCCAAACACATCCAATCAAAATTTTGAGATAGCCATTTTTTTCAGCGTAGTTGATTTCCGGATAGAAAATATGTTTTTGAGGAGGACACTCCCCCACAACCCTCAGGGCAAGGGTTTTAAGTTATGCCCTGGGGGCATATAAGGTTTTTATAGAAGGCGTTGTCGTAGAAACTTCAAAAGGGGCTCATTTGGATTGGAAATTCAAAGGGCCAGTGCCCTTTTTAATAGTCGAAAGTGATTGAAGGGCAATTAGCCCCTCCCCCACGCCCATCATTCCTCCAGACACATCCAATCAAAATTTTGAGATAGCCATTTTAATCAGCGTAGCTGATTTCCAGATAGAAAATACGTTTTTGAGGAAAACACTCCCCCACAACCCTCAGGGCAAGGGTTTTAAGTTATGCCTTTGGGGACATATAAGGTTTTTATTGAAGGTGTTGTCGTAGTAACCTCAAAACAGGCTCATCATATTGGAAATTCAAAGGGGTAGTGCTCTTTTTAATAGTCGAAAGTGATTGGAGGGCAACTAGCCCCCCCCCCCTCACGCCAATCATTCCCACAAACACATCCAATCAAAATTTTGAGATAGCCATTTTTTCAGCGTAGTTGATTTCCAGATAGAAAGTATGTTTTTGAGGAGGACACTCCCCCACAACCCTCAGGGCAAGGGTTTTAAGTTATGCCATGGGGGCATATAAGGTTTCTATAGAAGGCGTTGTCGTAGAAACTTCAAAAGGGGCCCCCCCAAGGGTTTTAAGTTATGCCCTTGGGGGCATATAAGGTTTTTATAGAAGGCGTTGTCGTATAAACTTCAAAACAGGCTCATCTCATTGGAAATTCAAAGGGCTAGTGCCATTTTTAATTGTCGAAAGTGATTGAAGGGCAACTAGCCCCCCCCCACGCCCATCATTCCCCCAAAGACATCCAATCACAATTTTGAGATAACCATTTTGTTCAGCATAGTTGATTTCCAGATAGAAAATATGTTTTTGAGGAGGCCACTCCCCCACAACCCTCAGGGCAAGGGCTTTAAGTTATGCCCTGGGGGAATATAAGGTTTTTATAGAAGGCGTTGTCGTAAAAACTTCAAAAAATCTCATTCGATTGGAAATTCAAAGGGCTAGTGCCCTTTCTAATAGTCGAAAGTGATCGGAGGGCAACTAGCCCCCTTCCACGCCCATCATTCCCCCAAACACATCCAATCACAATTTTGAGATAACCATTTTGTTCAGAGTAGTTGATGTCCAGATAGAAAATATGTTTTTGAGGAGGACGCTTCCCCACAACCCTAAGGGCAAGGGTTTTAAGTAATGCCCTGGGGGCATATAAGGTTTATATAGAAGGCGTTGTAGTGGAAACTTCAAAACAGGCTCATTCGATTTGAAATTCAAAGGGCTAGTGCCCTTTTTAATAGTCGAAAGTGATCGGAGGGCAATTAGCCCCCCTCCCACGCCCATTATTCCCCCAAACACATTCAATCAAAATTTTGAGATATCCATTTTGTTCAGAGTAGTTGATCTCCAGATAGAAAATATGTTTTTGAGGAGGACACTCCCCCACAACCCTCAGGGCAAGGGTTTTAAATTATGCTCTGGGGTCATATAATTTTTTTTATAGAATTCATTGTCGTAGAAACTTCAAAACAGGCTCATCCGATTGGAATTTCAAAGGGCTAGTGCCCTTTTTAATAGTCGAAAGTGATTGGAGGGCAACTCAGAGCATAACTTAAAACCCATGCCCCGAGGTTTGTGGGGTGTGTCCTGCTCAAAAAGATATTTTCTACCTGGAAATCAACTACGCTGAACAAAATGGATATCTCAAAACTTTCATTGGATGTGTTTGGGGAAATGATGTACGTGGGGGGGGGCTAGTTGCCCTCCAATCACTTTCGACTATTAAAAAGTGCACTAGCCCTTTGAATTTCCAATCGGATGAGCCTGTTTTGAAGTTTATACGACAACGTCTTCTATAAAAACCTTATATGCCCCTAAGGGTTGCCCTTGCTAGTTGCCCTTCAATCACTTTCGACTATTAAAAAGGGCGCTAGTCCTTTGAATTTCCAATAGAATAAACCCCTTTTGAAGTTTCTACGACAACACCTTCTATAAAAACCTTATGTGCCCCCAGGGCATAACTTAAAACCCTTGCTTTGAGGGTTGTGGGGGAGTGTCCTCCTCAAAAACATATTTTCTATCTGGAAATTAACTACGCTGAACAAAATTGCTATCTCAAAATTTTTATTGGATGTCTTTGGGGGAATGATGGGCGTGGGGGGGGGGGGCTAGTTGCCCTCCAATCACTTTCGACTATTAAAAAGGGCACTAGCCCTTTGAATTTCCAATGAGATGAGCCTGTTTTGAAGTTTATACGACAACGCCTTCTATAAAAATCTTATATGCCCCCAAGGGCATAACTTAAAACCCTTGTCCTGAGGGTTTTGGGGGAGTGTCCTCCTCAAAAACATATTTTCTATCAGGCAATCAACTATGCTGAACAAAATGGTTCTCTCAAAATTTTGATTGGATGTGTTTTGGGGGATTGATGGGCGTAGGGGGGGGGGGGGTTAGTTGTCCTTCAATCACTTTCGACTGTTAGAAAGGGCACTAGTCCTTTGAATTTCCAATCGAATGAACCCCTTTTGAAATTTCTACGACAACACCTTCTATAAAAACCTTATATGCCCCCAGGGCATAACTTAAAACCCTTGCTTTGAGGGTTGTGGGGGAGTGTCCTCCTCAAAAACATATTTTCTATCTGGAAATTAACTACGCTGAACAAAATTGCTATCTCAAAATTTTTATTGGATGTCTTTGGGGGAATGATGGGCGTGGGGGGCTAGTTGCCCTCCAATCACTTATGACTATTAAAAAGGGCACTAGCCCTTTGAATTTCCAATCGAATGAGCTTTTTTGAAGTTTCTACGACAACACCTTCTATAAAAACCTTATATGCCCCCAGGGCATAACTTAAAGCCCTTGCCCTGAGGGTTTTGGGGGAGTGGCCTCCTCAAAAACATATTTTCTATGTGGAATTCAACTATGCTGAACAAAATGGTTATCTCAAAATTTTGATTGGATGTCTTTGGGGGAATGATGGGCGTGGGGTGGGGGCTAGTTGCCCTTCAACCACTTTCGGCTATTAAAAATGGCACTAGCCCTTTGAATTTCCAATCGAATGAGCTCCTTTTTAAGTTTCTACGACAACGCCTTCTATAAAAACCTTATATGCCCCCATGGCATGACTTAAAACCCTTGCCCAAAGGGTTGTGGGGGAGTGTCCTCCTCAAAAACATATTTTCTATGTGAAAATCAACTACGCTGAAAAAAATGGCTATCTCAAAATTTTGATTGGATGTGTTTGGGGGAATGATGAGCGTGGGGGGGGGGGCTAGTTGCCCTCCAATCACTTTCGACTATTAAAAAAGGGCACTAGCCCTTTGAATTTCCAATCGAATGAGCCTGTTATGAAGTTTCTATGACAACGTCTTCTATAAAAAACCTTATATGCCCCCAGGGCATAACTTAAAACCCTTGCCCTGAGGGTTTTGGGGGAGTGTCCTCCTCAAAAACATATTTTCTATCTGGAAATCAACTACGCTGAACAAAATGGTTATCTCAAAATTTTGATTGGATGTGTTTGGGGGAATGATGAGCGTGGGGGGGTAGTTGCCCTCCAATCACTTAAACGAAAAAAAATAGTTTGCTATTAAAGTATAAATGAAACTTAAAACGAACAGAAATTAAATAAACAATCAATGCGAACAAACATACAATATATATTAATATAAAATTAATAAATAAATCTTAAAACAAGTGAAACTTAAATTGAATATGCAAATCAAGTTTGAATCGAATAAAAATAACTACAAACAAGAGTTTGGGTACGCCTCACTGCAGAAGCCTAAAACCTACTGCGTCATTGGCGCTTTACTGAAAACGAATAATATTACAAATGTTTTCTTTTGTAATTAATATTGAAAATAAAAATTACAGTAAAATTTTGAACTGATGAGCTTTCAGCAATTAATATCATTATGCATAAATTATTCACTTTAATTTATTAGTTCTTTCCAAGATTGGTCAAGACAAATATAGTTTCACTACAAGCAAAATTTGGATACTGCCCCCTTCTTTAACTGTAAAAACCTAAAGCCTTCTGCGTCATTGGTGCTTCACTGAAAACGAATTTCTCGTATATTACAAATTTATTATTTTTCAGTTCTTACAGAATTGAAAATGAAAATAAAAATTACAGTGAAACAAAATCTTGAACTGATGGATCTTTCTACAATTAATATCATTATATATCTAATATTCAGTTTGATTTTGTGTATACTTTCCAAGACTGTTTAAGACTATATAGTTTTCAGTAAGGGGTCAATGACGCAGTAGGTTTTAGGCTTCTGCAGCAGGGTTGCCACCGTCAGTAGGATTTTACTAGATCTAGTAAGAAAAAACGAATCTAGTAAATTTAGAGGATCTAGTAAATTTAGAGAAAAAAAAGAAGAAAAAAGGAAAAAAGATTGTGAAAATTGTATTGATTATTCTCCTATAGTAATAATCGATGCTTGATGGTGCGCGTGCAGCGTAGCCGCACGTGCAAAAAATTGTTTCGAGCATTTAGTAAAAACAGATGCGATCTAGTAAATTTTCCCTCTCCGATTTAGTTAATTCTTCCAGGTCAGGGTGGCAACCCTGTTCTGCAGTGAGGCGATACCCGAACTCTTGTTTGTAGTTATTTTTATTCGATTCAAACTTGATTTGCTTATTCAATTTAAGTTTCACTTGTTTTAAGATTTATTTATTCATTTACATTAATATATATTGTATGTTTGTTCACATTGATTGTTTATTTAATTTCTGTTCGTTTTAAGTTTAATTTCTACTTCAATAGGAAAATATTTGTTTCGTCTTAATTTTGATTTACATATTCAATCTGAGCATTACTCGCTTTAAGATCTATTTATTCATTTATATAATTACTTGTTGTATGTTTTTTGCTATGATTGTTTATTTAATTTCTGTTCGTTTTGGGTTTTCATTTATTCTTTAATAGTAATTTCTGGTTGTTTTGAGTTTGAATTTTAACAGGTATTTGTATCTCCTGAGCCTAAGTTTAAAATGGCCTTTACTTTTCTTTGAAAAACTTATTTTTCGGAAAGCTTTTTTAATTAATCAAGTCAAAAGAGCTAGAACATGTTTATAGGTGTTTTTATGCCGCACATGATTTTATAAAGCGGTGGGTACTCATTCAGGTAGTACTCATTTAATACTAACTCATCCCGAGAATGAGCCAGGACCAGGAGTTACGCAGTAGTTGGTACTCGCACTACAAGATGTTCTACTGAATTCACTTGTTCGAAAATTTTTACCTAGTATTTTTCTACTATTTTTCTACTATTTTCACATTTAGAAATGTATTAGAACTTCCTGCCACGTCTGAGATCGTGAGTTCTACTATCCGATTCTAAGAGTCCCTAATAGGGGATGCGAATTGTAGCGAAAATCGAAAGGTCGACGACGACATGAAATAATTTGGAGCTGATTTGAAGAATTATTGAACTGCTTCTTTCATTCTTGAAGTACTAATTTCTATATTATTGAAGTACTACTTTTATCGAAAGTATTCAAAAGTACTATTTCTGTCACAAAGTAATAAAAGTAGTACTCTCATATTACCCGTGGCAACGCTGGACATTTTAAACATGAAGGTTGACATATTTATCCAAAAGCTCGGCCCAGTGATCAGCTTCCACTCGGAATAAACTCTCAGCTGTAACAACCCCCAAAGAGGTGTATTAAACCCCTGTTGAAAGTTTCTTAATCATTAAATGCTGTAAAAATAAGAAGATAATTGCCAAGTCTAGCCCCATAGAATTGTCAGTTGCTATCCTCTCGCCAATAAAGCCTATTACTGCTGCTGCAAATCTTGCTACAAAAAAGAAAATTTTTGATGAATATTTAAAACAACAGAGCCGACCACGACAAATTTTACATTTTGAAATCGAGCAGCTTGTGGAAACCTCTTGGCGATTATGATAAAAGAAGAAACGGAATAGGCGATCTATTAGGTAAGCTAATTAGGAAGGCCTGTATCGCTAGCGTAAGAAAAAAAAAGGAATAGTCAATTATACGATAATCTGCTATACGCACATAAATAAAGTAAAGGTGTTCCAAATGTACTGATTATAATTTTTTTAGACTAAGGTAAATAGCTGTTTTCATTATAAGTTAGAAATATAAATGCTTGGCAATTGGTGCACTGTTTTAATTGGAAATTAAGAAAACAAGTTTTTTCAACTGAAAGGAAGGAGCAACATTAAAACTTAAAACGAACAGAAATTATTACGAATATGAAGGGGATCGCCCTTTCCTCAATACCTCGCTGTTTACGCTAACGTTTGATTTTTTGTTCAAAATATTTAAGAATAACCCATGAAACACAAAGGCCGCTTAATTAGAATAATAAGTTTTTTTTTAAAGTTCTAAAAAAATTTTAGCGTAAAGAGCGTGGTATTGAGGAGGGGGCAACCCCTCTCATATTCGTAATAATTTATGTTCGTTTTAAGTTTTAATGTTGCTCCTTATTTTCAGTTGAAAAAACTTGTTTTTTTTAATCTCCAATTAAAACAACTAAAATTTAATTTCCCAACAAAAAATTCCTGCGTGGAAAGATCCTCCCACGTAACCCCTGTCCCCCGCCAAATAATCCCTCCCAAAAGTATCTGTATACTTCCCAATAGCGTATACTATAAGTAAACAATAAGCAAAGTTAATAGCTTGCACCCCTTCCCCGGGGGCTGTGGGGGTCAAGTCATTCTCAAAGACATAGTTATTAGATCTTTCGACTATGTTGAGCAGTACGATCACCTCTGGAAAAACAAACAAAAAACAAATAAACACACATCCGTGATCTTGCTTCTATCAAAAAATGCAAAATTTCACATTTTTGTATATAGGACCTTGAAACCTCTACAATAGAGTTCTCTGATATGCTGAATCTGATGGTGGGATTTTTACAAAGATTACTTGATGTTTTGTGGCTGTTTCCCCCCCCCCTTAATTTTCAAAAATTGGGCAAATTTTCTCAGGCTCACAACTTTTGATGGGTAACATTAAATTTGATGAAATTTATATATTCTGGATAAGCATCAAAATTTGATTCTTTTGTGTATCCTTTATTACTAAGACTCTTGTTCTTAGAGTTTTGGTTACTATGGAGCCGTGTCACTCCTTACTTACAGTTCGTTATCACGAACTGGTTGCCAAACAACAAAAGCACGAAGAACAATAGGGAAATCTTTTTGCAAGACAGTGGAGATAATTTGAATGAACAAGACAAAAATATATAAAAGAAAAAAGACTCCCAACAATATGCGACCAATAAAACCAAAAATTAAAAATTTTTCAAAGCAATCCTAGCATCTTTACTTCAGCGAAGTTCAACAAATACTGATAAAAAGTAAGTTAAAACAAGGCGATTCAATGAGATGAAAGAAAAATAATTTAAAAACACGTTCTTATTGCTAATCCAGCCTTTTTGGCAGCTAACCTCAAAGGTCTTTTTGTGACCGGTTCTATGTTAATGTCTATTGGTTTTTTTAAATATTTTGTAAGATCATTTTTAATTAATTTTGTGTATAGAGCATTTAGTGTATATTCCCCCAAGTCCCTATTTAAGGAAATGTTATTATTAATCTTAAGTCTGATTTCAATGGATTCTCGGACTACCTGCTTTATGCCTAAATCATTGCTAATAAGGGCGGATTAATCAAAAAGTATATTGTGGCTAGGATTTTCAAAAATATGGCTGCCTAATGCAGAATCAAATGAAACAGTGGAAATATTTGAATTTAGAGCTTTGACTATATCATCTTTATGCTGTTGTATGCGCTTTTCTAAATTCTGGTGTGTTCTACCTACATAATATTTGCCACAATCGCATGGTATTTGATAGACCCCTCTTTGGCGAGTAACCTGGGTTTTATCTTTACCTCAATTTAGAAAATTTATGATTTTAAAATTATTTGTAAATACTACATACAGATTATTTTTTGTGCAAACTTTTTTAAGATTTGTAGTGATTTTTGGGATGTAGGGGAGGTAAATTATGTTTAAGGGCTTGTCAGAAATCTCACATGGTAAACTATAATTAATTTTACGGGAATGTCTTTTCAGTCTACAGTAAATTACACTATTAATAAATAAATTAGGATGCCCATTTCCCAAAAGTATGTCCTTAATAAACTTTAATTCTGCTGTGATGTGGGAATCAGAACAAATGTTTAGGGCACGATCGACGAGGGACATTACGACTGCTCTTTTAACTTGTGGAGGGTGGTTTGATTTAAAGTGCAAATATTCATTATTTTGTGTTGGTTTTCTATAAATAGTAAAATTGAGTTTATCGAAGCTACGAATAACTAACACATCTAGGAATGGGATTTTATTTGCGATGTAGATTTCTAAAGTAAACTGTTTTAATTTCTATCGTATGTATTAAGGTGATCTAAAAAACCCTTAAGCTCATTTTCCCCATAGTTCCATATTGAAATTACGTCATCCATGTAGCGTCCCCAAAAGATATGTTTCAAAAAATACAAATCTAATGCCCAATTTTCAATATGTTCCACATAAATATTCGCCAGTAACCCGGAGAGGGGCGCGCCCATCGCTAAGCCATTAATTTGCTGGTAAAAAGAATTACGGAATTGGAAATACATTTTTTACTTCTTACAGAGTTGAACCAAGGTCATTAAGACTTCACAATCAATTCCTGCTGCTGAAGCTTCTATTAAGTGATAATTTTCTTTGATTTTATTAACTGTTCAGATACTGTGACATTAATATTTGTATACATTGAAACAATGTCAAAGCTACTTATAATTGTATTTTCTGAGATATTTACGTTTTTGAGTTTTTCAACTAAATCTACCGAATTACATATATATGATTTTTGAGAGTAAAGCAAAGGTTTAAAGACTGTACATGACCATTTCCCAATATTGGATGTGGGGGCTTTCTTACAAGCTACTATGGGCCTTAAAGGAATGCCTTGCGTGTGTAATTTTGGTAGACCATAAAACTTTGGGCAAAAGCTACCGCGGGAGAAAAATTTATTATATAGTTGTGGAGTAATTTTACCATTTTGTTTTAAACTTTTTAATTCATTTATAATTTTGTTTGCAAATTGATCAGTATGATCATGGGTTATAGTTCTATATGTTGTCTCGTCATTTAGATGAGAATAAATTTTTGTGTCGTAATCTGTCGTATGACAGTGTAAATATCGAAAAACATGCAACTAGTGGAAGCAATTTTTTATCCAAAATTCTTCCTTGGGCTCAATGATATTTCGAAGTTGGAATTTTTTTTCAGATAAAAAAAAAAAGAAAAAAAAGCAACTACCGATCATGATTTATGAAATACTGAAACAAAAAC
The DNA here is from genome assembly GCA_027921565.1 of Artemia sinica. Taxonomy (NCBI): domain Eukaryota; kingdom Metazoa; phylum Arthropoda; class Branchiopoda; order Anostraca; family Artemiidae; genus Artemia; species Artemia sinica. The sequence goes on along the minus strand of CM051271.1, from coordinate 19,429,352 downwards.
AAACTTTGCTACCGTTTATTTGTAAGGTAATATTGGCTACTGATATATATATATATATATATATATATATATATATATATATATATATATATATATATATATATATATATATATATATATATATATGTATATATATATATATATATATATATATATATATATATATATATATATATATATATATATATATATATATATATATATATATATATATATATATATATATATATTGAATGAAAATTCAAGTCAATTACATTGGCGTCCTTAAAAACGATCGACAGCTCTTTAGTTCTTCTGTAAGTATTTTATCGGAACGAGCTTGCATTGAATGTCGGAGCCAAAAATATCAGCCTAAAAACATACTGAGCATGATGTCACGAAAATAGACTTAAAATTTGCTCATGATGTCATCTTTTGTCAGTAACCAGTTCCCATGTGAGATTTTTGTTTTGTTAAATTCAGATTAGCTAAAGTGGAACATGTTAAGATGATTTTTTTCTTTTCTTTTTAATTATTCAAATTGATAGTTTTGTAGTAATAGGCTGTAAGACTGTAAGCTGTGTTGAGTAGCACCATGGCTACAACAGTACTTTAACCTAGTAAACAGCGAACCATGATCCATAGTAGCCTAAATGTAAGAAAATACTGCTTTCTAAGGAAAAAACATTTTCCAAGCTATTCCAACTGTTTTGGAAGTAGCAATTTTCAGTCAGATTAAACTGAGCACTAACATGTAATTAAATAAAAAAAAACAAGTTTTTTTTAACTGAAAGTAAGGAGCGACATTAAAACTTAAAACGAACAGAAATTATTCCTTATATGAAAGGGGCCGTCTCCTCCTCAACCCCAAGCTCTTTACGCTAAAGTTTGACCCTTTCTCAAAACTCTATTTCTTAAAACAATAAAAAACTTTAGCGTAAAGAACGAGGCGTTGAGGAGGGGACAGCTCTTTTTATATACGGAATAATTTATGTTCGTTTTAAGTTTTAATGTCGCTCCTTAGGCTACTTTCAGTTAAAAAAACTTGTTCTTTTATTTAATTTCTGAAAGTTTTTAAATTAATGCAGGTTTTGATTTTGGCTCACCGTGCAAGAATAATTAAAACGAAATTTACATATTAATTTTACTTTTTTTTGCTTAACGGCTTTCTCGAAAGTTGTTTAATTTTATTTACGAATGTTTGTATTTGTAATAAATATACGTAACTTACGAATTAACTTACGTAACGAACTTCTATATTCTTATATTTTTATTACATATATTATGGGGGTTCGCCCCCCTAGTCATTACTTCGCTCTTTACGCTAAAGCTTGAATGTTTTTCGAATTCTTGAAGAATGACCCCTTAATCACAAAGGCCGTTGATTAGAATAAATGGCTCTTATGAAAGCACTAAAAAAAAAACTTTAGCGTAAAGAGCGAGGTATTGACTAGGCGGCGAACCCAATCATATACGTAATAGTTTCTATTCGTTTTAAGTTTTGATATTGAAAAGTTTTCAGTTGAAAACTGTTTTTTTTTTATATTTAATTTCTGATCGTTTTTTTTAATAATGCTGGAAAATCTGGCGCCCCCTTCATAGCATTGTCCCTTCCCCCATGAAAACTTCCTCCATGGAAAGATCCTCCCACGTAACCCCCGATCCACCCCTCCCCCTACTACCACAAAAAATTCTCCCTGAAAACGTCTGTATGCTTCCCAATAGCCAATACTATATGTAAACATTGGGCAAAGTTCATAACTTGCAGTCCTTCCCTCGGGGACTGCGGGGGATTAAGTCAACCTCAAAGACATAGTTTTTACGCAGTAATAACTATGTAATAACTATGTATTACGCAGTAATACATACATTAAACAGTATGTATGTATGTATTTCTAAAAAAAGCCATCGGGCCTTAGGAAAAAAAACAGAACATAAACATTACAAAACCAACAAAAAACACAAAGAAATTAAAAAGAAAAAACCTTAATAAACCTTTATAGTGAGATACATCTTTCACGATGAATCAGCCCTTCATCAACATACTTAGCCAAATTCCTTAATGTCATTTTAACTCGTGATCCTACAATCCCTTCCACCCACCTTCTATCTGCCAAAACTAACGAAAAACACTCATTTCTCAAATCCGCCAATTGCTTAAAGTTCCCAAAAAATTAAAAATATCCTCATCATCTTCCCCATACATCGGACAAGCGACTGGGTTAACACTATGACCCGTCAATTTCCCTTCCCTTTCCCCAATATCCATCGACCCTCCCCTTAAATTCAAAATCCATTTTATTTCCTTCCCCTTTCAACCCCAACTTAAAATAAACTTCTTCCCCCCACATGTCCTTATGTTTCTTCATCAGTTTGAGAAACGCCCCAGAGATAGTGACTGATCAAACATTAAATCTCTTCTTAGAGAATTTAATGGTTCGAAGAGAAGGGAGTTTGATTGTTCGTATTTAACCAAACTACTCTCGAGATGATGATTAATCTGCTTACGTGGTGTTCAAAGAATATAGGAAACTTCTAAGAATGGAAATTGGCGCTAGTGTCGAAAAGAAAATTTACCAGCGTTTGGCTATTTTGTTCCTTTTTTAGGCTACCCTGAATTGCTGAATACTCACCTTTTCAGGTACTTCAAAATGTAAGAAATTGTAAAGAAAGCAGAATTTTTTCTACGGTAGACCTACAAACTTAAAGTCAATTGCCATACTTAATTTTTTCGACGCCCTCCTGCAACAAATTCAGGTCCTTAATCCTATGATCGTGTAGGAAGGGTCCTTATTTATTACATGTGTATCCTTAAAACTGCACATTTCTTCATCAGGTTGAAAATTGCCCTAGAAGATTATGACTGAGAAACCACCAAATCTCTTTTTAACAGGGCAAATATTGCGTATTCACTTCTTACATGTTATTAGAAATTTACGAACTGACGATGTATGAACATATTTTCGGGAAGACCGGAAATGTGTGGAACATCACACGTCCAGTGTAATATATCCTTCAGTGTAGCAGCGGTTCATTATATTTGAGAGTGAACATTTACTCCAACACTAGATGAATATGAGCATTCATTGAAAATTGTTGATTTTGTTTTATTTGGCTTTATTATTTCAATTAAAAAAAAATTTTCAATTTTTGAATTCCCATACTCATGGCGTTCACCAAAATTTGTAGGTGACTAAATTTGTCCTCTTGTCTTGGGCTGGCGATTCACTTAGTGTTTTGTTTCTTTTTTTTTTCACGGAAAGTGTAGGCCCCTTTTGATACCTCAGAAAGCTGTTTGTTCCGTTTCTGGCGAAAATAATTTATTAGTACCATCAGCGGGATTGCGGACATGGTCCACCAGCCTCACGGAGATTTTAGAAATAGAACATACACGTCTCGCTATTTTGGACCGCGAATCCCGAAATAATGTTTAAGTTCGACGATTCTCAGATTCGAACCGTGACTGTCAGTGAAATTTGATTTTCTGGAGTAAATAAACATAATATTTCTCACTTTTTTTTTGTCAGTTCTTTACATTTTTCAACGGGGAGTTGAGCCCTTTTTTTAGATAGATTGCAAGCGTGGTTTTCTTTTCATAGATGACAATTTTGGCAGTAGCTTTGGTTCTTTGGAACGAGTCTTCGGAATAGTGATGCTTAGGCATACACGCATGTATAGTTTGGATGCCCATAAGGGGGGGGGGGGGCAGGATGGGGCGCCAGCCCCCTCCTGGCTGAATGATGCTGCCTTATTTTTATATTTTTGTTTTGAGATTTCTATTATATAGAATTAAAAGTGCCAATTAGACCAGGTAATCCCCCTGAAATTAAGCTTATGGGCGCCCATGGTGTATAGTAAACAGAAGATTGAATCAGAGGCAATATCGCCCCCTTCTTTCACTGTAAAAGTCTAAAACCTACTGCGTCATTGGCGCTTTACTGAAAACTATATGTGTCTTGAACAGTCTTGGAAAGTATAAACAAAATCAAATTGAATATTTGATATATAATGATATTCATTGTTGAAAGATCCATCAGTTCAAGGTTTTATTTCACTATAATTTTATTTTCATTTTCAGTGTCGTAAGAACTGGAAAAGAAAATATTTGTAATATAATTCGTTTTCAGGGAAGCGCCAATGACGCAGTAGGCTTTAGGTTTTTACAGTTAAGGAAGGGGGCAGTATCCAAACTCTTGTTTTTAATGAAACTATATTCGTCTTGAATAATTTTAGAAAGAACTAATAAATTAAACTGAATATTTGATGTATAATGATATTAATTGCTTAAATCTTATCAGTTCAAAATTTTACTGTAATTTTAATGTTTATTTTCAATATTAATTACAAAAAAATATTTGTAATACAATTTGTTTTATATGTAGGATACCTTCATAGAAGGCGCGGACCTAGGAGGACCTAGTTCCTGGGGGTCCAAAATTGAAACTGGGACACCCTAGCCCCGGGGTCATAAATACAGGCGTAGGAGAAGGAAGGCCCCTAAGATGTACACCGTATAGGGCCCACCGGCTTGTGGACACCTTCCGGCGGTTACAAACCTTCCCCAAGCAATGGGCCAAATTGCTCGCTGCTGCAGAACACCGAACGGGAGGATCCCTTTCTAGAGGGACAACTGTAAAGGGCAGATGATCCAGAACCGTGGACAATGGCCTCTGTTAAGGATAGAGAGGAATGGCATGCCGCTATCCTGACAAAATTGCCACGTAACTCCTTCTCTTTTATATGAAATGGCAAAAAATAGAATAAGAACCTGTGCTATCGCGTCTGGGGTAACGGACGGTCTGATATCTAGAGTTATAAATAATAGAAATGATAATATTATTCATGATAATAACGATGATGATAATAATGATAATGTTTTATTTACCGCGTCCGGGGGAATCGACGATTATTTAACCGATTTGACGACTCTCCAGTCAGAGAAGACACCAATATTTACCCCAAAGACATCACTTTCACTTGGAACGTTAAACACACGAACACTTGCTAAACCGGGAAAAAAAGGAATTAATTTTAAATGAAATGGACCGCTACCATTGGGATATTATTGGATTATCAGAGACCCGCCTTCCTTTAAATGGAATAGAAACCATAAACGGGAAAACCCTCATCACCTCAGGACGAAGTGACGGTGTTCACCGTCAAGATGTTGGCTTTCTACTCTCAAAACGTGCTAAAAAATCTCTACTTGCCATAAATCCACTCTCAGAGCGTATCATTACCCCCCGATTTAAAGGTTCCATCGCTAACATTTCCATCATCCAAGTTTATGCCCCCGACTATTCCCGGAGTGCAGAGTACCAAGATGCAGAAGACTTCTACGCCCAGCTCCAACACACCATAGACCAGGTGCCCAAGAAGGATGTTCTGTTCGTCATTGGGGACTTTAACGCTATCGTCGGACAATCAAATGCAGGTTTCGAAGACGTAATGGGCAAGTTCGGACATGAGAGACAAAACCTTAGGGGTGAAATGCTCATAGATTTCTGTCGTGATAACGAGCTTTTCATTACCAACACAATGTTTCGACATAGATAACGTAGAAAGGTCACATGTAGATCCCCAGACGGCCGAACCTCAAATATGATTGACCTCATACTGGTCCGCAAGCGTTGGAAGTCGTCAGTGCTGAATACGGTATCTTTGGCCGGGGGTGATTTTGACTCAGACCATATTCTAGTCATGTCAGAACTCCATATGCGCCTCTGAAAACCCCAACCACCCAAGAAAAGCTACCTAAAATACCGTGTCGATCTCCTAAAAAACATCGAAAGAAGAAACAAATATAAAACTGCTCTCTCGAATAAGCTGTCAAGCATCCACTCACGGGGGTTCCAACCACTGAGGAAGTCGACCGTCTGGTTGATGAAAGTGCCTCAATCATCAGAGAAACGGCTAATGAAATCTTAGGAGTACAGTCCCGCTCTGATAAACCATGGATCACACCCGAAATCATTGATATCTGTGCTGAAAGACGTATTCATGCCAACAAACGAGACCGACAAAGCCAGGATGAATACAAGAGGTTAAAACGTCTAGTAGAGAAAAAAATACGGCAGGCTCTGCGTCAATACGTCAACGACAAGTGCCATGAACGCGAAGACGCCTTCAAAAAAAATTACAGCCACAACATGCACAAAAAAGTACGGGAACTGTCGAAAAAGAAACCCGTGGCAGCAACAACCCTGTTAGATAAACATGGACAACTTATGATAGATTCTGAGGCGAGGCGGGAACGCTGGAAGGAACACTTTTGCTAGAAACTGAACCCCACAATAACCCCTGACCCATCTATCCTACTGTCTTTTCCGTTACCGGAGTACCCACTAGATCCAAGTCCGCCACCATTACGAGAAGAGGTATCTACTGCTATACAATCCCTGAAAACAGATAAAGCTCCTGGCCCAGATGGCATACAGTCGGAGCCAATTAAGTTGGGCCCAGAAGAACTGGTAGACATCTATCATAAAGACACAGTAGGCATCTGGGAAGCCGGCCACTTCCCCAGGTCTTGGGCGAAAGCCAGGATTGTCCCCCTTTACAAAAAGGGTGAAAAGGTGACTGTAATAACTACAGATCAATTAGCATGATAAGCCAACCGGCAAAGATCCTCACGAAAATCCTACTTGACTGACTAAATTCCCTGACATACCTCACTTTAGAGGAATATCAGACCGGCTTCCGAAGAGATCGATCTACTACAGATCATATATTTTTCATCCGGCAACTGATGGAGAAATGCATAGAAATTGCGAAAGAATTGCTCTTACTTTTTATAGACTTTAAACGGGCCTTCGATTTAATATGGCGCAACGGGCTTTGGCACATACTTCTGCATTATGGAGTCCCTAAAAACATGGTAACGTTGATCAATGATATGTATTTGAACTTCTGTAGCCATGTTCAGACGCCTGAGATATTGACAGAAGAGTTCCGGACGTCAGCAGGTGTTGTTCAGGGTTGTCTCCTGTCCCTTCATCTATTTAATCTGTTTCTAAACGTAGCTTTATCACTTACTAAAACCACAGACGGTGCATCCCTTGGAGGGAAACTTGTCGACAAATTAGCGTACGCAGACGACATCGTGAAAATTAACAGTCATGAACATCTCCTCAAGGCAGACAAAAACGAGATAGTGTCAGCAACCGAAGCCCTTGGGATGGTTGTCAACACAACAATAACGAAAGTCATGCGGGTATCCAGAGACTGCACCCAGAGCAATACAGCTAACCATAAAAGGAGAGCAAATTGAAAATACAGAATCTTTTGTCTACCTCGGCAGTCTTTTAACCTCTAACAACGATTGTTCAAAATCGATTAGGTGTAGACTGGGCCTTGCAACCAGCAGCTTCAAGAGCCTATCATCAATTTGGAAAAGTAAATTACTATCAAAATCATTGAAAGTCCGGCTCTTTAACTCTCTCATAATTCCCATTGCTATGTATGCAAGTGAAACATGGTCAGTTAAAGCTGATGACGAAAGACGAATCTCCGCATTTGTCTCCAAAATGTCTCCGTCACATAGCAGGAGTCACCTGCACCGACCGAGTATCCAATGAAGACCTCCGTTAACTCCTCCACTGCTCATGCACTATCATGGACCGAATTAGAAATCAGCAACTCCACTGGCTTGGTCATATCCAACGAATTTCATCAAATCAACTCCCCAAAATCACGTTTGAAGGACGGATACATTGCACACGACCCCGTGGCCGAACTCGTAAGAGATGGTACGACAACGTCAATGGCCAGAACCTCACCCAACTCCTGCGTCTTGCATCAGATAGAACCGAATACCTTCGCCATATTCAACGACTAGTGAGCAGAGAAGAAGCCCCAATACAGCCTCAAAGGCCGGATGGGATATAAGTCAGTAAGTCATATTTGCAATAATGAGTGGTATGTTTACACTATTAGAAGTTGATAGTGGAGCTGGTAGCAGCAGACGCAATAATACAAAGACAAGAGTACCGAACATAGCAGTCGAAATTACAAGAGGATCACGATTATGTCTTGAATTGGATGATGTGTATCCAAGATACGTGATATCATTGAGTAAATTTAAATTGGAGGAACAATTATGCTTCGCAGCGAAAGTTGATATAGTGCATATACATAGACTTCAAACTGCTTTAAACGCAATAGTGAAACATATTGAGGAGAATAAGTTATATCAGTAATTGTATGCGTAATATATATTATTGTTGTAATTATACACACGCACAATAAAATTGTTTCGAAATCGAAAATGTTCTCTTTCTTCTTGTTGGATTTGTTAAGTAGGTTAGCGAATATTCTTGAAGTACAACGAATCCTGGTTAGCAGCAGTGAGAGTGTTAGGATTGAAAATTGAATGAATTTGAGCCACTATTCTTCTTATTATAATTATCCAGTTTTGTGACAACGCTATTTGCCCATTTCATAAATACACCTTCATAATATTCTAAATGGGGGTCAAGGACTAATGGGGGTCAAGGACTAAATACACCTTTATAATATTCTAAATGGGGGTCAAGGACTAGCGTTTCAGTGTGCAGAAAATGTGAATAAACTTCACCGGCATTTTCATTTAAATAAAATATTTTATTGCTATTGAGGCTTTTGTTTTAAACTTCACCGGCATTTTCATTTAAATAAAATATTTTATTGCTATTGAGGCTTTTATGCTGTCCCGACCTCCCCGAGCCCGAATTTGTTGTTCAAGAAGAGCTCGAATCGTGTCAGCATACGCATGGATAATATTTAGATCTAGGTTCGGATTACAGAGGCGTTGTTCTGGCTCGAGTCCAGTTGTCTTCCATATATGGACTTACCTTAGTAATCGATAGGCTATTACTACTCAGGTTAATTGGACTAACTGACTTTTAACTGGTACCGGCCCAAATTTAGCGTTCACTACCCTCCAGTATACTTTAAGGTACCTAAAAAGACGAGTCTGCTGCAATTGATTGCACTGACTCCCAGGCCTCAGGTATGTTCTCTTTTTAGTATTGTATGTTATTTGGTTATTGTTCTCTTTCTGGTTGTTGCTTATATTGTGTATTTTTTTTAATCCCCCTTGTATCCCTGGTCATGGAACCTTTCGGGGGGAATAAGGGAATCATATTTCCATTTTGTATTTATTGGTGAATAAAGATTCTGAACTCTGAATTCAGGGTAGTAGAATATTTAAAAAACGGATTGTCTAGGGCCTTTAATGCTTCAAAACCATTTAAAGTAAAATTGCAGATCAAGGACTTTTCCTCTTTTAGAAAGCAGCTGAGCTGAAAAACAAAGCTTTTGATAATGGATAGACCCAAATTCTTGGATGAACCATTCCAAATTTTGGGATATCAATTCCTCTGGGATCCTAAATATCCCACAATTCTACGAAAACGTTTTTACCTTAGGAAAATATTATGATGCCCTGCTAATGACATTCTTTCCAGGTGTATGCTGTCTTTTTTGTCTTATATTTTGTTGGGTTTATCTCATGTTGTACCGCGGAAGCTTCATATAGCATAGGCTATTGTGTTAACTTTGTTGAAGAAATCTCGGAAGATACTTTTTGTGCTTCTCATATGAAATGTTTAAAATTGGGAGAGATTTCATGGCCAAATTAGGCCCTAAACAGGTCTATTCAATCTTACCCCAGCGTTCAATATAGCCTATTGGAAATGATTGCAATTGTTTTTCGTCACTGACAGCCAATAAAAACCAAATAATTGCTAGCAGAATGATTTTCATTGGCTGCCAGTGGCAAAAACCAATTCCAATTTATTGAACATGAGGTATATCTCCATTCCTTCCCCGTTCCAGAGCAGTGACTTAACATGAATTAGAAAATGGATTTGCTACCTGAATAAAGCTTTTAGGGAATGCCTCCTGCCTGAATTAGGAAATATCATTTATATAATCTCCGGCTTTCTGTTAGCCAGAACCTAGAAAAGAGCCCCCGTTTTGAAGCTATTACTCTTTAATTGGATAATAACTAGAAATTGGGATCGTCTTGTTTACGATCAAGCATTGTATTTATTCTATTCTGTACTCTTGAAATTACAATTCTTTTAAAAGCCAAGTTGGTCAAATGCATTGTAAATGGCACTAAAGAACATTTTTAATTTTTTAGTGTGGAAGGAACAGCAAATAATCTTGGCCATTTCCATAGCCTGATGATTTTTTAATCAGATTCAGAATTATTTGTTTTTATTTTTGAGATCTTTCTGCCGTTTGACGGGTTTGGCTAACTTTGTCTCTGAATAATTTCCCACACAGAAACCTACGGTAGATTTTGCATTGATCTCCAAAATCGTATGTGGAGTTCTCCCTCCTGTTAGGCCCAAAACTTTTGACGACATGAAACTTTTGAATCCCGCATTGCTCACGTTTCTCGCCTCATATCCGCATCTGATGCTTTACACGTTTCTAAGAAACTTTGTTTCTAACGTTGTCAAATCACCAGTGTTTACAACGCTGTCGCGCTGCCTCATATCCCTGCGTGTTATACCTTTCTGGAAGATATTCGCTAGAACTGATAAAGTAAAGATCTGTTCCATCTTTTTCTGTTTTGCCAAATATTTGCTCAACATAACACTAAGGACTCGTTATTCAATATTGATTAATAAATATAACATAGTAGATCCAGAAATGGGAGTTCCAGAACTTCATGAAAAACATGAAAACTAACATTTTTCTGGAAAAAAAAAAGGATGGCGGTTTTTCCTTTTATTGAAAAGTTTCTAATAAAACAGTGAGGAAAACAGAGGAGTACAAATCTTGTAGTGAAACTTTTCACATTTATTTAAAATCGTTAAAACAAGAATTCAGATAGAACATATTATGTCGCTTAATTGTGTCAGTTGTTTTTGATACTTTTTTTCTTAATAGGGCTTTCGAGGAGTCAAAACCGTTTACCATCGGTCTCTGACATTCCACTTTCCATAGCTGCCACGCCATCTAAATCCAGTTTTTCATGCATAACCTCTACTATTCTGCCATTTGTATCTGGCTACTGAGGCTGCTCTCTTGGTAATTTCATGTAATTTTGGGTTTAATTTTGATTTGCCTCATTGAGGACCCCTAATAGATCTTTAGCATTGTTTCCATTTTGTGGGGCGAAAAAGGTGCACACAATCCCAGTCTGGTTGGACCTTCCAGTTCTTCCTAGTCTGTGAACATAAGCTTCACTGTTATGAGGGTAGTCGTAGTTAATCACATATTTTATGTCGTTGATGTCAAGACCGCGGGCTGCAACATCTGTTGCCACTAATATATTCAGCTTGCTATTTCTGATGTCTTTCAGAGCCATATTTATTAAAAAAAAAACAAAGTTTTTCCGAAGGAAGTAAAGAGCGAAGTTGAAACTTAAAACGGACACAAGTTATTACTTCACAGCCCTTTTAACATATATTGATATAACTAGCACAAATAAACCAACTAATTATGTTTCCCTATGCTTTTATGATTATACAAAACTAGCGCTTTACTGAAAACACAAAATAATACAGGAGTTTTGGTACAGTAAAAGCAAACCAATTAAGGACACTTTTTTAGAATCAAAATATTATCAATACCTTTTAAGATAAAGCAACAGTACATTTTAGGATTTTCTTTATTTTTTTACGTTTAATTTGATATCACTTCTACACAATGGCTCAGTTCAACGACTGGCTCTCGTTTTGGTTCTTAAAAGGACATGTCATGATTAGTTTGTAAACAAGTTTGAATTAAGGCCATCTTGATAGTATTAGGACTATGGACTAGCTTTTAGAATTTGTATCATAGCTTGAAATTCACTCTTGTATGGAGAGAAATAATCGGATTTCCAGAGTTCATATCGTGTCTTATTTGATCTTCATTGCAAGTGATAATAAAGCATATTTCTTACAAGTTAAGACTGTGTATTACCTACTATTGGTATTATAGCTGGTTTGATCAAAATACTGCTTGATAAATCAATCCAATATTTCTGTATGCTGTTCAATTACTTCGCGGTTATCAAAAAATATTTAGTTTTACGCTTATATTTTTAAGATAGTTTTAATTGTATACTGAAAATTACTAATGTCACAAGTGGTGTAAGACTATAAAAAGCTTTCTAGATTCGTTTAGTGTTGTCAGGCTACATACTCACATTTGTCTCTTAAATCAATAACCCTTTTTTTATACTTGACTTTTGTGTTTTCAGTGAAGCCCTAGTTTTTTATAATCTTAAAAGAATAGTGAAACATAATTAGTTGGTTTATTTGTACTAGTAATATTAATATATATTAGATAGGCTGTGAAGTAATAATTTTGTCCGTTTTAAGTTTCAACTTCGCTCTTTACTTCCCTCGGAAAACTTGGTTTTTAAAATTAATCTTTGTTCGTTTTTGATTAAAATTTAATGTAGAAACAACGCTGCCATGATCTTTTTTATTTTTACGGAATAATGTATGTTCGTTTTAAGTTTTAATGTCACTCTTTAGTTTCAGTTGAAAACTTATTTTTAATATAATTTCTAATTATCACCGATCTAGGAGAGATAAGACACCTAGAAAATGCTGCAAACAACCTTGACAGCTACGAAAAACTTTCAGTCTATAACATAAAGTTCATTATCAAATGCTTCACAAAACAATACATGTTTTTCAGGAACGTTTGTTTTTCGATTAGCAAAAAGCTGTTTTTACATTCTTTTTCATTAGGCAACCCAAAAATCTCGGTCATTCCCATTGCAATTCCAGTGGGCTTTCCCAGTAGGCAAAACTCATATAAAATAAACAATGTCAGTTGTCCGAAGGACTGAGCATAGAGTCCTTCGCATAGAGTCCACTTTTTATTTCGGGTCTCCAATCGCCTTCAAATGGCTCACAGAACTGATATACTATTTGAATTACCCTTACTCCATGCCTATCAACCTTAGTTCTGCCCCAGGATGGATGGATGACAGACTATCTATCGATAAGTGTAATGACATCATTTTTATACAATTCTGAAATAGGGCCTATGCTAGCTTTGCCTGTCACTCATACTATCTCTCTTGGTTTGTTTTTATTAACTAGCCATGGGTCTCAACTTTTTCATCACAGTCCACCAAGTTGATTTTAATTCGCTAGACGTTTTAGGTAAGGAAATTGAAAATAAAGTAAGCATATATGCTATGAAGCTGTACGAAGAAATCGTTTGTAATTTCAACCCCATTCTCAGGTATGAACACAGGGATAGGGATCTTTGAATTCAAATCCCTTTCTCTGGTCCTATAGTCAAATTTAAAAAGATATTCAAGAAATTTCAAACTACTCTTGAAGTTCAAACCGTGTTGATTGATATAGCCTATTTACGGTGAAACCCTTTGAGAAATAGCACAAAAAGTGCCATTTTAGTGCCATATGGCCTTGCAGATGGCAGAATTTATAAAAATTAAGTAGATATGAGAAACAGGTTTTGAATGAGCCATTAAGAATCTCTCTATGACGTTGTAGTAGTCCGCTAGACCTACTGGAAAAAAAAAAAAAAAAAAAAAAAAAAAAAAAAAAAAAAAAAAAAAAAAAAAAAAAACAGGAGACGGATCAGTGCTACCGATGCAAAAAAGTGATTTTTCTTGTTGTTGAGGGAGGGGGACTGTAACTTCCCTGTACAAGGTTTTGACCATTTTGATTCCAATGGTACACTCTTCATTTTGATCTGACGCCATTTTCGAGGGGTTTGAGGCTTTTTTCGAAATCACCATAAATTTGTTTTCGTAATACACTTTTACTTTTAAGACAAACCGAAATAATAGTTAACATTCCTGAGTCAGTGTCAGATGGGAATTTTCTTTCACCAGGCGGTTTTTTTTTAAAACGTGTTTTTTAACTTTTGGTTACTATGGGCTGTGGTTCGCTCTTTACTAGGTTGTAGCTGCCGCTGCAACCGTGATACCTTGCCGGGACATGATTTAAAAAAATGAGCCTAGAAAATGACTGAAAAAAAAACAGCGGATACCGGTATTCCCGATATGGTACATGCGATACCAATGCGCGCGATACCGATACGCGCGATATCGATACGTCCGATACCACATACAGCCCTATGGAGGGACTATGGAGGGCCATATCATCATCAAAACCATATATATCGGACCTTTGAACTATGTTAAACAACATAGCTATCTTAAAATTTTTATAGAACTTGTGGGGAGGGAGGGGGCCTGTAGGGAGGGGGGCTATTTGCCCTCCAATCTTTTCAGTCACTTGGAAAGGGCACTTAAAAATTTAATTCCCTTTCGAATGAGCTATTACACACCTCTCTATGATGCTCTGGCCACCCCATAGCCCTTCTAGAAAAAAAAAGAAAAAATAAGGGAGACACATCAGTGCTACACATGCAAAAAAGTCATTTTCCTTGGTGTTCAAGGTGTGGACTGTAATTATCCTACTAAAGGTTTTCGACCATGCTGATTCCAATGGTGCACTTTTTATTTCGATTTGATGCCATTTTCAAGGGGTTTCAGCAAGGCCGTATCCAGGGGGGGGGGGTTACCCGGTTTGAACCCCCCCCCCGAAATTTTTGACCGAGTCGAAAATTAGTAAGACCTTAGTAAAAATTAGTAAAATTAGTCGAAAACCAAGTCTAAAATTAGTAACCCCCCCCCAAAATCCTGGATCCGCTCTTGGGTTTCAGGCTCTTTTTCGAAATCACCATAAATTTCTTTTCGCAATAAACTTTTAATTCTAAGATTAACCGAAACAATAGTTACCATTCCTGATTCAGTGTCAAATGGCAATTTTTTCTCACAAGAAAGTTTTTTTTTAAACACGTTTTTCAACTTTTGATTACTATGGGTTGTGGTTCGCTCTTTACTAGGCTGCAGCTGCCGCTGCAACCTTGATCTCGTTCTCTTTGATCTTTATTACCATGGATGGCCTTTGCAGGGTACCCGGCTCTCCTAATACTGTTTGCTATCTCATCCACCTTTTGTTTCGTTTCTACGAAAACAACTGTCTTGTTTTCCTGTTGTTGGGAGATTTTATCCAAATATATAACTAATTTACTGTATTTCTCTTCTTCTGAGCACACATCGATAATTTGTTGAATATTGTGATTAGCCGATAAATTCTTTGAGCCGACGTTTAATTTGATGTGTTTGCCTAAAAATTCTTTTGCTAAGCGTTCAATTTCCTTCGCACAAGTGGCTGACCACATCAGAATTTGACTTTCACTATTAATTCGCCAAAAATGTTTCTAGATTTGTGGCTCAAAGCCCATATCAAGCATCCTATCTGCATCGTCTAGGACAGGCCTTCCTAAACTATGGGTCGCTACCCCAAATGGGGTTGCGTAGCAAAAGCATGGGGTCGCAAGAGATTTTAAAGTCAAATATTTAAATATTAAAGTTAAATATTTATAACATACTACAGGAAAAGACATACGTTATAAAGTTGATGAATTTTTAAAGACTGAAGATCTAGAATGGAAAAAATGCTATGGAATATGCACAAATGGTGCAAGAGCGATGACGGTCAAAAACGTTGGTTTTAAATCATTTGTTCAAGCTACTCATTATGACCGTATAACTTTTACTCACTGCCGTATTCACCGAGAGGCCCTGACAGCAAAAAAATTTGCACCATAATTGAACCATGTTCTTCAGAATGCTGTTAAGGTAGAATTATTTGTAAGGATATGGATTCCGTCTATACAACTTTATTATTACATACAGAAGTAAGATGGTTGTCAAGAGGTCAAAGTTTAAGAAGATTATCATAGGCAGCGCAATAGCGCTGCTTAAGTAAAGAACGATGTTGGCACAATGTATTATTATTTTTTTCTTTGTTTTTGTATTCCATACCAGGGCACTTCGTATCGAAGGACTTGTCGTAGAAACTTGGAAAAGGGCTTATTCGATTGGAAATTGGAACGGCTAGTGCCCTTTTTAATAGTCGAAAGTGATTGGAAGGCAACTAACACCCCTTCCACGCCCACGATTTCCCCAAACATGGGGGACAGGAGGATGTGGATCATAGAAATTCTTTTGTAATGGATGTTGTTGGTACAACAAGTATTGTCTGAGTTATTGGACCCTTCGAACTTGCTGATGCGGTCATGATTACGATGAGGAAAGTATTGTTTGAGATTAGGGGAGATTGGGGTAATGGCGGTCAGCGAGTAATGGCGGTCACTATGATTTCTCGTAAAGTGGATAACGCAGATTCATACCGATGGGTGCTGCCATCTCAAGACAGTTTATGGAAATACTACTAGTGTGCTCGGCATCTTGCCAGTCTTAGCTTGTCTGTTGTGTAAGAAAGACTGTTTGACGTTTCATCTTAAAAGACAGACAATAGTTTAATCCACTATCAGCTCTTTCTGTTTACATTTCACGGAACGAGACTTATCTCGCAATAACAAGGTAAGTCATATTGTTGTATCATGTAGCATTTTATTAAGGTTTAAGCACTGATATTCTGATTTTTAGCCGTTAAATAATAACCATGCGGTTGGGGTAATGGTGGTCACCGCACTATGGGTAATGGCAGTCATGACCGGCATTACCCCATTAGTACTCATTTTTTTTTCTATGTTTCAGATGCCCAGAAAATAAATAAGGAAAACAGATAAAGCTGCATGGACTGCAGAGGACTTAAAGAAAGCAAAGACAACCATTTCTAGAGGATTATCGATTCGAAAGGCTGCTGATCAATTCAAAATACCATTCAGCACGTTGCAAGAACGAATGAAGAGTGGGTTTGATTCTGATCCAAGCTTAGGCAGGAAGTGTGTTTTCCCTCCTGCTCACGAAGCAGCTCTAGCTGACCATGTAAAAACTTTATCGAAGATTTTCTACGGCATCACTGCACCGAAATTAAGAAAAATTGCATTTGAATATGCAGAAAGAAACCTATTAAGCCATATATTTGATAAAGAAACAAAAATAACTGGCTTGGATTGGATGTACGGATTCATGGACAGAAACAAAATTAGTGGGCGCAAACCTGGAGCCACATGCATCGGAAGAGCCATTGAGTTTAACAAAGTGGAAGTAAATCGTTTTTTCCAAAATTTAGAACAAGCTATTTATAAATACAAGTTTAAAGATACCAATTATTTGAACGTAGATGAAACAGGGATCACCACTGTGCAGGACCCTGGTCTAATACTGGCAGAACGGGGTCAAAAGCGTGTGGGTTCTATAGCAAGTTGGGAAAGGGGAAGAAACATTACAGTTGTGTGTGCAATGAGTTCGGGAGGGCTTTATGCTCCACCAATGTTCATATTTCCTCGAGCTCGTATGTCCCCACTCTTAGAAAAAAATGGACCACCTGGATCAATTTACTCATGCTCTAAGACAGGCTGGATCAATGAAGAACTGTTCGTTGCTTGGTTAAAACACTTTGCTCAGTTTACTCATGCTAGTAATCACAACAAAATGCTTCTTATTCTGGAAAAACATTCAACTCATTGCTCAGCTGAAGCATATGATATTTGTAGGGAGAAAGGATTGTTATGGTGTCACTACCGCCCCATACATCACATAGGCTTCAACCTCTGGATGTAGTATTTTACTCGCCCTTGAAGGCTGCTTACAAAAGGGAATGTGATTTGTTCATGAAATCCAGGAATTTAGTAAAAATAACCCCTTACGATGTAGCAGAGATATTCAATAAGGCGTATTCACCAGTTGCTACGATTGCAAAGGCAACAAGTGGGTTCAAAAACACAGGGATCCATCCTCTTAATCCAGGAGTTTTCACAGATGAGGATTTTTTGGTAGAGGACATCCTCCAGAAGAATCAAGACTTAACGCCTGTTTGTGTGGACGTTTCCTTGAAAGCTGCTGCAAATGAAGTCATCGCAGAAGTAGGCCGATACGAAGTCTCGACTTAACAAAACTTAGAATCCTCTGTCCTACTTGATAATGTTCATATTCATCGTAACACACAAATTAATGTGTCTATACATGAGATTTCTCCTCTACCTGGATGCAGTAATTGGGCTGATGAGCCAAGAAAAGGAGCAAGACAAAAGCAACATTCTCAGATCTTGACTTCAACACCGATGAAAATCCTGCTTCAAGAAAAAAAAAGCGAGAAGACCAAGATCAAGGAAAAACTAAAAAGGAAAGAAGACAAGAACCAAAGAACTAAGCGAGTAAAACAAGAATTTAATGGAGAAAAGAAAAAGCCTGCTGTTCCTGAAAGAAAAACACAAAATGTGGAGCAAAGAAAATGAGCAGGAAACTTTTTGAATCTGACTCCGACGCTTCAATTGATGAGGAAAACATTTGTGAAGACGAATCAGAAAGTGAGCTATGTTTGACAGAGATCGGCAAAGAAACTTGTTTCTATTGCGAAGACACCGGGAAAGATGGAGAAATGTGGTATCGGTGCACTTCTCTTGTGCATTATGGGCACATCAAGAATGTTCTGGATGGGACACTCCTGAGGGGTATTTATGCGACATGTGCTCAAGAAAGTAAAATTGACTTAAAGTTCTGCAAGCTCATAAGTTATATGAATATTTTTTTGGCGCTTGAATTCTTTAAGACTTTTTTTTAGTATGGAAAGATGTTTTTGTTTTTTTGTATTTCAAATAATTGATTTCTAATTATGTCCATAGTTTCAATTACATTTTTGTAATTTCCTAAATACGGAATTATGTAACAATATAAATATAATGATTTCAGTTTAACGCGTTTATGTCATTGAAATTTCCCACATTTTTTTCAATTTACAGCCCTTTAGTAGAACATGACATTACCGACTGCCATTACCCCTAGGATATGTAATCTTGATTAAGGCTCAATTTAAGTATACAATAGGTAACATATACTATGTTAGTGATTTAACGTGTTTAGGTTTGAATTTTATTTTTCTTTTAATTTTTATTCTCATTTTGCCTTAGGTGAACGCCATTACCCCAATCTCCCCTACGATCTCGTCTTCTTCTGAATTGATTGAGATCACTGGGAGACTGGCTCCTAAAATTATTGATTTTTTTTGTCGCCTGCTTCAAGATGACCAGTATCCTGTTCCCGTGTAGACTTGTAAAAAGTCCCATCGGAGTTTGGAAATTCTTCAAATCTGTTACTCAGAACTAAAAATATCTAATCTGGGCATATAACTTCAATATCGCGGATCTCCTTATTGCCTGGTTCAAAATCTGGATTTCCTGGTCTTCCATTCTCCTCCAAAGCGGAGACATCTGCGGCAATTCTTCTGGACGGCTAGACCGTCCTAGCCGAGTGGATTGGTGCGCTGGATTTAGGATTCTTTGTCCGAGATGTTGAGGGTTTGAATCCCAGTGTACCCAATTATTTGGTTTGGAACGAGGGTCAGGGGTGTGACTCTGTAAGCTCATTCAGAGTCGACCCAGCTCTAAATGAGTGCCTGAAGAAATCTGAGGAAGGTAAACAGGAAGGGTATGCGAAAGCACAGGATGGTTGGCCAAAGACCCCCCATTGCACTTCCTGGCTGAAGGGCCGAGAAACGGAGATCAGCACCGCCGGAAGGAACTGTTAAGTCCAATGCCATATTCTTTACCTTTGTTTTTATATGTTTGCAAGATTTTTTTAATTTTTTTTTTTTGTGAGAAATTCATTTTGATGTTCTAACCGCTTTCAATAGAGCACAATAATTGTGTTTATTCAATACGTTATTGTAGTTAAATGTAATTGTAATGATCTCTGTTAAACCCGGGGCTGGTTGTACTATGGCAGCTGATAGTGTCCAGAAAACCGGAAATATTCAGGTACTAAAAAAAAGAAAAAAAAAAGTTTGTGACTTCTTTGATATCATGACTTATAATTTTCGGTCAACATAACCGTGTAAAGAAGCTTCTAGATTTAGGGAAAATTGACACCAGATGTCAAACCCGTGATTGTGTCTCTTCATATATTTAATTTTCTCTTAATTTTTTAATATTTCAAGTTTTCTGGACACTGCAGTAGCCAGACGACAGCTAAATCACTAAGCCTGCTGTAAAAGCAGCTGAATTTATTTTCTAATATAATGTGTTGGAACTAGTGATCAATCTATTAGGCCGTATATAAGCACAGACCAAACCGTAAATAAGCCAAACCAAACGTATATAGGCACATTTTTATAGCCAAAGCTTGTTTTTACTATTTAGTAGGCTAGAAAAAAATTATTTAGTTTTTTCTAAAAACTACCAAAAAGTTGGCGAACTTCAAAGAAACTGTTTCTTCTCCGTTCAAAACCTCCAAGCTAGATTTTTTTTTTCTCTGAATTTCATCTCTCAGAGTTAATAATTTCTGAGACCACACTGGCTAAATATGACAAAACGAAAAAGAAAATCGCAAAGAAGAGGAAACGTGGATAATAACAGCGAGTGAAAAATAGAAGAAAACTGTGCAAATATGTCGGTCAAGACCACCGCTCTGAGACTCATCTTCAGTGCAGAATAAACTAAAAAAATTCAAATGAAAGTCCACAGGGCAATATAAAATAGCAGAATCTTAAAACAAACACAAAACTAAAAGAAGAGTTTTCTAATATTAAAGGGGTCTTCTTCTTTTAGCTCTAGTGTTTGTTTTAAAGTTTCGTTATTTTATATTGTCCTGTGGACTTTTATTTGTATTTTTTTTTTTTTTTTGTTTATTCTGCACTGAAGACGGTCGAGCGGAGGACTCGACCGAAATATTTGCACAGTTCTCTTGTATTTTTCACTGACTTTAATATCCTCATTTTCTCTTCTTCACGACTTTTTTTTTCGTTTTGTCATCTAGAAAAGAAATAAGAATGACTGCAGTAGTGTTGCTCTACAACACAAAGATGATGTTGTAGAGGTTTTTTCTCTGAGTGAAGTCTCAAATGGATTAATTTGAAAATAATCGTGGATCCTTGGATGAAGATAAAAGTAGCTGTTGCTGGTGTTGTAACTCCCATTTTTTCAGTTGTTTGCTGTAAAAAGTTGCAAAAATGAAAAAGAAAGATTGAAATGAATAAAACATGTATCATTTTGCAAAGAGCAAAACATTTTCGTGCAAAGGTTTTTAGCACTTCCACTGGGACAATTGTTCTCTTTTTTCTAGTCATGTCAAATCTATTTGTGGTTTTCCATCTTGTAATGAGACTCTGTGTCCAAGGAAAGTACTTACTTTGTATTTGAATTTCAGGGATCTGTTTGAATACTGGAAGCTATGGGTTGGACCGAATGTTGATGGATTACTGAAAACGAAGGATGTTAGAAGTCTGTTTAATGCTATGAAGCTTTTTCCGTCTCAGTCGCAAGGTTTGGTCATATTAGTTGACTGTTATTTAATACTAATATATGAAATATTCCTAAGGTGCCTTTTAATTTTATTTTGTATGCAACAATTATGATATTATAAAGTTAATTAAATAATGCCAATATGGCGTCCACTAGTGAATGCTACAAGCTTTCCGTCGATCTTGATGCTAACAAATTTCCTAAGCTAAAATTACCTTATACAGCGCTGGAAAATGCTTTATAGGAAATTACTGAAATAGGTCCTTATATTGCCAAGATTTAAATCTCTGTCGGGAAAAAAACTACATCTTCTGTTGTTTTACTGAAGAACCTACACAGATAGTTCCCAATTTTTTCGCTTTTTACCACAATTAGACATTTCTTCCATCCAGACCCCCCCCTTCCGAAAGTTAGAGACATTTAACCAGCATTAGCTGTAACTTTACCTTTCGCAGTTTTTCTTCTTAATTTCAAGGATCTATTTGATTTTTCAGTTTAACACAAATATTAAAACTGGTATTATTAAAGATGTTTTATTGTCGCCAATTTGAATAAGGCATTGGCATAGATGAAAGCTTACAACATCCTCACCTAACATAATTTTTTACCACTTGAAAAATGAAAAAAACAAATAGTTCAAGTAGCTTATCTTCCTATGCTCCGGCTTTTTGGAATCAGTATAAAAAGCAGGCTCTTAGGACATAAATATTATTACCTTAAATTACCTTAAATCACAGCTTGGAGTGAAATAAGGACTTTTGATCCTGTTGAATCACTCCTTGTGATGACTGTTGTAGTTGGTTAAGTTCTGGTGGAAGATTCTGGTGCTTCCCAGTCAAACTTCCACGGTGTATCTTTCCACTCAGCATCCAGATGGCGTTTGAAAGCATCTGTTGATTCAGCAGCAACAGTGTCCTCCTTGAGGTTGTTCCAGAGGTTCTCGATCCGATTCGAGAAGAAATTGCATCTTGCTCCAGTTGTAGCGTGATGTTTGCGGATTCGTCTAGGGTGTCCTCGTGTTTTGTGGGAGGTGTCGATCTCCAGGATCTCATTTTCTCGATTGGTTGAGAGGAGTTTGTGCGCCTGGATCATGTCTCCACGTTTCCGTCTGTATACTAAGGAGGGGAGGTTGAGTTCCTTCAGCCGTTCACTGTATGTCTTGTTTTCCATGCCGGTATTCATCTTAGTGGCCCTTCGTTGGATTTGCTCAAGAACTGCCTTGTCCTTTTTGAATCGAGGGGTGGCCAGTATCGTCCCCACCTCCAGTCTAGGTCTTACTAATCCTTTGTAGAGTTTGGTGATTACGTGTTTACTCCTGCTGGTGATGCAGTGTTTGATGATGCCTAGGGCTCTACTAGCAGTGGCTGAGATGTTCTGTGAGTGGGAGCTGAATTTCAACTGGGAGTCAACGATGACGCCAAGGTCTCTCTCCTCCTGGACAGGCTCAATTGTGTGGTGACTTCCAGAATTTTGGGTCATGAGTTACTGATGTTTGGGGTTTTTGTGTCCGAAGAGTATGACCTTGCATTTTTCTGCGTTGAATTCCAGCAGCCATCTTTTGACCCAAGAGCACATGTGGTTGAGATCAGTTTGGAGGGATTGGATGGAAGAAGAGGTGTTGGCAGGACCTATGAGTTTCGAATCATCCGCATATAGGGTGGTTTTGTTGCTGGTGATGAGGGGTAGCTCATTTATGTAGATGTTGAACAGGGTGGGGCCCAGGACGCTGCCCTGGGGAACCCCACTAGTGACTTTGATTTCATCAGAAAGGACATGGCTGTTTGGTCCGGTTGTCACTTTCACTTGCTGTGTTCTGTCCCTCAGAAAGTCCTCAGTCCAAATGACCACTTGTGGACTAAGAGATAGAGTAAGTAGCCTGTGAATGAGGTATCGGTGACAAACCTTGTCAAATGCTTTGGCTAGGTCCAACAATATTATATCCACAGGTAATCCTCTCTCTAGTAGGTCAGTTACAAGACTATATGACTCAAGAAGGTTTGTGTCCACCGATCTCTTTGAGCGAAAACCATGCTGACTACTGCTGATAAGTGAGTTGGCCTCAAGACGGTTAATGATACGCTTGTTTATGATTCTCTCCATGACCTTGCATGCCAAACATGTAAGGCTGATAGGTCTGTAGTTTGCTGCAGACGTTTTGCTACCCTTCTTGTGAATTGGGATGACTATTCCCTTCTTCCAGTCCCCTGGAAGCTTTCCTTGTGTCAGCGACAGATTGAATAGTTTTACCAGTGGGGCTGATATTGCAGGGCTTAATTCCTTCGTCAGTCGTGGGCTGAGACCATCAGGTCCCGTCGATTTGTTGGGATCGATGTCCTTAAGCTGTTTGGTTACTTCTTCGATTGTGACTGGTGAGTGTACCATCGGGAAGGGAGTGTGAGCCTGTTCTGCTGGTGGGGGGGGGGTTGATTGGGGGTCATCCATGGAGAACACTGAGGCAAACTGCTGATTAAGCAGGTTTGCTTTTCCAGAGGGGCAAGAGGATAAAGAGTTGTTGTTTACCAGGTCTGGTACGGAGTGTCTGCCTGGCTTCTTATGGGAGATGTATTTCCAGAATAGTTTTGGGTTTTCCTTAACGTTTTTGGCCAGTCGTTCTTCGTAGTTTGAGGTCAGTTTTCTAGTTTCTTTTCTGAGGAGGTTCCTTGCAGTTTTGTACTGCTCGTACAAAGCTGTAGTCTTTTGTTTCGTGTACTTCTCCCAAAGTTGACTCTTCCTGTTGCGTAGTTTCTTGATTTTTGGGGTGAGGAAAGGTAGAGTTTTGGGTTTCTTTTTCCATGTTACGCTGGTGTGTTTGGCTTGGCTCTCTAATAAGGTCTTTTTTAGAGTTAGCCATGAGGTTTCGACATCTTCTGATATAAGTGTTTCCAGGTTAGCATCTAACAGCTCCTCCACCATCATCTTGTAATTTGTAAAGGATTGCTTGGTATATTTTGATGGTTTGGAGTTGAGTTGAAAAGATGAAAGAACTGGCATGTGGTCACTTGAGCCAATTGGACTGAGTGTGTGTGTGTTGATCACCTTTTCTGGGTCATTCGTTATGACTAGGTCCAGTATGGAGGGATTTTGTCCTGGGCGCATTCTTGTGGGCATAGTTACTGTTTGGTACAGAAAGTTGTCGGAGAGGGCTTGTACTAATGGGTTTTGTTCAGGGCTTGACTTGGTCATACCTTGGCCATCTACCCAAGACACATTTGGGAGGTTGAAGTCCCCTGTCATGAGCAGGGTTGCCTTTGGGTAATTGCATAGTATGAATTGCGTCATTTCGGCAATTGCTCTTTCAGAGGACAGCTGGCAAGGGCTGCTGGGGCTCCTGTAAATTGAGCTTAGGACAAAAATTTCGTTAGGTAGGGACAGGGAGACCCATGTAGCTTCAACCCAAGGTAAGTAAGAATTTGGGACAGAAATTTCTTTTACCTGGAATTCCTTGGAAGCTAGAACAGCCACTCCTCTTCTGCAGTTTGGATCAGACAGATTGCTGAAGATGTTGTATCCAGAGGGGCAGATTGAGTCTTCTGTCAGTTAAAATCTTGAGTTCTTGGGGCAAATTTCTGTCAGAGTTGCAATGTCTATCTGACTTAGTTGGAGCACTGTTGCCAGTTCCGGCATCTTGTTGGTAATAACGTCAACGTTTGCCGTCATAATGTTCACAAGTTTTCGGGTGTGTCTGGGCGAGTTTTTATTCTGCTCACTAATATTCTCGCTTTCGGTTGAAGTGGGTGAATTGCAGCTTAGGTACACAGAGCTGCTAATGAGGGACGAGGCAGAAGGGCATGGGGACGTAACTGTTAATTCACTGTTCATACATTTACACAAACTTGCGTTTACATCGTTATTATCCCTCACACATGAACTATTTACAAGGGGGACGAGACGGTTGGAGGTAGTGGTTATTCTTGCATGCTTGAGCAGCTCTCCATATTATAAAATTATTTTTTTTTATAGTTTCGGTTGCTATTGGCATGGGTCGCTTTTAGGTTGAGCCCATGGTAGAAGTAGCGTTTTAATGCGGTGTTCTGGGAGAAGTAATAATTTTCCTATGGTTACTGAGAGTCAATCAGTTCTTAAAACAGTAATTCAACTGATGCCTTTACTTTATAAATTTAGTTTAAAAATAATACTCTCAGTATTCTTAAGTCGTCGTAAGTCAAAACACATTCCTAAAAGAAAATGGTTTGTGAGGAATTGCAGTTTGAAACTGCTCAGTGAAGTTGAAGTTGCTGAGACAAGTTTTAAGTAATTGCAGTCTGGAGTTACTAAATGGAAGTTGCAGAAGTTATTTAAACAAAACAAGTTTAAATTCAAGTCAAATTAATGTCTGTTTCGACATAAAATTTGCCTATATTATACTAAATCGGTGTCCATATGCATTCGCTGTTCCTATGCAGTAGCTGTGAATAACTTCGTCTACTAAAATTAAAGCGCGCGCCCAAACAAATTCTTTTGGAGGAACCGCAAATTGAAGGTATAAGTGGAGTTGGAGTTACTAAGAGTACTAATAAAAGAGACAAGTTTTGAACAGTTTTAGTTTGAAGCTGCCTAGTGGAGTTGAAACTACTGAAGCTGCTAAGAAAAAACAGGTTCAATTTCAAGTAAAAGCGAATTATGTTTCGTCATCAAAACTTGCCTATTCATATTCAGCCGTTTTCTATTTGTTTGGCTGTTCATATGGGTAGCTGTCAGTCATCTAAAATCAAAATAAATTGCTAAAACAAAAAACCTTTGGAAGAAGAGGAAGATAAGTCTGTGAACCAAGATTAGAATATTAGAAGCTACTGTGATGACAGCGGTCAAGTATGGCTCTGAAGTGTGGGAACTCTGAAATACGGAGGAGGATTTTTTAGATGTCTTCCTGGGGAATTTTCTTCGGATTGTTTGGGTACCCGACTGACATACCCTAGTTCAAAAAGTGAGCTGTACGAAAGATGTTGTTCAATCCCGCTCTCTAGGGGTATAACGAGAGAAAGGTTTAAATGGCTAGGACACATTCTGCAGATGAAGGATGATGGATTGCCAAAGATCGTCCTTATCGGCCAACCATATAGAGCCAAACGAAAAGCGTGTTGCGGGAAGATGTTGTTGGAAGGGTTTAAAGAGGGAGGCTTTGAATTGACTGGGATGAAGGGGGGGGGGGGCATGCGTAGCTGTGTTCGCCTCAGGCTGCTTGGTGCTGCAGTGAGTGGTTGATGCTAGTAGTAGTGAAGTAAAATTTTTTGAACAGTTGAAGTTTTAAGTTACTAAGTGGAGTTAAAGTAACAAGAGTTACTAAGAAAAAAAAAGTTTTGAGCAATAGCAATTTAAAATTACTAATTTGAAATTGCAACCAATGTTTTTTTTGAGCAGGGATAAGCAAAAAGGAAGACATTCAGAGATTTTGCAGACTTCACTTTTTCTTTAAAATTTGTTTTGATTGTAATGGGCATTTATTCTCGGTTGCCGACCAGCACACCAGTAAAAAATTACTAAAGTCCCTTCTTATTCTATCTTTACGGTCTTTTCTCTCGGTTTAAAGAATATTCTTTTACTTCCGCTTCAATTTTAGTGGCGATCCGTACAAAGGCGATTGCAAGGGAATTCGCGAAAAGGATTACAAGGGGTGTTACAAAGACAAATAAAGGGAACAAATTTCAACCTATCTGATTGGATGTCTAGAAAACACCTCTGGCTCGTCACTTAACAGAAAAAAAAGACGAATCCTCTAATCACTCGTAGATGTCGGTGGATTCAACATGTTATTTGACCGCCTGTAGTTGGTAAACTTGGTTTACAGAACGGAGTCCATCACTTTTTGAACAAGTAACCCATGGCTTCTTCAGGACTCCCAGCAAGTCATTCTGTCTCTGAATTCACATTATCCGTCGTCGTGTTTTTGTAGATTTGTGTAAAAAAATAACGTAAAAAGATTCATTTGTTATTAAATAAGAAACCTCGAAACAATCTTATTTTCTTAAAGTTCTTTGAGCCTATGCCATCACTTTAGAAATGTAAAAAATAAAGAAAAATGCAAGCTATTGAAAATAATAAAATTACTTCTTATGTGACAAGCACGGTTTCTAGCTTGTGTGGGGAAATGGATTCAAAATTTTGCTTCCAAATGCACTTGGCTGTTGCGTATCATTCTTCGAATTAAGAATATTCAGTAGTGCTATATCATACATCTCTGAGAGAAAAAGAGACGGTCGATTGACAAAATATGTATAAAGAGCAAAATAAAAATCTATGTGACAATACTGAATACACGACCGTAAGGAAACTTCATATTATTCGTAATCTCAGTTATATTTATGAAATGTAACACTATGCTCGATATATGCCTTATGTACCGGTAACTAGGCAGTTACGTCGAAACCTGTTATAAGGGCGGGGGGCAACGGGTGCAAATACGAAAGAAGCTAAAGCATGTAAATCATGTCAAACATATAGGAAATAATGATAAGAATCGTAACAATCGTCAAAAATTTTGGAGGGATCTGGCCCCAGAACCCCCTGCCCTACATATGCACCTGCTTTAAACACACAATTACGATGGTGAGCATTTAAGATTGACTGTGAAATTTTCTTTTTTTTTCCTTTTTTGAAATATTTTGCCTTTATTATTCTAAAATGATAGAAATTTTTGCCATCATGAACAGAAATAAAGAACAGGAGAATTTTGTATACACGTTTGTGTAGGCTGATCGTCTGTAATCCCATGTTCCGTTAGAATCTCAAGTTTTTTCTGACTAGGCGAACATTTTGTTCGCTTTTGCCATGCGCACTTTTCTCAAACTGAAAAGGCCTATCAACTTTCCAGGTTTTTATTTACGTTTTTGCAAATGTACGTATTTGCTAGCACTCAGTTTAGCTCAGTTTTAGGTCATTTTATTGATCAGTATTACTTGAAGGGAAAAGACGCCAACGTTTTTCCAAATTCTAAAACTATCAGGGCCTTTTCGCTTTTCAGGTTTTTTTGTTTTTGTTTTTGCGAAAGTACGTATTTGCCAGAACTTAATTTAGCTCAGTGTTAGGTTATTTTATTGCTCAGCATTACTTGAGTTAAGGAAAAAAATAAATCCCAATTTCTCAGACTGTCAGGACCTTTCTACTTTCCATTACTAATTACAATAAAATTTCCATTACCTTTCTACTTTTAATAATGTTTTTGTGAATGTACCTATTTGCCAGCACTCAATTTAGCTCAGTGTTAGGTCATTTTATTGCTCAACATTAGTTGAATTAGGGAAAAAACAACAATATTTTCCCAATTTCCTAGTATGCATTTTGCATCAAACTTATGATACTTGTTTTCATTATGTCATTTAGAACAAAGTCACGCATTCGACTTTAATTGCTGTTTTTTAGTTGCTAGTATAGTTTTAATGAAGCGTTCTAGTGTTTTGCTTCGATGAAAACTTCCTCAGTTTCTTATTGTTTATTCAGTGATTCAGTAACTCCCAAGAAAGAAGGTTGTGCTTTAGAACAGGGATTTATGTGTATGCATGAAAATAAGGTTAGGTTTCCCCCTATCACAAATTTTCTTTAACGACACTAAAAAATACCGGAAATACAGCCAATTCTTTCTTAAAAGGGCCACATTTTTTTCATATTTTGAAGATTTGTACCCGTCAACCAATTCGCCGTTCCGTGTAGCTGTTGATAACAATTCTCGCCTAGAATATTGTGGGAATATTCATCCCTTTACCCAGAAGGGTTGAAACTTTTCTGGTAAGTGTTTTGACAAGCGAAAAAAGGATACTCAGTAGAAGTGTGTCTTTGGTGTTTTAACATTGGAATAATCTAAATTAATAACTAGTGCCACTGGTTGTTTAGGGTTATCCAGCGGAACTAGATAAGTTCAAAACAAGCTTAAGTTACGCTTTGCTGTAGTTGAAATGTCTCTTGTTCACTTTTTGTCTAAAATGAATTTTTTTGTCCTCAGTCGAGTGTGAAACAAAAGTAAAAAGCAGAAATGAATGCATACAAATAATACTTTTATATAAGTTTTTATTATTATATTTGTGATTTTGATTGGTAGTACTACACGGTGGTAGATTCATTTTCTAGAATTTACACCTCTATTACTTCTCTTATCAGACTAGTATCAGAACCGTGTTGAGCCAAATAAAGAGCCAAATAGTGACGAAGAAATAACAAATAATACTCCATTTCTACTTGTTTTGGGTTTTAATATGGCTCTTTATTTTTCTTTGAAAAAGTTCATTTTTGGATTAGCTATCTGTTCTCTTCCTCATGGCAAGAGAGTTTCCAACATCTTTCTCAACTTTACGCCCCTTCAAATATTGTAACAACATTTCTCACTCTCTTTAGGTTAAGTACAAGATTTTTACTGAACTATTAATTTATATATGAATCTTATTATCTAATTACACGATAACCTTGATAAATGTACTATTCTAAAGTCGCCTCCATAAACCCTTTTCCCCATTCCCAGAATTTAGTTTTTCTTGTCAAATGGAAATGAGTGATTCTAACTTATTCTATCTTCCTTCTAATTTAATTCTAGTCATAGCTGCTAATTTTTTTTTAGGCTCAACGTGTCAGTTTTACCCATTTTTTGATTATTAATCTTTTATGTGGTAGTATTAATTCCAGTGGCTGTTGCCACACCTTTTTTTCAGCCTGGCCGTATGTGTCCAGTTTTTCCTTCCTTTAAGCTATAGAAACCCCCTGTAAGCTTCTGCAGAATTCGCGCAATTTATAATTTAGTATAGAAAGTGACAAAATAGAGGAATAGAAGGATTTTTTCTCACTGAATTGTAGGACAGGAAACTAAAAAATCTACAGTGAAAGCTATAGAATTTGTAAGACTAGACTGGTCCTATTCATAACGTGAATTTTTTATGTGGGGTATTTTTGTTTGGAATTTTGGGGTATTCTTGATTAATTAAAGCGTGTTAATTTTGATAGCCACCATGCCTTGGAAACACTCCCCATACTTCAAAGGAAGAAAATTGCTTGCTTATTTACAACTTCAACAGTAGGCAGAATGCAGACAGGAGATTGCATAGGGGCAATAAATGAAAACAGTTCAGTACCCGTATAGTCCTGAAGGATCCTAGAAAGCTATAGAAATTTAGAATGCCAAAAAAATGAATAAAAAAGAATCTAATGAGTATTTGAGCAATGAATTTTAGGAGCATTGAGAAAACGTCTTAAAACTGTTAAATGTTTGCGGGACTGTCGTCATATTTTGTTCTCATGCTAGATGGCTCTAGCGTGCTTCTTATTGTGAAAAACCTTCTCGAAGAAAGTGATAAATAACATTTTCTTACTGGTAATCTGCAGAATAGCATTAATGTATTCTGTAGTATTACGGAAATTCAGCGGAAATTAGAAAGAAAAGAATATTATTTTTTGTCAAGTTATAAATGTATTGAAAATCACCTGGAAAGGTGAACAAACGTAGTGTTTTCAAGCTTTGGTCAGACATACAGACCCGTATATAGAACTGGGCTTTTACCCTCATCCGTAATCCCTAAAAACAAATCGGTTTTCTGTTATAGCAAATCCCCCTCCTCTTCTTCCAAAAATGTCACCCTCCGTAAGTACGCGTGTGTTGATATATTCTATTTCCCGGCTTAACATGAGGAATTTAAGCAAAGTTCTGTGTATATATAGACCTTTGCTCTATATTATATATATATATATATATATATATATATATATATATATATATATATATATATATATATATATATATATATATATATACATATATATATATATATATATATATATATATATATATATATATATATATATATATATATATATATATATATATATATATATATATATATATATATATATATATATATATATATATATATATATATAATATATATATATATATATATATGCCATCTTTATATATGAGCAATAATCGTGTATGAATCTTGGGATATTCTTGCATAAAAAAAAACGATCTAGATAGGTCAAAAGTCTGAGAAAAATCGTTAAGAGCCTTAATTTTTGTTTTTGCAAATGACGTCTTGTAGTATGCTAGTACATCATAAAAACATTTCTTGTGACATCATCGGCATCATATAAGTATTTTCTTATATGATGTCATGCTTAGAATAACCTGGACCATCAATTGCAACAACACCAATACGGAGAGCTAAAGCAAAGGCCATTACTAAATTGTCTGAAGTAATCAAAATCCAAAAACGTGTCAAAAATGAAAATAAGAGCAAAGACACGGGCGGTTAGAAGATATGCGAAAACAACAATTAGAGCGTGTTAAAAATGAAAATGAAGAGCAAAGACACACGCGGTTAGAAGATATACGACACCGAACAAGTGAGGGAGTCAAAAATGAAAATGAAGAGCAGCGAGTCAATGAAAATCAACCTGGACAGCGAGAATCAAAACGTGTCAAAATTGAAAATAATAGCGACGATGATGGGGTTTGGGATTTTGGCATGTATAACCACTGTTAAAAAAACAAATGTTCGGCGATATGCATTTCATAATGACGAAAGATAAGCCGAGGTGTAACGAAGCAAATAAATTGAAAATGTTAGCGATAATGATTGGGTTTTGGATTTTGACATAGATAAGGTCATCAATACTTACGATATCTTTGAAAATCAAAAATATGGACTGCATAAATCGTTGGAAGAAAAAGAAGTTTTTGTCCCACCATCTGAAAATTAAAAGAAACAAAGGTTCGGCGATATGTCTTTCATAATGACAAAAGACAAGCCAAGGAAAAAGCAGAAGTTTTTGTCCCACCACTCGAACAATTGAAAGAAACAAAGGTGGTCGTCAATGCCTTCCATACATTGTAAAATCAAAAACCTGGACTAGATAAATCGTTGGAAGAAAAAGAAGTTTTTGTCCCACCACCTGAACAATTAAAAGAAACAAAGGTTTGGTGATATGTCTTTCATAATGAAAAATACAAACCGAGGCAAAAGTAAAAGGTCAAAAAAAAAAAAATAATAACTTTACAAAGGCACCACTTCTAATTTAAGGTCTATTTGGACGTCATGACATCAAGAAAAGCTCAAATCGTCTGCGTTTAGAAGACGAGCAATACTGAGAATCTATCTATAAAAGCCTGCCGAGTGCCGGAGCCTGGTACCATATATATATATATATATATATATATATATATATATATATATATATATATATATATATATATATATATATATATATATATATATATATATATATATATATATATATAGAAATATATATATATATATATATATATATATATATATATATATATATATATATATATATATATATATATACATATATATATATATATATATATATATATATAGAAATATATATATATATATATATATATATATATATATATATATATATATATATATATATATATATATATATATATTTATATATATATATATATATATATATATATATATATATATATATATATATAATATATATATACTACTACTACTACTACTACTACTACTACCAACAGCTCACCGCAGCACCAAGCAGCCTGAGGCCAACACAGCTACGCACGCTCCTCCTCCATCCCAATCTATTCAAAGCCTCCCTTTTTACGCCCGCCCATGAAGTTCGCATTTCCTTTAAATCTTTCTTTATGACGTCCTCCCACCCCAAACGGGGACGACCTGCTTTCCGTTTAGCCCTAGACGGTAGGTCGAAAAGAACAATCTTTGGCAATCTGTCACCCTTCATCCGCACAACGTGCCCTAGCCACCTCAACCTTTCTTTCATTATAGCCCTAGAGAGCGGTATTGAACCACATTTTTCGTATAGCCTATTGTTTGAAATACGGTCAGTCAGCCGGGTACCCAGAACAATCCTTAAGCAATTTCTCTGGAAAACATCTAGCAAATCTTCATCCGCTTTTCGGAGCGCCCATGCTTCAGAGCCATATTTGACTACTGTCTTCGCTGTAGCTTCTAATATTCTAATCTTAGCTATTTTACTTTTGACATCTTCACTGCTCCAACCATCTTTACTAATAATACTACCAAGGTAAGTGAAGCTGTCCACCTGATCAATCTTTTCATTACCCAACTTCACCTTTTCATCTTCACTTATTCCTAGCCTTAGTGACTTAGTCTTTTTAACATTAATTTTCAAACCTATTCTAGCACCCTGAACTCGCAAAACCTCTAAAACTTCATTCATTTTGCTCACACTTTCATCTAGGATGCTTAAATCATCAGCATAATCTAAGTCCAGGAGAATTTTTCCTCCCCATTTGATTCCATGGTCTCCCATTGCCTTTCCAGTGCTCCTTAAGACAAATTCCATCAAAGTAATCCATATAAAGGGGGATAGAACATAACCCTGCTTAACTCCTGAGTCAATACAAAACCAGCAGCTAACCTCATTTCCTACCTTAACCGCAGCAGTGTTATTCTCGTACACAGCACTAATCACTTTAATGTATTTGTCTGATATACCATACAAGGATAAAACCTTTACTAACGCTTTTCTATCAACAGAATCGAACGCTTGCTCATAATCTATAAAACTGAGGACCAAAGGTGTTTGAAAACTCAGGCACTTCTCAATTATTAACCTAAGAGTGAAAATTTGGTCGACACATCCTCTACCTTTTCTAAAACCGCACTGTTCTTCTCTTAAAACTTTGTCTACGGTATCTCTCAGTCTAAAAAGTATCATATTACTAAGTAATTTACTACCTACAGAGACCAGACTAATCCCTCGATAATTACCACACTCACTTTTATCGACTTTCTTATAAAGTGGTTTAATTAAGGTTTTCCTAAAATCGTTAGGTACTTCCCCTTTTTCAAAAATCATATTCATAATCTTCAGTAACTTATTTCTAACCTCAGAGCCACCATATTTAAGAAACTCATTTACCACCCTATCAGCACCTGGAGCCTTATTATTTTTTAGTTCTTTTAGTACTGTCGCTAATTCCTCCTCACAAAACAAAACTTCCTTCACATCCAATGTATCACAAACTTTTTCATTTTCCTCTATATCTCTTCCTTCAACTCTATCTCAGTTAAGCAAATTCTCAAAATGTTCGGCCCATCTCTCTTTAGTTTTTTCCTTATCGCTAATTGCGGCCCCATTCCTATCTTTAACTGGGCCAAGTCCGCATTGACTACTCCCTCTCAATTTGTTAACATGCCAGTACAATATTTTACTATCATGCCGTCTAGCTGTATCTTCCAGATCCTCGGTAATTTTTTCATGGCCTCTACTTCACACCTCCTTAGTTCATATTTTAATGCTTTCTCCACTTTCTTTACATTCCTTTTATTTTCATGTGATCTATCACTAAGGTAATTCTTGTACAAGTCCTTTCTCCTTTCAATCAAACATAAAGGTTTTTCACTAATATTCTTAGCTGCAGTTATAGCTTTCTTCCCTAAGACACCTTCAGCAACTTAACAAATTATTTTTCTAAAATTTTTCCAACCATCTTCCACATTATCGAAATTTAAACTCTCAAGTTTAGTATTCAACTGTTCCTGGAAAGTTTCTCTCAAATTCTTATCCTGGAGTCTCCCAACATCATAACTTCCCGGGAGGTAGTTACCATTTCGATATTTCAGCTTTAAATTAACCCTTGACACTACTAAATGGTGATCTTTACTCTTAACATCAATAACGGCACTCCTATATACCCTAGTATCTTGTATTGATCCTGCCAGTCTTCGGTTTACAATAACATAATCAATAAGGTTTGCTGTCTTACCATCACGTGAATACCATGTTAACCTATGAGCCATTTTATGACCAAACACCGTATTGGTTATAACTAGATTGTTATACCTACAAAATTGCAAAAGTCTGTATCCATTACATTTTTCTTTTCCTACACCAAATTTACCTAGGCTAGGGTACCATCTATCCCTATTTCTACCAACCTGGGCGTTAAAATCTCCCAGTAAAAACATCATATTTCTACCTGGGACCCTGTCTATTTGATCCTGTAACTGTAAGTAAAATTCATCTGAGTCACTAGTATCTCCGTCAGTCGGTTCTACAGGGGCATATACTACTATAACTGATACTCTGAGCTTTTTAATCATAAAATGAGCAATTAGTATTCTATTATTAATACCTTCCCAGCCTAAACAAGACTTAGCAGCTTCCTTATTCATCATGAGCCCTACTCCCTGTCTATGTACCCCATCCTTCCTGCCTGAGTAAACAAATTCTATATCACCTAATTTCATACTTCCTACCCCTGGGATATGAGTTTCTGAAACTCCTAATAAATCCAGTTCGAATCGTCTGAATTTGTCTGTCAAATGTCGATACGATGGTCATTTTTTGACGCCGTAACATTCCAAGTTCCAATTTTTATGTTCTTTAAATAATTGAAATTATTTTCGCCTTACGAAAAGCAGTGATCCCGGATACCAGTGCAGGACGGGGAAATATATATATATATATATATATATAAATATATATATATAAATATATATATATATATATATATATATATATATATATATATATATATATATATATATATATATATATATATATATATATATATATATATATATATATATATATATATATATATATATAATATATATATATATATATATATATATATATATATATATATATATATATATAATATATATATATATATATATATATATATATATATATATATATATTTTGCTTTGTGCCATGATTTTGGCACAAAGCATGTATATATATATATATATAATATAAAACAAAAAAAGTATATAAACTTTCCACAATACTGCAAAAAATTTTACTGCTGGTCAGTAAATTCTATTAAGGAAACATTATCTGTCGCCTTTTTTTAAGATTATTCTTCTAATTTTATTTTCTTTATAGCGCGCAACGATACAAAGTTCACAAGAGCCATCTAGCAATAAACCAAAATCCGCGACAGAGTTCAACAAGCATTTTGACAGTTTTAGACGTTTTAAGACGTTATACTAGCCTAATTACATGAAATGAATCTCACTATTTTGTCTTTGAATTTTTTTTTCTAATATCCGGCGTCGCCGTCCTTCTCTCGTGTCGATCGCTGAGGTTGGCAGAGTAGACCTTCGGTCCTCGCGCACTTGTTATTATGACCTATTATTTCTGGTTCTATTGTTTTGTTGTAGAGTTTTCTAAATGTTTAAATACTGTGCATATATAACTATTCTAATCCATAAAAAAAAAATCATGGCACAAAGAAAAATTATAGAAGATTTATATAATTATTTTTAGGTTTAATAATTAAGTGTTTGAAACAGTATATTAGAAGATTAACCCTCATAATCTCCCCTATTTATCTAGTCGTGTATTCCTTTTTTCGACCTTGTTGTATCATCTTGCGTCATGTTTCGATGCACATCAAATGTGATCGGTCCACCTATGGAGTTAGTATGCTTTTAGTTAAATAAAGAATTCAGTAAGCTCATGCGTCTCCTTTTTAATTTTTGAGATTTTAGCGTTGAAGGGCTTGGTTTACCGTTAACTTTGTGTATTCATAAGGGTATCATAGGCAGCGTAATAGCGCTGCCTAAATAAAGAACGATGTGGGCACAATGTATTTTTTTTTTTGGTTTCTTGGTCTTAGACCAGGGTACTTCGTATCGAAGGAGTTGTCGTAGAAACTTCAAATAGGGCTCATTCAATTAGAGATTGGAGTGGCTTGTGCCCTTTTTAATAGTCGAAAGTGATTGGAAGGCAACTAACACCCCTTCCACGCCCATTATTTCCCCAAACACATCCAATCAAAATTTTGAGATAGCCCTCAGGGCAAGGGTTGTAAGTTCTGCCCTGGGGGCATATAAGGTTTTTATAGAAAGCGTTGTCGTAGAAACTTCAAAAAGGCTCGTTCGATTGCAAATTCAAAGGGCTAGTGTCCTGTTTAATAGTTGAAAGTGATTGGAGGGCAACTAAATCCCCTCTCACGCCCACCTTTTCCCTAAACACATACAATCAAAATTTTGAGATAGCCATTTTGTTCAACCTAGTTGAAAGTTCTGGAAATTAGGTCTTTGAGGATGAACCCCCCCCCACAGCCCTCAGGTTAAGGGTTGTAAGTTATGCCCTGGGGGAATATAAGGTTTTTATTGAAAGCTTTGTCGTAGAAACTTGAAAAAGGTCTCATTCGATTGGAAATTCAAAGGGCTGGTGCCCTTTTTAATAGTCAAAAGTGATTTGAGGGCAACTAACCCCCCTCTCACGCCCACCTTTTCCCCAAACACATCCAGTTAAATTTTTAGATAGCCAATTTGTTCAACGTAGTTAAAAGTTTTAGAAATTAGGTCTTTGAAGATGATAACCCCCTCAGAGCCCTCGGGGCAAGGGTTGTAAGTTATGCCCTGGGGGCATATAAGGTTGTTATAGATTAGTGATGTTGTAGAAACTTCAAAAAGGGCTCATTTGATTGGAAATTAGAAGGGTTTGTGCCCTTTTTAATAGTCGAAAGTGATTGGAGGATAACTAACACCCCTCTCACACCCACCATTTCCCCAAACACATCCAATCAAAATTTTGAGATAGCCATTTTGTTCGACGTAGTTAAAAAGTCTGGAAATTATGTCTTTCAGGATGACACTCCCCCCAAAGCCCTCGGGGTAATTGTTGTAAGTCATGCCCTGGGGGCATATAAGTTTTTTTTTATAGAATTTGTTGTCGTAGAAACTTCAAAAAGGAATCATTCGATTGGAAATTGAAACGGCTAGTGCCCTTTTTAATAGTCGAAAGTGATTGGATGGCAAGTAACCCTCCTCTCAGGCCCAAAATTTCCCGAAACACATCCAATCAAAATTTTGAGATAGCCATTTTGTTCAACGTAGTTGAAAGGTCCGGAAATTATGTCTTTGAGGATGACAACCCCCTCACAGCCCTCAGGTCAAGTGTTGTAAGTTATGCCCTGGGGCATATAAGGTTTTTATAGAAAGCGTTGTCTTAGAAACTTCAAAATGGCTCATTCGATTGGAATTTGAAAGGGCTAGCGCACTTTTTAATAGTTGGAAGTGATTGGATGGCAAGTAACCCTCCTCTCCGGCCCACCATTTCCCCAAACAC
This sequence comes from Artemia sinica, assembly GCA_027921565.1. NCBI lineage: Eukaryota > Metazoa > Arthropoda > Branchiopoda > Anostraca > Artemiidae > Artemia > Artemia sinica. The sequence goes on along the minus strand of CM051271.1, from coordinate 19,391,141 downwards.
ATCCAATCAAAATTTTGAGATAGCCATTTTGTTCAACGTAGTTGAAAGGTCCGGAAATTATGTCTGTGAGGATGACAACCCCCTCACAGACCTCAGGTCAAGTGTTGTAAGTTATGCCCTAGGGCATATAAGGTTTTTATAGAAAGCGTTGTCGTAGAAACTTCAAAATGGCTGCTTCGATTTGAAATTGAAAGGGCCAGTGCCCTTTTTAATAGTCGAAAGTGATTGGATGGCAAGTAACCCTCCTCTCCGTCCCACCATTTCTCCAAACGTATCCAATCAAAAATTTTGAGATAGCCATTTTGTTCAACGTAGTTGAAAGGTCCGGAAATTATCTCTTTGAGGATGACAACCCCCTCACAGCCCTCAGGTCAAGTGTTGTAAGTTATGCCCTGGGTCATATAAGGTTTTCATTGAAAGCGTTATCGCAGAACCTTCAAAATGGCTCATTCGATTGGAAATTGAAAGGGCTAGTGCCCTTTTTAATAGTCGGAAGTGACTGGAGGGCAACTACCCCCCCACCCGCCCCCCCTCTCACGCCCAACATTTCCCCAAAGACATCCAATCAAAATTTTGAGATAGCAATTTTTTTCAACGTAGTTGAAAGTTTTGGAAATTAGGTCTTTGAGGATGACACCCCCCCCCCAGCCCTCAGGGCAAGGGCTTTAAGTAATGCCCTGGGGGCATATAAGGTTTTTATTGAAAGTGTTGTCGAAGGGCTCATTCTATTGGAAATTGAAAGGGCTAATGCCTTGTTTAATAGTTGAAAGTGATTGGAGAGCAACTAACGCCCCTCTCACGCGCACCGTTTCCCAAAATTACAACCAATCAAAATTTTGAGATAGTCATTTTGTTTAACGTAGTTGAAAGTGCTGGAAATTAGATCTTTGAGGATGACAAACCCCTCACAAGTCCTCAGGGCAAGGGTTGTAATTTATGCCCTGGGGGCATACAAGGTGTTTATAGAAAGTGTTGTCGTAGAAACTCAAAAATGGCTCACTGGATTGGAAATTGAAAGGGCTAGAGCCCTTTTTAGAGTCGAAAGTGGTTGGAAGGCTTTACATTTTTATAGTAAAGATCAATGTGGGTACAATGTATTATTATTATTATTTTCTTTTTTTTTTGTTTAGACCAGGGCACTTCGTATCGAAGTAGTTGTCTTAGGAACTTCAAAAAGGGCTCATTCGATTGAAAATAGAAAGGGCTAATACACTTTTTAATAGTCGAAAGTGATTGGAGGGCAACTAGTCCCCCTCCCACGCCTACCCTCCCATTTGCCCATTATGTTTAAAAACTAAATGTTGCCTTAAGATTAAATTAAAATGCACTGTGTTAATGCTAATTCCCAATAAGGCATCTCAGCAGTATCCCAAAAACGACTGAGGGTATTATGTTCAAACTTTCGGGGCTACTTCTGCTCTTAAAGTTTAACCAAATCAAAATAGCGTAAGTGTATCCAAGCTATTAAAGAAAGTAAACAGATTTTTTTAACTAATGGTATCAAGTTTCCCATTTCAGGTCAACTAGAGGAGGTATGAAACTAAATTAAACACTACTATTTGTGTCCAGATTTTTAAAAGGGTGTATGTTGTTAAAAATTGATGAAAATTTTTCTCCAGCTTATAAATAGCAGGCCAAACTATAAAGTCTTAAAAAAACGAAAAGATTTAAAGTATTATTTTCTTTTTCCCTGAAAAAGACTATGTCAATATAAAATGAACAGAAATTAATTAAATAAACTTTTTCCACAAAATAAGTTTTTCAAAGAAAAGTAAAAGTGAAAAGAAAAGTACAAATTATGTTCTGGCCTTGGGAAGACATAGGGGTTTTGAGCCCTACTCATGTTAATTTCTGCTCGTTTTGAGTTTGACTCGGTTATTTATTCTAATTTCTGTTCGTTTTGGGTTTCATTTATTTATCGATGCTGATTTGTGGTAGTTTCATGCTTGGTAGATTATTTGATTTTATTTTTGCTCATTTTGGGTTTAATTGAGTTCTTTACTTTTCTTTGAAAAACTTATTTTGTGGAAAAGGTTTTTTTAAATTAATTTGCTAAAATAAGCGTTTATCATAAGAAGCGCTGCCTAAGTAATTGTCGATAGTGATTGGAAGGCAACTAACACCACTTCTACGCCCACCATTTCCCCAAACACATCCAATCAAAATTTTGAGATAGCCATTTTGTTTAGCGTAGTTGATTTCTAGATAAAAATTATGTTCTTGAGGAGGACACTCCCCCACAGCCCTCAAGGCAAGGGTTGTAAGTTATGCCCTGGGGGCATATAAGGTTTTTATAGAAAGTGTTGTCGTAGAAACTTTAAAAAAGGCTCATTCGATTTAAAATTCAAAGGGCTAGTGTCCTTTTTAATAGTTGAAACGTATTGGAGGACAACTAACCCTCCTCTCACGCCCATTTTTTCCCCAAACACATCCAATCAAAATTTTGAGATAGCCATTTTGTTCAACGTAGTTGAAAGTTCTGGAAACGAGGTCTTTGAGGATGACAACCCCTCCACAGCCCTCAGGGCAAGAATCGTAAGTTATGCCCTGGGGACATATAAGGTTTTTTATTCAAAGCGTTGTCGTAGAAACTTCAAAAAGGGCTCGTGCCTTTGGAAATTGAAATGGTTAGTGCTCTTTTTAAGAGTCTAAAGTGATTGGAGGGCGACTAACACCCCTTCCACGCCCACCATTTCCCCAAACACATCCAGTCAAAATTTTGAGATAGCCGTTTTGTTCAACGCAGTTGAATGTTCTTGAAATCGTATCTTTGAGCAGGACACACCCCCATAGTCTTCAGGGCAAGGGTTATAAGTAATCCCCTGGGGGATATAAGGTTTTTATTGAAAGGTTTGTCGTAGAAACTTTAAAAAAGGCTCATTCGATTTAAAATTCAAAGGGCTAGTGCCCATTTTAACAGTCGAAAGTGATGGGAGGGCAACTAACCCCCTCTCACGCCCACCATTTCCCCAAACACATACAATAAAAATTTTGAGATAGCCATTTTGTTCAAAGTAGTTAAAAGTTTTGGAAATTAGGTCTTTGAGGATGACAACTACCCCAAACCCCTCAGGGTAAGGGTTGTAAGTTATGCCCTAGCGGCATAGAAGGTTTTTATAGAAAGTGTTTTCGTAGAAACTTCAAAAGGGCTTTCATTCGATTGGAAATTGAAAGGGCTAGTGCCCTTTTTAATAGTCGAAAGTGATTGGAGAGCAACTAACCCCCTCTCACACCCACCATTTCCTCAAACACATCCAATCAACATTTTGAGATAGGTATTTTGTTCAACATAGTTGAAATTCTGGAAATTATGTCTTTGAGGATGAAACTCCCCCTACAGCCCTCAGGGCAAGGGTTTTAAGTTATGCCCTGGGAGCATATAAGGTTTCTACAGAAAATGTTGTCGTAAAACTTCAAAAAGGGCTCATTCGATTGGAAATTTAAAGGGCTAGTAGCCTTTTTAATAGTTTAAAGTGATTGAGGGCAAGTAACCCCCTCTCACGCCCACCATCTCCCCAAACAGATGCAATCAAAATTTTGAGATATTAATTTTGTCCAACGTAGTTAAAAGTTCTGGAAATCGGGTTTTTTAGGATGATAACCTCCACAGCCCTTAGGGCAAGGGTTGTAAGTTATGCCCTGGGGGCATATAAGGTTTTTGTAGAAAGTGTTTCCGTAGAGACTTCAAAAAGAGCTCCTTCGATTAGAGATTGAAAGGGCTTGTGCCCTTTTTAATAGTTGAAAGTGATTGGAGGGCAACTAACGCCCCTTTCACGCCCACCATTTCTCCAAAGACATCCAATCAAAATTTTGAGATTGACATTTTGTTCAACGTAGTTGAAAGTTCTGGAAACTAGGTCTTTGCCAGCGTTGTCGTAGAAACTTCAAAAAGGACTCATTCAATAGGGAATTTAGAGGGATAGTGACCTTATTAATAGTCAAAAGCGATCGGAGGGCGAATGCCCCCCCAAACCCATCATTTCCCCAAACACTTCCAATCAACATTTTGATATAGCAATTTCTTTGAACATAATTGAAGGGTCCGGAAATTATGTTTTTGAGTATGACAACCCCCCACAGCCCTCAGGGCTAAGGTTGTAAATTATGCCCTGGGGGCATATAATGTCATATAGAAAGTGTTGTCGTAAAAACTGCAAAAAGGGCTCTTTCGATTCAAAATTGAGAGGGCTATTGCCCTTTTTAATAGTCGAAAGTAATCAGAGGGAGAATCTCCCTACCCCCACCCCCTCTGCGCCCATCATTTCCCCAATCTCCGAACAACATTTTGATATGGTCATTTCGTTTGACGTAGTTGAAAGGTCTGGAAATTACGTCTTTGAGGATGACAACCCTCCCCCCATAGCCCTCAGGACTAGGGTTGTAAGTTATGCCCTTGGGGCATTTAACGTTTTTATAGAGTTTTGTCGTAGAAGCTTCAAAAAGGGCTCATTCGATTGGAAATTGAGAGGATTAGTGCCTTTTTTATTAGTTGAAAGTGATCAGAGGGCAAATGTCTCCCTCCACGCCTATCATTTCCCCAAACACTTCCAATCAAAATTTTGATATAGCCATTTTGTTAAGCCTATCAGGAAGGTCTGGAAATTATGTCTTTGAGGGTAACAAATCCCCCCATCCCTCATGGCAAGGGTTGTAAGTTATGCCCTGGGGACATATAGGGTTTTTATAGAAAGTGTGTTCATATAAACTTCAAAGGGGGCTCATTGGATTGGTAATCAGACACTCTAGTGCTCTTTTAATAGTCAAAGTGATCAGAGGGCAGCTACCCTCTCCCGCCTACACACACGTTATATTGTCCCGAAATGCGTCTAATAGAAATTTTGAGATAGCCATTTTATTCAAAATAGTCTAAATATCATATAACAAGGCTTTTGGGGTTAAAACAAACCCCAGAGATTAGGGACAAGGGTTGTAAGTTATGCCCAGGATGCATTAAAGGTTCTTATAGAAGGGATGGTTGTTTAACTTCAGAAGAGGCTCAGTCTTTCTCCCTGAAAAAGTCTATGTCAATGTAAAGCGAATAGAAATTAATCAAAAAAACTTTGCACAAAATAAGTTTTTCAAAAAAAAGTAAAGAGCTCCATTAAACCAAAAATTAACAAAAATAGAATCAAATAATCTACCAAGCATACAACTATCACAAATCAGTATCAATAAATAAATGAAAAACAAAACAAACAGAAATTAAAATAAGTCAAACTCAAAACGAGCAGAAATTAATCTGAGTAGGGTTCTAAACCCCCCAGAATATAATTTGTATTTTACTGAAAAAATTCTTTAAAATGTTTTCACTTTTATAACTTTAAGAAATCAAAAACTAATTAATATTTTAAGGAATAAATATCAGCATATGTATATTAAACTGACAATGCACATTTTTTCAGTAAATTTATTTGATTTTGTTTTCAGTAAAGTACAAATTATATTCTGGCTTTTAGAAAGCATAGGGTAGACTTTAGACGTTTAATAAATAAAAATATGAATGAATGCTAATACGTATATAGCATGTGTACATAACGCACACATGACGAACACTCTTGGATCGCTACCAATGTCTTTTATTGTCGATTTTTATCGTTTGTCGCTTTCTTTGGCACCCGTTTTGGTATGTGTTTGATTAAGGTGTGTTGACCAAATTGAATGGTTCAATACTTCCTATTGAATGGTTCAATACTTCCTCAGCAAAAAAGACGCTTGGGTGAATCAGGTTTTAATAAAATGTAGTTTTTAAGATGTGACAACGAGATCATAATGTTCAGGGTGCATAGCATATATCATGCACGCATATATTATTTCGGGTGTTTAATATACACGTATACCTTCAGAGGTACGCAGATCCACCCTGAGAGGTAATTTCTGGTGATAATCCCCTCCCCCTTCTTTCAGATATGAATATGGATTTTCCAAAGTCTGAGTGCTTGATTTTGTACTTGTTTGGGTGTGAGATCATTGAATTTAAATGCGTCTGTTGAAAACATTCATACAACTTTTTGTTGTGAATATAGCTGAGGGTAGTAGTTCTGCCCCCTCCAGGAAACTAATTGCCTCCTAGAAAATAATCAAAATCAATAATAAACATAACAGAAAGGGCTAAGCCCCCCCCCCCACCAGCTAGCCGGCTTGAAAATCCCTGACTATGTTCATGCTTTTCCAACTTGAAAAATAAAATAAATGCATAATTAAAACAAAATTTTCAGCTCCAAATTTGCAAAACCTCTTTTTGTTTGCTACCTTGAATTTTTTTAAGATAAAAGCGTCGGACAGTCATGACATTTGATGGCTATTCACGGACAATTCTTATGTTCCATTCTATACAGCTAGAGATGACGAAGCAGGCAATGGCTATAATTTTAGCTAGCGTAAACTGCAGATTGTAGGAGGAGAATTCAGAGAGGTTTGGGATGGAAAAGGGGTGCAGGATAATAAGCTTTGGTAGATTTGGTAGATTTTTCAGATTTGGTATTTTGATAGGCTGGGTGTATTATTGTCCCCACACCTCGCACTCCCTTGAAGATTCAGATTTATGCCCCTACCCGTTCCCGAAAGATCGCAAAATTGTCATTTTAATAAACTGGCTTCAAATGTCTTTTGATTTAACTTGCTATGTAACAGTGCACAGATTGAAAATCTCATAGGAACTGATGCGTAAATAACGTTTTAGCTGATTAGAGACAAAAGTAGTTCATTTTCCCTCTCCGTGTAAAATTAAGAGTCCCCTTCCCTCAACCCCTCTTCCTTTCCCAATAGCACCTGAAAGTTTCAACATATCCTTCAAGTCGTTCCCGAGATATGCTATTTGAATCACCTGGATGAACATACAGTCTCAATTGAACTCTCCTCCTCTCCTAAGTCAAAATTCGAGGTCCACTTGACCCGCGCCCAGCACTTTTTGAAAATGTAAGCTCGATTCCCCATGCTATTCCCCTGATCTTGCAGTTACTTTGAAAACTCGAGTGCATACAATGTCTTTTAATTTACTCAGGTATACGTGTTGTTACCATAGTATACCTTTTGGAAACTCTGAGAATATTCACCTAGGAAACATTCTCTAAAAACTCTTAGCTGATTTGAAAATCAAGATCAAACATTCTCCTTTTCTACTAAAACTTCTCAGGCAAAAATGGGTATATCGTAAGGCCATTGCCCGTGGGCTAAGGGGGTAATATCGACTCCATTGACATAAGTGATAGATCTTTTGATGCATCTTAAGAAAATTGCTATGTCAGAATTTTAATATGATGTCATGGATTTTACAGAGGGGGTGCAGCAGAAAATAGTAGGGTACGGGAGGGAGGCTAGTTGCCCTCCAGTCATTTTTGGCGCTTGAAAGGGAACAATAATTTTAAATTTCAATGTTTCTACGATCACCCATTCCATAAGAAGTAGCCAGGGGAAAAAAAATCGGCCCTTTATCGAACCCCGTCTTGGGGGGAGCTTTTTTTTTTTTTTTTTTTTTTTTTTTTTTTTTTTTTTTTTTTTTTTTTTTTTTTTTTTTTTGTCTTTCTACGATAGGGTCCCCTTAGCCCAGAGAAATGAGAATGTTACCTTCGAGCCGATTGGGAAAAAAAAAACTTTTTCGGACCTTTTTTTGACCGCATTTTTGGGAATTGTACCCGAAACTTTTTTTGTAAATTAGGTTCCTCTTATTCCAAGGACTTAAGGCTACAAGTTTCAATCTCATAAGGGTAAAAAGCTTATAGCCCGTTCCCAGGTCCCCTAACCGGCTCCGATCCTCATACACCAGAATATATGATCTTTTTGCCCTAGAGAACTATCCATGAAGTTTCAAGCCAAATCTGCATAATTTACGGCCCACGGCCAGGGGGCTCTGGGGGTCGTGTCAACCCCGGAGACAGCATTATAGGATCTTCGGACTATTCTGAGCAAATTGGATATCTCAGCATTTTGATCAGGGGTCTTGAGGGGCTACGTTGAGGCTGGGTGGCAAAACATTGGCATAGGGGCTGGTTGCCCTCCAATCACTTTCGATTCTTAGGCACACTAGAACTGTCAGTTTCAAATTGAATGAACCCCCTTCTAAGCTTCTACAACCACCCCTTTCATACGAAGTAATACGTAGAAAGCTCATGACTCTTTGCTAAGGTAGTGGTACAGAGTTGTCTCTGATAGAAAACAAAAAGCTATATAAAAATTTTTTTTCTCAATTTTAATAGTAGAAGAAAAACCTGGATAAGCAAGAATGCTTCCTTTGTTAACAACACAACAAACGTGATCTTAAATGAGGGCCTACCCACATATTTCCCAAAACCTGTGGAAAAAAGGTGGGTCCGGCCCAATACAAGGGAATATTCCAATTGGAAGTAATGTATGTAACTATGAAAACAAATAAAACATATAAATGCTTACAAATAAATGTTATTTAATGTGCAAATGCTGAAATGTGTTAAAGACCATGAAAAGGATTATTTGTCCTTTTTTCGAAAATTTTCTTCAATTGCTTCGATCAGCTTTTTTCGTCACCATTAATAAGGAATGGCTAATTCTGGCCATTTGCTTTTATTTCCAGTTTGTTCAGTAGCCTGATATATACTACTGATCTTTTTTAGTTTATGAGATGATACAATGTGCTCGTGACAGGGATAGAAATCATGGGAAGTGTATTGGTCCTCATCGAAAATGCTCTGAATCCTGTATGAGACCTGTTGACGACTCAGAGGATTATTTAACCTTTGGAGAATTTTGTGTTTTAGCCACTGAACTTAGGAAATACTCAGGCAAAGAGTAAGTTGTCCTTTTTTTCTTGTCAACTTGATAAGCTTTATCGGTATTTCAGGAGATGTGTACGGGTCTTGTTAATTACGAACTGAAAGTTACTACTCATGAAATATACATAGATTCTAAATTTCGATCACTGAGTTGTGTTTTTTTTTCTCGAAAACAATTAGGTATTTCAACAAGTCTTGAGCTAGAGCAATATTGAACAATATTTGACTTTTAGATGTAAGTTACTTTTTTAGATGTAAGCAACTTTTAGATAGTAGGGTAAGAGGTTCCATTTCTGTACCCTGTATAGCAATCTCCATGTTATTCTAAGGGCTTATGTTCCTTCCATGCTATTCTATGTTCCTTCCATTGTTATTCTATGGGACCTCTACACGTGATTAAACACGTCATGAAACTACGTGCTATTTGCTTATGTCCTGTTGGTACCATTCCAAACGAGTGGGGATTCCCCGCCTGTTCCTAAACATTGCAAAAAAAGATTACAGTATGAACGGGATTCCCCGCACAAATTTGTTTCAACTCCAAGTTTTTTTCAACCAGAGTGTTTTTTTTTTCTAGCTGACACCTGTTTTTTAGGTAGCCAATCAGAGACAACGGAGATATTTACTCCTCTCTCTCTCTTTCTCTCAATTTTTTTGTTGTTGCTAGCTCAGTTTCATTGTGGCAGTGAGAGTGTCAACACATGAAAAAATGTTCCATACATGTCCCCTATGTATGTACACACTGGGCAGCTGGTCATCATGTGAGAATTGCACAATGATTGACGAGTATGATGAAAAGTGTAGATTATGCAACCCATGTAAATTGCATAAAGGATATGCTGTACAAATTAAAGGTTGTAATTCCTGTCATGAAGAGGTGTGTGACTCTCTTCCTAGAGGCCACCTATGTTCCAATTGCCATTATGATAAATGTAATCAGTGGGAGAATACATATCCCGGTATGATTGGAAAGAATCCTAAGCGTGATTTTAGTTTATTGCTAAGAGATTGGTATCGTCGTGGTTTTAGATTGTTCTGGGAGGAGGAAACGGGTCAACGATTCAACTGCTGGAACAACAAAAGAATTTGGTTTCTACGTCATCGTTGTGAAGACAATGACTACTATGATTATAAGCCCACTGATTTTTATTTGGCTGTGACGGAATGTGATTCGCCGCTTGAGGACACTATTTGTGACATTACTTCAAATAAACAAATTGAAACATGTGAATTCTATAGAATGAATGAGAATAGTATCATTGACTATACAAAGAGATATGACAAGAGTGAAGTTACACTCTATTGTAGAAAATGTGACCCTGACATTGCACTACATCAGGATCAGTACACTGTGAATTCAGATAATCTACCTGCACTAGTTGTTGTCGACAAATACCTATACCTAGTAGAAGATGAAATCTAAAGAGTAGAAAAGTCGTTTTATCATGTATATAAATTTTTATTAATAAACATTCTCACATACATTTTTAGAACATTTTATTCGTAGGGCACTAAAATCAATATTAAATACGCTTGTAAGTATATTTTCCACTAGAAAGTCGTTCAATCGAGGTAAGTCAACGTAGATGTTGAGAAACTGCTTGTAGGTGTAGCCACGACATCTGAACATGAAAAAGAGTAGTGCACGAAAGCCACATGTCTTAGTCGTTAAATCCTGTACTCTTCGTTGATTTTGAATAATGGTTTTCCCACTGCTTTTAATAAAGTTGCTGATGTATGGTGTGTAGAATTTATACGATAGACCAAGAGGATCAAAAAATTCAAAATTCTTCGCTGTTTGAAAGATGCATAGCCAATGGCCGGTCTTCAAAGTCGATGGACTGCTATTAACAATGATTAGGGTATTGTTAACACTTGGAATTTTTTCAATGAAGTCCGAAGGTATGCAATAGGACTTGTACTGGGACATGTATGGATCCATACTAAATACGTTGATTATTTGGTTTGTGTTCATGGTGCTAGATCTAGTAGAACACTGCCGTCGGGTGTGATTTCCCAATAGGTTTCAAATTGATTCAGTGATATTAGTGTGATACTCTCAGTCAAAGCATCGGCAAATGTACACTCTAAACGTACATTCCCTGTTCGTACTATGCTCATATCCTGAGTCCCCGACAAGTCCAAAACAATTACCCCATGATTTTTTGAAAACATTGAATCGGTTATTCCATTTTCAAATAGTTGAGAGTCATGATCTAGGGATTGCATGGTCAACTCGTACAGAGTTCTATAGGATTTTTTGTCAAATGATAGAGTGTACAGTGGAATACCATTCACTTTGCACACAAGGCTAGATAGACCGAAAAATTAAAATCATGGGGGGATTCAGTCCAGGATCCAACAGCACTGCCACTCTTCACAAAGGCCAAAGCCAATTTTGATGGGATTTCTCCATTGATAAATGATGAATCGCTATAGCTACGAGAGCCGGTGGCAATGTGACGTTGATTGGTGATCGTATGGGGGACAAGAAGTTTAATGTTGTTGCCATTGGCTCTTAGCTTTTCCACTGCCAATGCAACAGAGCTCATAACTTGTTGTTTTCGGACGTGGAGAATTGCCGATGTGATAATGACATTTGCATCGGGTGCTGCAGGAAGTGTTTTTCTCAAAATGAAATTCGATGGGGCCAGCTGTAACTTTATGTCAATCTTGACATTGGGGGGTAGCCATTGGGATATATTGAATATCTCATGATTTAATTTTCCAACCAGATGATACTCTTGGGTCACTGCAGTAGTCAACTCACCGTCAGTATCAACACCTGAATTTGTTTGAATAGGTTGTGTAGAATACAGTTTTCGTAGGAGAGACCATCGGCAGCATTTGGAGTTGTATTATCTGACTTTTTCTTCACCGCAACATTTAAATCAATAAATGTTGATGACAAATCAATGAAATAGTCTTCATTGGAAAATATTTGAAAGTGTATATTTTCCAAGAGGGGTTGTTGGGGATGAAATTGTTCATAGTAGCCATACTTGACACTGACATCAACATTTTCAGCATTGAATAGATTCAATGAGGAACTAATTGATGGATATGATTCCTTGTGGGGGAGATAAGTCATCTTAAGAGAAGAAATCCTTCTTTGATCTAACAATCTTTTTCTTTTTCTTCTTCTGCTTATTGGTCTTCCTTGTTTTATTCCTCAAAGTCCTTGTTGATGTCCTTCGCTTCCCGCCTGGGTGGAGACTGATGAGTGAATGACGCGCACGCATCCTTTTCAATCCTTCCCTATTTTGTCGAGATTTTAATTGCTCACCAACGGCTCTTGCTGAAGATCTAATATTTTCCTTAACACTCTCCTTGAAATTCTTGCCCGACCCCCAGTCCTGTAGTGTGGAGGCAGCAAAATTTGATGCAGCAGGTACAAGATATTTTCTGGCAAGGGGTAGTGCAGAACGAAATAGCCTAGCAAACCAGCTACCAAGACCATAGCCAGACATTGTAGTACGACCCTTGTAGTAGTCCAATCCATTGCCTATTTGACGTGGACTCAAAGCACCAACATAGCAATCGATATCGGGGCAGACAAATGTAATTCTTCTATTGTTCATTTTAGGTGATTGTGCTGTCGCCGACAATGGGTCGAAAATGACATGTAATCACTGCTAAGCCTTTTGAAATTGCTAGAGGATCACCTAATTCAGTTCTTAGTGTTAACTGACAGAGTTCCAAATAGGAAGTGTTTACGGGAACATACTGAAGATGCTTTATATTATAGTGATGAATATGTTCTTGATTGGTTTTTCGTTCAACAACTCGTAGGAGGGGAACATTTGAATTACCGACTCTCGATGTTTCCACAAATGAGAAATATAGAATATAGAGAAATATAGAAACAAATGAGCGTAGATAAATATACAAGTGTCTGTGGAGAAGGCAGGTGGGTAGTCAGCAAAAATGAAATTAGTGTTTCCGGCACTTTTACCGTTGATTATATTGAGCTTAAAGCCAAGAACATCCTTTAGGTTATCATTGAGAATAACCTTTTCATTGGCAATAGGTGAACTAATGTAGATCTTGCCCTCCTCCTTTGAATAGTTGAAATGAAAAGCTCCTTTTTTACGAGTGGAAGTTCTTTTATTGATAGTACGACATAAAACATTCATACAGGTGAGCTCCTCGTAGGGTAATACAACATATGGATATTCAAATGAATTGATCTTTTCAATTTTTTCTCGATCGTTAACGAGTGGCCAATCATCATGTTGATCGCTAATGAGTGGCCAATCATGGGGTCTAATTTTTATTTCATATTCACGATCCTTTCTCAGGATGTCATAGGTATTTTTGAGAATACAGTCGACAAGAGCCACTTCATACGCACCGTCCAATTTGATGGCGGGGGAGAGTTTTGTCCAAAAATCACTTGTCGTATTCAAGTCGTTGTAGAGAGGATCAGAAACATTGGACATGAAAGTTACATAGAAATCATTGGGCATTGTCAATATCTTCAACACCGATCCAAGAATCAAAATCAGAGTTGTATCCTAGCCACCGAACAAGTAACTGTTTCTTACCCCTGTGAGTACGAGTCTTTAATATCTTTTCAATTTGATAGATTTCACTATTATTTTTAACCTTTTGTAGTTCATAGTCATAAAAGCCGCCGAGAATCTCTTCATCTTTGGTATCGTGCAAACGATAAGTTATGGGTTTAGTGTCTAGGATTTTTGCCACTTTAAAAAGTTCGGTGGACCACAAGTAATTCCCCTTTTCAAAAACATTAGTTGTCCTATTAATTCGAACAGTATCACCAACATTGAATTTATTTTTCTTCTTGACAATCGTTTCATTGGAATATTGTTTAAGAAAGGTGTCAATTGTATCATGATCAGAATGATGGACTTCCGTTGGCGTAGAGTTGGACAATGATCGATAAGGTCGTTGATTATAAATCAACATGATTGTATCTAAATCATGAATAAAAGCCGGTGTATTTTTCAATGTGCAATATCTTGAAATTAAAAGTCGAATAGTTCTTATCAATCGTTCGGCCAATGCAGTCTTTATAGGACTATGACTATGATAGAGCAGTGTACTATATTTCACTAGTACTTTTGCAACATGGGGATTAACAAATTCACTACCGCGATCCGTTTGAATTTTTTTATATGAATCCTGTTCGAGAATACTTTCAATGGCCTGAGCAACTTCAACGCCTCTCTTTGATCGCAATGGAATTGCATATGCATAGCGACTAAAAACACTGATTGCAAGTAGAATGTACTTGTACGGTGTATTGTGACGTCGTTGAACCTCATCTAGAGTCAGGAGATCTGCTTGCATTATATGCAATGGGAAAAAGGCTTTAGTTTTTCGATATTGATTAGCACGAAGTCTATGATTTCTATGCAGAGTGTAACTTGATTCATTTTGTAGATAGTCTTGTACACTTTTAGTGTGAACACCAGTGACCTTGGAAAGAGTGGTGGGGGAACTTAAACTCCCCACTTCACCAATATTTTCATAAACACCTTTCAGAACTTCAACCATTTTGAACGTAAACACGTTGTGTAACGTCCACTACTCTTTTGTATACTGGCGGTTGGTGATGGTGGTGGTGGTGACGTTGACTTGATACGTCTTCGCTTTTGTCTAGCTATCAGTGGTGTGCTAGTATTTTCCAAAATTGATTTAAAATCTTCTTCTTCTTCATGTTCATATTTTAATGGCGGTGTTGACAATGCTGCATGTTCATTTAATTTTTTTAGAATTTGTCTATTGCTAATAATACTTTTGGGGAAGTTTAATGTATTTAGAAAGTTGTATAGATGAGCGTCAAATGATAATAGTCCTTTACGATTTGTAACCATATCATAGATTAAATCAAGTAGATTATAGCTCTTGCCCTGAATTATAATCCCTTTCCCATTGCTCTCAACTTGAATATGATCTTGACCACTTTCCATGAGATAGACTAGGAGTCGTTTACTTTGTTCACGATATGAGTGGGGCATTAGATTTCCAATTTTCAATACAATTGAATCTAATTCCTCCTTCTTTAATTGCGTTCCAGCAGCAGCAGACTCTTGAGGAGATGATTCTTTTTTGTGATCAATAGCAGCAGCAGTGACCTTCACACGATAGGGCTTATGTTTGTCCATCTGGCGAAGTGCATCTTGAAGTAAAAGCAGTTTTTTATCATCCTCAATATTCTCGTTGCCAAGGAATTTACTCAGATTGTTCTCAAAGTGTTCCACGGGTGAGAGAGCGAGTTCTATTGGAGTCAATTTATAGGGTTTTGCCATTCTCTAGAGAAAACTGTTTACAAGTCCTGCAATTATTTGCAGTAAAAGCGTGAAAAAGCTACCGCCCGCCTGAAGAAGTCGTTTCTTTTTAAAATTCTTTCCTTTGCTTTTAGAGGCCAATGTACGTACTATGGAACGATGTTGCTTTGCCCGTTGCTTAACTACTTCTGGCAGTTGAACATTACCCTCGATCAAATTTAAACAAAGTTCAGATATTAGATTAATGAAATCATTGTCAATACCATGTTTGAGTATGGCTTTCCTAAGCAAGGGTTTTGAAGTTCTTAGAACTGAAAACAGATGTCTGTTTTCATGTAGTTTCTTCAGTGTCATGATAGCGACTAATAGGTCTTTTTAGTGTTCACGGGGAGATATACTGTAATTTCATTGTCAAAAATATCTGTGACTACACGCAAATCCTCGGGTGTATTTTGATTAAGATCTAATAGGATATAGCCGTGGGGTTTATTAGTTGCCTGATTGTATGCTGAGAGCAGAAATTTAGGGGCACCTGGATAGATTTGTTTATTGAGGGTTATTAGCGAGCTGGAATCTCGAACAACTCTGTAGATGATATAGTAGGTGCAGTTCAATGCAAGTGTTCGCATACATTTGCTCTGATGAAAGAGATTGTGTAGAACCAGAGTAACGGAAATCTGTTCATGATGAGAGCGAACGGTGAACAATTGCAGCATTTCCTGGGACCATTGTTCGATAGATTCAGCCAGATCGTCAATGATCAGCCAAGAGTTTGCTTCAATAATGTTGAAAACATCAAGTCCCTGTATGAATTGTATCTGCACCAATCCCGTGGTGGCAGCAATTGCTTTTATTTTATCGTATGACTCCTGCCAAATACTGTAACAATAGTAGATTTTTTTCGGCTTTTCCAAAAACATTTTATCTGAATTTTTAATTATTTTAGTTAAGAGTGTTGTTTTGCCCGACATTGACGGCCCACACAGAAACGATCTGAATGGTGTTTTAAATTGATACATGTTCCCTTCAATAGTTTACCTGAACAACTAACTGTAGACCATAGTTGTCTAATGACTAAATAATTTCCCTACTCTGTTCAAGAACAAAAAAATCAATAAAGAATCATATTTCTTGTATTAAAAACAGCACTTTACAGAAAAAAATACACTTTTTAAATTTGTTTATAGAAAAAATACAACATTTATTGGAATAAAGCACTTAAAATAATATCACTTTTTTTTTAATTTGAATGCAACATGTACAAAAGCACAAAAAAAAATCTGCTCTAAGTCCAAAAAAAAAGATAACTTTGGTAGTGGCTGGCGGTGCGCCCCCCACTGGCGGCCGCCCTCCTCCGGGCCGCGAGCCCCCCCCCCCCCCAAAGGCCGCGAGGCCTCCCCCCCAAAGGCCGCGAGGACCCCCCCAAAGGTTTTAGGAAAAAAATTTACTGGACTTTATTCAAACCGAGACTTTCCCTATGGATAACACATTCGGCCCGGTCTGAAGTTAAATAGTGCCCAAGGGGGGGGGGGTAGTCACACCGTCTTGACAAACATAGACCTTGTCGGAGATGGTACTCATGGCAATTTTCTCTACATTTACAGTGAAGTTCCTGCAGTTGAGAGAACGAATTGCCAGCAATTTGGCTCGTGGAATTGTATTTTCAACAATACAATTCCTATAGATGTCCATGTTGAAATTCTTATCCACATAGCGCTTGGGTACTCCTTTGCAACGTTTCTTGATTTCCTCGTCGTGTGTCTGTATAAAGTACACCTTTGGACTTACAAAAATACCACTGGAAATCATGTCGCTTCCCGTTTCAGATTTAAAAAATAAAAGCTGATTTGGCGCCCGACATTTCACTAGCTCCGGGTATAGCCCACTCCAATTGGTGTAGTCCATCCGTGAGCTGATAATTTCACCGTGCGCCAAATCATCAATTAGATTTGGGGTTTTTACTTTTAACAGTAGAGAATCTGTGTCCCCGTAGCAGACCTCTACTTGCCCCTTCTCCGGCCACTGTACCCTAGCCACATTGTAGTAGAATTCCAACATGAGCTTTTTTGAGATCTCCAAGATCGCACTGCCTGCAGCAATATTTTTATTTAATACAATGCGTCTTTTTTTCCTATTCAATAGTACCATGTCCGGGCCAATGATTGTGAAGGAAGTGTAATTTGGATCGGCAATAATTCGAGCACATTGTTTGGGATCGGTCACGACGTCACAACGATTCCTATTGCGAACACTCTCACACATTTTGCCGAAAGCCGAATTCAAAATGAGTTTATAAATTTCTTTTTCGGCTTTCGACTGCGCTTCAGAACGTTTCTTGACAAAAGTGTCAACAAACGTTTTTAGATATGGTTTTTGACTAAACTGGAGCGCTCTGTGAACCTTTGTGACGTTGAAACCGTTGTTGCACATCCATTTTAAAGCCACAAGATGTACAACAATATTTTTTTTCGGCAGAAGGTCAGCAATAAGTTTTTGTTTTGAAGGTGACCAATGCAATCCGTCCTCCTCGACTAAACGCCTATTGCGGGGGCTCAAAGAGTCCCTAGTCACAGGTATATTGATGAACGGGAAAACAAAATCCTTTACTGAATCGTGAAGCTCAACTGGTATCTCCCCATCAATTTCAAAAAACCATCCAACCGGTCCATTCTCCTCAACACTGTTGTCAATGTTGGGGAAATGGGGAGCTTGAGGGTCATTGAGCCATTTATAGTCATCGCATGGTAGCGCATAATGGGACATGGCCGAGGGTAGAGAGAATTCATATCAAGGAAAACTGAATCCGATTTTGTCCCCGTCTTCTCTCCAGTTGGATCTGTTTCCAAGATACGATCCCCGTGAAAAACAAATCCACCCCTCATTGACCTTTCGATGAACAGATGCTGATCAATGTCTGTGATTAGCCCGATTTTTTCCCCACTAATTTTTAGGCTGAGGTCCATTACCAGATGAGGAGATGAAAAATAATAGCCCAAATCAAGATTAAATTCCCCATAGATTTTGTCCGTATTTTTACACATAATGTCTAACAAAGTTAACACATCACTCGACAAATACAGCTTGCAGTAGTCAAACCCATTTTTATACCCTCCCTCTGCCCAAACTTTTTTTTAGCAAAACTGTATTCATCGGGGGTGCACCTACGTTCATGTAGACTGTCGTAAAACGATTCAATCGAAGGAATAGTTTCCTCGGCGAATCTCGACATGGAACAATAATAATCATAAGGATAGATGCCCTTGACCGTCAACAAATCATATAAATCATTTGGAAATTGTTGCTTGAGAAGGGGGAAAGTGTTGCAGCCGTCATCGTTTTTCTGCACTTGAATTAATTCGCTCAATGATTTGGGGAAAAAACTGTAGGAATCTAAAAAGCGAATTTTATTCGTGTACTCAACGTCGGCTTCAACAAATTTCCACATAAATTCCAAAACAAGCAACTTTTCCGATGATTTAGGAATGATTTTGTAGGAAAAGCTGTCTATCACCCATGCATCATCCACTGTTCCATTTCTTTGAAGATGTGCCATTGCTGGTAGCACATACTTCAGATCGTTGTTACATTTATGTATAAAAACCGGAAGAAAGAGTTGCTGTTTAATTTTTAAATTACATGAATTGTGAGCCCACCCCCGAAAGTTACTTTTTCCCGTTGAATTGGGGTCAATAAGGTGATTGTGATCCTGGACTGCGTCTTTTGGGGCAAGAACCCCTCTACAAACCCATCAAATTGTCCCCTTTTCTAGTGCCAGTTGCTCCTTATCTGATAATGTCATTGGGTAGTTGGTGTGACGCAATCGTGAAATTGCGCCGTTTGCTGTTTTTATTAAAGATATCAATAACTTTTTCATACTACCCTCCTCATCCATAGCCAAAAAAAACTCTTCCAACTGCATTTTATTGCTGGAATCGCGACGGGCATGCGCATAGGAACACGCAACTAGTTTGTGTTCCTTGACTATATTTGGCCTTGATGGGTCTGATACCTCAACCAGTCTTGATTCACAATCCAAAGACACTTTATCAACTTGTAGAAGGGAATTTTGGAAATTTTTAAATTGTAAAGTATCTTTGCCTTCTGCCGGCATTTCTATTCGTTAATTCCCATGAATTTTGCAATGCCCCATGTGATCCGAGAATGTTCGCTCAGATCTAAATGGGGAAAGGCACATGGGGCAATAGAGACGTTCCCCTTTCTGAACGCCTTGGGATAGGAGTCGACTTATTGCTGTAACGGGGAAAAATGACCAAAGGAATTTACATCTTTGGGAGGCTCGTAAATAACCCAAACCCAATTTTTAACATTATCCACCATCGGTGTCCTAACTGAATACAAAACCCCTTTTTTATTTGGTTTCTTTCCCCCATCTACAAATTCCGTGTCATACTGGAGAACAACCACCCCCAACCCAAGATTTTCATTTGCTTTTTCAAATATGGTTATCTCTTTCAAGGACACCGGATACTTCCCCTCTAAACAGTCAAAATTTACTTTAGGGAAATTTTCTCCACCGTTACGAGCAAGGCTGTCGAGATTTTTTATTGTTGAATCTTTTTTAATGTTTTATGGGCTGCTGCTAAAAATGCGTATTTAAAGCATTGCAGCCCAGTTTCAAAATTGAAACCCTGAACCCCTTTGGTAGCCGACAAATCTGGGTGGCATTTTTTTTTAGATTACCCGCTCCCCCCCTTAAAATAAAATTTTTTTTAAATCTACTGAGATTCAGATCCATGTATTCAATGTATAAAATTGTGGACCCACTTCCCCTCTCGTTAAACGTGTCCAAAGTCGAAATTAGTTTATTTACCCAGTTAAAAAAGTTGTCCTCAAATTCGTTTAGACCAGGGTAAAAAGTCTGGTTGCCAGTTGAAAAATGAAAATAAAAAATTTCCCCAGATGTTCCCTTTTGTAAATAAACTTTTTGATTAACTGATGCTTTAACCCCCCCTTGACCTTCCCATTTCTGAATCTGAATCTCAATTTGTGCTCGAATTCTGTCGATGTAGCTATGGAGAACATTCACGGGGTCTGTTAAAATAATGCTCCCGTCAATCACGTTTTCCTCGGGGGGGGGGGGGGGGGTTAAAATCTACCCTGTATGTTTGCAAGTGACCTAGAGCAGATTCTAACAAATAAAATTCACGTAATTCTGGGGACGTGACACTGTTTTCATGTCCTGCACTTATTTGTACAGGACCCAATTCACTAATTATAAAACTATCGTCAAAAATGTCCCCGGAAAAATTAGGTCTAACAATTTGCATAAGACTGTCCATTTCTTCAGCTGTAAATTGAAAATCCAGGGGGATATTAAATGGCATACCTTCATTAACATCATCATCATCCGGTGAGAGGGGACAATTACCCATGATACTTTGAAGTCCCGGACCAGGGAAGGCAGAAGTTTTCACAGCTTCCCCCTGAAACTAGAAAATGAATGGATTAAGTTTTTTTTTCTTTGACGAAAGTTTTATCACAATTATAACACACTTTTTTTTTAGCTTATAGCATTATTTATCAAACGAATGCATAATAAATTACAAATTTCTGCTTATAGCATTATTTACAAAACAATGCATAATAAATTACAAATTTTGTTAATAGCACACGCACACATGCGCACACACTCACACACACACTCACACTTACACATACACTCACACACGCACACGTTCACACACACGCGCACACACACACACGCACACACACATACACGTACACACGTTCACACACGTTCACACACACACACATACACACACATTCACACATGCGCACACACTCACACACACACACACACACACACACACACACACACACACACACACACACACACACACACACACACAACACATATGCGCAGACACACATGCACACACACTCACACACTTACACACACACTCACACACACACAACACACATGCACACACAATCACACATGCACACACACTCACACATGCACACACACTCACACTTACACACACACGCACACATACTTTTATAGTGTTGAAAAAAATGGCGAAAAGGCTAATTCATTAACCTATAGAAAAAAGGTTTTATTTTCTATGTGAAATAACCATTATTTTATAAAGTTAAAAAAAACATGTTCATTTTTTCACCCCATCCTCAAAACTCAATTCCTCCTAGAATTATTTAAACTAAATACTTTCCTCCACCCCCCTCCCACAGAAAGTTCAGAAAGACGCAAAAGAGTGCTTTCTTTGCTAATAAAAAAAATGCATTATATTCAGCTATCTCTGAGGGGGGCAGAGAAATTTAAAACAATGGTCGGGGTGGGGGGAGATTAACATTTTAATATCTCTGACATACACTTTTACGGTGTTGAAAAAAACAACGAAAAGGTTAATTCATTAACCTATAGAAAAAAAGGTTTTATTTTCTATGTGAAATAACCATTATTTTATAAAGTTAAAAAAAACATGTTCATTTTTTCACCCCATCCTCAAAACTCAATTCCTCCTAGAATTATTTAAACTAAATACTTGCCTCCACCCCCCTCCCACAGAAAGTTCAGAAAGACGCAAAAGAGTGCTTTCTTTGCTGATAAAAAAAATGCATTATATTCAGCTATCTCTGAGGGGGGGGGGCAGAAAAATTTAAAACAATGGTCGGGGGTGGGGGGAGATTAACATTTTAATATCTCTGACATACACTTTTATGGTGTTGAAAAAAAACAGCGAAAAGGTTAATTCATTAACCTATAGAAAAAAGGTTTTATTTTCTATGTGAAATAACCATTATTTTATAAAGTTAAAAAAAACATGTTCATTTTTTCACCCCATCCTCAAAACTCAATTCCTCTTAGAATTATTTAAACTAAATACTTGCCTTTCCCCCCCCCCCTCCCACAGAAAGTTCAGAAATACGCAAAAGAGTGCTTTCTTTGCTAATAAAAAAAATGCATTATATTCAGCTATCTCTGAGGGGGGCAGAGAAATTTAAAACAATGGTCGGGGGTGGGGGGAGATTAACATTTTAATATCTCTGACATACACTTTTACGGTGTTGAAAAAAAACAGCGAAAAGGTTAATTCATTAACCTATAGAAAAAAGGTTTTATTTTCTATGTGAAATAACCATTATTTTGTAAAGTTAAAAAAAAACATGTTCATTTTTTCACCCCATCCTCAAAACTCAATTCCTCCTAGAATTATTTAAAATAAATACTTGCCTCCACCCCCCTCCCACAGAAAGTTCAGAAAGACGCAAAAGAGTGCTTTCTTTGCTAATAAAAAAAATGCATTATATCGGGGGTGGGGGGGGGGGGGTTAACATTTTAATATCTCTGACATACACTTTTACGGTGGTGAAAAATGGCGAAAAGAAAATACTTAAAAAAACAAACAAAAAAAAGTTGGATAGAAATAGGTAGAAGCTAGAGGTGAAAATACTCACATTTCCAAATTCAGACTGCTGTTGAGTGCCGTCCGTTTCTTGCATAGATGTGGTGACGATGTCACTGGCTTGTACAGGTGAGCCAGTGGGGCTCCCCATCATGTGAGCAACTATCCATTCTCTTTTCAGCTTTCTACCTGGCTGCATAGGAGTTGGCACTGGTGAGTTTTGAGTAGGCAGTGTCGGTCTGGAATGGATGTGAGTGGCCCCCAATGGACCGCCTATCTCCACTTGTTGTATTGGAGCGACGCCGTTAGTCTTAGCTCTCTTTTCCGGGGGAGAGTAATTGTAGGAATCCTCTTCCTTAAAAAAGAAGGCAAAATTTAGCATGAAAAAAACAATTCCTTTTTTTACAGAAGAAAAAATTAGTCTGCACAAAGAATCCCCTCTAACCACACGGAATCAGGGAACAGAGTATCTCTCAAACCCCGTAAAGCTCTTTTAAAAGATACAAGAATTACTTATTTAACACAAAAATTTCGTTTTTTAACGGATACCAAGTAAAGAAAAACCGTGTTAGAATTGATTCATTGCCCTCTTCCCTGTCATATATTTTTATAAAAGCCTCTTAATCATCTGTGAAATCCTTTTGCTTTCAACAAATACAATTGAAAAATATCTGTCTAATATGGTCAAAAAACAAACTCTTTTGTCAATGAGTCTTGAATCGCACATATCCATCTTTTTTGTTTTCTTAATCCCGATAAGACGCATGCCAAATGTTGTCTTGAAATCATCCCCTCTTTGGTAACATGTTAAACACAGATGGTTTTATTTAGAGCGGAAGAAGACAGTACATTTTAAACGCGCGATTGGAAAAGGATTCTTTTGAACGAAAAAGAACTAAAACTACAGAATTATGCTCCTAACAGAGCAATGGAAAAGGGAGTTTTTTGTTTTACATAATAGAAAAAAGCATACTTAGCGCTTTCTATCGAATATACTCATTATATTTTAAAGTTTTGTATTTTTGGAGGGGAGGGGGGCTAAGTCCCCCTGAAATTTGAATTTACTAGTAAAACGATTTTTTTGGGAAATAAAGAATGAAAGTGTACTCACATTGAAAATAGAAATATCCATTATTTCAGAGTTAATAAAATCCAGTGTACTATGCTCGATATGCTAATACATGATGAAAACTAAATTCCAAAGCATGAACATTTTATACGGGGTTTCAATGACGAATTGTTAAGCAGTTCTCTGATTAGCTGCCTAAAAAACAGGTGTCAGCTCGAAAAAAAACACTGGTTGAAAAAAACTTGGAGTTGAAACAAATTTGTGCGGGGAATCCCCGTTCATACTGTTATCTTTTTTTGCAATGTTTAGGAACAGGCGGGGAATCCCCACTCGTTTGGAATGGTACCAACAGGACATAAGCAAATAGCACGTAGTTTCATGACGTGTTTAATCACGTGTAGAGGTCCCATAGAATAACAAAGGAAGGAACATAGAATAGCATGGAAGGAACATAAGCCCTTAGAATAACATGGAGATTGCTATACAGGGTACAGAAATGGATCCTCTTACCCTACTTTAGATGTGGATTTTTTTTAGCCTTATTTGGACAAACCTATTTTAATGCAAGTGCATTTTTTTGCAATAGTTTTATTTGATTTGAACAAAAAGAAAATATCGTCTTTGATCCCTGAAGTGGAAGACTGGAAAAATGAAATACAATTCATTAGTAAAACGTAATTAACTAACGGAACTGTAATTAATTAACACGGCACTTTGTCTCCCCACAAAAAAAATAAAACACATTGGAATTTTTATATAGCGAACTGTTCTAAGAACTAGCACACAGCCAGTACAGATGTCTCTAGTGCCTAAAGAAATGAGTTATGGCTGATACTGAAACTGGCCCGAAATGCGCGACGTTGCCAAAATGCAGCAAAAAAAGGGATATCTGAGAGTGCACTGGACTGTTCGAAGCTTTGTAAAGTCAGACCGTTTTTATCCAGAAAAATATATTTCCAACTCATTCTAAGATTTATTTACTAATTTTGAAAAAAAGAGCAGGGACATTTAATTTAACGACATTAAAAAAGTAAGAACATTGAATTTATTTTTCTACATAGTGAAGGCATTGCTCGTTGATTTGCTTCTTTTAATTTGATACCAAAGACCATCCTCGTGTTCAATATAGCTTATTACAATCGATTACAATTGATCTTCATTACTGACACCCAATGAAAAGCATTCTCTTTGAAAGAGAATTAACTAAAAAAACAAGCTTTTTTAACTGAAAGTAAGGAGCGACATTAGCCTAAAACTTAAAACGAACAGAAATTATTCTGTATATGAAAGGGGCTGTCCCCTCCTCAACGCCTCGCTCTTTACGCTAAAGTTTTTTATTGTTTTAAGAAATAAAGTTGTGAGACAGAGTCAAACTTTAGCGTAAAGAGCGAGGCGTTGAGGAGGGGACAGTCCCTTTCATATACAGAATAATTTCTGTTCGTTTTAAGTTTTAATGTCGCTCCTTACTTTCAGTTAAAAAAAACTTGTGTTTTTAGTTAATTTCTGAAAGTTGTTGGATTAATGCAGCTTTGATTTTGGCTCACCGTACATGAATAATTAAAACGAAATTCGCATATTAATTTTCCTTTTTTTGGCTAATTGGCTTTCTCGAAATTTTGTTTCGACGTAACTTACGAATTAACTATGTAACAAATTTCTATATTCGTATGTTTTTATTAAGTATATTAGGGAGTTTTAGGGATTGTTTCCCCTTTTTTCGAAAATAAGGCAAATTTTCTCAGGCGCTTAACTTTTGATGGGTAAGACTAAACTTGATGAAAATTATATATTTGAAATCAGCATAAAAGCCTGATTCTTCTGATGTGTCTATTGGTATCAAAATTCCGTTTTTTAGAGTTTTGGTTACTATTGAGCCGGGTCGCTCCTTACTTACAGTTCGTTACCACGAACTGTTTGATGGTTCTCATTGGCTGTCAATGACAAAAATCCATTTTAATTGATCGTAATAAGCTGTATTGAACGCAGGGCATATATTAATCGACACTATGGGTAGAATTGTACCCTGAAACCCAACATTATTTACATTCCTATGGGCAGAATGTTTTCTCTAATTATAGTATCTTTTTCATTCTTATTTAATCTGAAAATAATAGTGGTGTGACTAGATCTGTTATGTTTTTATTTCTGTTATGCTATTCTTGTTGAATGTGAGGAAATTGTGGTATGACTGGACTTGATATAAATTAAATGAACGAGTTTATTGAGAATCCGTCTTGTTAACAAAAACAATGATGGAGCAAATAAAAAAAAAATGAACACAGGATTCGACAAAAAACAACTATATACATAAAAATAAATATATACATACATAACAAAATAAATAAAATTAAGAAGTAGAAAAAACGAGGATATTTTGAGCCAGTGAAAAAGCGAAAGTTCAATACAAATATTTCGGCGAGAGCTCCGCTCAGCCATCCTCATTGCAAAGATAGAACAATAATAAAAGACTGCAAATCAGAACCACTAAAATAAGTAAAAAAAAAGACCGTAAAAAACAACCATTAATATAAATAGACCCTTGCCATGTAACGGTGGAAGGGTGACTTCTTGAGTTTTTTCTCATCTTGTTTTCCTCATAGGAAATTATTTATTACATCTATATGTTATGTTTTTATATAAAATAAACTAAAAACTTCATGTTTATTTTATAGTCATATTATCTTCTAGGCTTTGCCGTCCTAGACCTGTATCTCGGAGGAATGATAGACATGAAAAATGGGTTGAGAGAAAGCTTAGTAAGTATGGTTAACAATTCATTTAAAGCTTGTTAACATCTTTGTGAGTAATAATAACAAAATTAAGGTCTCAAAGCAAAATCAGGCTATAATAAAAACTTTCGTGCTAGTGGGGTAACAGTATGTGAACCGAATCAATAAGTCAACAACCAAGGCTGTGGAATTTGACATATATTTTAACATATGTTTAAAAATATTTTCAAATGTCAAGGGATATATTCAAGGGACCGATGGATATAGCGGCAGCTTTGCTTTCCATCCTAGGTAGCAAGGTTGGTCAAAAAAAATTTCTAACGCCTTTGTAAACAGGTTCTACCATTGTTGTGTCACTTAATTCTAGCCGATAAATCTAATCTTTCTAAATTTTGTAGTAATTAGAAAATCAAATAGCCAATATTAAACAGTATTTTCAGTTTGTAATTTCCTTTATGCTGCTAAAATGTGCAAATATTGTGATTTTGATCACTTTTCATTGGTAATTTGGATTTTAATGGAAGTTATATAAGTAGTAAGCTATATGCTTGTTTCAGGACAGGTCTTATAAAGCGACCAATCCCTCTATATAATGGACCCATAAAGCGAGCAAACACGTTATATTTGGAACCAGGGCCGAGATTGTGTAATGCAACCAGACTGGTTTCTGAGCCAACACCTATATTCTGGGCCAATCAGAGATGTATAAGGAATTACACAAGAATATGTGTGCAGTTTCACGGGTTCATGCCTTACCATGGGTAGGTATCTATATATTTCACGACTATAAGTCTTGTCATACATGTTTTTCTGGGTTGAATAGCCAAAACTCGACTTCGTCACATTACGTATTCAAAGGTTTAATACACTTTTCTGTAAAAAATACTGGTTTCAGTCGTAGGGTAAGATAATCATGTTTTTTCGTCTAAATAATGTTTTTACTAAAGATACAGCCAAGCAGAGCATGTTTCGGATTCAAAAATTGTCAAACACTAATAACCTCTAGCCTGAAGGTACCTTGCATCTTGTCCAGAATTGATAGCATATGGTGTTAGATATGAAAAAATTGTACCATTTGCGTAAAAATAACTCTATTTTGCATCGCTGGTAATTAAAGAATGGAATGCTACAGTCAGAATTGTTGCTTTTTCTTTCAGTGTCGTTTACATTATTAGTGGTATCTAATAATGATAAAAAGTTGTATCATTGCGTAAACTAACGCAATTCGCGAAAAAAGATATAGCATTTGGATAGCTTTGCAATGAATGATCTTAATTAGTGATTGAATAATAGGGGTGAGAAAGATCTCAATTTGTGATTGTATTGTATGAAGGTGGTAAAAAAGGGTTAAACTGATTACCAGTTAAGGTAACCCCGAAGGGATTGTTAACTCATAGGGAATTTATTATAAATTGGAATAGCATCGTTAGCATCAATCTATGGAAAAGGTTAACGATGACAAGATGACCTTGTGACTTGACCCAGCCCTACTTTTCGGATGTATTCTGTATAATACACAAGTACCATTTGAACAGTGTTGTCAATATAAAATATGCTCTAACATTGTAGTATATTAAAAAGTTGATACTAATCAATCTATGGAAATGGTTACCGATGACAAGATGACCTTGTGACTTGACCTAGCCCTACTTCTCGGATGTGTTCTGTATAATACACAAGTACCATTTGAACAGTGTTGTAAATATAAAACATGCTCTTACATTCTAGTATACTAAAACGTTGATACTAATATAGATGTAGATGCCAAGAAATGAATTTTAATAAAGAAATTCAGAACAATCCTTAGAAATAAAATAGTGAGATGATTATAAGTTTGAAGCATCAAGGATCGCAATCATCAATGACCCTAACCACCGAGAACCTCAAGCTCCAAAGGCCCCCTACCCCCAACCTCCAAGGGGCCGTCCCCCAACTTTTTTTGTCCCTCCCCCCATTTTTTCATACTTTTTTTGAAGTTTTTTTTAACTTTTTTTATTATTTTTGAACATGATATAATTTTTTTCATCTTTTTTTACTTGTCTTCGAATGAGATAGAGCATACTTAAAACATAAGAAATTCACATTTAATATTTTCCAAATTCAAAATGAAAATGATATAGATATTTTAGTCATGACTTTTATTATTAGAAAAATAATGTTTGTAGTACCACTTTTCCTTTTTTTTGGAATTTTTTTTGGACTTCGAAATTATTCAACTTTTTTTACGTATCTTAAAATGACATGAAATATGCTTGCGGCTCTACCAATCGTACTCCATGCTTGCTCATAGGCACGACACGGCTTTCCCACTGGTACTCTTTGGCAGGTTATCGACACTACCTATTTTATTGCATGTATTAAATCAGTATTTTTTATGTAGTGGAAGGATAAACACAATTCATATTTTTAAAAAAGTAAAGATGAAGCATTTTAAGAAAGTGTGTTCACATGATAGTGTTATTGTAGCATTGAATGCTGACATGGAGAAGTATTTGAACTATGAAACAAGTACAAGTGGTAGCACTATCGGAAACGTATGCATGCGTTGTCATGACAGTAAGGAATTAGATTTCTTTGGAGTACCAAAAAAATTCAACTCTTTTGACGGTGGATATGCAAGATTAAGATCTCCGGAGGTGATTGCACTCAAAGAGAATGCCAACATAAAAATAATAGTTGATGAGGAGGGCCATCTTCTTGCTAGGGCTTGTGGTAACATGTTAGCCAGTGTTAAACCCTATCGTCAGCTTTCGGGTATTAGCATTCAAATGAAAGCAAAGGGGAAAAGAAAGGCCTACTCTTCTACTAATAGCATAAACTATATCTTGTCTACGTGCCGGAACTGCTACCTATGTAAAAATAATGTGATAATAGACAGTGAAATTACCAGAAAAATAAAAAGAGCACTGGCAGAAAATATCACTAAGAAATATAAAGATGGATCGATGAAAAACAAAGTGCCAGCAGACGTTACTAACATCATTGATCAAACAGTCAATGAACCAAATATTACCAAAGACGAAACGCATATTGAGCTTGTCGATGACACCAGTAAAAATTGTGTATGATTCAAAATAGAATAATGATTATTCTACTGATTACGAGCTAAGAGAAGACAATAGCTACAGTATGAAGAGAGAACATGGTGAACTATTTTATGGAACAAATTTAAAATTTCCCAAAGTAGTTCATTGATATTAATAATGTATAATACTGTGTCTACCATATATTTATATTAATATTCTACCTGTCCTTATTTCATTAAAAATATGTTATCTATTACTTTGTTGTGTTTCCATTATTTCTAGGGTACGCTAGCAGGTTCATGCAGGTTTTTTTAGAAACTGAGATAGGTTAACAGATACACATACAGAGAGGGTGAGAAACACATACAAATATATAGATTCAGACATGCAAACCGACAAATACAGACACTGGAACAAGCTGGCACCCACCCAGACACGCTGACTTAGAGGGTGAGAGAGACAAAAAACACATACAAATATATAGATTCAGACATACATATCGACAAAGACAGGCAGTGAAATGAGCAAACACCCGGCCAGACACAAACAGGCAAAGAGAGTGAGAGAAACAAAAACACAGATACAAATATATAGATTCAGACATATAAACCGACAAAGATAGGCACTGAGATAAGCAAACACCCGCCCATACACACATACAGAGAGAGTGAGAGAGACAAAAACAAATACAACTATATAGATATAGGTCATAGAAATCGACAAAGACAAACACAAGGACAGGCAAACACCCACCCAGACACATAGGCAAAGAGACTGAGAGAGACAAAAACAAATACAACTATATAGATTCAGACACATAAACCGACCAAGACAGGCATTGAGATAAGCCAACACCCGCCCAGACCCACAGACAAAGAGAGTGAGAGAGTCATAGACGCATACAAATACATAGATTCAGACATACAAACCGACAAAGACAGGCACTGGGAGAAGCAAACATCCGCCCAGACACATAGGCAAAGAGAGTCAGAGAGATAAAAACACATGCAAATATATAGATTTTGACATACAAACCAACAAAGACAGGCATTGAGATAAGTAAACACCCGCCCAGACACACAAGCAAAGGAAGTGAGAGAGACAAAAACACATACAAATATATAGATTCAGGCATACAAGCCGACAAAGACAGGCACTGAGATGAGCAAACACATCACCCAGACACATAGGCAAAGAGAGTGAGACAGACAAAAACAAATACAACTATATAGATTCAGACATACAAACCGACAAAGACAGGCAGTAGGACAAGCAAATATCTGCCCAAACACGTATGCGAAGAGAGTGAGAGAGACAAAAACACATACAAATACATAGATTCAGACATTCAAACCGACAAGGACAGGCATTGGGAGAAGCAAACATCCTCCCAGACACAAATGCAAAGAGAGTGAGAGAGATAAAAACACATGCAAATATATAGATTCAGACATACAAACCAACAAAGAAAGGTATTGAGATAAGCAAACACCCGCCCAGACGCATAAGCAAAGGAAGTGAGAGAGACAAAAACACATATAAATATATACATTCTGACATACAAACCGACAAAGACAGGCACTGAGATAAGCAAACACCCGCTCATACCCATAGGCCCACAGAGTGAGAGAGACAAAAACAAATATAACTATATAGATTCAATTATGCAAACCGACAAAGACATGCACTGGGGAGAAGCAAACACCTATCCAGATACACAGGCAAAGAGAGTGAGAGAGACAAAAACACTAACAAATACATAGATTAAGACATACAAACCGACAAAGACAGGCACTGGGAACAGCAAACTTCCACCCAGAAACACAGGCAAAGAGAGTGAGAGTATAGATTCAGACGTAAAAACCGACAAAGATAGATACTGAGAGAAGCAAACACCCACCCAGATTCACAAGCAAAGAGAGTGAGAGTATGGATTCAAACGTAAAAACCGACAAAGACAGACACTGAGAGAAGCAAACACCCACCCAGATACACAGGCAAAGAGAATGAGAGAGTCAAAAACGCATACAAATACATAGATTCAGACATGCAAACCAACAAAGACAGGCATTGAGATAAGCCAACACCCGCCCAGACATACAAGCAAAGGAAGTGAGAGAGACAAAACGCATACAAATATATAGACTCAGACATACAAACCGACAGAGACAGGCATTGAGATAAGCAAACACCCACCCAGACACAGGGGCAAAGAGAATAAGAGAGACAAAAACAAAATACAACTATATAGATTCAGACACACAAACCGACAAAGACAGGCACTGGGACAAGCAAACACCCGCCCTGACACACAAGCAAAGAGAGTGAGAGTATAGATTCAGATCTGCAGACCGACAAATACAGGCACTGGGAGAAGCAAAAATCTACCTAGAAACATATGCAAAGAGAGTGAGAGAGACAAAAACACATACAAATACATAGATTCAGGCATTCAAACCGACAAGGACAGGCATTGGGAGAAGCAAACATCCGCCCAGACACAAAGGCAAAGAGAGTGAGAGAGACAAAAACACATGCAAATATATAGATTCAGACATACAAACCAACAAAGAAAGGTATTGAGATAAGCAAACACCCGCCCAGACGCATAAGCAAAGGAAGTGAGAGAGACAAATACACATATAATTATATACATTCTGACATACAAACTGACAAAGACAGGCACTGAGATAAGCAAACACCCGCTCATACCCATAGGCCCACAGAGTGAGGGAGACAAAAACAAATATAACTATATAGATTCAATTATACAAACCGACAAAGACATGCACTGGGGAGAAGTAAACACCTATCCAGATACACAGGCAAAGAGAGTGAGAGAGACAAAAACACAAACAAATACATAGATTAAGACATACAAACCGACAAAGACAGGCACTGGGAACAGCAAACTCCCACCCAGAAACACAAGCAAAGAGAGTGAGAGTATAGATTCAGACGTAAAAACCGACAAAGATAGATACTGAGAGAAGCAAACACCCACCCAGATTCACAAGCAAAGAGAGTGAGAGTATGGATCCAAACGTAAAAACCGACAAAGACAGACACTGAGCGAAGCAAACACCCACCCAGATACACAGGCAAAGAGAGTGAGAGAGACAAAAACGCATACAAATACATAGATTCAGACATACAAACCGACAAAGACAGGCACTGAGATAAGCAAACACCCGCCCAGACATACAAGCAAAGGAAGTGAGAGAGACAAAAACACATATAATTATATACATTCTGACATACAAACCGACAAAGACAGGCATTGAGATAAGCAAACACCCACCCAGACACATAGCCAAAGAGAATAAGAGAGACAAAAACAAAATACAACTATATAGATTCAGACATACAAACCTACAAAGACAGGCACTGGGACAAGCAAACACCCGCCCAGACACACAAGCAAAGAGAGTGAGAGTATAGATTCAGATCTGCAGACCGACAAATACAGGCACTCGGAGAAGCAAAAATCTACCCAGAAACATATGTAAAGAGAGTGAGAGAGACAAAAACACATACAAATACATAGATTCAGACATACAAACCGACAAAGACAGGCATTAAGAGAAGAAAAACATCCGCCCAAACACATAGGCAAAGAGAGTGAGAGAGATAAAAAGACGTGCAAATATATAGGTTCAGACATTCAAACCAACAAAGACAGACATTGAGATAAGCAAACACCCGCCCAGACACATAAGCAAAGGAAGTGATAGAGACAAAAACACATATAAATATATAGATTCTGACATACAAACCGACAAAGACAGGCACTGAGATAAGAAAACAACCGCCCAGACACATAGGCCCAGAGAGTGAGAGAGACAAAAACAAATTTAACTATATAGATTCAATCATACAAACCGACAAAGACATGCACTGGGACAAGCAAACACCCGCCCAGGCACACAGTCAAAGAGAGTGAGTGTATAGATTCAGACATACAAACCGAAAAAGACAGGGACTAGGAGAAGCAAACACCCACCCAGATACATATAGATTCAGACATACAAACTGACAAAGACAGGCACTGAGATAAGAAAACACCCACCCAGACCCGCCCAGACACATAGGCAAAGATAGTGAGAGTAAAGATTCAGACGTACAAACCGACAAAGACAAACATTGGGGAGAAGCAAACACCTACCCAGATACAAAGGCAAAGAGAGTGAGAGAGACAAAAACACATACAAACATATAGATTACGAACCGATACACAAACCGATAAAGACAGGCACTGGGACAAGCTAACATCCGCCCCAGAATCACAGGCAAAAGGAGTGAGAGTATAGATTCAGACGTACAAACCGACAAAGACAGACACTGAGAGAAGCAAACACCCACCTAAATTCACAAGCAAAGAGAGTGAGAGTATGGATTCAAACGCAAAAACCGACAAAGACAGACACTGAGACCCGCCCAGACACATAGGCAAAGATAGTGAGAGTAAAGATTCAGACGTACAAACCGACAAAGACAAACATTGGGGAGAAGCAAACACCTACCCAGATACAAAGGCAAAGAGAGTGAGAGAGACAAAAACACATACAAATATATAGATTACAAACCGATACACAAACCGATAAAGAGAGGCACTGGGACAAGCAAACATCCGTCCAGAATCACAGGCAAAAGGAGTGAGAGTATAGATTCAGACGTACAAACCAACAAAGACAGACACTGAGAGAAGCAAACACCCACCTAGATTCACAAGCAAAGAGAGTGAGAGTATGGATTCAAACGCAAAAACCGACAAAGACAGACACTGAGAGAAGCAAACACACATCCAGATACACAGGCAAAGAGAGTGAGAGAGTCAAAAACGCATACAACTACGTAGATTCAGACATACAAACCAACAAAGACAGGAATTGAGATAAGCAAACATCCGCCCAGACATACAAGCAAAGTAAATGAGAGAGAGAAAAACGCATACAAATATATAGATTCAGACATACAAACCGACAAAGACAGGCAGTGAGATAAGCAAACACCCACCCAGACACATATGCAAAGAGAGTAAGAGAGACAAAAACAAATACAACTATATAGATTTAGACATACAAACCGACAAAGACAGGCACTGGGACAAGCAAACACGCGCCCAGACACACAAGCAAAGAGAGTTAGAGCATAGATTCAGACGTAAAAACCGATAAAGACAGACATTGGCAGAAGCAAACAGCCACCCAGATACACAGGCAGAGAGAGTGAGCGAGACAAAAACGCACACAAATAGTACAAACTGACAAAGACAGACATTGGCAGAAGCAAACACCCACCCAGATACACAGGCAGAGAGAGAGAGAGAGACAAAAACACATACAAATACATAGATTAAGACATACAAACCCACAAAGACAGGCACTGGGAGAAGCAACTATCCGCTCAGACACACAGGCAAAGAGAGTGTTAGAGACAAAAACGCATACAAATCTATAGATTCAGACATACAAACCGACAAAGACAGGCACTGGGACAAGAAAACCATGCCCAGAGACACATGCAAAGAGAGGGAGAGAGAAAAAAAACACATACAAATACTTAGATTAAGAATACAAACCAACAATGACAGGCACTAGGACTAGCGAACACCCGCCCAGACACACAGGTAAAGAGAGTGAGAGACACAAAAACACATATAAATATCGCTCAGACACACGGGTATAGTAAGAGAGACATGCAAAAAAAAAGTTAGGTTTACTTAAGTTCACTTTCACCTTTTCACTACCTTAACCGCTGCCATCTTTACACCTATAGTTATAGGTAGCACGCTCCTTCAGACACACGGATATAGTTAGAGAAACATGCAAAAAGTTAGTTTAATTTAAGCTCACTTAGCGCGCTAAGTGAGCTTAAATTAACCTAACTTTTTGCATGTCTCTCATGCAAAAAGTCTCATGCAAGTCATGCAAAAAGTTAGGTTAATTTAAGCTCACTGAGCGCGCTAAGTGAGCTTAAATTAACCTAACTTTTTGCATGTCTCTCTCACTATATTCGTGTGTCTGAAGGAGTGTGCTACCTATAAATATAAGTGTAAAGATGACAGCAGTTAAGGTTGTGAAAAGGTGAAAGTGAACTTAAGTAAACCTAACGTTTTTTTGCATGTCTCTTTCACTATACCCGTGTGTCTGTGCGAGATTTATATGTGTTTTTGACTCTCTCACTCTGTTTACCTGTGTGTCTGGGCGGGTGTTTGCTAGTCCCAGTGCCTGTCATTGTTGTTTTTTTTGTGAATCTCAGTATTTGTATGTGTTTTTTTGTCTCTCTCCCTCTCTTTGCATGTGTCTCTGGGCAGGTGTTTTCTTGTCCCAGTGCCTGTCTTTGTCGGTTTGTATGTCAGAATCTATATAGTTGTATTTGTTTTTGTCTCTCTTACTCTCTTTGCATATGTGTCTGGGTGGGTGTTTGCTTATCTCACTGCCTGTCTTTGTCGGTTTGTATGTCTGAATCTATATTCTCACTCTCTTTGCCTGTGTTTTTTGGAGGATGTTTGCTTGTCCCAGTGCCTGTCTTTGTCGGTTTGTATATCTTAATCTATGTATTTGTATGTGTTTTTGTTTCTCTCACTGTCTTTGCCTGTGTATCTGGGTAGGTGTATGCTTCTCCTCAATGTTTTTCTTTGTCGGTTTGTACATCTTAATCTTTACTCTCACTCTGTTTGCCTATGTGTCTGGGCGGGTGTTTGCTTATCTCAGTGCCTGTCTTTGTCAGTTTGTATGTCTGAATCTATATGTATCTGGGTGGGTGTTGGCTTCTCCTAGTCCCTGTCTTTGTCGGTTGGTACGTCTGAATCTATACTCTCATTCTCTTTGCCTCTGTGTCTGGGTAGGTGTTCGCTTGTCCCAGTGCATGTCTTTGTCGGTTTGTATGATTGAATCTATATAGCTATATTTGTTTTTGTCTCTCTCACTCTCTGGGTCTTTGTGTCTTGGCGGTTGTTTTCTTATCTCAGTGCCTGTCTTTGTCGGTTTGTATGTCAGAATCTATATATTTATATGTGTTTTTGTCTCTCTCACTTCCGTTGGTTATGTGTCTGGGCGGGTGTTTGCTTATCTCAATGCCTGTCTTTGTTGGTTTGTATGTCTGAATCTATATATTTGCATTTTTTTTTTATCTCTCTCACTCTCTTTGCCTATGTGTCTGGGCGGATGTTTGCTTCTCCCAATGCCTGTCTTTTTCGGTCTGTATGTCTGAATCTATTTATTAGTATGTGTTTTTGTCTCTCTGACTCTCTTTGCATATGTCTCTGGGCGGATGTTTGCTTCTCCCAGTGCCTGTCTTTGTCGGTTTGTATGTCTGAATCTATACTCTCACTCTCTTTGCTTCTGTGTCTGGGCGTGTGTTTGCTTGTCCCAGTTCCTGTCTTTGTCGGTTTGTATGTCTGAATCTATATAGTTGTATTCGTTTTTTTCTCTCTTACTCTCTTTGCCTATGTGTCCTGGTGGGTGTTTGCTTATCTCAGTGCCTGTATTTGTCCGTTTGTATGTCTGAATCTATATATTTGTATGCGTTTTTGTCTCTCTCACTTGCTTTGCTTGTATGTCTGGGCGGGTGTTTGCTTATCTCAATGCCTGTCTTTGTTGGTTTGTATGTCTGAATCTATGTATTTGTGTGCTTTTTTTACTCTCTCACTTCTCTTTGCCTGTGTATCTGGGTTGGTGTTTGCTTCTCTCAGTGCCTGTCTTTGTCGGTTCTTATGTTTGAATCCATACTCTCACGCTCTTTGCTTGTGAATCTGGGTGGGTGTTTGCTTATCTCATTGTCTATCTTTGTCGGTTTTTACGTCTGTTACTATAATCTCACTCTCTTTGCCTGTGTTTCTGAGCGGATATTTGCTTGTCCTAGATCCTGTCTTTGTCGGTTTGTATGTCTTAATCTATGTATTTCTATGTGTTTTTGTCTCTCTCACTCTCTTTGCTTGTGTATCTGGGTAGGTGTTTGCTTCTCCCCAGTGCATGTCTTTGTCGGTTTGTATGATTGAATCTATATAGTTATATTTGTTTTTGTCTCTCTCACTCTTTGGGCCTATCTGTCTGGACGGGTGTTTGCTTATCTCAGTGCCTGTTTTTGTCGGTTTGTATGTCAGAATCTATATATTTATATGTGTTTTTGTCTCTCTCACTTCCTTTGCTTGTGTGTCTGGGCGGGTGTTTGCTTATCTCAATGCCTGTCTTTGTTGGTTTGTATGTCTGAATCTATATATTTACATGTGTTTTTATCTCTCTTTGTCTATGTGTCTGGGCGGATGTTTGCTTCTCCCAGTGCCTGTCTTTGACGGTTTGTATGTCTGAATCTATGTATTTGTATGTGTTTTTGTCTCTCTCAGTCTCTTTGCATATGTGTCTGGGCGGATGCTTGCTTCTCCCAGTGCCTGTCTTTGACGGTTTGTATGTCTGAATCTATATAGTTGTATTTGTTTTTGTCTTTCTCACTCTCTTTGCCTATGGGTCTGGGCGGGTGTTTGTTTATCTCAGTGCCTGTCTTTGTCGGTTTGTACGTCTGAATCTATATATTTGTATGTGTTTTTGTCTCTCTCACTTCCTTTGCTTGTGTGTCTGGGCGGGTGTTTGCTTATCTCAATGCATGTATTTGTTGGTTTGTATGTTAAAATCCATATATTTGCATGTGTGTTTATCTCTCTCACTCTCTTTGCCTATGTGTTTTGGCGGATGTTTGCTTCTTCCAGTGCTTGTCTTTATCGGTTTGTATGTCTAAATCTATGTATTTGTATGCGTTTTTGACTCTCCCACTCTCTTTGTCTGTGTGTCTGGGTAGGTGTTTGCTTATCTCAGTGCTTTATATGTCTGAATCTATATAGTTATATTTGTTTTTGTCTTTCTCACTCTCTTTGCCTATGTGTGTGGGTGGGTGTTTGCCTGTCCTCGTGTGTGTCTTTGTCGATTTCTATGATTGAATTTATATAGTTGTATTTGTTTTTGTCTCTCTCACTCTCTTTGTCTGTGTGTCTTGGCGGGCGTTTGCTTATCTCAGTGCCTGTCTTTATCGGTTTATATGTCTTAATCTATATAGTTGTATTTGTTTTTGTCTTTCTCGCTCTCTTTGCCTATATGTCTGGGCGTGTGTTTGCTTCTCCCCATGCCTGTCTTTGTTGGTTTGTATGTCTGAATCTATATATTCGTATGTATGTTTTGTCTCTCTCACTCTCTTTGCCTGTGTATGTCTGGCCGGGTGTTTGCTCATCCCAGTGCCTGTCTTTGTCCGTATGTATGTCTGGATCTATATATTTGTATGTGTTTTTGTCTCTCTCACTCTCTAAGCCAGTGTGTCTGGGTGGGTGCCTGCTTGTTTCAGTGTCTGTCTTTGTCGGTTTTCATGTCTGAATGAGTCTGCTAGCTTACCCTAGAAATAATGGGAATATAACAAAGTAATAGATAACATATTTTTAATGAAATAATGACAATGTAGAATATTAATATAAATATATGGTAGATATATTATTATACGTTATTAATATCAATGAACTACTTTGGAAATTTTGAATTTGTTCCATAAAATAGTTCACCATGATCTCTCTTGATGCTGTACCTATTGTCTTCTCTTAGTTCTCAATCAGTAGAATAATCATTATTCCATTTTGAGTCATACACAATTTTTACTGATTTTCCATCGACAGGCTCAATATGCGTTTCGTCTTTGGTATTATTTGGTTCATTGACTATTTGACCAATGATGTTAGTAACGTTTGCTGGCACTTTGTTTTTCATCGATTCATCTTTATATTCCTTAGTGATATTTTCTGCCAGTGCCCTTTTTATTTTTCTTGCAATTTTACTGTCTATTATCACATTATTTTTACATAGGCAACAGTTCCGGCACGTAGACAAGATATGGTTTATGATATTAGTAGAAGAGTAGGCCTTTCTTTTCCCCTTTGCTTTCATTTGAATGCTTATACCCGAAAGCTGACGATAGGGTTTAACACTGGCTAACATGGTACCACAAGCACTAGCAAGAAGATTGCCCTCCTCATCAACTATTATTTTTATGT
This sequence comes from Artemia sinica, assembly GCA_027921565.1. NCBI lineage: Eukaryota > Metazoa > Arthropoda > Branchiopoda > Anostraca > Artemiidae > Artemia > Artemia sinica. The sequence goes on along the minus strand of CM051271.1, from coordinate 19,351,901 downwards.
TGGCATTCTCTTTGAGTGCAATCATCTCCGGACATCTCAATGTCGCACATCCACCATCATAAGAGTTGAATTTTTTTGGTACTCCAAAGAAATTTAATACCTTACTGTCATGACAATGCATGCATACGTTTCCGATAGTGCTACCACTTGTACTTGTTTCATAGTTCAAATACTTCTCCATGTCAGCATTCAATGCTACAACAACACTATCATGTGAACACATTTTCTTAAAATGCTTCATCTTCACTTTTTTAAAGATATGAATTATGTGTTTATCTTTCCACTACCTGAAAATACTGATTTAGTTCTTGCAATAAACTAGGTAGTGTCGATAACCTGCCATAGAGTGCCAGTTGGAAAGCCGTGTCGTGTCTATGAGCAAGCATGGAGTACGATGGGTAGAGCCGCAAGCATATTTCATGTCATTTTAAGATACGTAAAAAAAATGAATAAGTTCGTAGTCCAAAAAAAAGAAAAGTTGTGCTACAAACATTATTTTTCTAATAATAAAAGTCACGACTAAAATATCTATATCATTTTCATTTCGAATTTGGAAAATATTAAATGTGAATTTCTTATGTTTTAAGTATGTTCTACCTCATTCGAAGACATGTAAAATAAAGTTGAAAAAAATATATCATGTTCAAAAATAATAAAAAAAAGTAAAAAAGCTTCAAAAAACACTTCAAAAAAAGTATAAAAAAATGGGGAGAGGGACCCAAAAAGTTGAGGAGGGGCCCCTTGGAGGTTGGGGGTAGGGGGCCTTTGGAGGTTGAGGTCCTTGGTGGTTAACGTCATTGATGATTGCGATCCTTGATGCTTCAAACCTATAATCATCTCACTTCTTGATTTCTAAGGATTCTTCTGAATTTCTTTGTTAAAATTCTTTTCTTGGCACCTACATCTATATTAGTATCAACTTTTTAGTATACTAAGAATGTTAGAGCATATTTTATATTGATAACACTGTTCAAACGGTACTTGTGTATTATACAGAATACATCCGAGAAGTTAAGGTAGGTCAAGTCACAAGGTCATCTTGTCATCGATAACCATTTCCATGGATTGAGTTTTATCAACTTTTTAGTATACTACAATGTTAGAGCATATTTTATATTGCTAACACTGTTCAAACGGTACTTGTGTATTATACAGAATACATCCGAGAAGTTAAGGTAGGTCAAGTCACAGGGTCATCTTGTCATCGATAACCATTTCCATAGATTGAGTATTATCAACTTTTTAGTATACTACAATGTTAGAGCATATTTTATATTGACAACACTGTTCAAATGGTACTTGTGTATTATACAGAACACTTCCGAGAAGTAAGGCTAGGTCAAGTCAAAAGGTCATCTTGTCATCGTTAACTATTTCCATAGATTGATGCTAACGATACTATTCCAAATTTATAATAAGTTGCCTATGAGTTAACAACCCCTTCGGGGTAACCTTAATTGGTAATCAGTTTAACCCTTTTTTACCACCTTCATACAATCCAATCACCAATTAATATCATTCTCATCCCTATTATTCAATCACTAATTAAGATCATTCATTGCAGAGTTATCCAAATGCTATATCTTTTTTCGCGAATTGAGTTAGTTTACGCAATGATACAACTTTCTTATCATTATTAGATACCACTAATAATGTAAACGACACTGGACGAAGAAGCCACAATTCTGACTGTAGCATTTCATTCTTTAATTACCAGCGATGCAAAATAGTGTTTTTTTTACGCAAATGGTACAATTTTTGATATCTAACACCATATGCTATCTATCCTGGACAAGATGCAAGGTACCTTCAGGCTAGAGGTTATTAGTGTTTGACAATTTTTGACTCCGAAACATGCTCGGCTTGGCTGTATCTTTAGTAAAAACATTATTTAGACAAAAAAACATGATTATCTTACCCTACGACTGAAACCAGTATTTTTACAGAAAAGTGTATTAAACCTTTGAATACGTAATGTGACGAAGTCGAGTTTTGGCTATTCAACCCAGAAAAAACATGTATGACAAGGCTTATAGTCGTGAAATATATAGATACCTACGCATGGTAAGGCATGAACCCGTGAAACTGCACACATATTCTTGTGCAATTCCTTATACATCTCTGATTGGCCCAGAATATAGGTGTTGGCTCAGAAACCAGTCTGGTTGCATTGCACAATCTCGGCCCTGGTTCCAAATATAACGTGTTTGCTCGCTTTATAGGTCCATAATATAGAGGGATTGGTTGCTTTATACGATCTGTCCTGAAACCAGCATATGGCTTACTACTTATATATCTGAAAGCAAATTGTAACATAGATAATTTTTGTATCATTCAATAAAGAAAAATGAGCCAATTAACACCCAAAATTGGTATCGCTATCACGAGACGAAAATGGTAAAATTCCACTTTAAAGTGCGGAGCAAAGGTAAAAAGCTAAGAAATTTATTTCGTGATAATACATAGAAAAATATGTCTTCTTAGGGGTAGGTGGGGTGGCAGAAAACGAAAATGAAGATAAAATGCCTCATCACCAGCATAACAGGGATATATTTGGACATTCACCTTTAATGTTTAAAGTCGGAGGTGTAAAAGTGAAAAACAACGAAATAACCTATTTTAGTGAGTAACGTGTCCTTCTCAGGGGTCTCCTTGATCGCAGACGACGAAAGATGAAAAGAATAAAACATACAACCTGAACAACTGCAATATTACGGTGCATAAATTATACGTTGCTTGTGTAGAAGCCACCTCCAGCTAAAACCGCTATAAATTTGAACAAATCTTTTTAAGGGTAAATAGATCGGTCTAATGAAGGGGTCAGATTGACCGCCACTCCCTCATATTTCAGATAATCTCTACTTTATTTTTTAAAGCCGTTCTTTGCTTTCATGTGAAAACTTACCTTCTTTCTAATCAGCAACTTAATCGAAGACTTTGTTCAAGAAAAAGAATACCTAGCCTTTAAGGTAGACTTAGTAGTGCTCATTAGTTCCTGTAGCGAAGTTGGTTGCTATAAAGATTAGGAAATGAACTAGTTGACTTTGGTTTGAATTTTTTTTTTCACATCATCGAACACGAAGAAAAGAAAAAATCCAAAAACTGGGACTGCCATCGTCTTTGACGTCTTTGGTATTGTCACAGGGGATCCCTCTGCATGATTTGCAAGCTTTAAAGTAATGGAGACCCGACTTTTTGTACAAGTATCTTTCTGAGCCACAGCTACTTGGTTTACAAAAGTACTCCACGACTCTCAGAAACTGCAATAGAGCAGAAGATTAATGGAGCCAAAGCGTGGGGGCGTCCACCCCCCTGGCTGAATGATGCTGCCTTATTTTTATATTTTTGTTCTAAGATTTTTATTATATAGCATTAAAAGTGCCAATTAGATGAAGTTTGCCCCCCCCCTGGAATTCAGCTTATGGGTGCCCATGAGTCAAAGTAAAAACTAAGACTGTATCTTTGCACTGAAATCTCTACTGAAGAAGGGCGAGGCTGCTGTTTTCACTCCGATTTCGGACCTTTTGGTGGACGGGCAGCAAGCGAGACCTGCCAGATACACTTGAGGGTGGGTGCACCAATTTTGAGAATATTAAGACTTTTTGTTCAAATATACGATAATGAGCTGAGTCAGGTTTTTCATCAGCCTTGTGTCCATAGGTGAACAGCGAAGCTTGTTTTCTAGCACAAACGGTTTTCTTCTTTATGCTCACCTTAAGGACAGCTTGAGAACTTCTCGAGAATACCTCGTTTATTAAATATGTTTATATTCTTTCCTTTCCCAGCACGATGGTATGCGGGAAGCAGTATCGCAGCCAAGTACTTTATGGCAGAGACGTATGGACTAACATAGTTCTGTTTACAAGCTGGTTTTCTTCATTTGTATATCCCACGCAACACTTGTATCAGCTTGCTTTTTTTCTGGAGGATAGTATATATTTTTGGATTCGCAATTGGCATGAAACAATAAAAGAAGGAGTAAGCTAATATCGTCCAATAAAAAAAAATATTAGAATATTTTTGCAAATTATATTTTTTTTGCAAATTATTTTTTTTTGCAAAAAATATTACAACAGCAGTTTTAACTATCATCACATCCGCAACGCCTTCCGCGGGAATAACTTAGATGCCCCTTTCACCTAGACTTTTGCCAAACGTGCGGTTGAACCCTCGCCTTACTTTTTGTTATATGTATCAGCAGTAAATGGCGCCTCTCTTCTAGTATATGTTAGCTTTGTGCCTAGTATTTAGTTGCAGGTGTTCATGATATCCGTCTAAAACTACTACGTGTGGGTAGCGCGTTTAGATAAACACAAAATATTGATCAAATATCGTTAAAAACTTGCTTCCAATCTTTCACTGAAGAGCTTCATCATCTACAACGTAATAGCGGGGTCCTATTAGTTCTTCCCCATTTGAGCTAAGGTTATCTACATCAAATAAAACTTTTGTAAGATCAGGTTTGTTAATAGACTTCCTCTGAAGTCTATGAGAAGAAGTTCATCTAGAACGTTTAGTGGGCCTGGCTTGTATAGTCTCCTCATGAGTCCATCGTCGCCAAAAAGTGACGAAGGAACAGCACGTAATTTCTGTCTGAAGCAGTTGCTTTCAGATATGATTGAACGTTGAACGTTTTGCAACAACTAAAATTATCTGGAAGATTGGGTGAAGATCCGTGTGCTTTCGGTCCGGTTAGCCACCTCAACAGTTTTTCACCTGTGACATTTACAGCCCACCGTCCTCGCACTTTGAGGTCAGACTTTCTGCTGTGGTAGCAATATCCATTACCTGCTATTGCTGCCAATAGTAGCAGAAGAGATGTTTTTTTTAGTTATTACGATTTACGAGTTTTTTCGCTTTCGCCCTTACGTAGCATAGGTATCATTTTTTTATAGGTTCAAAGTCCTTTCTTTCTCTTTTTTATTCTATAAGACCAAGGGAATTTTCGAAAAGCCATCCTAATTACTAAAAAAAATGTTTTGTTGTTATTTGGACTTTACCCCTCCCACTTCAGCCACTTAAAGAATTTCCAAATGTCCCTATTATGCTGCTTCTGGACCATTTGTATCTTCATTTTCGTTTTCTATGGCCCCAATAACCCCACAAAAGACATGCCTTTCTATATATTACCACAGAATAATTTTGCTCGGCATTTAGCCCCCTTCCCACCCTTTAAATGCAAATTTGACCCATTTTCCCTTGGAGTGTTGACGCCGACTTTGGTCATTGTTTATAAGCTTGTTTTTCTCTATAGATTAGTGCCAAAATCACTTTGGTTACTGTTTGTTTTAAGTTGACCTCTGTTTGCGTATCCTTGTTGTACTACGAATAGTAAAAATCTTCACAATACATTCACTCAATTTATTAGTTTGACTTATTGTGGCATTAGTGCTAGTCCCATGATCACACCTTTTCCACAACTATTACTGACGCTACCAAATCGATAAAATATGAAACCTCTTGGTAATTGAACGATAGTTTTAAAGATTTATGAATATGCCGCTACAATTTTTGTATTTTACATGGAACAAGTGGGATATAAACATGAGAATTTCAGTTGGTCGTAATGTCTTTCTTATTAATATATATTTCATAGCTAAAAAGGGTCCAAACAAAAACTTATTAAAAACAGGCTTAAAATTCTCAAGAGTTGTTTGTTCATCTCATAACTACTATTTTGGAAAAGGTATGTCAATGAATGGGAAGGGTGTCAGTGAATGGGAAGGCGTCAGCTTACATTAATTACTCCACGAACGGTTGTTATGGTGAGAAATTTTGTGTTGAAGGCGATGGAGGTGAGGCGGAAACGTCGCAAATAAAGGCACTTAATTATTATTATAATAAATCGACTGTGCTTTCAAATTCTCCTAGATCCCGAAAAGGGTACTGTTGTATTATCTATAACACACGCGCTATATTGTGTAGCGAACATGCTAAAGAAACTAGTCAAACAGGTTTCTTTCAACGGACAATTCCTATGCTGAGGATTGCAAACAGTGATTTATCACTGCGTTTACAATATTTAAACTCTTTTTGGGGTTTAGGGGCAAAAAAGTACCTAGGTTAGGTTATGCTATGCTTTACCCCCACCCCCCTGATGTGCAAATATATAGTCGAATTTTGTTTCTAAACTATTATATTTTTATCCTATTTTGTTTTATTTCATTAGCATTAACCAATCTTCACTTCTCGCGTGTGTTACAGATAATGCAACAGTACCCTGGAATTGATATGCACTGTACCATCACCCCAGGGATATCGTATTAATTTGTGTATGTGTTGAAACAGCTGCCCTAACCCAATGCTCCACCAATTTATTGATTTTGAAAAAAAAACAAGGATTAAATTTGCTGTTGGTTTAGTTTTCTCAAAATGTATTTAAATGTATTGGTTTAGTTTTCATATTATGTATTTAATGCAAAAAAAGCTTTTTTTTTACATATTCAGTCCAACCCCCATAGTCCTATCACCTCACAAAACTGTCACCTTAACTGCCAGTTTCTGGCCAACATTCATTGTTAATTGTTATTAGCTACGAAGAAAAGACAGTGGTTACGTTTCTGTTCATTATTGTTGCCCCTCTCTTAAAGGAATATAAAGCCTGTTTACGTCTCTCTAGATGTTGCTAATAATTTTGGATCAGTCACTAACAACACTCGAAAATATACTATTTGGGTGATAATCAAACAGTTCGTGGTAACGAACTGTAAGTAAGGAGCGACCCGGCTCAATGGTAACCGAAACTCTAGAAAACGGGTTTTTGATACCAATAGATATATCAAAAGAATCAGATTTCAATGCTGATTTCAAATATATAACTTTCATCAAGTTTAGTGCTACCCATCAAAAGTTACGCGCCTGAGAAAATTTGGCTGATTTTCAAAAAAGGGGGAAAGACCCCCTAAAAGCTATAGAACCTTAATGAAAATCACACCATCATATTCAGCGTATCAGAGAACCCTACTGTAGAGGTTTCAAGCTCCTATCTACAAAAATGTGGAATTTTACATTTTTTGCCAGAAGAAAGATCACGGATGCGTGTTTATTTGTTTGTTTGTTTGTTTTTTTTTTTTGTTTTTTTTTTCCCAGGGGTGATCGTATCGACCCAGTGGTCCTAGAATATCGTGGGAGGGCTCATTGGAACGGAAATTAAAAGTTCTAGTGCCCTTTTTAAGTGACCAAAAAAAATGGAGGGCAACTAGGCCCCCTCCCACGCTTATTTTTTCCCAAAGTCACCCGATCAAAATTTTGAGATAGCCATTTTGTTCAGCATGGTCTAAAATATGATAAATATGTCTTTTAGGATGACTTAATCCCCCGAAGTTCCCAGAGGGAGGGCTAAAAGTTATGAACTTTACCCAATGTTAACATGTAGTATTGGTTATTGGGAAGTATACAGAAGTTTTCAGGAGGTTTTTTTTCTGGTAGTGGGAAGGAAGGGTGGGTCGGTGGTTATGTTGGAGGATCTGTTCATGAAGGAAGTTTTCATGGGGGAAGGGAAATTGCCATGAAGGGGGCGCCGGACTTGCCAGCATTATTTATTGGTTATTGGGAAGTATACAACCATTTTCAGGAAGGATTTTTTCTGGAGGGGGGGGGGCTAGACGAGGGGGTTAATCTTGAGAATATTTCCGTGGAGGATGTTTCTTTGGGGTAAGGGAAATTTCTATGAAGGGGGCGCCGGATTTCCAAGCATTATTTAAAAAACGATCAGAAATTAAATAAAAAAAAAACAAGTTTTTTCAACTGAAATGTAAGAAGGAATATTAGAACTTAAAACGAACAGAAATTATAACGTATGTGAGGGGGTTCTCCCCAAGTCAATTCCTCGCTCTTTACGCTACAGTTTTTTTTTAGTGCTTTCAAAAGAGCTATATATTCTAATTAAACGGCCTTTGTGATTCAGGGGTTTGTGAATCAAAATTTTTTTTAACTTTTAACGTAAAGAGCGTGGTATTGACTAAGGGGAGAACCCCCTCATATACGTAATAACATATACGTAATAAAAAAAAAACAATAAAAAAACAAGCGATACGGCTCAATAGTAATCGAAACTTTTAAAAACGGAATTTTGATGTCAATAAATGTATCAAAAGAATGTGTTTATAATGCTGATTCTAAATATATAAATTTTATTAAGTTTAGTATTACTCATCAAAGGCTACGAGCCTGAGAAAATTTACTCGATTTTTTAAAGAGGGGGGAAACATCCCCTGCATTAACTAAAAAACGATCAGAAATTAAATAAAAAAAAACAAGTTTTTTAAACTGAAAGTAAGGAGCGACATTAAAACTTAAAACGAACAGAAATTATTCCGTATATGAAAGGGGCTGTCCCCTCCTCAACGCCTCGCTCTTTACGCTAAAGTTTTTTATTGTTTTAAAAAATAAAGTTGTGAGACAGAGTCAAACTTTAGCGTAAAGAGCGAGGCGTTGAGGAGGGGACAGCCCCTTTCATATACGGAATAATTTCTGTTCGTTTTAAGTTTTAATGTCGCTCCTTACTTTCAGTTTAAAAAACTTGTTTTTTTTTTATTTAATTCTCAAAATAGGAGTCTCGTGGGTAAGCAAAGATTTAAAGCAGAATTTCAAACTTGTGTCCGAAAATAAAACTGTAAAGCACAATTTCTTATATAAAACACATTTTCTTTTTGTAAGGGTAGTGGAAGCATGCCTATATTGCAAAGCAGGAATATTTGATTAACGGTCGCCTAGTTTAAACCCATTAATTGAAATATAATTAATTGATAAATATACCGTTTGTTTTTCCATAGAAATACGTTTTCATTTCTGGCTCAACGAAAGCCCACAATCTAAAAGAAGTTTGTTTCTGATTATACTGAAGGAAATGAATTGATTTTATAATTCCAATAGAAACCCGGGTCTTAAAATTAAATGTGTATTTTTATATCTTCATTGGAGGAACAGTGGCTTTAATTCGGTTAAAGGGGGCGTATATGCTCCCCCTTGTTTTTTTGCAGCCTATCGCTAGTCTAAATTTTGAAAAATGCCTTTTTATGGGGTATTTTCATTGAAAATTTTCTTTTCTAGGATTTTCAGGGAAGAAATTACGAAAACGCCAAGTTTGCCCCTTCCTCTAGAATTTGAAAGATACATTATGCCTCCCCCTCTAAATTTTCATGAATCGACGCCTCTGGTGGGGGATAAGATATACTTTTTATAAGTGAAAACATATTAAAGAGGTTGGCGTACAAGCCAAAAAAAAAAATATGAGAATTAAAAGACAATATCCTGAATATGTGACTTAGGAAGTTGTTTATACAAAAAAAATTTGGAACGGCATTCTTACGTGTTCTCCCACGATTACACTCCCACTCCCTTGCAGAAATAAAAATGAAAAAAAGAATTATCAAGGACAATATACTGTGGTGGATTTACCCACTGTTTCAAACAGTTCATTGTAACGAAGTGTAAGGAAGGAGTGATGCGGCTCAATAGTAACCAAAGCTGTAAGAAACCGGCTATTGATAGCAATAGATAAATCAAAACAATCAAATTTTGATGCATATTCAAAATATGCAAATATCATCAAATTTAATGTTACTCATCAAAAGTTACGAGCCTGAGAACATTTGCCCAATTTTTGAAAAAGAGGGAAAATACCCTCAACACATCAACTGATCTTAATGAAAATGACACCGTCAGATTCAGCATACCAGAGAACCCTACTGTAGAGGTTTCAAGCACCTATGTACAAAATCTAGAATTTTGCATTTTTTGCCGGAAGAAAGATCGCGGATCCGTGTTTATTTGTTTGTTTGTTTTTTTTGTATTTTTTTTTTAGGGGCGATCGTATCGAACCTATGATCGTAGAAGATAGGGAGAGGGCTTTTTTGATCGGAAATCAAAAGTTCTAGTGTCCTTTTTAAGTGACCAAAAATATTGAAGGGCAGCTAGCCCCCCCCCCAACACCCATTTTTCCCCAAAGTAACCCGATCAACATTTTGAGATAGCCATTTTTTTCAGTATAGTTGAAAAATCTAATAACTATGTCTTTGAGGATGACTTGACCCTCCACAGTCACTAGGGGAAGGGCTGCAAGCTATGAACTTTGCCCATTGTTTACATATACAATAGTATTGGTTATTGGGAAGTATACGGACGTTTTTCAGGGGGAATTTTCTGGTAAGGGGGGGGGGTAGCCTACATGGGAAGATATTTCCATGGAGGAATTTTTTGTGGGGGAGTGAGTTTTCCATGGCCGAATTTTTAGTATTATTTAAAAAATGACCAGAAATTAAATAAAAAAACAAGTTTTTTTTCAACTGAAAGTAAGGAGCAACATTAAAAATTAAAACGAACATAAATTATTACGTATGTGAGGGGGGTTGCCCTCGCCGCAATACCTCGCTCTTAACGCCAAAGTTTTTCTTAGAACTTTTGAAAGAGATTATTATTCTAATTAAACGGCCTTTGTGATTCAGGAGTCATTCTTAAATAGTTGCCACAAAAAATCAAACTTAAAGAGTACGGTCTTGAGAAGAGGGTGACCCTCCTCGTATACGTAATAATTTCTGTTCGTTTTAAGTTTTAATGTTGCTCCATACTTTCAGTTGAAAAAACTTGTTTTTTTTTATTTAATAAAAACAAGTGATCATTCATAGTGATGTACTTTTCTGCGACCAGATATCTTTTGTAGTACGTCATGCCGTCAAGTTTTTTTTACTTGTATAAGAATTTACTAATTCACTGCTGTTTCAAAACCACACCTAGGTAGAAAAACGCGATCACTCAGAACCTGATTGAATAATATTTGGTATTTCCGTATCAGCAAGAACAACAGACAATAAAAAAGTCATATCTCATATCTCCACTAATTGACGAATTAGCCCATTTTCAACATGTCTATAGTTTCAAATAAGTTACCTGAAGCATTAACACAAGCCGATTCAGGTATTTAGGCAGGAATTCATTTCAGGGGACGGGTGCAACTTTGATAAGAACACAAAATAGGCAAGCTATGTGAAGAATATAATTTATTAAGGGAAAATATTGAGATTTCAGGAGGGGTACCAAAAGCTCCCCCTTCTCTGCAAGAGTGCCTGCCTTCGTTAATGACTATCTGTCTAGGGTGTTGAACACTCTATGGAATACGCGACTTGTTGCTTTCATCCCAGCCCTTCGAATCATCACCCAGCTTGATGATTTACGTCCATACCTCCGTGACTCTGTACGTCCTGAGGAATCAAGTATTATTTACTGGCTTCTTTGAAATACAAGATCCAGTTCTAAAGTAGGATCTCCTCCAAAATTTAAACGAGTAATGTGTTTTAGAGGCCATTGATCGTCGGCTCAGTCAGTAGGCATGTGTTTGTTTATTTTATCAGCTGTTATCATCTCCGCAGTTTGGCCTTAACTGGTTTTGATAATGTATTAGGAAATTCAGTCTTGGGAAAACTGAGAATGAAATATAAAGTGAAAAGACAAAGTGTATACAGCCAGTTTGGACGGCAAAAATTTGAGAAAGATCTTTCATTGAGAAAGAAGATGGGCAATACGCAAATTACAATGTCTCTACTACCTCATTGTCCGAATAAAAGCAAAATTGATCTTAAAAGGAGTGACCTGAAAATGTGTAATAAAAAAAATATATTGAAGTATATCACGGAGTTTGTTAAGTTCTCCTATTCTGGTGCTTGGTTAATTTCTAGTTCATTCTGTGATAAGAAGAATACTGTACAATCTTTAATTTTTTATGAAACGGGGTATCGACTGTTAGTGGCTGAACTTGAAAAAAAGCGGGCTTCATCTCATCGGATAGTATATTCTGATCTTTCGCTAAATGATTCAGTAAGAAATGGTATGCTATTTTTCCTAGACGTAGATATATTAGAAAATCACGTTACACATAAAAACAGTTCAGTTGGCTAAAAAAAAGGGCAAGGCTTGTACCTTTGGCAAATAAAGCTAACAAAAAAGAGCAAGAAAAAACACGAATACAATCAAGCTGATAGCACAAATACGCAGATCAATAGGAGAAGGGGTAAAAAATAGAAAACCGTAATTGAAATGGAAATTGAAAATGTGAAAATATTGCACATACACATTGTTCAGTTGACTAAAAAGAGCATAGCAAATACAGTTGGCAAATCAAACAGTCCAAAAATACCAAAAAAATACACAAAAATCCGAGCAGGTGGTACAAATACACTGACCAGTGGAAAAGGGATAGCCATTCAAAACTGTTACGAAAAATAGAAATAGAAGGAAAACCTTAGAAGAAAACGTTATGATCGATACACATAGTTTGGTTGGCAAAAAAGAGTGCAAAGCAGTACTTTTGGCAAGTGAAACTAACCAAAAATAACAAGAAAAATACACGTAAAATCGAACTGATAGTACGAATACACATATTAATGGGGAAAAGAATAAAAAAGGAAAATCATAATCGAAAATGGAAATTGAAAATCTGAAACTATTGCACATACACTTAGTTTTGTTGGCTAAAAAGAGCATAGGTCATACAGTTGTTAAATTAAATCGTTGAAAAACACCAAGAAAATACACAAAAATTGGAGCAGGTGGTACAAAAACTCTGACCAATTGGAAAAGGAATAGACATTCATAACTTTAACGGAAACTTTGCACATGGTTTGCTTGGCAAAAAAGAGGGCAAAGCACGCATTTTTGAAAAATGAATAAAACAAAAAACACAAAGAAAACACACATAAAATAGAAGCTATTGGCACAGATAACGTGATTGATAGACAGGAAGTGGCCATGAAGTAAAGAAAACACGATAATTAACCCTAGACAGGCCACTGTAGGAACGAATGCTAGAAAACGCCTCCTATGCATCTCAAGTTCAGACTATTGACAAAAAAAATAATGTTTTTGCACTATTTTTCAAAATTGTCAATTTTAGACCGCGTTGTAAAAATACGACATTAGTCTTTCAAGTATTAAAGTTGATTAGTATTCTTATTTTCCTTTAAAAGTCTAAGATTTCTTCGAGATTGTATGTAGGGGAACACGGGGTGGAACGGGGTACTATCTTTAAAATAATTTTTATCAATTAGAAGGAGTCAATATAAAAGGCTACAAAATTTCATAAAAGTACCTTGTATTGTTGTAAACAAAGTTTCACACTCATATTGTAACAAGTGAACACAATTATTATTTATTTAATTAAAATAAAAAAAATGTCAAATACCCCGTTCCGCCCCGTAGCCGGGGCAGAACAGGGTGGTAGTTAAAACAGTATATCTAACTAAGTAAAACTGTCATTTGGATTTTTATTTATTTTGATTAAGGGAACAACTCTATTTTAAACATATTCTTTCATCGAATTAATCTTATTATGGTTAATTAAATTAATTAATTAATCTGATTAATAAAAATAAAACTATAATTTGGCTTTTTTCCATTTTGCTTAAGCTAACAAAACTAGTTTAAACATATTCTCTCGTGAAATTAATCTCATTCGGAATTACAAAATTTCATTGTCCTCGCTATCAATTCCTGCACAGGAGTTGTGAGCCCATTTCTTACATATGGAACAGGCAACCCAACCCTCAGTTGACCTTGAGTAAAACTCTTAACAATATAAACATTCACAGTCGGAAAACTCGTCAGAATCACTGCCGTAAGTTTCAGGTTGTTTCTTTATCTTCTGTTTTTTTTTTATGTTTGTTTTTTTTGGCACTTTTTCACTCTTATTCAGGCACTTTCCCATTGTTTTTAAAGTTTCCGTTTTGTTTTCTTTTTTAAAAAGTATCTTCAGTGCTCTTTCTGTCTTGGCAATCTCCTTTTCTTGTTTTTCTTTTATAGCATTCTCTAACTCATTTTTGTATGGTGAATCAGTTATAACTGCAGTCTTCCCCCTCCTTCGATTCGTCCTTTTTGCACTTCCTCTGACTTTTGGAATAGGAATTAAATTTTCAGGTGAAACAATAAATGCAGTTGGAGAGTCATTCATGTCAGTTGTCATCCAAGAGCATCCAGGAGTAGCCTTGTCATCCATATTAAATTGAACCTTTTTAGCTGGGGTGCCATTAACACCAACGGTAGGGCTAGAAACTGTAACATCTTCACCCCTTTCACTACAAGTGTGGGGATTTTCTTTATCAACAGATGAGCCAGACTCCTGTCTGCCAAATTCCTGTTGCTTTAAACCCCTTAATTGCAGTATTCATAGAGGCGCTTTCGATAAACGCTGATCCGAAGAGCGTTGAAATTTGAAACAGCGTCACGAATTTCCCTGGGTTGCAACGGAGCCACTTTCGAAGCTCGTCAGCGTAGTGAAGGCTCAGAGGCTTCATGAAAGACACATCAAGCGGTTGTAACTTGTGAGAACAATGCGGGGGTAAACAAAGCAACGAAACGCCATTATCTCTTGCGTAATCTATGACCTCTAGGTTCTTGGTGTGGGTGGAATGTCCGTCTAATATGAGGAGAACCGGAAAGTCCTTTGATGCCTTAGAAAATACTACAAATTTTTTAAAACCATACTAAGAATAGCTCAGCGGTCATCCATCCAGGGCTGTGAACCTCAGCCCAACTCCCTGGAGGTAGTCCCAGCTCAAACTCCTTCTGCATTTTCTTCCTCGAAAAAACTAACATTGGGAGCATGTATGATCCACTTGGAGACATGCAAATAAGGCAAGTTACGGTCTCCCCCCTTTCTGCAGAAGTTATTGCACCAACTTGTCGTTTACCCGTACAAGCAATGATTTTTGAATGGTTCTTAGGGTTCACTGAAACACCAGTTTCATCACAATTAAATATCTGCGACGCTGTAAGTTTGTGCTTATCTACCAATTGAGTGAGTAGCGAAAAAAAACTATCCACAGCCACTCTATTAAATCCCATAGCTCTTGCGCCAGATGTTGACTCTGGTTTACGAATAGACAGAGTAGGATTTCTCTTAAAAAATCCTTTGACCCAGTCTTGACCAGCTATTTCATTTTGAAATCTATGAGCTATGCCATTTGAGCTAATTGGTAAGCTAAGGTACGTAAGTCCTTCATCGTCAGACCAAATAACCGCGACTCCATAGTCTTCAAGTACATCACAAGCTCAAGTTCCTGGGTAAAAACGGTTTGAAATTTCCCTGCAGTTTTATCAATCAGATACTCAGGATTTTCCTTTTTTTTCTTAACGTATCTTTCAAGAGTAGTTTGGGGAACGTCAAACTCATTAGAAGCATTCAGGCAGCCACATCGACCAGAAATAACCACTGCAACAGCATTGTTCATCGCCTCAGTGGACCAGGATTGTCTGTTTGTCTTTCTCTTATACACACGGACCATCTGAAAATAAATTAAGAAAAGTTACTGACCCAGTTTTAAAGACTGGTCAGATTAAAATAGTGCGGGGCGGAATGGGGTACTTCCCCATTCCGCCCCACCCGTTCCACCCCAGGAACACGCCTTATTGCTTAGAGGTTATCGCCACGCAAAAACTTCAAGTAAAGAAACAATAAGGTGACTAAAACAAAGCCTATTGAACGTATTACAAGTATGACTAGCTACAGATGTAATGCAAAGAAGCGTGTTAACCTTACCTTGATTGCAAAATCAATAAAAGTTGCAATCCAACGGCAAATAGACGACAACTGGTTCTCTCATCAAACAAAAGGAAATTAAACAAACATGGATGCCGCAGTTCAGCTGTACCCAGCTGGAGTAGTTGTAGCTATTGCTGCTTGGCGCACCACCCTTCTTGTCATCTAAAAATCGCTTACCCCGTTCCGCCCCGGGTTCCCCTATAGATTTCGACAACTGGCTGAACAATGTATTTTATACGATGATCTGACCTTACGCATTAAAGTTCAATGGAAAAGGCAATCTTGGTTAGAAAAATACAGAAGGAAAGATATAAACTAGACTTATTATTGATAAATCGGTTACAATTTTGTTGAAGTCCATTTCCATACCACCAAAAGTATAATTCCTCTACCGATAACTAATTGTAACACCAAGCCGCCTGAGGCCTAGACAGCTATATACATTCTTTTTCCAATCTGCTCTGTTCACAGATTAACGTCCTTCCATGGAGTTTTTACCTTTTCAAATCGTTTTTCATCATGGATTCTGACGAAATCATGGATTTTGCTTGACACTAGCCGAATTGGCAAAAAAACACAATTTTCTATTCAAAAACCACATTTCATTATGTATAGTAACTTAACTATCTTAAACTTTTACATCTCAACCTTCTTCTTCCAATACCAAGAAGGCAGCTTTTATTTATTTCTAAGTAACTATCAAAATTATTAAAATACAAGATAATGATCGTTATATGTATAATGATCTCGTTAAAAGCGACGTACTATCTTGGATTTTCCATCTAATGCTAAAATATTTTCATTAGTAATGTAAGCAGATAATCTGTTATATAATGCGAAAAAATTATTAAGAAATTTGGGGAAAGAGATAACGTAAAACTTGTTAAACAATTACACTTTTCAATAGACCGTTTAGTTAGGGCTTGTGAGTGTTGAAAGGAGGAGCAGCGTGCCATTTATGGCGTTCCTATTCATGGCGTAAAAATGCTACAGTGTAAAAAGTTTACAATTTGAACCAATCCGGAACGATGGTTGAAATTGCCTGATGGTGAAAAACACAAAAAAAAAATTCATAAGAAATTTAAAGTTATCTGTCTTAAACGAAGTAAGATTTCTCGGATGATTCAATGTGGCTCCTTCAATCTTATTTTATTTTAGAAATAATAAGAAGTTGCTATTTTTCTTTCCAAAACATGCTCTGTCCTCTTATCGAATTCGCATAAATAATTTGAAAACAGAATTTATATGTCAAAGTTATTTTTGCCCTTATCTTGGGTGCCTAAAAAATCTTCTTTTTACGAGCAACCGTGTCTTTTTTTAATATAAATAAAAAAAACGGCTACATCTTTCGGTTTTTCCGTGCTCCTGCAAAATTTGTTTTGTTTAGCATACCGCCTTTTGAATTACTGCATGTCTATTATTTTTTTTTTTTTGGGGGGGGGGGGGTCCGACCCCACAGGCAAGAGGTTGCAGTCGGTCAGGAGCAATTAAAAGCTACTTTCAATAATTACTATCTTTGTCAAGGTAATTAGCGAACCTTGTATAGGAACGTTTTCAAGAACTTTTTATTAATTGATCAGCCAGTAAAAATTAACATACAAATTGCTACACTTACATGCAATTATGGAACAGTTCTGAAAGGTGTAAGCTTTTTCATTAAGAAAGTTTTATTTACCTAATGTTTTGTCGCCGCGTCTGATGCCGCGTCTGATGCTTCTACTGTCTCTTGATACTTCAGTGTGAAGTTTTTGTGCCTTTCAAGTTTGATAAATTTAGTCGAATGAATAAATAGGTTTCGATCATGTTAAATTTGTCCAGCATTTCTAGAGTTCAATCTGGTTTTATAGGGCTGTATCTGTTGTTCTTCTAACAACTCCTGACGCATCTTTATGCTGCCATTGTTCCTCACGTTACAAAATGGACCTGTGCTTTCTAATATAGATTTTTACCAAGTGAATCTGGGAATTTTGTTGGATTCTCAGTAGTAGCCATCTGACTTACCCTCTCAGGTTTGTTTTTCAAGCCTCAAAGGCACTGTAAACGAGAAAATGGGAAACGATATCTTTTGTAAAGCCAGACCTTTAATAAGTATGCTAGGAGCCGGATGAAATACTGAGAAACTAATTAAACGAAATAATGGAGCGGCCTGAAATAAGCAGGTGGGTTGTAAATCGAAGTCGAAGAAAACATATGGCTTAGCCCCTTTTCAATTACCGTAGTGGATATTTTATAATTCCTAGTTCCTAAACGTTGAAATAGCTTTTTTTCTAATTCGAGAATTTTCGCTATTTTCTTGTTCTCTCGTATTTTCTTTTGTCTTTTATTATTTTCTTCATTGTTAAAATTATTTGCATTATGCAGGTGGATCAGAGCTGCTTATTCCTCTGAGGCAATTTGTCGAGCTGCATTAAAAAAAATACCAGTAAATTTCGCTTGAGCCTGTTCAGATGTTGGCGGTTTATGGTGATCCTGTTTTGCATTGAAACCTCTCATTTTCGAAATCTATAGGTTAGGAGTTGATAAATATCATGGCCTGTATGTTTTGAATTTTTGGAAACAGTTGGTCAAGTCGCAGTGTCTGTTTCAAATTCAGAAAATAGGCCTATTTCATTTCCGGTTTTTAGTAAAATTATGTAGTTTCACCTACCGTTTGGGAAATAATTAGCCAGACAGCAAATTCTCTAAGCAACGTTCACGTTTTTGGGAGAAGCACGTTTTGAACTCCATTGAAGTTTATCTATCTCAGGAGCGCGTTGAGATTTTATCTTGTTATTTTCAAGTCATTGGTTAATTTGTTAAGTTGTTGTTAAGTTAAATTAACTTGTTGGTTAAGAAGTAAGGCTGTTGGTCATACGAAAGAGTATGTATTTTGGTTCATTGTTGGTTATACAAATTGAATCTCTTGACACGGGCAGTTGAACGGGAATAAAAACTATTCCGTTTTTTGTCTTTTTGTCAAGCCCAGACAGTAATTTTGGTCTTTTTTTTTGCGACTTAATAGTGACTTAATAGCATGAATATGTCTCATTTCTATGTGCTTATGAAAGGCTTGTCAGCTTCTTGAGTAGTTCGAATAAGTAATCACTTAGAGTTTTGAACAAATAATAAGTTTCTTCAATGCAATTCTTGCGGCTAACAGTTTAATATTATAAGCTATAGTTTTTTTCTAGGTTGCCCCAAAGGGGGCATTCGTGATGAGTGAAATCACAAAATGTAAAAGTTAGTTTCTTACGCTTGAGTAGAAGCCCGTTTCTGCTCTAATGTTGAACTTTTATATCCCCAAAGGCTGTATATAGGGCAAATAAGAATGTATTGACATTTTTGATTTTTGTGAACTTATTAATTACTTGATTTTTCTAATTATGATTTTTTTGTTATGTACTTTTTTAATTTTCAGTTATATCCAGTTGTAAAGTTTTGTATTTTGCAATTTCTTGCTTCTGACTTCCTTTTAATAATTATAATTTTCAAACTGGGTTTCTATTTTGCCTTAGATTACTTCGCATGTGATCTAGGTTGAAATATTTTTTGGAATGTTGCAGAATTGCATCCCGAAAATTTCAAAGATCAGAATAATAGGCTTTGAAACTGCACTTTATTAAAAATAATTAAGTCCCGCAAAAAAATTTTTTTTTTATCATGACACGAAGTAAACATAAAATTTTAGCATGAGAGGTATTAAAGGATTTATTTTGGAATAAAGGGGGGGGGGGTTAAATAAAAAAAATGGACCCGGCTGCCTAGATCTTTGTACCTGTTCAAACCTATGATGCTTTAGGGCAGGCATTTGCACAGAGGAGGTGGTATCAGGCTCCCCTTTTATGTTTTGCAGCTTAATGCTTACGACTTGTTTTTAAGACTTTTTTCACTTTCAAGAGAAACTGTAGTAATAATCTTCCTTTAATTTTTATTTTAAATCTATTCTGTTAAGAATTTCCCCTTCAAATCATCCCTTCTCAGGTATGTCTCACTTATTCGAGGTGTGTATTCCAATAAATAATTATTTCAGAACGAAATTCCTGGTTTTGTCTTGTTCTATTTTTTATTTCTCTTTTCACGCCTTTTGGCTCCTTTGTCTGTACCACCGTGAATCGTAACGGGGGGCGCAGGCCCCGCTGGTGGGAAATAGCAATGTTTTGGTGGGTCATGGCTTGACATTCATCCTTGGGCTGACCCTACTTCAGAGCCTTAATTTTGGGAAAAAATTCATGTGAATGACGTCACATTAATATGCATTTTAAGGGCAAAAAAGATATATGATAGTATTGTAATAACGTCATAAAGTATAAAATATGCCTAGAGGATGACCCGAAGAAAAATTTACCAAGTTAATAGCCTTTTAAGCTTCCTTGAGGTAAATACATGTAAAATTTTGAATAACAGCATTTCAGTATCACGAGGGGCATCAGGATTTTAGAAATACCTAGGTCGGGCATGGCCCAAAATTGGTTGGGAACCACTGCTACACCATAACACTGCAAGGATGACTATCATGTTCAAAAACCCTATCTGAAACATGAAGCATTAATGTATGCATTTAAATATTGAGTTTGGTCTCCCATGCACTCTTTCATTTCAGAGAATAGCTGTAAATATCAAATATTTCTTGGTGGATCTTGCAATCCAACAACCTGGAGAGAAGAAATTGCAATACCTTTCTTGAAACGGAATAAAATCACCTACTATAATCCTGTAAGTTTGTGACTGCTTAATTTTATTGAATCATTTTTTTTTTTTTTTTTTTTTTTTTTTTTTTTTTTTTTTTTTTTTTTTGTCTTCTATCCAGCAATCGATTTTTGAACCTAGACTTTAGGATCGATTTTTTTTGTTATTGACTTAAATGATATAAAATTGCACTTAATCCCTGTATGGAGCTAGACTTAATTACTTGAAAAAGTTTTTAAAAATGTGACTTTTGTTTGGGAATGATTGCTCATTTTATACATTTGTATTGCATCAACACAGATTAGTTTACATACAATTATAGCAGTTTTTTATCATCCCTAAAAGAAGTCTGCTCTTGATAAAGTGCTACTGAGGGTTCATGCTAGTTTTTGATTGGCCTGAAAACTGTTGTTCGTTAATATGTTTCGCCCATGTGCAAGATAGTATGTTCAAAAGGTGCAGTATTTTCTCCCTCATCTTTAGTAGATGACTCCTTGGTGCTATTTCAGCTGCTCCCTCTTCTTTTATCCTTGCTGGTGTTAACATGTCGTTAGTTTGTTTTGCCAATGACATTTTGAACTTACTACCCAGCGCATCAGCATGGTTTTTGCTTTGCTACGAAATGAGTGCGCAAAACTCGGCATTGAATTAACGCTTAAAAGCCTGAAATTATATTTTTCAACTGAAACTAAGGGTCTCCGGCAAATATTCCTGTCGGGAACAGTAGGATCAAGCCAGTCGATCACATAGCTTACTTTAGTCTCCTTGAATGTTGAATTTCTTGAATGTTGAACCTTTCTGGAAATTTTTTTGGATAATTCAAAACTTCGCTTCGTTTTCTTCTTTCACAAAATTAAAATAAGTTGTTAGGTGTTGTCATTCCACTGGGAATCATGCACATTCTCGATCCGAGTCGAAAAACAGAGAATCATATCTACTACTAACAACTTAGAGCTGCACCAAACTACTTGAGACTAACACAACTGCGCATGCTGCTCCTCCGACCCAGTCTATTCAAAGCTTCATTCCTTACGCCCTCCCATGTATTTCCAATTTTCTTTTAATTTTTTATGACCCCTTTCCACCCATTCGGGGACGACCTGCTTCTCGTTTGGCAAAAGATAGATGACTAAAAAGCACAATCTTTGGCAATCTTTCATTCTTCACCTGTAAAATGTGGCCTCTCCATCTTAACTTTCCTTTCACTATAGCCCTAGAAAAGTGGAATCGAGTTACATTTTTCATCCTGGATGTTGTTTGATAGAAGCTTATTCAAATGGATACCTAAAACTAACCATGAACAATTCTTTTGGAAATAAAAATCTAAATTTCTATCTTTTGCGGAGATTGGTGATTTTGTATATTATTGAAGGTGTGTTTTTTTTATTGCTATTTATTTTGTGTAGGTAGAGTGATTTTATCATTAGGGACTGACAATACGTAAAAGCAATAAAAACAGATTTTTTTTTATTTCAGTGTTAGTCATTGCTTCATACGCAATTTCCTAATGCGTCTAATGCGAGTATATTCATCCCTTTATTACATCCTATTGGATCAATGTGTCTCTTTAAATTTAAGACAACATACTTTGTAACGTATTTGATAACTGACAGGAAATAGATGCATTTCTGCTCCTCATTTTTACATAGCAACTTTGTTTATAGATTAGTTAATAGGTTGCAAATTATTTTGCTATGTTCTGAAGCACGAAAGTAGCACAAAAAATTAATAACCCAAATCGGTATCATTAAACACTACAAAGTTAATTGTGTTTAAAGTCGTTTGCATACTTTCCTGTTTTTTTTTTTGTCCTGTGTAAGAATTTGGTTATTGTATTATAATTAATTAAAAACAATTTCCGAAAAATAAGTTTTTCGAAGAAAAGTAAAGGCCCTTTTAAACTTAAGCTAAGCAGATGCAAATACCTTTTAAATTCAAACTCAAAACGACCAGAAATTACTATTAAAGAATAAATGATACCCAAAACGAACAGAAATTAAATAAACAATCATAGCATAACTTATAACCCTTGCTCCTGAAGACTGTGGGGGGAATGTCCTGCTCAAACATATAATTTCCAGAACTTTCAACTACGTTGAACAAAATGGCTATATCAAAATTTTGATTGGATGAGTTTGGGAAAATGGTGGGCGTGGAAGGGGTGTCAGTTGCCTTAGGATCACTTTCGACTTTTAAAAAAGGAACTAGCCATTTAAATTTTCAATCGAATGAGCCCTTTCTGAAGTTTCTACGACAAACGCTGTCTATACAAAACCTTATATGCCCCCAGGGCATAACTTACAACACTTGCCCTGAGAGCTGTGGGGGGAGGGGTTGTCATCCTTAAAAACCTAATTTCCAGAACTTAAAACTACGTTGAATAAAATTGCTATATCAAAGTTTTGATTGGATGTGTTTGGGGAAAAGGTGGGCGCGAGAGGGGTGTTAGTTGCCTTCCAATCACTTTCGACTATGAAAAGAGGCACAAGCCACTCCAATTTCCAATTGAATGAGCCCTTTTCGAAGTTTCTACGACAACTTCTTCGATACGAAGTGCCCTGCTCTAAAGGAAAAAAAAAATAATAAATAATACATTGTGCCAACATCGTTCTTATATGGCCCCCGGGCATAACTTAAAACCCTTGCCCTGAGGGTTGTGGGGGAGTGTCCTACTCAAAAACATATTTTCTATCTGGAAATCAAATACGCTGAACAAAATGGCTATCTCAAAATTTTGATTGGATGTGTTGGGAATGATGGGTGTGGGGGGGGGGGCTAGTTGCCTTCCGATAACTTTCGACTATTAAAAAGGGCACTAGAACTCCCGATTTCCATTCGAATGAGCCCCCTTTGAAGTTTCTACGACGACCCCTTCCATATGAAGTGCCTCTGGGGAAAAAAAATAATAATAATAATAAAACATTGGAGCCGTATGGCCTTTACTATAGGCAACGCTATAGCGTTGCCTCTGATACAAAACACATAATACAACACATTAATAATACAAATCTGCACTAGATGCTACAAAGTTAATTGGGTTTTAAATTGTGTGCATATTTTCCTGTTTTGGTGTTTGCATCTTTGCTTGAATTGGATTTGAACCTAATATATTCTTGAATATATCTTTTCTGTCAAAAGACTGTCATATTCCGAAGTTTGGAACTAAAATAAATTTCTGTTGTTTTGAAATCTAATAGTAAAGAACATAGTATATTGGCCCACTTACCAAGCTCAAAAATATTTACTAATGCCTGGCAGTATCTTGAGCTACAACACTGACATTGGATATTGCAATAAATGTTAAAATAAAAAGTAACTAGAAAGTGCAATATTGCTGTTTCCATAACATATAAAAAGAATATAACATTAGTCTTGTAAAAGGTCATGAATGTTTCCTGTTAGGTTAATTAATAAGTGAAAACTAAATATTTTGTCTTGAACAAACACTTTCAGGTTCACAATTTTATTGAAAGTTTACCCCGACATTCATTAGATGGTGCTGTTGAATGTGTAAATGACGGTTTACTTTTGTTCTGCTAACATTTTCGTTTAGTAACACGTTTGCTTGTTAAATCCCACCAGGATGAACAAGTCACTATTTTCCCAATCTGCCCCAATCTGCTCAAAAAAGGCTTATCCCATCTTTGGTTTTGTTTTATGGCTTGGTTTAGTCCAGTTTCTTTTTCAAAACTTGTATTCCAGTTGAGTTTTTTCAGAAGTTTTCAGTGAAGTCATTAATGATCCCAAATCATTTGGCAAAGTGCAGTGAGGAATTTCGATTATTTGCCTGAATATCATTGCTGCAGTATAATATATTTTGGCTGAGGCACTCAAAAGGTTCTATGTTGTGGGACGAACATTTAAAAAGTAGAAAATGTGAAAAGCTTAGTTGTAGAAAATGTGTGACAGTGTTTTGGCTTTTCCTTGCTGGTGCCTGACATCCATCGGTTGCTTCTACAAGCAACGTTACTTTAGGCTTTTGTTCTTGCTCAATTATTTTTAGAGCTATAATAACAAAATTTAACGCGTTTTGCAAGAGCGTTTTGCAAAAGAGAAAAAACTTTTTTAATAATTATACTAAGTTTAAGCGGGTGGCTATAAAACCCTGTCTTCCTTTGGGCGAAGCAATTCAAGTGAAATTAACTTTTTTTTTGTCTAATGCAAAATTTCACATAATAGCAAAATTTAACGCGTTTTGCAAGAGCCATAAGCTTTTAAATATCTCAGGATCCAAATAATAAACAGAAAGCTCTTTTTTTTCAATTGTACTGAATTTAAGTGGGTGGGCTATAAAACCCTGTCTTTAATATGGCTTCTTCTGGCGAAATAATTTAATCCAAAATAAAGTGTTTTGCTCTATGGTAAATTTTGTGTAATAAAAAAAATTTAACATATTTTGCGAGAGCAAAAGGTTTTTAAATATTTCAGGAGCCAAATGATAAAGAGAAAGCTCTTTTTCAACTGCACTGAGTTTGAACGGGTGGGCTATAAATCTTTTCATTATGGCTTCTTCGGGCGAAATCAATCGAGTGAAAACACCTTTTGGTTCACCAGATTTGACTTGCCCTAGAAAATGCCTTTCTAATGCGACTTTTTTTGGCTTGTGAGCCTTAAAAAATCCCAGTAAAGATTGTAACTGCCAGAAAAGTAAAAAAAAAAAAAAAAAAAAAAAAAAAAAAAAAAAAAAAAAAAAAAAAAACACTGGTAACATTGCCTGAAAAAGCCGTAATGCAGACACGGCTTAAATCTTAGTTTCACAAAAATTTGGCAGCACATTTTGAATCGATGGAGCCAATTTTGTGACAGTACCTTTTTCTTTTTTTATTTATATTAGCTCATGTTCTTATTAAAAAATAATTGCCAATATATTATGAGGGTGATTTTTATTACCAGGGTCTTATTACCAAGATTTGTTTTAGCAAGTTAACCGATGGGGACCCGAGCTGATAGAGCTGGAACATCAAGCCAAAACAACTGCTACAGTGTTGCTGTTCGTTATGGACAAGCATACAAGAAGTGTAGCTTCTATGATCGAAGCAGCTCATTCATCTGCCAAGCATAAGAAGCTAATTCTTGTTGTCACTCCGTTTGAAAAAGGTCAAGAAATTTTGGAAGAAAAAATAACGGATAGGTAAATAATTTCTAAGACCATATTGTTTTCTATAATTTAACATACATAACATAGATACACAATTTTATAAAAGACGTTTTTTTTAGACAGCGAAGCAGTAAATAAAAAAAATTCTATAACGGATGTTTTGGGAGCATCCACTAGGACTCTTTTTCAGCAGTGGAAAAATTGACAACAAAAGAGAAAGAGAAGAAACAACTTAACACCTTCGATTAGATTCATCACATCTGCGCATCCATCCGATCTGGTACCTACCACACACCTGGGAGGAGAGAAACCTGATCTCGCCGTGTTTGGCTCCCATATTGCTGCCGGCTCTTTGTTACTGTACAAAGACCTTTTTCTAAGGAAATCCCTCCCTTATAAGTTGGACCGCCTCTGAACTCTGACTATAACTGTTAGTGAAGGTGGTCCTTGTCCGAAAGAAACTTGCAAAAAAAAACAGAGCCTGTGAACAAATAAGTAAATGTGTATGGCTTCTTCGGGCGAAATCAATCGAGTGAAAACACATTATGGCTTCTTCGGGCGAAATCAATCGAGTGAAAACATTTTTTGGTTCACCAGATTTGACTTTCCCTAGAAAATACCTTTCTAATGCGACTTTTTTGGCTTGTGAGCCTTAAAAAGTCCCAGTAGAGATTGTAACTGCCAGAAAAGTAAAAAAAAAAAAAAAAAAAAAAAAAAAAAAAACTGGTAACATTGCCTGAAAAAGCCGTAATGTAGACACGGCTTAAATCTTAGTTTCACAAAAATTTGGCAGCACATTTTGAATCGATGGAGCCAATTTTGTGACAGTACCTTTTTCTTTTTTTTATTTATATTAGCTCATGTTCTTATTAAAAAATAATTGCCAATATATTATGAGGGTGATTTTTATTACCAGGGTCTTATTACCAAGATTTGTTTTAGCAAGTTAACCGATGGGGACCCGAGCTGATGTAAATGTAGTGTAAATCTTTTCATAATGATATATTCTAGGCTATCTTCAGTTCAAGGAGATGCCTGAAGAATATTTACCTGAAGAGTCCTTTGCTTCCGTATTTACCTGAAGAGCCCTTGCCCTGGGGCCTGGAAAGGGGGTTGTCAAACCCGAAGGCATGTGTGTTTAACTTTGGATAATTTTGACCAAAGTGCCTATTTCAAAATTTTGATCCGATGCGTGTTGGAAAAAAAAGGGGGGGGATTTTCTGGGGGACGCCTAGACCCAATGCTCACATAGGTTTCGTAAATCAGCGCTGATAGCGCAACGTTTGAATACTAAATGGCATAGAAACTGTTACTTGTGGTTGTTATTTCTGGAATGGAGAATGTTTAAAAAATATGGTTAGTTCTTCCTAAGAAGGATGTTATTCAGAAGAATTGTTTAAATAATATGAGCTTGATTGGATACATGGCAGATGAGGGTGTGCTACATGGAACTATGGCTTAATTTCTCCATAACGTCGTAAAAATGAATAAGTGGTCATATGAAACTGAATGTTGACTCCCAAAAACTTTTTGTAAGTCAGAACTGATATTTCGCTTGAGTGCCATGTGACATCGGAAAATGTTAGTTTTGTTCCTTTTCAGAAAGGTATTATGAAGATGGATTGCTGAAAAAGATATACACTCGACTGGATCCACACATGAAGTGCCATATGAAAAGAGCACAACATAGAATTAAAACATAATGTCGTAATAAACTTATCTTGCACTATAAAGACATTTTGTCTTAGCTCAAGCGGTTGAGTACTCCTAGAGCATGCAAGTACCAATGATCGAAATCTTTCCTCACCATTTTATTTCCAAAGATTAATAAGTAACAAACTCAGTCTTGTTTTCATCATTCCGATGAGTTATAATGCCGCTTTTTCTAATTATTTTATGATTAGGTCTACTGTGTAGACAGATCCCAAGGGAAATCGACGTGTAATTTTAGTATTGCAGAATAACTTTCGAAATTAACGTCATAACTTGGGATAAGGCTGTTAGATTTCATTCTTTTTCGAAATATTCATATGTTGGAAGCCCATTGATGGATCTGTATTTAGATACGACCATAATATTTATTACTGTATTAATTAGTTTCTTGTCAGAATGTTACAATTGTGAATTGCACCTAAAATGAATATTCCTGTTCTGTTGGCCAGAAGGTTTCTAGTCGTTTTTTATTTTAATTGCACAGATCTAAGGGTTTTTATGAGCCTACTTGAGGATATATCGTGTGCTCTGATGCTAAAAAAAATGATGGAATTAATCAGATTACCATCTGAACCGCTCAATTTATCTTGCGTTTTTGATCACGAACGTATTTTTAGAATTAAAAACACCTTTATAAACTGTCAAGAAAAGGAAGAGGTTGCATATTTGAAGAAATCTTTTAATTGTTTGGATGCTCATCCAGACATTTATCTTTATCCAGAAATATACATCTGTGGGTAGGGATTGATGGTTCTGTGTTTGAGAAGGCAGTAAAATCTATTAGAGTGTTTGTTATTCTCCTGTCAGAATCTTTGAATTGTAAATGTCGTCCATAATAATAGTTACTCAAATTCTGATGGCCAGGACGTTTTTAGTCATTTCTGTGTTAGTTCTCATATTTAGAGAGTTAAGCCAACAAACATGAGCATAAATTGTGTTTGCACACAAAAAAAAATTAACTTAATCAAATTGCCTTCTGAGCAGCTCGAATTTCTTGGCGTTCATAATTACATAAGAATGCTTAAATGTATAGTATCTTTATAAATCATTAATCGAAAACTTGTTGAATATTGGAAACTGTCTTTTAATTTCTGGACTCTGGATCCGGATATATCCTTTTTTGCAGAAAGTAGAAATAGATTAAGCGCTTTGACAAAAAAAGAAACTGAGCATGCCTACTGAGCAGCTCAAATCCTCCTTCTCTGTAATTGAGTGTGGATTTGTAGATTTCATAATACCTTTGTAAACTGTCATTAAAAGAACCATGCTGAATATCGAAAGAAAACTACTTATTTTGGATGCTAAAGGAGACATTTATTTTTATTGAAGAATATCCATATGTGGGTAGTAATTGATGACTCTCCATTTAGAAATGGTAATAAAAGTATTTTATTGGATTTTGTTGATGTATTCTCTTCACAAAATGTATGAATGTTGAATTTTGTCAGATTTTTGTAACGTTTACCTATTTTTGTAATATTTACAAATCATTGCGCACATGAGATTAGTTTTATGGCAGATGTAGATGCTTATCTTATTGATATATGCCAGAGAAACCGGTCCCATACATGGACAGTCGGTACCCCTTCATTACCTTTTAAATGAAAGAGTATGGGTAACTTATAAGAGTGGAAACTTGTGCTTGTATCGGTAAAAAGTAAACTGTCAACGCCATCTAGAATTTGGGGACACAGCATTCTTAAGGCGTTATAATCGTTTGTTTTTTGTCAGGAACTGAGATTAGACACTTATTACCACACGAATAAATAAATTGACTTTTACCAACTATACAAATTGAATTAATTATTCTTATTATTATACTGAAAAGCGCAAAGTGTGGCCAAATGCTAGATAGCCTAATGTTGTGGCTTTTCTGTCGACACAAGTGCCAGTTCCCACTCTTGTTATTTGCTTCAAATTTCAAAGTTTTCTTAATTGTTCCTGTAATTTCTTTAAATTTTCCATATATCATCTATTCTTGGCTATATATACGTATATACATATATACATATATATAACTATTACAAAATATATGATATATAAATGCTGATTTTAATATACGATCCTAAAATGCAAAATGTTGGCCTTGAAATGTAACGTTTCCTTTAAAATTCTCTTTTTAAAGCGCAGCAAGCAGTAGTGTGCGTGTAATTTGTCCAGAAACTCTTAGCTTCAATGTAACAACAAAACTAGAAGCCTAACTGGTCTTGCTTCTCCCCCTACTCCCTCCATAAAATAATTTTGCCCAATGATGAATAAGATCAAACATAGGGTATTTGAAATGATAGTAATTAAGCAATGGCGATAAAGCCTGGGTAATAAAGGACGAAGAGGAAGGTATGCAAGATGCTTTTCAGATGAATTGTTTCGTGTCACTTTAGACACAAGACTTAGTGATAAGGTGCCAAATGTTACTCTTTTTTGACATGGGTATTCGATCACACTCAGTGTTTATGTGGGGGAAAGGGCGGTATAACTTTGCGGTTTAACAAGTCTCCAGGATTAGCAAAGACTTTGTATCTAGATCAGCTTTTCTGAGGCCAATGATTAATGTTTGATGAGATTGTAGAAGTTAAATAAAGTTTTAATAGGTCTGGATATAGGAGGAGTTGTTGAATAAACGTCGAACTTAGGTAATGAGTTGGTATTACATAGTAGTTGACTCTCAGTTGAGTTGCTGTGAAGACTCCTATACGGCCTGTGGCGATAGTGTATCAAAATCTCTTGTTTTTTTACCTCTCCTGAGAACCATCATGCTATTCACTGGGTTACTATTTTATTTGTTCCATATTGAATTGCTAAAGCTCCCTTGATCCTCTTCAAGTTTCTCGAATTCTTCTGCCCTATCTCTATAGTACTTATTGTACGAAAATGTTTCAGTCTTGCCTATCGTTTTTGTTTCATTGGGTTGTTTCACGTCAGTTAAAATGGGCTTGGATTCAAAATTTAGTACTCACAGGTAATGTAAAGGTAGAAAGAAAAGATAATTTTTAATGCATTATTTTATTTTACTAAATCAGGAAATTTTTACCTAATGTTGAACACAGTAACAAGTACTGTGCAAATATTTTGTCTAAGTGTATATGAAAAGTTAATCTACTTTTTTCTTTATTGATGAGATAAATTTAATCAATCGTATTTTGTCTATTGTAATTAACTCTGTTGACCAATATTGATTCTGTTTCTTTTAAACAGTTATATTAATTTTAGAGAGCTTGACGACTTAAGAACAAGTCGAATGGTATTACAAGATTTGGCTGAACGACGGAGTATACCAGTGTTTGATGATCTGGACAAAGCTTTAAGGTCAGCCCATCAGGTATACATGAGTGTGTTGTGCTTATTTTTAGTTTCCTTTTTTTTAACAAAGGTCATTCTTTGCCAAGGATATTATTAGCCTTTCACTTAGGATAATTACCCAATCGTAAAATGATCGTGTCCAAAACCAAAGGCATCATTACGTAATTTTCTTAATTTCACAGAAGAGGGAAAATTAGGTTCACGCGCGGGGATTTTTTTTCATGGGTTTCAATACAAAAATTGGTAAGAATCATCGCCCTTTTACCGTGTATAATTACCAAATCGTAAAAATGATCATGTCCAAAACCAGAAGCATTATTGTGCATTCTCATAATTTTACAGAAGAGGGGAAATATTGGACAATTCACTCATGGACAATTCTTTAAGGGATTTTAATGCGAAAAATGGTAAAAATTATTGCCGTTTTACCGAGAATAATTACCAAATCGTAGAAATGGTTTCGTACAAAACCAAAACTAGAATTGTGCATTTTTGATGATGGATTTTAAGGTGATACGGTACCATGAAATCATTTTGCGAGATTCATCCTCGTCTGTCCGTCACAAAGACAAAGGGACCATTAGCGAATTGTTCCTGGGGACTAAACATCATCAAGAGCTGTCGAGAATATGTAACTAAATATTTTCAGTAGAAAATACAAGAAGCTAAATGGCTTTTATGAGATTTCTTACGAGACTACCCTGGACACAATGGTTTATTTCTGGAAAAAGGTGTTCTGATTACGACGGCATATTGGTAGGTTAGGGTTTAAGTTATTTTTTTCCTTCTTTTACTGACACTCTTCTTGTTGTCTTTGACTATTATTGAATGTATACTTATTGCCTGAGCCATACTATAGCCACACGTGTCGATAAAAGAAATATAAATGGCGTGTTTTTTTCGGAATTTTTTTTATCACGTTTGTATTTCACAAGTAGAAAATTAAAATGGAAAGAAATTGGTTTGATAAGGCTGTATCCTCACTAACTTGTTCCCAATTATTCTCTTCTAATACTATGTGTTTGTATTTTTTACCAGAACCTGATACAGATAGAAAAACCACTACTCCATGCTTCAATATTTTCTATTTCCATGAAATAATGGCTTAGATATTGACTCCGATCGGTTAATTCTCAATTTTATGTTGAAAATTGAACAATGTTCTACTGGAGAAATTACAAAGGCCATACAAAATTGGAGCTGCAGTCGTGCATAATTTTGATTTATCAGTGAGTGTGCCTATATTGTCACCCGGGCATAATTGTTCGTAGATTTAAACATTCTAGGATTTTTTGTGGCAAGAATATCGCAGCACCTACCTTCGTCACGCCCCAAAGAGGCGTTCGCATATTAGTAAGACTTCCACGCCTAGACAAAGGGTGTATGGTCAGAGATACATCTTTGTATTGGCGGGGTTGTCCCCCCCCCCCTAGATAGTAATGTGTCACCATTTCTAGTGTTGTTTTTTTTTGTTACCTGGTTGCCCGTTATTTGGGCTAAGGATTTTTGGAAAAATGTAGTTTTTTTTATTGATTGATTGTAAGAATGTCAGAAAAATCGCATGTTTTTTCGTTATTTCTGTAGAATACCTCCTATTTACTAAGGAAAATGGCCTTAAAATTTTCCTAAAGGTGTGCGTACTTTAAAACAACACCTTTTCTACCACTTACAAAAATAAAGCAAATTTCAATATAGTGATGTTTTGATTATTAATGGTTTTTCCTCAACATTCTAGAAATTTTATTTTGACCTAGTGGCAACCGTGGGTTAGGAAGTCTAGCAGGTCATACAAATGAACACCACTTGATAAAATAATATATAAGCACCCATGATAAAAATAGTGACAGCCAAAGTGGGCTAGATTGATTTGTATTAAGTGTTGGATACAAGTTCAATATTCTGGAAGTGGAGGCTGTGAAGAGGAAGCAGGTTCCAATTTTGAGCAAGAAGAGCCTATGCACGAATGAGCGTCAGGCAGCTTTAGTTTAAAGCTGCGTAAGATGCAAGTAAAACATATGATATAAAGTGTGTGTAGTACACATACGTAAAATACGTGCACGGGTAAAAGCCGCTTACCTACATTCTGAGGCTGTGAAAACTGTTTTTTCTGAGCTGAGAAGTTTAGCTAGGAAGTATAGTAAAAACGTACACAATTAGATCATACAGTGACTGCTTAAGAACCATATACGTAGTTGGACACTCCCCAAAATGAAGGGAGAGAGGAAGGATGTTCCGGGAACTCCCCCCCCCCCCCCTTGCAAATTATTTTATAAGAAAATTGTGTTTAATATTCTGCGAAGTTTTGCTATTTCCTAAGTGTGATATTTAATTTTGTTTTTTTTTAATTTTGCACTAGTCTAAAGTATAAACTATGTTTTTGCCGTTTTTTGTTTTGGATATTCTGACGCATCTTTTAGGCATACAGTAAAAAAGTTTATGATATTAAACTCGCCCCGACCTTACGCACTCGTGCACATACTCGCTGGGCCAGTATTTTTCATTAGTCCCTAGTAGACGGGATCTTTGATTGCAACCATATATGTTCGTTCGCCATGTAAGGAAAACATTGGTAAAGTTATCTCAGGCATCTTTCGTTCTTTTTGCAGATATTAGAAAGGAATATAAACTCTATGGACCTCACTCTTGAAGATGGCGCCAAACCTGTTAGGCATGGACATATCCCATTGGCAGAAAAACTAATGTAATTTTTTCCCTTCTTTTATAGTAGATAACTCAATTATGCTTTTTGGAACTGTTTTAGTGTGTTGCGGAACTGCTACTGTTACAAATCTTTGAAGCTGATACAAAAGTAATTTTGAAATTGATACAAAAGTAATTTTGAAATTGATACAAAAGTAATTTTGAAACTGATACAAAAGTAATTTTGAAGCTGATACAAAAGTAGGTTTGAATTGTGACATCATTTGCGTCTCGGTTCATTGGTTTGCTTTCTGCATTTTCCGATTTTAAAATGAATAGAATCATTTAAATATTGAATTACTTTAAAACAGATAGGGTTTTTTTTCTCAAGGAAGTCTAGAAAATCCTATAGGCCTTTCTTTCAGAAAGACTTTGGTGATAAAACTATCTTCGGACGAAATAGACTTTTCTTTTACACAAATTTTAATGGTAACTGTAATATCCAAGCAATATAGACTAAACTTGAAAGATGGTGCTCAGAGATGTTCCGAATAAAGGAGCAGAAAAAAGCTTTTGTCTTCGTACACAGACGAAAAAAGCACATATGATCAGATAGAACTTAAGATCAAGATAGAAGCTAAAATAGTGTCGTTTAATTTACAGAAATGTTTTTTGTTTTTTTTTAATTACCAAATGGGAGAAATGCTATTGGCTAATAAAAGAGCCAGTATGTTAACACACCCGCTTAGGCCAAAATTTGATGGAATTAGTAGTATGTAAAAATGGTATTTGTTTCTATATATTTATTGATCATTGTGGTGGTATTGGTGGTGTCGGTGGCAAAGTATTTATCTTTTTTTCTCTCAGTGATTTGTTTCCTCTTTCTCCTTTATGGGCAGGCGTTTCTTTTAAGGGGAGGTAATAAAAAAAATATAATATTTATTAGTTTTATTAAAAAATCATTCCCTGTTATTATTGTTTACTTATCGATTGGATGTTCTCAGCAGAGTTTGTTTGATAAGCCGATAGCTCTGCAGAGTGTTGCTCAGCAACAATGTTGATAGGTGCTGTTCAGCAACATCAATGCTGCTCAGTTGTTAGCTCAGCATAAGCTGACTAGAGTGTGTTTACTAAATTAAGATTTTCGGACAGGAGCGTAGTTTCGGTCCTTTTCTTCGGTTAGGGCTCATGGAGCTGTTAATTTAGGTAGATCTGGTTCTAAGAAAATACCGATGAAGTGTATTATTGTTACTACTAGGGCGGGGTGGCTCCACTATCTCTGGATTGAGGCTCAGGCCTTCAAGGCCCTTTGGCTCCACAAAGAAGTGCGGGCAAGGCTAATAAATTCTTTCCCCTTCTTTTTGAAAACTTTAAAATTTGTGACTCTTCATTAATTCGCATTTTTTATCTCAAATATTGTAATCTTTGGGGGGGGGGGGTCTGATTTGTACGAGTGACATTGAACTACTCCCGATACAGTTAGGAATAGATTATATTTAAAATGAAAAACTTTGAGCTTAAATTTTGAATTATCACCTCTATCCATAACAAGGTTTTTTTTTCCATAGTTTAATAGAAACTAAACTTTTATTTATTCTTTGTTATATTCTTTGTCTTTTTCCGTAAAACATTGCTTTGTTCCTTTTTTTGAAGTGTTGTGGTTACTTTATTTAATTACTTTTTATGCTCCTCGATTTTGAATGAAATTAATAAATAGCATTTTTTCCTCTTGATAAACCCAGTTTTACGCTTAACTGTACAGATGTTGACTTGTCCTAGATAGTAATGGACCTGCAGAGGAACTTTATTAATTTTAATTATCATATTTTTTTAGACAAATTCGCGACGTCTTTGAATCATTAGATACTAATGGGACAAGAAAACTAACTTTAAATGAGGTAAGATTTTGTTAGTAGTATTTGTATATGTATTATGTTAGTATTGATACCTTTATATGTATTGGTATATGTAGTAGTTTTTTTTTATTAATGCGTTATGGGCAGAAGAGGAAGTAGTGCCATATCGTTTAAAGTGACAATTTTAAAAAATGTGCCCATTAATTAATTAATGTACATTTGGAAGCTATAAAAATATGTTATTTTTGAAAATAATTTTTATACAGAATGATTCTGGTATTGAAAAAGGCATGCTCATGAGTCGTTGCTAATACCTTTAATTAGTTTATCGAAGAACAGAGAAAAAACCTTGATTTTCCCTTCTACCCCTAGATTTTGAAAAATATCTTTTTTTAGTATTTTTCACCAGAAAAAAATGAAAAGAAAACCAAATTGTTGATTTATTGTTTTTTTTTTTATTTACTTACCACAAAATAGTAATAAATAATAAATATTCAGTTCTGACGCGTATGAAGATAAAAAAAATAATGAAAGCATAAATCAGTGAAGAAGTGAAATTGACTTTATTATTTCAAAAAGCTGTAGGTTAAACAATATAGGTCTTAGAAAAGTGAGAAAGCACAAAATTATGTTTTGTGTTTTTTATGCTTTTATTAGGGCCCATTTTTTTTGAAGAAAAAGAAAGCTACCGTTTTTGAATCTGTGGGGAATTTATTTTTCGAAAAAAGTCAACTACGATAATTTCAAAATATTTACTATATTTTGGATAAAAATAGTAATTTTCATGCGTCTTGCGAACAAAATTATACATAAAAAAACTAACCAGTATGCTAACTTAAAGGATGTGTGTAATAAATCTCATCCCTTCGGGATAAAAACGCCCATGAAGCCTTTTAAATAACCATAGCTGAAGTGGCCCCTCCCTCGGTTATAAGTAAAGAAAAACCAATAAGGCCCTAGAACTTTTGCGTTTGAAGATAAAAAAAAGAGAAAAGGATGGCATGGATAAACAAAAGAAAGAAATCAGCTTTATTAATTCACAAAGCTTAATGTTATACCATCTAAGCTTTAGAAAAGAAAAAAAAACAAATGTTTGTTTGGAATGGAATTCAGGCCAGAAAACCTGAAAGTTAGCACTTGATATTATTGAATATCCTTGCGTTAAATCAGGCACTGCTGTAATTAGAAGATAAATGGGGAAAGTCAAATGAGTAGAACTGAATCTACATTAGAACTTAGATCGACTTGAAAACCTTCTGTAAATATCTAGCCCATTTGAGAAAAGTTTTGTGATACGACCTCAGGTGATAAGCATTTTGGAAAGTTGCAATATTTGATCACTGGTTTGTATGTGA
The DNA here is from genome assembly GCA_027921565.1 of Artemia sinica. Taxonomy (NCBI): domain Eukaryota; kingdom Metazoa; phylum Arthropoda; class Branchiopoda; order Anostraca; family Artemiidae; genus Artemia; species Artemia sinica. Next base: position 19,315,745 of record CM051271.1, on the reverse strand, counting down.
TATTGAACTACTACTCTCTCTACCGATTGTTATCTAGAGAAATAATCTTGTCTTGCTAACCACGAAAGCTTTTGTTGTCCATTACCTTGTTCTCTGTCCTCTTGCTCTCTACCAAATTTAAGGGTACCGAAGAAGCTAAGTTGCCGTAAAACTGAATTTTGCCTCTTTTTCGCCTCTTTTTTGCCTCTTTTCTTAATCTATTTTCCACCTCTGTGGTATCCAGAAGACAAACTTTTTTCAATCTTGTGTTGGTCTCACATTTAAGAATATGTCATCTTTTAATTGTTCTTTTTTTGTAATTGTTGTTGTAAATGTTATCTAAGAGTCTTATGTAAATTTTAGTTTAAAACTTTGCAAAGCAGCTTTTTTTTCCTTTATTTGTAAGTTTTTAATTTTCGTAAAAGTTGTTTAACTATTGTTTATCAAGATTATCAGCTTCACTGTCTTTACGCAATAACATCCACTTTTAAAATTTAAGGCTTGTATCCGTTTTGTTCCAGGCATTTATGGCATTTAAAACCTGTGAGAATCCAGATGTGCAATACAACGAATTTTTAGAAATTCTAAGCGGAAAAGGTCTCTCTGATTTAAGCAAAGATTGGAATGTCATCGGTGACAGGAAGGAGGGGCTTATTCAATTTGATCAACTATGCGTAGTGTTAGCGGAGAAGAGTGGATCAAGAATGGAGTCTAAGAAGAACGTGGAACTAGTACTTGAAAAGATCACCTCAGTCTTTTCACCTCTGGGAAAGGTTTTAGGTATGTCCCGATTTTCCTTACCTTTTTTTTTTAGTTTATAGTTTAATTAATTTATAATTTATAGTTTAATTAATTAATTTATAGTAATTATTTTTGACTGCTGAATAGCTGCATAATAAGATCGACATTTTTTGCACAAGTCATAGACCACCTTACCCTCCAAAAGGGAAAATGTGTATGATAAATAATAATTTTCCGGTTCTATTTTCACCAATACCTAAATGCTTGCAAACATATCTTTACAGGGATGGGTGGGATCTAGTATGTATAAAGTGCATTTTTTTTCAACTTTAGTTGTAGGACAATGTATTTTATGATAAGTTTCAAATTCTTCCATAGTGTTAACGAGCAGGTTTTTTTTTCTTTTTTTACCTTAGATTTTGCTGTAAACCTATATAGTCTGAGCTAATTTTTCTTGTAAGGATGTTTCTATTTAACTCCCGCACTTAAATTAATAAATTTTCTGATTCTGGCTTAAATTTTGTAAAGATTATTTTATCTTCTGCTTAATCCCAAAATATCGCTAGATGATATTGAATTTGGGTTTCAGTAGGGTTTTTCGGAATCTTTTTTAATTGTGTCCTTATTTTTACTACATTAAATGCATCTCAGTGCTGTTTAATCTCGGAATAGTGGCAAAAAGAGAATTTGCTTGTATGTGACGGTGTTCAAATTCATAAGCTAGATTTTTTTTAGCGACGAACATTACACCAACTTGCATGCTCCTCCTTTACCCAAATCTCTTTTGTGCTTTTTACTTTGATTTTCGCCTTGAAATTGCCTTTAAACGCTTCTTAGGACTATTTTCCGCCCATTCGAGGAGAGCTTTTCGCTCAGTCGCAGATTGATTTCCAAAAAGTAAACGTTTGTCAATCCAGCATCCTTTATCTATATAACGTGACTACCGTCGCAACGTATTTTTTATTGCTATAGCCTTAATAAGTGGGAACCCCGTTTTCAGTACGGAGCGCCAAAATAGCATTTGGCTTAAAATACCCTTACCTTGCCTAAAAAGCACTTCGATATAAGTCAATAGCTTTTTTCATTTTTTTTAAACAATATGCCTTTCTAAGTCACATTGTTTCTGCATTAATTGATGTTGCCAAAATTATTAGAATCTAACTACGCCTGTGTCAGATACTTGCTCCTTTGCACTAGAAAAGAGCAGTTTAGCAATAATAAAATAATTGTTTATTTTTAAAATACTCACTGGTCACTGCCTACATAAAAAGATTTAAATAAGTCATGTTTAGGCATAGGTCTCTGCCAGCCTCTGATCCTTCTAAGCCATTGATCTCTATTCCAAAACTGCTACTGTACACCATGTTTCGGCTAGAGAAGTGTTATGACATACCAAATTATTTTCGAAGTCGTCTATAATCTATTAAAATTGAAGATACCGTCTTTTGGAAGCAAGCTGGTAAAACAGAATTCCTTTTGGCTTGTTGAAAATCTAATATAAAATTTTAAGTTGATTTTCATTTTTCAGAATGGATGACTGGCAGTAATCGACCTCGCAGTGTTTCACGGTCCTCCAGTCAAATATCTGGAGAGATTCCTCCTTGTGAATCAAAAGATGTATATCTTGGAGGATCATGCGGGAGCAGTACATGGCGAGAAGATGTTGCTATACCTTTATTAAAGTAAGTATTTACTCCTGAATACTTTAGTTGCCGCTGGTATCGTACAGCAAACTTTGTAGACATTCGTTTGAAAATTGAATGAATTGCAAAGTGTGGTAAATTTCGTAATAATAATAAATAAAGTATTTGTAGCTCACTGTACAATATGTAGAGAATGTGGAGCAAGACAAAAAACACATACACATGCATACATATACATGAACACATATCTATCTATCTATCTATTTAATGCGCAATAATTGTGTAGCTATACAAAAAAAAATCTCGAAAACGACTTTTTTTTTTTTTTTTTTTTTTTAATTGGCACCCTGGCATTTTCTGGCCTGAGAACACGATCTAGATAAGTCACGATTTTGAGAAATTTCGTTAAGAGCTTTTAATAAAAAAAAAAAAAAACATTCATACGAGCGACGTCGTATTTATGAGCACATTTTCAAGAGCACAAATTACATCATTTACGTCCCAAGAGTGATTGTATTGTTTTTAGTATCTATGATGCATGTAAAATTAAAAAAAAAAAACTTAGCTAAGCATAAAATGCCAAGTGTAATGAGTCTGTTTACAAAACGCGTTTTAAGCAGTTTTATAATGCCTAAAGGATAAAAATGTGAATCAACAACTGTACGAAAGGAAGAAACTGGACTATCAAATCAGACAAGATCAAGAGGACGACCCAACAAATGTAAATCCACAATTGGTAAAAATGAACAACCTAGACCCTCAAATGTGACAAAACCAATTGAGCAGCTAAGGCAAAGGGGATTGAATAAACATCTGAAGTAATGATAAACGAAAATGAAGAACAAATAAATATGCGGTTATAACACTTGCAAGTGTGTCAATTACAACGAGTCAAAAACAAAAGTGAAGAGCAAAGAAATATGCTGTTAGAAGACAAGCGGCAACGAGAATCACGAGTCAAAAACGAAAGTGAAGAACAAAGAAATATGCGGTTGCAAGACAGCTGACAACGAGGATCTGAAAAGAATTAAAAACGAAAGTGAAGAAAAAAGGAATATGCGATTAGAAGATATGCGGCAGCGGGAGTCACGAGTCAAAAACGAAAGTGAAGAACAAAGAAATATGTGGTTAGAAGATAAGCGGCAGCGAGAATTACAATGAGTCAAAATAAAAGTGAAGAACAACAAACATGTAGTTACAATACACGTGACAACGAGGATCAGAACGAATCAAAAACGAAAGTGAAAAACGAAGAAATATCCGGTTTGAAGATGTGCAACAACGAGAATCACAACGACTCAAAAGTGAAATTAAAGAACAAAGAAATATACGGTTAGAAGATATGTGACAACGACGATCACAGCGAATAAAAAACAAAGGTGACACCTCATGACTTAAAACTAAAGAATAACGATTATTAGGCTAATGCGTAATGAGAAAATCAAATATATACAAGCCTACAGTGAAAGACGAGAGCAAAGAAATATGCGGTTACAAGACGTGCGACAACGAGGATTAGAGCTTTTCAAAAACGAAAGTGAAGAACAATGAAATATGCGGCTAGAAGATATGCGATAACGACAATCACACCGAATAAGAGACGAAAGTTACACCTCGTGACTTAGGAACTACAGAATAGCATAATGATTATGCTAATGTGTACTTAGAGAGTCAAATACGTACAAGCCTCCCGCGTGCCGAGTGTTGGGGCCCGGTGGCGAAGCCTCCCTGCTCCCGACACTATGTATATATGCACACATACAGGAATGTAGGAACATACCAAAATAGAAAAAAAAACAAATATATTGAATACAAATATAAAAAAATAGAAAAAAACACAAATATATTAAATACAAAAACCAGGAAATACAAGTCAAAAGGATCGTGAAAGAGGATAAAAAACACTTAACCACAGGAAGGCCTCTTTATTAACCTGGAATTCAACTTCTTAAAAGACGTCAATATATCAGTTGCACTAAATATTTGAATAATCTTACGGTTCTTATGCAAATCAGGCAGATATAAAAGGTATCTGCAATAACGGAAAGACAGTGGTCTAATGTCCTGCATATCACTAGCGGTAAAAATATATGAGCATAGGCCTGCTTAAAATTTATTTTTAATGTCTAAAATTGCAGTAGAAGGGATAGGTGATACAAAAGAGCAAATGCTAATACCGAGCCAACGCAACACAGACTAATTATATACTAAAATTATATTGGTTTGTCTGCATCATATATAGCGCTATGTCACAAGTTTGTTGGAGGAGGGTTATCCTTCAGATAAGCCAAAGGTATTGAAAAAAGAATCCTTAAAGTGAAAGAGAGAGTTTTGTACATGAGCCTATAATTGTTCGTAAAGGAAAAAAAGGCATCTAAAATCTATCTTCTTAAAAATGACAATAGGCCGTCATAACCGAGCATATAATAATAGTAAAACCTAATTAAGATGGAATAAATGCCCATTTCTCTCGAAGCTACTGTACGGGTAGTATTTTTGAGCATCTAACAGAGACTCTTCCACCTTTTTTAAAGCTGCAAAGTTTTTTCAAAACTTGCTCTTAGTTGCTCTCATCACTGAATCAAATTTTATATTGGGAAACTTACCTCAATAAATTGTTGAATAGAGAGGCAAACGGGTCAGAAAAAAATATGCAAATCAAAAAGTAGTAAAGATTAGCAGGAGATGTTGTGGATTTTCTGCGACCCCTGGTTTAAGGGGTGTATTGTCCTCTTAGCACTAAAACTTCACCAACGACACATGGATTGCAGTAGAGGGCGGTGGGGATACGTTCTATCAACTATTAGTGGTCTCAAGCGTATTTAAGTGTGTTTCACGCCCTGGATTTATAACTCTTGGTTCTTTGTAAATTAAAAGTCAGTGTCAACAGTCTGAGCATGAAGAATCGTCCGAATTTTCAGGCGACCAGAAACTTCACCCGCGAAAGACTGTGCCCTGATACCATCTATATATATTTTCTTATCTGTTTAAAATGGGAATCTTTCAGATAGGAGTTATTCCTGATACTTATGCTTGCTCACACTTAAGATTCTTTCAAATTTAGTGGACTTGTTTTAGAGAAGATTACTATGGTTTGATACAAATATAACTAATGACTGTAGTTTTAACAAGTAACTAATGAATTACATACTACTAAGTGGTTTCAATATGCCTATTATGATTCTGTAAGTATTGGAATTCTGTTTACTTAGCTATTGAATTTTTGACTGATAATTTGTTTCAAGGAAAAACGGACTCTCCTACTATGCTCCACAGACGGCCAAATGGTCAAGAAGGTTCATTCCTTCTGAATCTCGACATATGGATAGCTGCAGAATACTTTTATTTGCCATTACAAAAGAAACACGTTCCATGGCGGCAATGTGTATGGCGGCACATTATATTGCGCTTGGCTGTCAAGTTGTACTTTGCGTTCAGTACTTAGAAGATAACTGTGAAATTATGGGAGAAAAGGTAAGGGAAAAATGTTAATCTACATATTGTTTTTCGCTTATTTTGTCCAGGAACTGAATGTTGCAAAACTTTCTATTTAAGATAAAAATACTAAAATATAATATTTCCCCACATGTTGGGTTGAAAAACTATGCTTGTCACCCTGGGGCCGCGATTTCCAACCTGGGGTTTATTCCCCACCGGTGAGGCATGGAAGTATTTTGTTGGGTCATGGGCAAGGCGGCACCCTTTGCCTGACTATACTTTAGAGCATTAATTTCGGAAAAAAATCGTGTGAATGACGTCACGTTCATCTGCATTTAAAAAGCAAAAAAGATACTTGATATTATTGCAATAACTTTATGCGTTGTATAATTGGTGTTTTATACACGAAGATATTTTTCATTAAATTCTAAATAATCAAAATATTTTTTATTAAATATATGTTTGTAATAGATGCACAATGAAAGTTTCTTGAGCCAAACTGTATAATCTGTTTTATGCAATAGTACGTTACTTGTACATTTTACTATTCTTTGTTGTTTTATAATCTATTTGCTATTCTTTTATTTGTCGATAAGGGAGGAAAATATGTTATAGCTTGATGGATTTTAATGAATATATTTCTTCAAATTCGTTTATTTTTAGTAGCTAAGGTAAGGTCTAATAGGTTAAACAGCTCTTTCTCTTGTTACAGACTATGTTTATATTTAGGTATAGTTTTGGTAGCAGGATTTCAAATCTAAAAACATCTGTAATCTTAAAAAAGCTAAGCGAAAATCTCTAAACGGAATATACATTGCATTAAATAATATTAATCTCTTTAGTTTTGAGTTTTAAGAATCAAACCTTGTTCTTCAATTCAACT